>VDFB02047230.1:46543678-46761212 GCA_007258455.2 Sequoia sempervirens
ATGGGCTACTACTTTGTGGGAGGGAGCAATGGAAAGACCAAGAGAATTTCTATCAAATGGGACATCATGAATAGAAAAAATCCTTTTAGGAGGAGTAGTTGGAGTTAGATAAATGACCAGTCTCTTAGGCCTTTGAGGGGCAACAGAGACAGATAACATTTACAGATTCATCACAACTAGTGGAATAATTATTTGAAGACATATTCTCAACATCGATCCGGGGAGGATTAGATGTGGAAGGAGGTTCATTATTCTCTAATGCATCATCTCTAGAAGAGAGTGCATTGGAATAAAGAGAAGGTAGAGTAATGTTAAGAAAGGTATCAATTATTTCATCTTCTTGTGACAAGATATCCTTCAAAGCAAGAGGAATCTCATGAGAAGGATCAAAGACACCAAGTGACATGGGCAAAGCCAAGTCACTATCACATGCATGAAATGGAACATCATTAACATTTTGAATATAATTAGATACTAAACTCACAAAATAGGATATTAAATTCATTTTGGCGACAAAACTAAGGAAAACCGAAAATCCAGATTTTTAAATTTTCACTATTTTCTAAGTTCTAGTAATTTGCATATTTGGAGGTCTTCGAAGCAGAATTTGGGGTTGAAACTTTTGACAGTGCTTAAAATTTGACTACAAAGGAACAATATTTTAGGGATTGAATTAGTCCTCTTGGAGATCTTTCTAATGGTGCAAATGGTTCTGAATTTCGAGCATCGAGTCAAAAGTTATGACCCTGCCAAGTAGGGGTAAATAAATTCCTAGTTTTTGAAAAAAGGTTGTTCTTCACATTAGGTTCGCCAAAATGTAAAGGGGGATTCACTACTCATGAGTTCTCTTCGTTCAGAGAGTCTCACATGGAAAACTTCCCTAAACTACCTCAAGGAATAGTGTGAGAGTTCTAGAATTGGAAAGAGCAGGTCACAAACATTTTCTAGACAAATTGACAAGCTCCCCGCCAAAGGACAGAAGCGTGGGTCTAGGACAACAACACAACGCGCTAGTGTCTCTCTAGTGCGTTGGTGTTCGTACAAACCAGAAAGTGAGAATTTCATAGAGAATAGCTTAGTGACTACTAACAATCTAATTACTGAGAACTTCAAAAGTATTGGAAAATAACAGAATGTGATAAAGCTGAAATGAAGTGAAATAGAAATGATAAAGAGAATAAGAGATAGAAAGGAAATGCTTACAACCACGCAAGTGATGAAGCCTCTAGCATGTGAACATCTTCAATACCTACATGCGTAAGATTTGGAGAAAGTGTTGGGGTTGTATAGGGGTTTTCCTTAGTCAAACCCCTGTTTTGGTGTTCCCACCTCCATGTACAACCAAATAGATAGAGAGAAATGAACAAAGGAGTGATAAAAGCAATCCCCACTTGAGGAGGAGAACTTGTATCACGAGATAAAGATGCAATAGATAGAGTATGTCTGAAATCCAAAGATGCTTGCAAGCACAAGATAAGTAAGGTATCAACTTCAAGGCTTAAAAAGGAGGGATAACTATGAGAACCAAGAGTTGCAAAGAGTGTTGTGAGAACATGAGAGCTTGAAACCACTGTAGCAAGCTATAAGAAGTTGTGCAAGAAAAATAACAAGAGAGAAAATGCTAGATCCAAGGCTGGAAAGAAGCTAGAGGCACAAATGAGTTGAAAAGATCACCTTTAAAGGAAGAAGAGAAGCAAAAAAAGGCTTCTCAGGCGGTTACAAGGCATCCTGAGTTGTTACCATCGTCAAAAGTAGATGACAAGTGGAAAACATGCTTGAAGGTGACCATTTGAATGTTGAAACATCATAGGATGCTAGCGCGGTGTACATACATCTACATGGCACGCTAGTGTCTAGACACATCATGCGACAAAACAACACAAATGGGAAAAATGAAAGGTTTAATGCAAAGCCGATGTGCGAAGGTAGTTGTTGAAAAGGGGTTCCAAGCATCTTGAGAGGGGTAAAAGGCTGATGCAGGGGCTAAAATGAACCTACACAAGTACTAAGGGAGTGGACACTAAAGCAGATACAAGAATGTATGTAAAATTGCAAGGGGTGCAATTTTACGACATTACAATAATAAAATTATTTGATTTATAAATTGTAAAATAAGATATCTTTTAAAGTACTTAAGTCTCTTGAACTTGTATATTTTCTAACATAGCTTATGTCTTGTTAGTAGATGAGGAGGAAGATTTATAATTTATGTATTATTTCACCACAAGTGTCAAGACGTTTATTTCTAGAACCATAGTATCAGATAAACGTTGCTTCCAAACAAACAAAGAGTTTCCAATTTCCTTTATTTTTGTCTCTATAATTGATTATTCTTTTTAGAAGCTACCAACTGCATGTGATAATATAGACAACTTGTTCATGGTACTAATAATGGTGTTCTTCTAAGTAAATAACTCTATGTATACAAGGTCTTTGAAATGCTACTTAATTGCCTGAGAGTCTTCTAGAGCTAAATTATTTTCCTTGAGGATGTTTAGCTTCATAACCAATTAGCTTACTATAATTTCTTTGCAATTTTTTTTCAATTTTTAATGTCTTGTTTCAAAATTGTAATTTTCCATTTAATACTTGTTATCCATGCTATGACATCATATTCTTCAAGTTTGACTAATTTTTTTTTTTCAACAATGTATTTGTGTTAATCTTCAATCTTTCTTCTATGTTTCTCATTATTGAATTCCAAATAGCTTCTTTCTTCATTGCTTGAAGATCACTTTTGATTTGATTAGATTTTTCTTCAAACTCTTTATATAGAATTATCACCCTTTCAATATAGAAAATTCTATATATTACTATCTACTCGACCCAAGTGTCAAAAGCTTTTCCAAATTCTTGATACCTATAAAATATTTTAATTACACTTATCAATACCTTGTATGTTTGTATCACCTGAGATCAAAATTCCATCTAGTGGAAAGTGTTAATTTTTTTAGAATTGTTTTAATATAAGAATTTATCATTTATACTTTCTCTTCAAGCTTCTCCTTGGTGGATTTCCTTTTTTTTTTTGTACAAGTTTAGCAATCAAAACTTGGAAGTTATGGATGTCTCCTTCGTGAATTGAAGGAACAATATCAATTTTGTAAACTTGGTAATAAATTTCTATAACATCCTCTTTATTTTTGTCATCAAAAGGTTTGGCTATTTCCAAATATTATTAACTTGATTGGTCAATCATTAACCTTGAAGATATTTAAGCTTTCTTAGGTTTCAAAGTAGTCCCATGTAGTAGTTTGGCAACCACATCATAATTAGGCTTAATAACAATGCATAAGGTATTGAAATGGTGAGAGAAGGAGAAATTAATAATAAATCCCCTTCATCCATCTATCATATCCTCATGAATAATCAATGGAAAAAGGATTTGCATGGTAACTTGAGTGAGAAAAAATATCATTATTAATCATAACCTTTTTTAATAAATTCCCATCAATTTTAATGTTGTCTTTCAAATTGTTGAAACTTAACTTAATGTGATTTCTAGCATAATGATTAAATCTTAAGTCCTTAATTTTTAAGCCTTTAATTGAAGCCTCATGCATATTTTTCATATGCATATTATTCATCGTTGATAAGGGATAACTGACCTTGTCATTCATTGATTAAAATATCTCTAACACTTGGTGAAAGCTGCCTAACATGAGTCCAATACACCCAATCATTATGTTAAAGTCCCATGTTATCCAAAGATTCAATAGTGCAATTCCCTTCTCTATAGGTGTGACTAACATGAACTTTATAAAATTTATGAATAGAGGATCTAACTTTCTTGATGTAGTCTTTTATTTTCTAGGGTGTCCTTTAAATTTTGAATCAAGTCAATTATGATTGTGGAGTATCCTTCTATTTGAATTTTTTGGAACCAATATAATTGAATTCTCTTCATTTCTCACCAAAGAGACTTAGCTTGGACATAATTATTAGTTCTAAAACCAATATTTCTAACAAATATTTCAATAATTGAACCATTTTCATCCCTTAAGATTCCCCTAGCATCCACTTGACTAGGATTTCATTTTGCACACCCATAAAAATTGATTTTGACCCATCCCTTTGGAGGTCTCTTCCATCTAGTGTTTTTCCTAAGTGTTAATATTTTGAGTTATTCCCTAGTTTGGACTAACTTTGAGCTCAAGAACAAAAAGCAACTTTTAAGGATTTCTAATTTTGGCCACATTAATATTTTCTTGAATTATATTCTTTATACTCTTAAACAGATATCTAACATTTTTAGCATTGTCTCTAAAGATTCTATTAGTTTTCTCTTTCCACAATCCCCAACCAATATGAAGAGGAGCTTGATTCCACACTTCCCTAATGATAGTATTTCTAAAAGGAGAATTATGACCAAATACTGATAAAATCAATGAGATCTTATGGTAAAGTCCAATAGACTTTAAACTTAGAGAAATACATTTCCCATATATCTCTAGAAAAACATCAATCGAAAATAGGCGATTCATCAACTCTGCAGCAGAACAACACATAATCCATTTGTTAGCTATACAGAACCCTTATTTGATAAGTTTATCTTATTGTGTGTAGTAGCCCACCAAATATATTTAACCTTAGGAATGATTCTATAATTCCATACTAGACTCCAATCAAAATTAGGGTTTGGAGCATTAGAAATCATGTTATATGTTGAGGCTATAGTAAACCTACCAATAGAATGGAGAGTCTAGATGATGTGATCTTCCCTATTAGGGTTGAAAAAATTAAATCCCCAATGGCTTACAAAAATTGATCAATAAGATTATCCAGCCCAATTAGCTAAGAGTAGAAATTTCTCCATTAGGGAATCTATTCAATCTATTCAATATATCCATTCATCATTGCCCCACTACATCTAGTTAAAGGCTCAACCAAACTAGTGAATTAAGGGAGAGATGAACGAGAAGGAGCATCAAGCCATTTATCTCCCCCCCAAAAAATATTCTTCCATTGCCCATTCTCCATCTTAAACCTTGTTTTAAAATACTTCTTGTTTTTTGCAAGTTGTTCCATATGACAAAATTTCTAGGTAGACTAGGGGCATTGAGAAATTTTCTTTGATCTCTATTATCAAGGTACTTAGCTTTAAAAAATTTCTTGGTTTTTGCAAGTTGTTCCATATAAGGTTTCTTAGAAGATACTTCATATTGGGAAACCTTATCTTGCTCTAGAGGAGACATAATGGACCTAAGAATATGCCCAAGATGCCTAATTATCAAGTTATACTTTGATAAAGGAATATGATATAATCACACACATTTTATTTGCAAGATGCTAAGCTAGCTTAGGTTTTATCCCAAACTTAACTATCATATAAAATTGGTGTAAGTTGATGCTAATGCTTGATTAGTTGTTAATGAATTTCCTTCCTCATGTTTACCCTCCAAATATCCATTAGACAAGGTTTCTCCCTCACACCTTTCCTCTATATGTTTTATATTGATGCCATTAGTTACCTCCTACATCATGCCCACTCTTACAACCTTGTACACAACATTTGTCTACCTAGTAACTCTCATGTGATAAATTATCATTTTATTGATAATAATATGCTCTGCATCTAAAATATTGTTGAAGAAGTCGCCAATAATGTTGATGTTCTTGATCTCTTTTGTGTTGTGTCCATCTCATAATTATTCGTGCTTACAAGTAGTTAATGATTTTTTCTACCACACTTCCTAGATGGATACCTAAGGACTGAAATTTAATCATGTATGAGGTGATCTAAAAATATCTCAAGATCCCCTTTGGTTTATGTATTGATATATTTGATATGTTAAATTGGTTCATCAATAGATTGAAAATTAATTCACTTTTATGGAGTGATAGGTTCCTCTCTAGATGATATGCATTATAAATTTTTTGACAATATCCTTCTTGAAATCCATGTGCATATATCTTCTTGTTGAATTCCCTCCAAATCTTGATATATAAGGTAACTCAATCAGCATAAAAATATCTTTATTTTGAGTGGGGCAACACAAAAGGCATGCGTGTCTCCTTTTAGACACATTGTACATAGCCTAAATATTAAGGATAATCCACCTCAATACTCAAGGTATTTGTCTCATTATAAAGAATTTTTTGGGGCATTCATGTAGAGGCCCATTGGAATGTGTTGGCAAGATACTATATTGCTATTGCCACTACTCTTGGATCTTAGGCTTTAGTCAATTAGAAGAGTAAGGTACTCATGGATCCCTACTTCAAAGTGCATGTTTTAATACAATTCAACAACATATAGAAAGGTTGATATGGTTTTTCCCCATAGGTGAAGAGTTTGATTAGTCCTTGAGACATGTATTGAGATTCCTAACCCCCTCTTCATGGTGGAACCACATTATTTAGGTGAATGAACAATATCTAGATCTTTTGTAAACAACTTCATGAAAAACAACTTTACAAAAAAATAACTAATTCATTATGAGATCACTGACACTTTATCCAATCTCTATTGGAAATCTCAAAGAAAACTAAAAATAAGATTCAATACCTTCCCCTTTAACAAAATACCTCTTATTGAAATGGTTGCTCTAGTTCAACCCTCTCTCCTAGTTAAGATACCAACATTAAAAAAGTGAAATTTCTCTTGAACCAATATATAAAACTTTGCTACCTCCTTTCTGGCATGAACTCCAACTTAGGGATAAATGGAAATTCTCCTTTTCTAGCACCATGTGGACCAAACTGAGTGCTCCTATTTGGAAATCCAAAGATGACTCCCAAGCCTAGCTTAATATGGGGAAGCTCCTTCACTTCAAACTCTTTGTGGGAAATTGCATCAACTACCTTCACAACAATCCCTTATTTGCCTCTTTTGTAAGAAGAAAGATTTCATTAAACACTCCTTTGGATTTTTCCCATTTCTCAACAAACTTGGTCTTCCATCTCATTGCCTTGCCTCTTTGCCTTGGTAGAAAATTGTCCTCCTAGGGTCATGTGTCTCTCCAAAATAGTGTATTTGAAAGTTGTAGACAAGTGATTTTCATTACACTTCAAAAGCTATATGTTTAGCTTCTTTTTTTCCCTTTTCAAATCTTATTTATCCTCCAAAGATCAACATTCTATCATTTTACTCTAACTTATGTTTTAGAAGGTGTGTAAGGAAAGCTAGATGCATAAACAACTCTCCTAACGTCAAAATCTTAGAGAAGAATGTAGATATACTTTTAATTTTTTAATTTCAATTCAATTAAGATGCACTATGAAGAAGATAACAAAAACAAAGTATTTGACAATTACACAGGAACACCAGATATACGTGGGAAAACCCTTATGGGAGAAAAACCCACCACACCAAGAGAAATCACTTTGTATTACAGTAATGGAGATTACATACAAATGTCAGACTTATTTTTCTAGTGTCTGTTTACAACAACATTCACCATGAACAATCTTGTACAGGAACCTTCAAGTTACAGTCATTACAGATTAGATTACATTTACTAATCATACAACCACCCAGCAATCCGTCGATCCAACCAACCGATCACAAGCTGCAATCACAGAGTATAACCATGCCGTTCCATGTCCGTCGAGCTTCCTCACAGAACCGTCAAAACGAATTGTCTCCCAACGGTTCCAATTCGGCTCCTCTGATTGGCCGAATACCAGCCACGTAGATAGTCATCGCTCGGTCAGAAGAAACCAACTTTGTTGGCATCTTGGTGAGACACTAACAGTGTCTCACCGATGCCACACAGTCTTCATATCGATGTCACCAAGAGTCGTTTCCATCGGCAAGAGGTTTCACCGAGCTTACAACTAGTATCGGCTTCAGTTTTCCTTTCGACAAGACTATCGCTCTCGCTAAGACATCCCAACGAGCCTTCTTGTGTTACACCGAGTTCAAGAGACTATCGCTAAGACTTCCTTATGTCGCCAGGACCTCACACTGACGTTCTCCACATGTATCGCTATCGCCTAGACTCATCGCTTTCGGTGAGACGTCATACCGAAACTCCACAAGTCACATAGACGTGAGTTTTCCATTCGGCAAGAGTATCGTTCTTCGCCAAGACCTCACGCCGAGTCACCACAGGTTATACCGAAGTCGTATGTTATACCGAGCTCCAAAGAATAGTCGGCAAGACATATCAATATTGCCAAGAGGTTTCTCCGAGATCACACATGCTACCCCGAAGTCATCAACAGTCGCCAAGACATATCACATTCGGCGACAGTTCTTATCGAACACATATATGTTACACCGAAGACCTCTCATCATCGGCGAGACTCACCAATATCGTTGGGACTTCATAGCGAGAACCCTTTAGTTATCCTGAAGACTCCAAGTGTGTCCCCATCGGCAAGACATTAGCTTTTGCTGGGACTTCACACCGAACAGAGCCTTTCGGCCAAAAGGTCTTCCCGTTATACGATTGAATGACCTATCGGTCAGAGATCTTCACAAGCGCTAAGAGGTCACACCGAAAGCAACCTGTCACAGCGATATGAACTTTCGGTGAGACAAAAAGTCACAACAACCTGTACAAAACATGATGTTCCAAACTGCTAGTCGGCCAGACATAAGAGCTGTCACATCGACTTGACTCCAATGGAGGTTTTAGCCTGTGATGTTTGAGGCATACTTTTCCAACAAGGTGAATTTTACTCACTTATCATAGGATTTGTTAAAGAGACATGTTGAACTGGTAGTGAACATATAGGAGTAACTAAAAGTGTTAGAGAACAATCAAGAAGAATTATCTACGAAGCTAGACAAGATAACTACAAGTATTGGTGACCTATCTCAACTTGAAAAGACACTCCACAACAAAAATAAACTTAAAAGAACCACCTTTCAACATATAAAAAAGCATTCATTGCACTACCATATAGCCAAACATGTCAATATTGACACTAACATCCCTATCATAAAACATATTTAATAATAATGATTGTGACTTGCCATCTATTGATGTCTTTTTTTGTCTCAAGTACTCTTATACTCAATTTATAAGTTGTCAATTTAAACTATTAAAACTAGTATATTGTAAATTAGTCAAAAGTTATGATATAAATAAAGCTTGTAAAGTAGTGCAAAAGAAGACAAGAGAATTAGAGAGACAAGGTAGGGCCTTGGGTAGACTCCCAATGGCTTTTGATTCTCGTTTCTATGTTGTGTCTACATATAGGTGAGGCATACTCACGTACCATTAAAAAAAACACCTCAAATCTTAAAGGTGAAACTTACAAGTGTTTACTTTTTGTTATTATAGCCCGTCATAATCCCTACATCATCTTTCAAACGGTCCACCAATATATGTGACCCTCATGTGACCGTTAAAACATTTGTTACCCTAGTCCCACCATGCCGCCAGCCGTTAGCATTTCATGCTCTCATGAAGGTATCCTAAAAAAATATACGTAGAAATATGAATACATGCATAATACGTCGTAGAATATACACTGAAAAAAAGGTCTTGTTATCAGGAGGGCTGCAGTAATAAGAACTGTCATGTGCAGGAATTCAAATTTCATTATAAGTACGTGGGACTTCAGACAGACAGACAGCACAAGATTTTGTTTAGGAAGTCATGGGCTGTGTCTCTTCAAAACTGAATGAGAGCATTTCCAAGGGAGAAGAAGAAATTAAGTTCAGGGGCTTTGCTGGGCCAAATCATCTGGTCTGTCTGACTTCTACAACATATGGAGTTTTCAACAATTCCTGCAGCAAGAACTCCCGATCGAGTCCAGTGGAGGCAACAGAAGTTGTGGAGACGATCAATGCATGGGAACTCATGGATGGGCTGGAGGATGACAGCCCTGGGCCTTCGCCTGCTGGGGAAAAGGGTTCTGGCAAGGTGGGTTCTTTGAAAAGGAGTGTTGATGTCCTGGGTGGAAATAGAATGGGAAAAAGCTTGGGTGGTTCACACATGGGTGAGAAAAAGTTGGGTTTGGATAAGGAGAATGAGAGGCCTAAACAGGCTTTTGGGCCTGCAAAGCCCAATGGGGTCAGCCCTGTTGCCCCTCTGAAAGAGAGAAATTTTGTGGGCAAGGAGAATTTTGGACCAAGAGGCGGTGAGTACAACAATGTGGGTAGTGTTGAACTGGCACCTGACATCGTGGGATCTACTGCACCCTGTGATGAGCCCTTACATATAGCCAAGGGGAGAATATCCTGTGATGTGTTCTGGGATTGTATGGGTAAGGAGAATTTTCAGCCCTCTCCAAATGGGTACAGTGTGCCTAATGGTGGACTGGCACGTAACAGTGTCGATTGTGGCATTAGCCCACACTATAGTGAGTACTCACATAGGACCAAGAGCAGAATTTCCCATGGACCCCTTACAGAATTGAGAATAGAGAGCTCTAGGCATTTTGATTTTTGTGATGGTAGTCTTAAGGATTGCCTTGAGAGCAGCAGTCCTTTGTTTGATCCAGAGATGCTGGCATCTTTTGAGACCTCACTGGACAACTTTGAGGAAGAGATATTGGATGATGCTAACTCTAAAAGTGTACTTAAAAAGAGGGATCCTTGGGAGAGATATGAAGAAAAATGCCCCCCTGGAGGGCAGGACAGTGTTGTCCTGTATACCACCACCCTCAGAGGGATCAGGAAGACTTTTGAGGATTGTAATAATGTTAGGTGTGTGCTTGAGAGCTATGGCATCTGCTTCATTGAGAGAGACGTGTCTATGCACTTGCTATTCAGGAATGAGCTGGAGAAATTGATGGGCAGGATTGTTCCTGTCCCAAGGCTGTTCATAAAGGGCAGGTACATTGGGAGTGCAACGGAGGTGCTGGAGCTTCATGAGGAGGGTAGGTTGGGGGAGCTTCTAGAAGGAATCCCAGCTGATAATGCACAAGGCAGGGCCTGTGATGGGTGTGGTGGAGTGAGGTTTGTACCTTGCTTAGAATGCAGTGGAAGCTGCAAACTGCTTAATGAGGAGGACAACACTGTGTTCAGGTGTCCAGATTGCAATGAGAATGGGTTGATCCAGTGCCCCATTTGTTGTTGATACAGAATGCAACCTTAAATAGTGTTGCATTGGAGATTGTGAATGGGGACAAGAAAAATCAATGATGCTGATTTAGCTCCGAGACCCATGGTGCAATATAACAGCACCAAGGGGATATGGCTTCTCAATTCAATAGCTTTCACTCATATGAATCTACTTTTGACTAGACTGGGTGATCTAAAGAGTAGAACAGATTTGAAATTCAGGTTTGATTACCATAAGGCTTTCTCAGCTTATTGGATTAACAGTAACAGGGGTGCATTGTTGCAGTGAGTATATTGTTTATCACGTTTGCATTAGCATATGGTACTATAGATTGTTTGGTTTGGAAGTAGTATCAGATTTGGAAATATGGAGCGTAGTGTAAGTATGATGGGCTCTAATGCATTTAAGTTTGAATCACAACAGTTTATATGACAAAAGCTAATCCAGCAAGGGTTTCCAGTTTCATAAATTTCTATTTTAGAGGGAGGCATTGCCTTTTCATGGTACAGAGGCGATCATAAATTGTTTAGAAATATGAAGAAACGGAAGCAGTTTGTCACTTGAACATCATATAAATTTCAGATCATTTCTGCTGATTTTTCATCTTTTTTAAAAATGGATTGTATATCTTCATCTCAGGAATAATGGAGATTTTGATTCAATTTTTTTGTGCTGTTATAATATCAAGATCTTGAGCAAGGCTCGAATCTGTTAGCCACCATCTGTCTGAAGTTTGTGTGTTAAGAGTTCTGTTGGTTGTTAGTTACCTATCATTTTCTTTCACAGGTCTTGTTCTGACTAAAACTGGATATGCAGTCATTTGAAAATTTGGGACAGATATTTATGCACTTTTAGTTTTCCCTCCCTTACTATGAACCTTAAAAAACAGCAAAGTTCACATTCAGTCAATTGACTGATTCTTATTTCAATTTGCGAGGGAGGTCTCTTTTCAAATGAAGGTTTGATTTGATTTTTTTGTTTGCATCGAATCATAATAATTAATATGCGAACTTTTTTAAACGATGCTAAGTCAATAACTTTAATCATCAAAAGAAGCAATCAAATTGTACGTGTGTTTTTTGGTTTGTTTTTTCTCATATCACCTGATAAAAGTGTGGTAGGACTTTCTAATCTTGCGTGTATTTATTATATTAGTTTTTAATCTTTATTGTCCTTAAAGACAACTTTTTAAAATGGAGTCATTATTTTACTTTCGTTATTAATGTTAAGAAATATAATTTGGATTATGCAATGGTGTCTTTCATTGGTTATTTTGTTGGTCATGTGCATAAGCCAACTATGTAGGCATTATCCTCTATCATGGACTTTTGCTATTTGAATAACTCTTTATTGGATTTTTCTCCCTAGGAGAGGATTTTATTGTGTTTTATTAGTAGACTCTTAAGGTACATAGCTAGCTCAAATTTCTCGGGTTGTTACCTATGTCATGTTGACTCTTCATCACATTGCCTCCTCTCTTGGTAGGATTATATGTCTTGAACTTGAAAAGTTTTATTCAACCAAGTCATAGTGTAGGCTTTGTGTAGGCATTATAAGGGTTAGACTTTGAGGAAATATTCTTAGACCTTCTTACCCCATGAACTACATCTCATGGAATTGTAAGGGGTTTGGTAGAGCCAAACCACCATATCATCATGTGGAATTATCAATAGAGATTTACCCCTCTAGACATTCTTTGTCTTAAAAAGATTAAAATTGTTGGCTTTTTTGCTTTATGTTTTCTTTCATGTCATATGACTATATAGCATTTGTATTAGTAGTACAATTGTGAGTGCTGTCAAGGTGGTGTATAAGCATTTGTTAATGCTAAGTGGAAAGCCTACTTTGTTACCCACGACTATGATCTGTCTAATAGAGCCTTACAAGTTCTTTTCAATATTGATAATCAAAAGTTTAGCTTTATCAAAATTTATGCCTTCAATGATGCAACTAAAATGATGCTACTTATGTAGTGTATTACAATTGACCTTCTATCAATATAGTGGGTTCTTAATGATGACTTCAAAATGGTTGAGGTGAAATTTGACAAACAAGGCCATTTGCATACACAATAGGGAACTCACAAAACAAAGGCATGGTTTGATATGAAAAATAAATTGGGTTTTTTGAATCCAAATCTTGGCTACTAAGCACATCTCCAATTTAGTACACTTAGTCAAATTTGCATAATGGGTCTAAAAGAGTCATTGAGACTCTTAGTCATGTTATCATGTCAATGCATCCATACTTTTCCATTACTAACTATGACTTTCTTTTGGTTGAACCCATGTTATATTATATCCTTTCTAAGGCTAAAAATACTCCATTTTTTTTAACACATCCATGCTCTAGCATAAGTTCATATTGGCTCATATTAGATGTATTCTGAATTCGGTGCCATGTTTGAAGGTATATAGTGGTTGGATTAGCTCGAAGTTTTTGGATTTGATTGTGTGAGCATTTTTCCATTAATGTTTTGGATCATACTCCATGACCGATCAACAAGTTGTAGATAGCTAGAGAATAGAAATAAATGGTGAATACCATGCTAACTAGATAGAAGGGAGTGAGGTTGATGTAATGACCAAGAAACAAAAAGGGGAAGAAGCAATCAACCACTTTTGGGACAAATTTACAAAATGAAAATGAAAAATAAAGAACAATGAAAATAAAATAAAATAAAATAAAACAATATAACAATAAAATAATGTTACATGTAAATATCAAATCATCTATGCTTAAAAATGCAAGCATGATAATGAAATAGTTCAAAAAAATTAATGCTAATAATATACGAAATGAAAGTACTAATCAAAATAAAGTAAATAAATAATTATACATAAGAACATATAAATATATATATATATATAAGCAAAAAAGTAACTATATAAATATGTACCTTATTTTTATATAATTACTTCTTTAATATTTGTTTACTATTATTTATTCTTGTATTGATTTTTTAAATTATTATTATTATTATTTTTTTTTGGTGTTCATTCACTTAAAGCACAATTTCCTATTATTGTGGATTTCGATGTTGTACATATATACATCAAGATGATCTTTTGTCCATATTTATAGATTTATTTCTATTAATATATAAGTTATTGCTTTCACATACTTCTAAATATTTTTGTTCCGAGTTAGGCACTCCTTTTTGTTAGCATGTATATATATCATGTGATACATGCTCCTCCGATTTTGCATTGCCGTCTTGATTTTATATTTATTATTTTTTACTTTTCGATACATCGGAGGTTAACATGGAGTTATATCTTTATCCCCCATTCATATATATTGTCTTAGATAGTTATATATATACTTAGCTTATATATTTATGTAGATTTTGTTTTTTTTTATTTGTAAGAGATAATTGTATTAGATATAAAAAAAGATACATCACTTTTGTTATGTAGGATTGTAAAATTTGCATGAAGACATTTAACTATCCAATCCAAACATCCTTCAATTGTCACTGTAAGTCCCAACATCCATCAAAATTTGCAGACTTTATTACGATCACTACCTAGAAAACTAGAAGTGGACACCAAACATAACCGAAAAGAAAACACCAGCCACCACCCCTATGAGACTATATAGATTAAGATATTTAATTCCAAACCCTAAGCAACCTACCTGACTGCACAAACACTGGCTAGAAACCATTCATCTTTGCAAATTGATTGAACTTTGCCACCCAATCGAAACCACTAACTTACTCCATCATTAGCAGCTTCTTCAGGAAACTGACCCCATACGCAACAATTTGATAGTGCCTGACCAATGCCATGCCTTTAAGCTCCTATAGCAGGGGATATACCTTTATGACCTCGCTTGTAACCCTAACCAATGGAAGACATGAGGTCGAGGCGCAACTCATCCCAGAAGAGCCGACTTCATCACCTCGTCCAAGCCTCCTAGGAGCTCTTTTTTGAAGCTTGCTTACTATAGACATTGAAAAATGTCCTAATCGATGTCATATACTTAAATTAGATTTATTAACATCATTTCTTCTTTATCCATCCTTTTTTCGCTTAATTTATTTAATTAGCCTAGCTAATTAATTAATTGCACCATTTTTCGTCCATTTGGCCTAATTAATTAAATTTGAGTTAATTCATCTCTTTTCGCACTAACACTTCATCTCATTAAATTAAATAAATCAATATATTTAATTTAATCTCCTAAGTCATCTTATTTAATTAAATAACCCTATCTTATTTAATTAAATATCATTTCAATCCCTCCCCTATTTATTAAATCATCCAATTTAATAAATATCTTTTAATTCTTCTAATTCCCTAATTGCATAAATTAAACCTTTTTTAATTAGCAATTAAACGAATTTTCTTCTAATCAAAAGGGAATATTCCCATGGAATATTCTTTATCCTTTTTGCACAATTAAAACTTTGTTTTAATTTGTAAAATCCCTTTTTTCCTCGCCCTAAAGGAATATTCTAAGGAATATTCCCTCTCCTCCAATCAACTCACTTAGCATCAAATGCAAGTTAACCCTTTAACCTCTTAAGCAAGTAACCTTTGACCTGTGTGAGTAGGTCAAAAGTGTGTTTGTTTGAGGCAAGTGTGATCCTTTGATTAACTTTCATCTTGCATTATCATCCATTGATGAGAATCCATGATCCATGCCTCTCATCCCCTTCATCTTGAGTCGTTGATTAAGATTTTTGATCTCAACCATCCATTCCTCATTTGCTCTCCTATAAATAGATCACTATTTGGAGACAAATGGATCCATCTTTTATTGTAAACTTATGTTGTTAAATTTACTCACATATTTGCTTATCTTTTGCTCACTTTTTAGCTTATTTTAGTTCATTTTCATTGCATATTAGCTTCAAGCTTTCATTAATGGCTTCCATGCATCCATCTTAGTTTGTAAATAGATTAGGGTTTTCATCTTTTAGCATCATTTTAGGTTAAATTAGCTTAGATTAGCTTATATTAGCTTAGCAATTGCACAATTAGATCATTTATAGCATAAAATCATGGTAATTTAGCTTGCATCATGTTCATTTTAGCATAATTTAGGTTTTCATACACCAAACACTATGGTTTCATCGATTCTCTTCCATAGAATCAATTGAGACAAGCTCACTATCACGAGATTGGGAAAGGGTTGTCGGTCCACATCAATGCGACATCAATTCCACAACAAGATAAATTTTGAATGGATTAGAGTAGATGTTTTGATCGCTTTCATATTTTAGTATGTTAGGTTTTGATGAAATGTTTAGTTTTAATATTATTTGATCGATCTTGTTGAGATTCGAGTATTGGTGGCTTCGTTATGCTTCAATTCTCCATGGATCAAGCGTAATCCGGCCCATACTGATATCCTCACATCGACACTTACAAACCATGACCTTAGCCTCAGATTTGGGAGTCCTTACATCCAACACAGATGCTAGGAAGCGGGAGACGATGTGGTTGTTAACCCACAACGTCTCCCAATTCATTAGAAAATCCTTTCCTAGAATCATCTTTACGGCTACCACTACATGAGGATCAATCCTCAACATTATTCTTTTCAACCGCCAATCGGTTATGTTCTTGAATGCGGTCTATCGAACCTTACAATCGAGCTGGATGGGAGTTCCCTATCCAATACTTACCATCACCTCAGAGGAAATATCAACTATGAATTTGGAATGCTTAGCCATGCCTACTACATAGAGCACACCAAAGCCTAGACCAAAGATGGCAAAAATCATGTCCAACTGTTGGCATATAAAGAAATTCCTCTGCCAGGCTTGTCAAACTTACCATGTTGTGCATTTGCCATCGTGCCTTGCTAGATTTCGTTATCACCCTCCATTTGTTCCTGATCATGTAATCTACCTTGTCATAACATGCCAATTGGGAGGTGGGCCGTATCACACCCCAATTGTCGGTGAAGAAAAAATAATTACTTATAGCCGCCAATACCAATGGCACGTAAGAACATTAAAATATTTCACTTACGAGTCTTTACGCCATCCTGCAGACTCGAGTGGAGTACAAAGGGAAATCAATGAAGAGACTGCCAATCGCCAGCTCGAGACCAACACAAAATGCTTGCCAGCGTCAGTGGCCACACAGACCCCGACCCTCCAAAAAGACTTGAACAAGAGCCAATCAAATGCTGACAATGGGAAATCGTTGATAGTCGTGGTCTCTCCACATCCTTGTTGTGGAGAGATGCCCCCCCAGCTGCCCACTATCAGCTTTCGGAGTTAGGTGTTCAATTCTTTCACCATTACGTCATCTGCCCCCAGATTGGATAGATGGTCAGCTTCAGTATTACCTTCTCTAAGAATGTGATTAAACATGACCTGTTCCAAGTGATCCATCCATTCCAAGCCCAACTCCAGCTTGGCCCCTAGCTTCCAATTTAGTACCTTCCTCTTCCTTAAGGTGTTTATCACCAGGGAAGAATCTCCTTCAATTACCACTTTCCTTAGGCCTAGCTCAAAAACATGAACCCAAGCTCAAAATCAATGCTTGGAACTCAACAACATTGTTTTTCTCTTCAGGGAGGGGAGACACCAATCTACCCAATGTGCGACCCTCATGATTTCTAATTACACATCCAGCACCGGAGACCCCAGGATTACCCCTAGAGGCCTTGTTGAAGTTTAATTTGGTCTACCCCACTTCCAGTGGCGACCAACTCACCTTGCTTCTGCCTGCATTCGTGACCTTGCCCCTTGCACCCACAAAGGTAGGGATTCTCAAACCAAACCAATTCCTTATGATCATTGCATCCCATATTTTTAAGTTCAACTTCCTTGGATTAAGCTCTTCCAATCTAGCATTGACAACTTCCATAATGCTTGTCTCCATTTTACTTTGCAATCTCTACTCTAACATCTCCTTGTGCTAGAAAATGTGGGGGTTATGCTCGTTCCAAATCTCCCAGATGACGATTGATGGGCTCACAACCCATAGACTAACAAACATTTCCTGTCTTGTAGTGAATTGGACAACTCCTAAGCATTTCTAGCAGACTAAACGAAAATACACTGTAGTTTGGCACTAATCCATTTCCAACATCATTACGAGTATTCACAATTTAGGAATAAATGATCTCCGGTCTCGTCCACCCTCTTGCATCCCGATCTCTTCCATCGAGAAGATCACCACAAAGTACCCATTTTACAATCTCTTCAATTGTAGCTCCTTACCCAATTTTCCTTGCCACCAGGGCACCAAAAAGTCCCACTTGAAGTCTTGCCCTAACCACTTAGCAATTAACCCTAGCTGATTGAGTTGTTCTCTTTCCTTTTGAAGTTTCTCTTTTCTTATCATCACTGCTTTCCTAGGCTTATTCCCCAAATCAACCTTGTTCCTCTTGGCTTCTTTGTGGTTAGCACCTAGTTTCAAGGGGTTGCCATGAAATCTAGGGCCATTGTCAATGTTTCCTTTCCAATTTCTCCTAGCCCCTAGATTCCTACCCCAATTAGGGTTTTTACCACCCCTGAATATACCTCTCCTTTGTATTCTTTGGTTTCCAAATCCATTTCGATGCCTCCAATTCTGTGGGGCGTACCCGTGATTCCTTTTCCAGAGTCTTCTTGTTGGGGCTCTACTACTCTCACCCACATCTTTCTGTCTGCCTTCCTGCTTCCATTTCTCACCAGCTACTCAACTCCTAATGTCCATAGGAGAGAATTTCGCTTTAGCATCTCTAGCATAGCACCCTTGATCTTTGATCACCTCAACCACTCCCCCGCACCTCGGTTGCCTACTTTCTTTCCCACCATAATAACCCTGGTCTGCCTCCCTTCACCTCCGATCAATGCTTACTCCTTTGTGCTCCATCTTTTGAATTATTAACTTGATTTTATTTTCTTTAAAAAGAGATATTAAGGTTTGGGCCTTGGTTGTTGGTACTAAAGGCAAGAAGCCCCACCAATTCACCAAGGAGCCTCCCCTTAACACCAGGGTAAGAAAACTCCATTTTTGATGCGGTAGAGAGTGACCCCGTGAGGTTTGAACCTTGGTTGTTGGATCTACAAGAAATAATCCCCACCATTTCACCAAAGGGTTGCCCCTATGTAGATTTGCATATTTATTTTCTATCATTTAATTATTTCTTTCTCATCTTTACTAGTTGTCTTATTAATTTTTAGATCTTTTTATTAGTCTTTTTTTACTTGTTTTCATTCTTCTTGATTTTTTTAGATATGTTTTTATTTTCTTTTCTTATGGTAGAATTTGTGCATTTGTTTCACACACATGTACATGCGTGCGTGCACATGCACACACAGACATGTGCGTGTGTGCAAACACAGATGTGTGTGTGCGTGCACACACATAGAAATGCGTGCATGCACATGCAAACACACACACATACATGCACATGCACACACACACGCGCGCGCGCGTGCATGCACGTGCACACACACGCACATGCGTGCATGCACACACACACACACATTTACCTTTATCCTTATATGTATTCTTGTAACATAAAAATTTCATGCCCTTGTGATTTTGTATTACATGCTGAATTCACTTTGATGTTTGTCTCTTGTAACTTGTTTTGAGGTCCATTCACCTCTAGACATAGAATTATTTTTCCCATGGTGTCAATGCATTTCTTGCTATGGTCTCTTTTTATAAAATTAATGTTACAAATGTCTTAATCTTTGATTTTTTGGTGTTTGGCCTTTTCTAGAGATGAAACTATCTAGACACTAGTACAACATATAGAGGTCCATGTGACACACAAATGAATTGCAATAATTTATTTTTCAATAGCTATTTTAGAGTGTTTTTCCCCTTGTGACCTAACCTCATATCTCCCTCCAACTATCCACCTCCCATATCTCCCTCCTATTCTTTATTTTTGAGCTTATCTCTCATTTTTTACTCTAAAGCTACCAAGTTTTATATTCTTACCAATATTTCCATCTTCATATCAACATTGTCTAACATTGTGGTTTTCATGTGAGAGCTCCAAAATTATCTACAAGTACTCTTAGAAGGTTTAGCATCATAAAAAAACATTTTTTTCTTCATTGGCTTCCTCAAGCTTGTGAGGTGACATAGCTTTGTTTATCTTTCTCTTGCATTTCATTGCCATTTATTTTATCATTGTAGAATCCATTTTGTAGTGCCCTTAGCACTTTGGGATCTCATTTCCTTGTTATTGTCACTCTCATTTAAATATTTATTTGCACTCCTTGAGTTGCATTTTATTGCATTGTCATTTCTCTTCCATTCCTAGAAACAAATAGGATAGGAGTAAAAAAAATTATTCATTTTTACATCTTGTCTATCCATGGAGATTGAAGAACCAAAACAAGGGCTTGAACATTCATGCCAAGCTCCTTAGCAACCCCAAAAATTCTCCTTTTTATCTTTTAGGTCACTATTTGAAACATTTCATCAAAATGGGGGTTTGCATTGATTTTCCTCCTTTGTCATTTATTTTTATTTAAATATTTAGAAGAAATTCATTTTTTAGTTCTTATCATACTTGGAAATGCTATTAGTATTATTTCATGTTCTATGTATAGCTAGATGCGAGTGTTGGAGATTGGAGTGATTTTTTTTGGTGAGTAGAATTACAACCATACAAACAATAGTTCCTTGTGTAAATATCTAAAGTTCACATAGTCATCTCGACTAGAGAGCTTCAATGGTTGACTCTAGGTTCATCTCTTATTGTTATTTTCTATTATAAAATTAATTTTCTAAAATTGTCTTAGTTAACAATAAACAACAATTTTTCTATTTCACTCTTTTTCTTTATCTTAGCTAACTTCAATTTCCTAGTTTAAAGAAAATTCCTAGGGTAGTTTATATATTTTCTCTTGAAACTAGTAGTACACTTGAAACTAAAACATTAGATTAGCCCTCAGAGTAATATAGGACAATAATCTAATTTTAAAAGTACACAAATGTTCAAACTTAGGTTGCATTTGTTCTTATATTACACTTTTCTAAACCTGATGACTTTCAATGATTTATTACTTTGTTCACCTATTTCATTTTGGTGAACTTCTGCTTGATAAATTTTATATTTTCTAAAAATCTTAAAAAACAAATTATTTAAAAACTTTAAAAACACAAAAATAACCCACTCTTGAATATGTGTTGTGAGGCCTTTCATTTTATAAGATTAACTACCCAATCATTTTATTTTGAAAATGTTATTTTTAGGAGTTTAAGAAATGTAAACATGTCTCCCTTAAGACCTTAAACAACTCCTATCAAAACAACTCTATAAATTTTCAAATTTTCTTATAATTCAAATATTACAATTCTTCTAGTGTTACCTACATCACCTCCTATAACTTCCATGATATAGATGGAGGCTGCAATCATAAATTCACCCTACATATTGAGGTTTCTAGCTTAGATAGACATCACATTGAATTTTAAAAATCATTCAATGTCAATTATGTTGTGTATGACAATTAAATGTGAAAGAAGAAATATTTTTCAAGATAGGATGCTAGCAATTTTTTCCCCATTCCCTCAAGGATACAATGTGAGACTAGTTTTTCTCTCTTCAAGATCATTCTATTTCTTCTTTTGATTAGTTGATTAACCAATTTAACCCACTTTCTAGCTAGTATTGGCCCCTAGGTCACCTTTATTTATCTATTTCACTATAGATAAGGGTCCAATAAATGAGTAATTTCATCTTTTGTTACGTGTCCTTGTTCTCATAGGTTACTTATCCTCGTACTGATTATGATGTGTAGAGGGTTTTAATAGGAAACCTTCATCCTTTGATTAGGGATACAATTTTATTGATGAGGTGTTTTTAATTTACACATCTTTGCATAGCCTTACATGAATATTAACAAATTATCAACCAATTTGAGGCTTCCTCACTGACTCTTGTTGTTTCATCAAGGCCTTCTATATCATATAATTTTTTTTATTTTTTTTATTAGACTGCAGGAATCGGGTAGCACGACCCCCTATAAACTGCAGTGCGCCTGGTAAAATTTTTAACGTGACTGCGGCGTTGGCGCGACACGCCCTCCAATACCACGGGGGTGGGGGAGACTAGACCTCGTGACCAACCTCTTGCAACAGGAAAGATTTAGCCAACCGAGCTAGGGCCCCAACCCCTTCTATATCATATAATAAAAACTTAAAAAAAAATCCTTTAAAATGTAGATTTCACTATCATAAATAACACTAGTAAAACATCTCCTTCCTGTATAGTAACAAAATTAACAACACATATAGAAAATATATCACTTCACTCCTCTTAGAAAACCGCTTCATTCTATTTTACAACTTCTCACAAACAACATGATTCAATTTCCACCTAGTCATCCTCTTAACACCAAAATTTTGCTTCCACCTTCTTATGACATGAAGGATTTTTGTTAGTTGTACATGATACCTAGACATGATACAATTTTTTTACATATTCAACATATCATTCAAGATATGACAGGTTCTAATTAAATCTAGGTAGTTGGTGTGAATGATAGGGAAAATAAGTCTATTATTTTTCCTAGTGAAAAAATCAAAATATATACTAACCCATTTCCAAATAATTATGCTAATGACATATATTGTGATATTGATCTCGCTTCATCCACCTCCCTTGCTTACTCACCCATAGTGTTATATTTCCACTCCTCTTTCCTATTCACTCAAATGGTAGGTATGATGGACCTTTCACCCTGAGAACCTCAAAATGTATTGATTTATGATCCTTCCATCTCATTCACTTCCATCAACATTCTTGATAATATATAATGTCCCCCTCTACATTCCAATCCTAGTAAACTATAAAAGTATTGGACTAATGCCTTGGTTGACCCAATGAGCATGGTAAATTTTGTGAGTGAGGAATTATTGTATATCAATAACCTACATCAAGATGAATATGATTGATATAAAAAAAATTGCACACACATGATAGTATTTCTATTTCATATATGAGTACCATCATCCTTACCATATAGGCTAGAACAAAGAGCATGCACACCACCTTCAAATTCATTCTCACGTTAAATTTTTTTTATGTGTTATTTGACTATCCATAGATCATAATGAGGCAAGAAATTACATTTGTTACCCTATAGTGCCAAGGTACTTACTATATAGCACATAATATATACGATCCGGTCAAGCTTAGGGATAAATTATCTCAATTACTTATACCCTACCCCTTTTAGCCCCCTCTAGTCATGCATTAACATATTACTTAAACTTTATAAAAAAATATAAAGGAAGTCAAATTCTACCTCTTGCACCTTCCTTAGTTGCATTTTCAACCCCAATGATTACTAGACCTTTGGTGGTTTCTTCTATTCCTCCCTTTCCCCTAGGACATGAAGAGGAAAGAAACACATGTTGGTTGATCCCTCCCATTCTTTTGTACTTATTCTAGTCACATGACCTCTAATCATTGCTTATGTTCTATCACCTATCCCTAGGATAAAACATGGACAAAAACCCAATTTGAATGACCCCACCTATCTAGTCACTAAGCTCAACATACAAACATAACATAACCAATTAGATAGATTACAAAAACATCATCATTATGCAAATTTTTATGTTGTCTCCAATACACCTCCTCCACCACCATCTAGCCTCACCCATCCTAATCCACCTCCACCACCCCCTCCCAATATTACCACTTTTCTTCTATCTTGGGAGGCTCCTATTTCAATTCCTCCACATATTCAAGTTGTCTTGTATCCTTCCCTTGATCCTCTCCTCATCCATAAAATACTTTATTTTCCATCTTCCTCAAATCCATTAGGTATCCCTAATGTGAGTGTCATTTCTATGAAATACCCTTTCATTTCTTGTATCTTTTATGCACACCTACCATTAGATCTTCCTTGATATTTCCCACCACCATAAATATTGGCTCCTTGTCCCTCACCTAAGCACACGCTTGAGAATTACCCTACCCTACCTTTCCACTAATCTAAGCCTGATCCCATCTCATCACCTCTAAGACCTACATTACTTCCCCCTATCATGGAGACCATTCTTCCACCTCATGTTGTTGTTTCTCCTAGTCACAAAATTATGGTTAGTAATGAGCCGTAATCACTACTCTCATATCTAGACTTTGATTCTCCCACTCCATCTTTAGAGGAGTGTATGGTTGAATTAGTTTTAAATATTTTTATATTGAATTTGATCTTCACACATTCATTAACACTTTCTCATCACAAAAATCCCATGAAGGATACTACTCCAACCTCTCTTCCATGACATATTGAAGTTCATTCTTTTTCTATTGATACTCATGTGGTGTCCTTATCACCTCGTGATCTTTCCTCCAACCCTAATCAAGTTTTGGAGAGAAAATTTACTTGATTAAGGACCATGTGATCCTTATCTCATGCATTTATGTGTTTAGATAGAGCTACTTGATTTTGTATTGAGATTTTGTAAATGCATTATTATTTTCTAGCTCCCCTAGAGGGCCCTTGCTACCCTTGTAGGTTTTCATATATAAGAGGAAAGCTATGTTGTGTCTTTCTTATATTTGTATATAAATTATATATATATATTTTATTTATTATTCTTTTATGATATTTTGGAGATGATACAAATCATTGAGACATTTAGGTCTCTTCCACGTTGACCCAATTTTTTAATTTAATTATTAATTGTCATTTTTCCTTCGTATTCATAGTTCTTCAAACTTTGGGGATGATGACACTTCATTATAACCTTAAGATGATTATTGTTCTTATATATAGACATATTGATTCCAAGCCTATGGATCCCTTTGTGTGCTTCATGTGATGTCTTTTTCTATGTGACATACCTATTTAGTGTGATGTCATTCCATGAGCATAATTTTACATGTTTAATTCTTGGAACATCATATTTTATGTCTATTCCTATAGGCATCCTTATTTCCATTTTTTATCTTTAGATCAATTTCATGTAATTTATTCATAAAATCATTTTAAGGGGGTCATTTTTTTGCACACATCCACATTATTAATATGTTGAGCTTACAATATTAGTAGCCTATGAGCCACCTAGAAATGAAATTTTCTATCCTATGCACTTCATATCACCTAAGTTTTGGTAGCATGTGGGCCACTTAGAAACATAGTTTTCTAGCCTATGTGACCTTCATGTAAGGCTCACTAATGCTCAGTCAACTTGGTGTTAGACACACAATTCAGAGGAGAGGTTCCTATCTGAACAGTCCAATAAACCCTCACAAAGGATCCATTTAATTATCAACTAGGGCTTCGTAATCTTTTGATGATGTTGGAAGTGTATGTGCATTCATGGAATCTACATGGCCTATATCAGTGAGTATAGGTGGTTTACACATGTGTAGGAAAAAAGTAAAGGCTGGAAAAGGAAATAAAGCATTAACTTGCAAAATAGGGGAAATAACTTAATCTGCTATTGATGCTACAGGTACCTTCGACTTAACACTATAACTATTAACTACTAGACCTGGACTCTACAATTCACTAGCACTAATGATTTCTACTTATAACTACTTGAATCCTCTAGAGGACAACTCAAGGACACATTACAAAGCATAATTCATGATACAAGATATCATTCATGTGCATGTAATTAAGAGTTATTTGAAAAGAATGCAACAATATAAACATATAATTTAAGAACAAAAATCAAGGTGGGTGAACAATACCTTGAGTAACCCTTTCTTGAGTTTTTGTGCCCATGGGGGAAAATCAAATGTACACTATTTGAATCAACCAATCATAATAGTAAATTGGAACACCTTTATTGCATGAGAACTAAACTCTACAATATGACAAGAATCTCTAAAAATATCTCATTCATGAGTGTATATCCATTTGCAACTAAATAACATGAAACTTATCAATGCAAGCTTGTCTGCTGGAAACAATAAATGAAACTAACAATTGTATCTTCTAACTAGATCTGGTCCTCAACCACTAATCCAACTATATAAGCTTGGGAGGAGTTTTATTCAAACAATGATTGAAAATAGAAATTAAATGAATATGTCCACTCTCATTCAAACTAGGGAGAGGAATAGTATTTGCAATTGAAACCTTAATTGGAAAAAGAAAAAAGAAGACAAATATAATTGAAACTCTACCTTAATGTTTTGATAGAGATGTGCTCTGTGAAAATTGTCACATTGGCTTCCTGATCAATACAAACTTCTTCTTCCTCTTGTCATATTATTGGATGATATGGTGACTCACAATTGACCACTTCAATAATCTTTTCTATCATTTCTTGCAACTATCACATTTTTGGCATTTTGGAATCTCCCCTACAATCTGTCTGGAATCCTTTGGCTATGAGCTAGTCAATCCAGTTGCTGTGGGTTATAGTTATTATGGCTGCAAGAAGTTAGAGTTATCTAAAGTATACACACCATTAACAACCATGAATTAAACAAAAAATCATATTGAGTTTCATACACATTCACACATTTATCCACACAAACATCATCATATCATAATTATGTTTCCACGTATCAAAGTCTAGTTTAGGATGAATAAAAGATATAAAAAGGTATATAAGTTTAAGAATGTCTGTGAAATAAGCAACTTAAAATGTTAAAATAATTGAACTAAATGGAAGAAAATTAGCTATAAATAGGCCCATCATCCCCCCCAACTAGAGTATTTTCTTGTCCTCAAGCAAAATTTAGGGATAGAGGTTATACTATAGAGCTCTTTCCTCAAAATTTTCTACAACATCAATTATCTTTTCCTACTTCAGATAGTAGCCTTGATAGCATGCAAACTTTTCCAATTTGATATTCTCTATTTCTTCCTCTTCCCCACGCTTCTTCCCTATCCAATGTGGTAATGGATAAAGGAGAATGGGAGGATGAAAGGTAAGTGGAAACCATTTAAGTCTATTATTCTTGGAAATATCTATGTATCTATGAGACCTTTCGATAATGGCTACAAAATTATACAGGGAGTGTGGTTCCTTTTTCTTCAACTCAAGTGTTAACTCTTCCCATCTTTTTTGTACAAAATTAAAGGCTTGATGGATAGGTCCTATAGCTAGTTGCTTCATTATGATATAATCATTTTCTCTAATGTTCATTATCTTTCTTCCTACAACTTAACAATCTAGGAGATTTGACCACTATTCTATAATTGCATTGGGATCCTTTGACTCTTTTAGAAGCTACAAAGCAATAGATATTTCCCTTTCATTATATTCTTGCAAGATCTCACCCCTTTTTTGTTCATTCCTTACATAAGAGGCCAATGCTCTAATCTATAGGTCTCCCACAAACATTAGTGGATTTCATTCTATTTCATCTAAGAGAATAAAGTTATGCAAGTAAAACTCACATAACTGATCTTGCATGTCTAGTGTAGAATCAAAGAAAGTATCTAAAATAGAAATTTATTATTCATGGAAATTGGTAAATCACTGATTAACTGGTTGAACTGGAAAAAAAAATAATTTTCTTGTAAAAATAATGCATAGACCCTAGCAGGTGGTTTACATTTTAACAATTGAGTAACTTTATTTTCTATCTCTCCAATCCCTACTTTCAACCTTTTTACTTTTGTTTCTTGTTTTTCAAGTTCTCTGGTGTGGTTATAAATCATTTCAACTTTTTCTTTTTCCCAATCTTTCTTTTTTTTGAGAGAATTATTGATTTCTCTTCCATAATTCCACACCTAAGGATATTGTACAATAGGATTAGTGGGGGTTCTAGCATGAGGAAATGGTCCTTGAGATACAAGTTCTTTATTTATTGCCTCAACCATGGCAAGTTGTACACGGATTTTCAATTTGGATCAATGCTTAAATTTATGCAAGTTTTCCTCTAATTCTTTGATCTTTTTATCCCTTTCACTATCCCTCTACTAATATGACTTTACCAATTCTTCCAACTACTTTATTCTCTCCATAGCCTCCTACAATTCTTTACCAATATTTCTCTCTTCTATAAAAATTTCTTCATCATCCCCCATTGTACTGGTATATTTACAACCTTATGAATTAGGGCCCTTTGGGAATATTTTCCTCATTTTCATTGCTTCAAAATAATCCTCTGAATTAGATTCAGAGGTACTTATAAAGTACCAAGATTGTGAACCGATGTATTTACATTGCCAAGGGAATTCCCCTTCAATTTTGAGTTTGTCCCAACCATCACAACATCCTCTTCTTCCTTGCTTTTAATTGACCCTCTCATGGCCCCCTTTCTCTTTAGGAAATGTGATCGCCTCTTAGGTTTTGTGGGTCTCTTCTACCCATTTGTTGGTGCAAAATAAGGTTCACCTTTCCTTTTCTTGGCTCTTTGTGTTTTTCTAGATATAGGGGTTTCTTCCTCATCCCTTGCTATGGGTTGCTCAATAGAGGCTGCAGGCTAAGTATCTTGCAAGCCCTGCTCCTCTAGTTCTCATATGCTATGGGTAGGTGACACAATAATGGATTCAAAGGGAACTTCCCTTTATGATACAATAGGTTCCTCTACTATTTTTGGGACAATAGGTTGTTCAAGGATACTGTTGATATCATTGCAATTTAGGAAACTTTCCCATAAAACATATGGAAATTGAGTCCTCAAACTCCTCTTTATCAATATTGCGATAAAATATAAATGAGATAATATTGTGTTATTCTTTTTCCTTTTATACTCATATGCCATTATTTTCAACAAATTATACAAAAAATTGGGGCATTCACACACCTATCATGGAAAAGATGACTTAAAAGTTTAAAATGAATTGTATACAAGTATTTTCTGCCATCACAAGTTAAGTACTTAAGTATGAAGAAGCAACTGAAGCCAAAATATAGGGTAAAGATAATAGTTTAGTATCTTGAGAAGATGAGTCTAGTTTTCTCATGGCTATCTAAATTCATTTCTAGTAGCAATAGTATTTTCCCTCATTGGAAACTCTTCTCCTTCTCATGGCAATCTTGATACCTTAGAAATGACAACTTTTGAGGCATCTACCCTCAAGCCTCTCAAAACTACTTCATCATTTTGTAATGTGGAAACAAACTATTGTTTCATGACCTCATTGAACTCTGTGATTTTTAGGAAGTACCCCAACTAGCTAGATTGTTGAAAAATAGGTAATACCATCCTGTCTTCTAACAACTGGGTATGTGTAGCTTGCTCTCTACAAATAATGTCACCACCCATGATATTGTTGTTGTTTTAAAATTCCTTAATTCCTAGATTCATAAACTATGAATTACCCTTCTTGCATTAATACTCCACCCAATCCTTCTCTAGATGCATCTGTAATAACTACAAAGTTACCATTTGGATCTGGTACCTTTAGTACATCGGTGTTGTGGTCAATATTTCCTTAAGTTTATCAAATGCTACTTGACACTTCTCATACCACTTAAACTTAGTTCCCTTCCTTTGCAATGATGTGATGGGAAAAGATATCCTTGAAAATTATGTGACAAACTTATAGTAATACCCAACCAAACCCATAAAACTTCTAACTTCCAACATGTTCTTGAGCACCAAACACTCCAACACTACTTTTATCTTCATTGGATCAACCAAAATACCATATGCTGAAATTACGTGACCCAAATACTATACTTTCTTTTGGAAGAAGGTACACTTTGAGAGTTTTTTGTATAACTTTTTCTCTCTCAGTTGTTGGAGAAAAATCTCTATATTCTTGAGATGTTCTTCATTCTTGGAGTAAATTAAGATGTCATCCAAGAAGACCAACACAAACTTATCTAAATAGTCCCTAAATACATTGTTCATTAGGTTAATGAACGTCGCTAGTGCATTTGTCAGTCCAAATGATAGAATTGTGAAGTCATAATGTCTATATCTAGTTTCAAAAGTAATTTTGTAAATGTCTTCATCCTTGATTCTTAGTTGGTGATATCCAAAATATAGATCAATTTTAGAAAATACTGCCACTCCTCACATATGATTGAAAAGATCATCGATTTGTGGCAATGGGTACTTTTTCTTTATCATTGCTTTATTAAGCAGTTGATAATCAATACATAAGTGCAGTTTACCATCCTTCTTTACAAATATCACTAGAACTCCCCAGGGTGAAACACTGAGCCTTATCAATCCTTTAGACAACAACTCTTCTAGTTGTGCCTTTAACTCTGTAAATTCAGTTGTGGTCATCTTATAAGGTACTTTCAATATAGGTTCCGACCTTGGTACTATGTTGATAGAGAAATAAAATATCCTCTTAGGTGGTAATCCAGGTAATTCTTCTAGAAATACATCCTCAAAATTCTATAAAATAGGATAATTTCCATATCTGGTTTTCCAGATTCTAATACTTCACCTTCTTTGACATCTTGGGAGTCTTGAGATCCATAATTTACTAAATCATCTTGAGAAATGAATTCCTTACATTCCTCAAGTTTTTCCATTTTTACCGTAAAGAGTTGGTAACATTTCTTATTTTCCCTATGCATCTGCACATCATATATTTGTCGGAACTTAACCTCTCTAGGTGTTCCTTGTATTGACACCCAACTACCTAGATCGTCTAATCATTCAATTATTTTAGCATGAAAATCTACCTTGGCCCTATGTTATGAACCTAAGGGAGCTACATATAGATTTACTTCCATTGAGAAACTTGGAAGTTCAACTCTTTCCTCGAATAGACATTGACTCACTTCAACTCTTGTTTGGTTAGCATATTCTACAACCTAGGAATTTTTCATGTATCCAAATTTTCTAGACATTTGACTTGCTACTCAAGGAGAAATGAAATTTTTTGTTGCACCAACATATATTAAAATTGAAATAGGAATTCTAGACAAAGTACCTGAAACTTCTATCGGAGTTATCTAGTACTCCACTTGTCGATTATCCACACTAGCACGAATCCTTTGCTGGAACACAAATTTCTAAGGTGAAAGAGGATTTCCATGTGTTTGTTTCCCAGATGGTTTCCTCAAATAGTTACTTGCATAGTGATCCCCACCACATGTAAAGCATCCCTTCACTGGTCCTCTCCTTTTCATAGGTCTTCCAAAATTACTTTCATTTCGACTAGCATTTATTTTGTAGTTTTTGTTAAAATTTTTGTTTAATCTTTGATCTCTCCTTGGTTCAATCCAATTATTTTGGGGTACCTTATCCCCTTGCTTTTGATAAATTTTCCCTTGACCAAGATTCCTTGGAGTTTGATTGTTCTGTGACCAAGTGAGCTTCTTTTTCTTCCTCTCTTGGTAGTTTGAGATAGACTTAAGCCTTTGTTCCTACTTAATTGCCTTCTCTTACACCAAGTCCTTGGTAGCTGGACCATGAACATCTACGTCACCACCAATTTGCAAATTTAGACCCATGATAAACTTTCTTATATGAAATTTCTTGTCCTTTTAGTACATAGGTATGTACTTTAGAAGTCGAGTGAAATTCTCCCAATACTTGTTTATTGAGGAGTCACCTTGCCTTAGGTTTTGGAAGTCAATGAGATTTTAGTCATATAAGAGTTAGGGAAACCATTGTTTTTGAAAAATATTCTCAAAATCGTCCATGTGAGACTTAAGAACTAAGCCCTAGCTCCATTTTCTTACTCATCCACCAATTGGATGCTTCACCAACCAACTGAAATGCTCCCCATACGGATGTAGTGACCTCAGAGTAATTTTTTATTTTGAAATACTTCTCCATTTATATAAGCCATGCTTCTGTTGTATCTCCAGTAGCACTACCCTCAAATTTTGGTGGTATGACCTTCCCCATTTCACATGATAACTCATTTTCAAAACACTTCCTTTTGGTTCCCTTAGAATATGATTGTGACCTATCACTCTCTTGATCACTAGTTTAGTATGATTATGGGAATCCTCCCCTTCTTCCTTATTTTTGGGAAATTCTTCATTATTTGGGACTTCTTGATCCACTCTTTCCTTTCCCCTAACTTTTGTTTGAGGTTTCCTATTCTTGTTCTAGTTTCATCCATAATAGCCAGAATACGGTCCAACTTAGCTTCAACATTCTCAACATCTTGACCTACTTCTTAACTTTCCCCCAAGTTAGTTCTTGTCTTAACCATTTTTCCAAGAATAGTTATACTTGAAGGTTTCATTTAAATTAGATCTATGAAGGTTTTCTCAATGCTAACAATATTCCAAAAAGATCTAACATTCAAATAAGAAAATTCTATTTAAGGAACTCATTCATAAATTTTGCCAAAACAAGATTTTTATTATTATTATAAAAAATGATTTCCAGTTTCCTTGAGTTTACATAGAATGACTATTTAGATAGTTTAAGGAAGAATATCCCTTTGATTCACTTTCTAATACATAACTTCATGGGGTATAACCCTCATATTTTTTCTCATTTCTATCTTCGAAAGGATAATAACCCTCATATTTGTCCTCAGACATATAGTTTCGAGGTACATAACCCTTTGATTTTCCACTTGTGTCTATTACAATGACTTCCGCTAAAGGAAGAACTCAAGGATCCCTAAATATCATGACTGGAATAAAACTACATTCCAAGGGCATATCCCTGGAAAGTGACAAAGAGTCTAACTTAGCCGGTGAGACAAAAGGTAGGTAGTTGAAGTTGGCATCATCTTTCATCCTTCTCTTCTCTTGACTAATTCATGAAAGGGCATGACTGAAAGTCTTAGTATTGCTTAGCTAAATGGTGTTGTCATAATTAGTTCCCTCAATTGTATGAATAATGGCTTCTCTTTCCTTCTTAGCTCATATGTAGCACTCATTTCCAATAACTATCCTTCTCCTAGTTATATTGAGATGCACCATCCTAGCACAAGAATTTATAAACATTAAACTCATATAATGTTGTATTGGAAACATAGAAAGCACATAGGTTCTAGAGCTAAACTTGGAAGCTCTGATACCATGTGTAACATTCCCATTTTTCTACCTAGTAAATCTACTAAGTTTTAGCCACATGTAATTGTCTATGCGTCAAATGTAAAGCAATAATTTCTTTTCTTTTCTATTCAATAAATGCATCATTTGAAATATAAATTTATCCAAACTTTTCCATTGCATAATCAAATTATCACTCCAATAATATAAGTATGATTTAACTTTGCATAAAAATATTTGAGATAACGTTTCATATTACAATTTCCATATAGATGGACTCATGATTACATACATTACTTCAACAAGCTTACAAGAAATAGAAATAAAAATGGTCCAGAATGTCCTCCCAAATCTTGACTGCTAACTGCATGAGGAGAAGCATCACTCAATTGCTTTTCCACCAACCATGGACTAACTATGATCCCCCACACATTTACCAAACTGGTAGATGGCCCTACCCTTCGACGAAGAGATTGGTTTGGTAACCTCATCCTTTAAATAGCCTTCTCTAAGCATAGTGATGTGTCCTACAAGTCTAGAGCTACCATAATGTCTACTATCTCATATATGATTACCCCAGCCTAGAATGTAAATTGGATCACATAGTGAATTGACAGTGTAGATAGTGGCTACCTACACTACTTTGGCCAAAGATTCATCAACCAGTAACTTCAAGTGAGGTCTTCTATTTCACCACATTTAATTGATCGATTTGTATTGACCATTAGTATTCTATTCTAAGGTTATCCCCTTTCTCATGGATTTATCCTTACCTCAGGAATAACCTTCCTGTTAACTTATATCTAATGACATACTATAAGTTTTACAAAACAAATCTATCTTATGTTACACACCTAGAGTATTGTCAAACTATGTATAGTTATGAAATTCTATGAATAGTATAATTAGTATACAATCTTATAAAACACCTTCTATAGTATAATAACAATATACATTAAAACCCAAAAGAAAGGTTTCCCAAAACAAGAGACAATCAAAGAAATCTCAAATGACATGCAAGCATTAAACACACTTAAAAGATAATCTTTTCAACATGACATCATAATAAACAAACTTTTCAACATAATTATAAGGGAGTAGAAATCAACATGCCTTTTTAAAGCTCCAACTGAATAATCTTCCCTCCTAGCTTAATGGCTCAATATCATTTGCAATTTCCCCTACGAACAACCCAAATACCTCTTACTAGCTTATCTCTAGATCTCTCAACAAAACAATATAAAATAACAAGCACCTCTCTCTACCTTACAATTCTCAATTCACTCTTACAAAATTTACAGCAGAATAACACAAATAAAATCAGAATGATAAGTGTAACAATTGGTAAAATGGGCACCTCTATTTTATACTAATTTGTGAGCACCTAAAGGCTACAAACAAGTCGATATTTCTACCACCTTTCTACTTAATGCAATGACTCACCAAGTTAACTCATAGGTTTGCAACACATGACAGTCCTCACCATTTAAATGGTTGGGTCAACTTGATATTTGGGACATCAAGCCTAAAAAAAGTTTCCTAATTCAAATTCCTTTATAAAATGTTGTAAAGTTAGCACTTGACTAAGTCTAAATACTATTTGAAAGTTTATGCACAATTCAAAGACCTTTTTTACATTCCAACCACTAGAAAATATGGTGCCACCTCTTTACTTTTGGTGCCACCTTTGTAGTGCGGCTTTGACATAATCCACAAGTTTCTTAAACAACATTTACTTCATTATAATATGTTTACACAACAAAATTAACTCATACGTGTTTGATTCATGCTTTGACTTGGTCTTTAAAAACTTTTTGAATTGGCTTCTTTCCTCTAAAAGTCATGCCATATTCTTTATGCACCATATGCTACCATATGTGCTTTGCTTCATAATATTAATTATAATAACCAACGCTATTTATGTGCTTTGGGAATTATATCAATAGCTTTATTCATATATATATTATATATATATGTATATATATACACACATTTATCTATTGAAGTATATATATATATATACATATATTTATATGTATCAATATATATATATATATATATATATATATATATATATATATATATATATATATATATATATGTCACTTTAGTCCAATCGATATTCCCATGCATATGGGTAATTCGTCCATGAGCATGCGTAGGTATGTCTACCTACATATACTCATGCACACATTTACTCACATGTATGAGTTTACCAAAGATGCGTACATATATACATATATGTATATACATTAAGTGCATATATCTCATCGATATACAAGTAAACACTCAAGGAAGGAATTCAACACAACTTCAAGACTTCATCTCATCCTCATTCCAAACATTCATAAATAAGATCATGTTGTGCCTGTAGCACACACATCCCATTCGGACTGGGGACCCTCTCTTTCATTTCGCTCTCGTTGGGTCATTTTTGATTTTTCCTCATTTTGTGTGCCCCTATTTCTGAGCTTAAAATGGTCACATGCTTCAACATCATCAAATTCACCTTGACCAAAATCACCTATGAAAAATTTATTAAGTTTTGGTCCTTTGCGGGTGTAGACATCTAAATTTGACTACTTACATTTGGTCAAATTTATCCTTTTTCATCTAAATATTCCCTTATTTACATTAATTAAGTAATATTACTATTATTTAATTAATACCCCTAAAGTCCTCTAAATCCCTAAAGTATTTAACTAAATAATTAAATACTTTTATTACTTATCCCACCTTACCTCTTTTATCCCATAAATTAAATAAATAATTTCTATTTATTTAATTTACTCCCTCAAGTGTCACATCCTCCATCACTTTCACTTAATCCTAATCCACCTTCTAATCCCATCATTGGGGGTGTGCACATGTCTAATCCATGATTAGGATGTGTCACATCCTCCAACTTTTGCAAGTTGGCTCCTAATCATTATTAGCCACCTAACTATCCTCTAATCAACCCCTTTGGTCAATTCTCCCCATCCCCCAAGGAATTTTTAATTCCTTTTTGTCTTTCCAAGGTCCTCTCATGGAATTTTTAATTCCATTTACAATCCCCATGTCCTTCTCAATGGAATTTTAAATTCTATTTTATTCATCTAAGGTTTCTAGGGAATTTGTAATTCCTTTTATCATCCCCATGCACAATAAAAGGGAATTTTTAATTCCTTTAGTCAACTCTTTGATCCTAGCCCTTGATCTCTTGTCCTCTTTCAATCTCCACTGTCCATTTTATCTCCCTTGGTTAAATGGATAACACTTAGCCATTTTTGCAACCCTAAGCCATTCTAACCATTCTCAAGCATTCAACACACAATCTCTCTCTCTAGCAACCCTAGTCATTTCTCAAGCCTTGACACCATCTCCATAGCCAAACCCTTGCATCCATAGCCAAATCTTTCACCCTTGCATCCAAATCGAGCTAAAACAAGTTGTTATGTTGTCGAAATCGATATAGGAGCACACACATCAAGCCATCAACAAGGCCAACCAACCGATCAACTTGGGCAAGGTAATCTACTTGTTTTCATCTTTCCTTTGTTCAAGTTTAACTAGGTCAATCTTGAGGTGTTGTTTTGTGTCTTTCTTCCTTTGTATTTCTTTCTTTTTGCACTATTTTAGGGTAGAAAACACACTGCACATATTTCTGGCACGCCTGGTGGGACCCACAAATGGGTCTATTCTATTTATGTGCTCTATTGTTTGAAGTTTTGCAGGTTTAGGTTACACATAGAGGTGATTCAACTATTAGAACAGGTGATTTTGCAGCAACAGGGGCGTTTTTTCCATCAGAACAGGTGAGCCTATCTTAAACAAAGGTCAATCTACACTTGCAAATTTTCCCATATTTCAAACAGGGGCAAATATGCTCCCTGTTTCTCAAACAGACAACCCTGCTCCTGGTTTGGGCGAGCCTGCCGTTGAAATAGGTGATTCTGCCTTTGAAACAGACGATTTTGCTACTGAAACAGGCAATTTTGCTTTAAACAGAGGCAAACTTGAGGTAAAACAAAGGCTAAATTTTTAGTTTCAGTGTTCGTTTCTTGTCATTTTTAGGTACTGACCCCCTAACTTGGCTGTTTGTGAGTGTGTCCACCTTTTCCTAACATTTGTGTAGCTATTTTTCGTTCATCCAAGGTTGGAGGTTCCAACTACTAATGTTTTCTTCCAGAACGATTGATCCCAGTCTAGTTTAGTTTGCTTTTGGTTTCTCATACTAGTTAGGTACACATAGAATTAATTAGAGGGTCAAATCTACTTGTTTGTCGTGTTTGTTAAGTGGGTTGTTGACGTATCCAATCCCCTTGCGCCATTTGGCGATCCTGGGTGACTAGAAATCACAGTCCACTTTAGTCCATTTGTGTTACCCAGTGTTGATGTTAAAAACAACACAACAATATTAAACAAGATATCTCTATTCTATTTCTCCTGAAAAAGAAAGACAAAATATAGTAATCTAACTCCCAAGGTCTTGGTAGTTGGTTCTCAACTATTCTAATATTGCTCAATGGTCAATGTAACTGAAAAATGCAAGGGTCCTTTTGCTGGTAATGAGAAACAAAACTGCATTAGATCAACTAACCTTCGTTTGGGGGGTTTAAATAAAGATAAAAGATAGATCAGAGCTTTAAAACAAAATAACATCAATGAAACTTCTTAATATCTAGACATGCATATCAATAGTGAGTGTTTGTTTACCTAACCAAAACCACAATATGATGCAATCCATAGAATAATCTACACCACTGCATACATTCATAGTGCTAATTCACAATCACAACCATTCGCCAAACTCTTACTTAAAAAACTTGAAATAGATCATTCACTCATCATTAAAACACAGATCAAACAGATATAACAACAATTTCATTCATAGATAATTTAATGAGATAATCTTAAATCCGGTTTCCTCTATTGATTCTCATCAAATATAAAATATTTAGGCAAATCAAATCACTGACATATAGATTGATTATGAATCATTAACCTTATCAAAGAGGTCCAAACTTAACAACATGTAAAAATGTATAAAAACTATAAAATGTATCCAAGTTCAACTGAACTTTTCAAAGTATCTTACTAACAATTGTGAAATTTTAAGACTATGATTCCTATTGCTATCATCAAGTGGCTAATCTTTCTTCAATGAGCTAACCTTTACAAAATAGAACTAAAAAGTACATATAGAGATGCTATGCGCAAGTTTCTCTCAATCAAAACTCAAATCCAAAAATTAAGGAACTGAGACTACATGAAGAAATTGGACTATTGATCTTCTATTACATCAAGGCTTGACTGCTCTGCTACATAAAATTCTGATGTCCAAGAAAGAATACGGAACTGGGGAATGAGAATTGGAGTCCATCTTGTGTCAAAATCCTACAAAATAGGAGAAGAAAGGATGTGGTGTCAAAAAAGAGAATGTTCTGCTGCCAACTCACTCTTGTGTTGCTTGGTCCATGATATACTCATCATAACTAGAGAACACTTGTTGAAGGATATCTAAATTAGGCCCATCTAACCAAGTGTCCTCAAATTTGATCCTCTTTAATTCGACTGAGGAAAATTCTTGCATATCCTTCAATTTAATTAGTTCCTTTCTGGTAGTTTTTACTTCTTCCCTTAAGTCCATAAATCTATCCAACAACAAATCTTCTTCATCATCTCCTTTTTGCATTACTTCTTCAAATCTACTACCCCACTTCTCCCTGAACTTGTCCAAAGGAATACTCTCTTTGACTGGGATGTCCACATTGGACAAAATGGCAACTACTGCCTCCAATTCATCAATCTACCCATTCAAGTCCTTGCTTGCTTCTTGAACCTCATTCTTATGTTGATGGATGAACTTGGATTTGAATCCTATTATGTTTATATTCTTCTCAATAAAATCTACATTGTCTTCTTCAAGAATTGACTGCTCCAGGAGAGTTGACTTGGGCACTTCGCTAATGTCTTTAAGCTTCTTAATACATTCCTTGTACTCTTCATCCTGATTTTCTAGATCTTCAACATACTGATTCATATCTCCTACTAACTCAAGTGCTATTTCATGAACCTTGAAACTATTAGTTATCACTTTAACAACCTCCTAATTAAGTCTATTAATCCATCTTTCAAGCATCCCCACCTTACTCCTCATTTGTACCAAGTCATCAACTTCCTTCTTTGTCAGTAAGATTGTGGATTTGGGAGTAGCAACTTGTTGAGAAATTGGAGTGGAAACATCCTTTAGGAACTTGTGTAGCTGATCCAATTGGGCTTTTAGCCAATCTTTATTTTGCTTGTCTTTAATCATTTTGAATTTGGTGGAAGAAGCTACAATATCAATTAAATTCATTTGTTGGCTTCGTGTAGGTCTCCCCAAATTGACAGTACCCAATTGGTAATCAGTCATTTGCATATCATCCCTGTTCTTATCCACCACTGGAATTGTACCTTCAACAATGATTTCCCTTGTATCAGTGAGCTTGGTGGAGTGAAGAACTCAAGCCTTCTTTTTGGGTCTTTCCTTCTCAATCTCCTTCATCATCTCATCCCAATTGAGAGGCTATGGTTGCACTATCTATTTCTTTTCTAAGTCAAGCTTCAACCATGTAGGAGCAGTAGGAGTAGTGACTATCTGTGCTGAAGAAGAAGAAATAGTGGTAGAAGACAAAGGTTGCAATATTTTGTTCTTGGGCTGAGATTCAACCTCTTGCACATTCTGCTATTCTCTTTGTGCCTCTTCTTGTGCAAGTTTCTTAGCCTCTTCCTTATCTTTTTGTTCTTGCAATATTTTGGCTTCCAACTCCTTCAAACATTCTTCTTCCAATTTATTTTCCTCATAAATCTTGTCCCTCTACTTCTTCAGTTCCTTTACATAGTCCCATGCTTCCTTGGACTTCTTCTCATGTAGAGAAATTTTTGCAGCCTCCTTCTCTTTCTCCAAGCGTTCTTTCTCTTCTTTCTTTCTGTAGGCCTCTTCCATAGCCTTAAACTTAGCCTCAAGGGATTATTTTTCTCTTCTTTGAGCAGCCTTTTCCTCCTCAAGGTCATGAATCTTTTGTTGCAAAGCCAATTTATCTCTCTTCTTTCATTTTGAGCTCTTGCTCTTCTTGCTGCTGCTGCTTGGCCAATTCATCAGCCTTGACTTTAGCTTCCACTTCTTTTTGCTTGGCTAATGCATCAGATTGTGCCTTAGCATCAATCTCCTATTTTTTAGCTAATGCCTCAGCTTGTGCCTTGGCATCTGCTTCCCTTTTGGCTTCCTCAAAAAGCTTCCATTGGTCCTCTTCAGTTAAAATATGTTCAATCCTTGCATCCCCAGTCTCATCTCGAGATGCCACCACATGAGTTTCTTTATCAGATGGGGTAGTCTCAGAGTTTGTGTCAATATCATGAATTTCTATTTCAGGCTCCTTCTCCTTCAATAACTTAGCTTCCTTATGGAGGGTTCCTATGGGAATCTCCTCACTTGGTTGCTCTATAACAAGAGGTTGAGTGGATTCTTTTGCTGCAATAGATGTTGAGGCACCAACCTTTGTATTGGCCTCTCCTCCTTAAACCTCAGGAAGATCTTGAGCAGTAGCCTCCTCTCCAGAATTGGGAGGAAGAAACTCCAAAGGCTCCTTAGGAGGCATTCTTCTTTTTTGTCCTTTTATATTGGGTGGTTCCTGCAACCTTCCTCTTCTTGGATGTTTGTACCTTTGGTTCCTTGACCCTCATGATAACCCATTGAATGCTTTTTTACAATACTGGCCTTGCAATCTATTTTATGTCAATGGATTCTTCTGCATTCCAATCCACTGGATCAATATCCCTAGTACCTATGTTCTCTGCATCATACTGGGGATCCAAAGTTAACCCCATCATCTGATAATTTTTTAGGGATGTCCTCTTTTATCCCATACTCAACCATGAGTGGGATAGGCAGTCTTTCATAATTCCTCCTCTTGAGATCATATTCATCTTGTAAGTCAATCCAAAAGTCCTACAGCAGATTAAAGTGTTTATCAAAGACGGTAGGAAGGAGCCCTTGCATCTTATGTTTAGGGTCAAAATGTTTCCTCGAAGTGTACAAACCCAACTTCAAGTAGATTAACTCATCAAAAATTTCCTTAGCTGCCACATTGTGTACACGACTATATTCACCCAAATTCATGGTGAATTTGTGGCAACTGGTCTTATGCTTGGTCCCAAACTTGAAATTGACCCTCAATGCCTGATAGATGAACTCCATCAAAACTATCCTATTGTTGCAACATCTGGGCAATAGATGGGGGTGGCGATCAAAACTAGCTAGCCTAAAGTAGGTAAATTTGGGGTATTGAATAAATCGGTGTCCCCATTCATTGATGAAGGCCATGGCCTCTCTACTCAATCTATAACCAACATCTCCTATTAACCGGTTAATGATGACATACATAAATGCATCATTAACCCTCCTATAGTGAGACTCTGAGGCCTGCAAGGTAATTTGATCATAGTGATCCCACACATTCTTTTGTCCATGAGATTCTCCTAATATACCTACTGTGTTGTGTCTAGGAAATATTCCCATTATGGCTGCAACATAAATCACATAAGAGGTCTTGAAGAAACTCTTGGTTTCTCTCACTCTAAGCATTTGATTGTGTATGCAATCTAAGATGATCACAGGCCAATCAAACTGTTGTTTTCCATCAAGGATAGTCCGAATGAATGGAAACATCCATTCCTTGAACTGGGAAGCATCCCTCTTCCCAAAAACCCTAGAGAGCATCATTATTATGTCTCTAATCTCCTTGTAGAATTTTTCCCTTTTAGTCTAGTCAGGAAGCTTAGCCAGAGACTTTTTCTCAACTCTCATCCAACTCTTGTTCATATGAGTTCTATTAGTCTCCTTCTTGTCACTATATAGTTTCAGTGCCTTCGCCTTATTGAGTTGTCTGGGATTTTGTGGAGTAGGTTCATTGAAAAAAAATCTAATCATTTGGGGTGTTAAGTCAATAATAACATTCCCTTGCAAATCCACACATTTCCTAGTGGCAGGGTTGTATGCTCCAGCTACAGTCATTATCAATTTAGGGCACTAGGCTGATAAGGGGAAGATGGCAACATGTGTTAGTCCAAATTGGACAATTCTTTGTGTCCTTCCTGTTACATCTTCACCAAATGTCTCCAAGAGCAACTCCTCGTAACTGAATGCACCCAAGTTGGTATCGGTGATGTCTGCCCAATCAAAATCAACCTTGCTAGCAGTGAGAGTAGCTTCCCTGTGTTTGTATCTCAGAGTGTAAGGGAGCTGCTCCACTTTGATCTTCTTTGGCCTAGCTCCTTGTCTTGAAGTTTCTGCTGGTTTGCTCCTTTGAGAAGCCTCTTTTTATGCTCCTGACATCCCTCAATATCTATAATAAACTCTTGTATTAGATGAAAAAAAAGCATAAAGTTCAATACATCAACCAACATCCTTCCTTTACCTCTTTAGGAAAACTTTCACACTTAGCCAAATTTCAAACTTCATCAGAGGCGGAGCCACAGAAGAATAAGGAACATGGAACTATTTCAACACAAGTGGGACTGGGACTGGAACCAAAATGTGACCGGAGCTAGAATTAGAATAGAAACTGAACTCAAAACCAATCGCTAGTTCCAAGTTCGACTTCCACTCTGGTTCCACCTCCACTGAAAGGAAAGTGTAAAGAAAATTTTTATCAATGACTGGAAGTGGGATCATTTTGGGAATGAACCCCAATGCCAACATCAATGGGACGAATTCAGTCTTGAGTCTGCTTCTGCCAGTTTTAACATAAAAATAGAGCACTTTCTTGAAGACGTGGTCACATGAATCTAAGGACCTGGGTCACATGGGCTTACAAGGAAATCCAAATAGAGGGGCTTAACCCCACCCCTTAACTATATAAAGACCAATTTAAACCCTAAGGTCAAGTATTTTGCAAAGGTTGTTGAGCAAACCCTAGTTTGCATGATGCGTTGACTTAGAAAATTAGGGCATTATAGACCCAACATGGAAATCACAAAATTGACAAGGAAGAAAGATTATAAGGGTCTCCAAAAAAAACCAGAAGCAAATAACACATGGAGCACCCAACCAAACGAAACCCTAGTTAGAAACTAGGGCATGACAAAACACACCTATCACGAAAGTGACAACAAACAGAAAACAAAAAATGGAAAGAAAGAAAACAGAACGGGAAAACAAAAAAGACAAAAACAAACCAACAGAAAATAAGAAACAAGCGAAGATTCATAGAAAAGATTTTGCGAACGTGCCGAAACACAATGAGCAAAAAAATGAGAATGAAACGACAAAGCACAATAGGAAAAGAAGGGAAAAGAAACCCTACCTCAAAACACCCATGACGAAAGACCAAAACTTGATAAAGATTCACTCCTTGACATGTCTCCACAATCAAATCGCTCCTCTCAAAGTTCTTCTAGCTCTGGCTAGCTTAAAATGACTTGGATAATCAAAGATAATGAGCTAGTTAAACACAATTAAGATTTTAAAATCATTTCACACATGCGAGGAGGCTATAATTAATGTCATAAATGCAATAGGTTAGAGGTGAAACAATCAATACTAATGAATAGTGAACCTGAGTGAACACCAAAAGTAGGGCGAACGCATACCCAAATCCGAAACAGAACAAGAAAGTTTTTAACAAGCCTCTTATAAAACTCCAGACCCGGCTTCAGTCCCATAGAAAAGACAAACAACAAAAGGAAATGGGGGCAGAATCAGGACCAAAACCAGAAGTGGAATTTTTTCGAAGTTCCAAGTTTGGTTCTGATTCCAGTTCCGCTCTCGAAAAAGGAACAAGAAATGAAACAAGGACAACAAACACGATGGGAAGCAGGACCAGAACAAAAACCGGACCCGACCCAAACAAAAATGAAAACAATAACACAAAGCAAACGAGCGGAGTCGGAAGCAGAACATGAACAAAATCTAGAAATTTCACAAAGTTCCAAGTTCGGTTTTGACTCCAATTCCAATTCTACTCGGGCAAAACAAAACACAAGGAAAACGACAAACAACTCAAGGGAGAAACAAACGCAAGAGTGCAAGACACACTGACAAACTAATGTTATAATGACCATAAGACATAAGTTTAGAATGAAATCTTTTAATAGATATGCCTGAAAATACCTAAATCAATTTCTCTCCTAGTGCCTGCAGCATATTATGAATAACAACCCCTTCATTTCAAAATGGAAAGAAATGAAGGTCCCCAAAGAACAAGACAAAACAACAGAAAGAAACAAAAGAAAAAAAAACAAACAAACAAAAACAAATAGAACAACGAAACAAGTAATTACATATAATACAACTGATTCAGAAAAAACTAGACCCTCATGGGAAAAAGTAATGCTTGAGAAACTGACCATTGACAGGCAATGGTATAGGTTCTCATGTTAGGGTGGTCAATCAAAAAGCATTCTCACCCAAGATCTCAGCTATTTAATAGGGACCCAACCAGACTTTATCAAAATTCTGGTGGTCTCCCTTTTTCTCTTTAGCCTTATCCCACAACAACACAAGATCTGATATCCTGAAAGCCTTTATTTTGGCTCTTTTGTCAAACCAATGTTTGACGATAGCCTGGTGTTTAAAGAATTGTTGTAAAGTAGCATCTCTTTGTTCTTCCATGTTTAAAAGATTGGTTAGCCTTAGCTCAATCCGATCATCCTTTGAATAAAATTCCTAAATAAACCTGGGAATAGGTATCTACAAATGTATGGGGAAAACCGGATCTTGGCCATAGACTAACTTAAATGGGGAATTTCTTAGAGCAGCTTTAATACAGGTTTGATTTTCCCATAAGGAAAATTTCAACTGGGTATGTCAGTCTCTAGGATTGTTCTCTAGCAATTTCTTTATCACTTCCAATAGGTTCTTGTTGGTAGACTATGCTACACCATTTCCCTGAGGATAGTAATTAGAGGAGTACTTTAAAATAATTTTATGTTCATAGGCCCATTGTATGAACTCAGCAGGTGAGAAACCAGGGCCATTATCACATACCAGGGTGAAAGGTACTCCAATCCTGGTAATGATGTTTTCATTAAGAAATATGATAACCACCTTCATGGTGCTATTTTTGCATGGATGAGCCTTAGTCTAGCGCGTGCAATAGTCAGTTGTTGTCAAGATGAACTTATGACCTGTAGAAGAGTTTGGTATAATAACCCCTAAAAAATCCATCTCCCATTGGGCGAATGGTCTTACCTCATAAACTGGTTGTAAAGGCATTGTAGGATTATGCTCCTTGGGTGTAGAGGTCTGGCATGTGTGACATGTTTTGACATGTTGATGTGCATCCCTGAACATGTGGGGCCAATAATAGCTTGAACTAAGAATTTAATGAGCCAATGAATCTCCAGATCCTTGCCCTGTGTCGTGTCTACCATGAAATTCAGCAATGGCATACTTGGCTTCTTACTGATCCAAACAACGCAAGTAAAATCCCTCATAATTTATTCTGTATAGGGATCCTCCTTTGAGCATGTAATGAGCACTCTCCATCCTTAATTCCCTACTTTGAGTAACATTCATCCCATCTGGGCATCTGTTGTTGAGGAGGAAGAAGATCAAATCTGTGTACCACAAATCCTTGGTGAATGACTGCACTGTATACTATTGGCAAGTGATACTCTTGTCAACATCTGCCATAGCCTTTGATAAGCCCTATCCTCGGACAAGTTTCATTGGATGTATCTCTAAATAATACTCTTTCAAAATAGCCATCCATTTTCCTCTTCTCTCCCCTAACTCACTCTACATAAGGAGAAATTTAACAGCCAGATCAAGAACTATGGCAACAACTTGGCTCCTAAGAATGTAGTGTCTGGATTTTGTTACTGCTTGCACCAATGCAAAGGCCTGCTTCTCAAGGAGAGGGTACCTAACTTCTGCATTTTTGAACAGGGAGCTCATGAAAGCAATTGGCATTTCATCTCCCTCTCCTCTTCGTTGTGTTAGAATAGTTGCACATGAATGGTCAAATGCAAAGGAATAGATATAGAAGGGATTTAGATAATTTGGGCTAGTCAAGACTGGTGCCTTAGATATTGATTGTTTAATCTACGAGAAAGAATATTTAGCCTCGTTGCTCCATTCTATTTTTGCATCTTTTCTCATCATTTCGTTAAGAAGTTTGACAATTTCTACAAAACCTGTTATAAATTTTCTCACAAAATTGACCCTTTTGAAGAAGGATCTCATCTCCTTTTTACTCCATGGAATTATTAGTTTCAAGATGGCTTCAACTCTGCTAGGGTCTATAAATATCCCCTTTTCTGATATTACATGGCCTAAAAGTTTCCCTTCAGAAACTCCAAACACACATTTTTTTGGATTTAGGGACACTCCATAGCTTATACATCTCTTAAGGACTTTTGCTAAATCAACAACATGGTCCTTTTTGTTATTAGAGAAAATAGTTAAGTCATCTACATAGATAATGATACACTTACCTATCAGATCCTTGAATGCTATGTCCATTGTACACTGGAAGGTAGCTCCAACATTGATAATTCCAAACGACATCATGCGATAGGAAAATGTCCCCCGCTTAGTAGTGAAGGCAGTCTTCATTCTTTCCTCATGGCTGACAAGCACTTTCTATACCTAGAATAGCCATCCAAGAATGACATCATCTAAGATCCATTGACAATTTGCAGTACCTCTTCAAGAGAAGGAAGTTGATAGTTATCCTTCTTTGAGGCTTTGTTTAGGTTCCTGAAATCAACACATAGTCTGATCTCCCCACTCTTCTTATGTATTGGAACCAAATTGGCAACCCAAGTGGAGTGTCATACTAGGAAGATGATTCTTGCAGACAAAAGCTTTTGCACTTCCTTCTAAATTAATTGCTCGATCAAAGCATTCACTAGGTGTTGCTTTTGATGGAAGGGCTTTACTTCTAGCTTTAGAGGTATGGTGTGCGTGATCATCGTGGTGTCAAAAGTATTTAAATCTTCATAACTCCAAGCAATTTTTGGAATGTATTCTTTTAACACCTTAACTATTTTATCTCTGATCTCCTCAGGGCAAGTTTTTCCTATATAAACATTTCTTTCGAGACCTGAATCAACCAGATTAATAGATTCATACTTCCCTCCATCACTTTCTACTGGCACCCTTTCACGATCCTAAGGATCAGAGTCAAATATTCTTTCCAAAGCTACCATCCCCTTGGGAATGTTGTTGCTTTTCAAATTCATTATCCCTGTAGTGTCACAACTCTAAGGGTCCCAATCCCCATGATCTCTTTCTAACTCATCTATTATCTGTCCCTCGAAGACATCAGAACTTTCCAAGAAGGCGAGTATGTGTTGGTCATCATCAAAGACCTAAAAAATTTGGACATTATCCAAGACAGTTGGGATTGAGACTAGTTCAACTAAAAATATTTTTAACTTGGAGTCCAACATAGGCTCCAGAGTGCTAGTAGTGACTGCACGGGCATTTGCAATCTGATTGTGTTCCCTAGGAATCAAAGTGATTCCAAAAGCATTAAAATCCTCAATCAGATTCCAAACTCTATTTCTATAAGCAACCAATCTTTTGTTATGACAAGTATATTGGTTGCAAACTTGTTTGACAATTACTTCAGAATCCCCCATAACCATGAGAGATGTGACCTTTTTCTGATGAGCGAACATCAGACCTTGAGCAAGTGCTTCATAATCTGCTATGTTGTTGGTGTAACCAAACTATAACCTATAGGAAGCAAAGTAAGTCTTCCCCTTCGGGTTGGTTAATTCAATCCCTACCCCACTTCCTAATTTGGACTTGGAGTCATCAAATTTAAGACTCCATAATTGATCCAGAGCTGGGATCTCTTTCTTCTTTGGGGTTACAAGCATTTTCTTGCTAGAAGTATGTGGTGGCTCAGATTGGTGCTAGTCATCAAAATTTAAAGGTAACGGCGAGCCAGGCCTGTGAGAAGATTCTCCTATATTCAAAACCTGTTTAGGAATTACTTCTTGAACCTTTTCTTGGATCAGATTAGAATTTAGTACATTTTTAACCAATTCCTTGGGCAATGGAAGGGTATTTGGGGTTGGTGTAACAAGCAAAGGCTGAGATTCCTTAATCTCTCTTTGTATTTCAGAGCATAGAACCTGAGTCTTCTCAAGTTGGGAAGAATCTTCCTTTTGAGAAAGAATGGCTCTTGTAAGAATAATAGCATCCTTAGCATCAAATGAAAATTTATTGGTGAGTGCTTGAGGTTGGAATTCACAAGTTTGCTTAGCTTGGCAGACATGGTTTAAGATATCTACATAGGGTTGACAAGTTAACTCAGAATTATTCTAATAATGGATCCTACACCAATTGTGAAGCAACAAACTCCATAAATCAGCTTCCTCTCCTAGTACCAACTTATCTTGTTGCAACTTTTTGATTAAGACTTGTTGGTTGACTGTAGTCATTGGGTCACTCTGTTCTATGGGCAATGGATCATTTGAATGGAGTATAGAAAAATTCATGACTTCCTCCCTCTTGTAGACTCCTATCTCGGTTTCGAAATAGGCTACCTCGTTGGGAGTATCATATTCAGTAATCATATGTTTAAGCCTAGGCTCACTCTCAATTCTGAAGCATCACTATTATGTATCCAACCTGCTTGTAGAAGTCTGCCATTTTAGGCTAGTCAGGAAGCTTAGCCAGAGACTTTTTCTCAACTCTCATCCAACTCTTGTTCATATGAGTTCTATTAGTCTCCCTGTGACTATATAGTTTCAGTGCCTCCACCTCATTGAGTTTTCTGGGATTTTTTGGAGTAGGCGCATTGAAAAAAAATCTAATCATTTAGGGTGTTAAGTCAATAATAACATTCCCTTGCAAATCCACACATTTCCTAGTGGCAAGGTTGTATGCTCCAGCTACAATCATTATCAATTCAGGGAACTAGACTGATAAGGGGAAGATGGCAACATGTGCTAGTCCAGATTGGACAATTCTCTATGTCCTTCCTATTACATCTTCACCAAATGTCTCCAAGAGCAACTCCTCATAACTAAATGCACCCAAGTTGGTATTGGTGATGTCTACCCAATTAGAATCAACCTTGCTAGCAATGAGAGTAGCTTGCCTATGTTTATATCTCAGAGTGTAAGGGAGCTGCTCCACTTTGATCTTCTTTGGTCTAGCTCCTTATCTTGAATTTTCTGTCGGTTGGCTCCTTTGAGAAGCTTCTTCTGATGCTCCTAACATCCCTCAATCTCTTCAATAAACTCCTGTATTAGATGAAAAAAATTCATAAAAGTCAATACATCAACCAACATCCTTCCTTTACCTCTTTAGGACAACTTTCATACTTAGCCAAATTTCAAACTTCATCGGAGGCGGAGCCACAAAAGAATAAGGAATAGGGAACTATTTCAACACCAAACAGGATTGGGACCAAAACCAAAATGAGATTGGAGCTAGAATCGAAACATAAACCAAACTCGAAACCAATCACTAGTTCCAAGTTTGACTTCCACTCCGGTTCAGCCTCCGCTGAAGGGCAAGTGTAAAGACCAAATTTATCAATGACCAGAAGTGGGATCATTTTGGGAATGAACCCCAATGCTAACATCAACAGGACAAATTCAGTCTTGAGTCCACTTCTGCCAGTTTTAACATAAAAATGAAGCACTTTCTTGAAGATGTGGTCACATGAATCTAAGGACTTGGGTGACATGGGTTTACAAGGAAATCCAAATAGAGGGGCTTAACCCCACCCCTTAATCGTACAAAGACCAATTTAAACCCTAAGGCCAAATATTTTGCAAAGGTCGTCAAGCAAACCCTAGTTTGCATGACGCATCGACTCAAAAAATTAGGGAATTACAAACCCAACATGGAAATCACAAAATCGACAAGGAAGAGAGATTAGAAGGCTCTTCAAAAAAAACCAGAAGCAAATAACACACGAAGGACCCAACCAAATGAAACCCTAGTTAGAAACTAGGGTATGACAAAATGCACCTATCATGAAAGCAACAACAAATGGAAAACAACAAACGGAAAGAAAGAAAACAGAACGGGAAAACGGAAAAAGACAAAAACAAACCAACAAAAAACAAGAAACAAGTGAAGATTCACAGAAAAGATTTTGCGAACGCACTGAAACATGACAAGAAAAAAATGAGAAAGAAATGACAAAGCACAATGGGAAAGAAGGGAAAATATACCCTACCTCAAAACACCCATAAGGAAAGACTGAAACTTGATAAAGATTTGCTCCCCGACATGCCTCCACAATCAAATCGCTCCTCCCAAAGTTCTTCTGGCTCTGGCTCGCTTAAAAAAACTTGGATAATCAAAGATAATGAGCCAGTTAAACACAATTAAGATTTTAAAATCATTTTGCATGTGCAAGGAGGCTACAATTAATGCCATAAATGTGATAGGTTGGAGGCGGAACAATCAATACTAATGAAAAGTTAACCCAAGTGAACACTAAAAGCATGGCTGACGTGGACTTAGATCCGAAACAGAACAGGAAAGTTTTTAACAAGCCTCTTATCGAACTCCAAACCCGGCTCCGATCCTGCGGCAAAGATAAACAACAAAAGGAAATGGGGGGAATTGGGACCAAAACCAAAAGTGGAACTTTTACAATGTTCCAAGTTTGGTTCTGATTTTGGTTCCGCTCCCGACAAAGGAACAAGAAATGAAATAAGGAAAAAAAACACAACGGGAAGCAGGACCAAAACAAAAACCAGACCTGACCCAAACACCAATGAAAACAAGAACACAAATCAAATGAGCAGAGTTAGAATTGGAATAGGAATAGAATCCAAAAAATTCACAAAGTTCCAAGTTCGGTTCCGAATCCGGTTCCAATTCTACTTGGGAAAAACAAAACACAAGGAAAATGACAAACAACTGAAGGGAGAAACAAACCCGAGAGTGGAAGACACACTGACAAACAACGAAAAGAACAAGGAAAGAGGGCGGACCTGGAACTGGGATGAAATCCGGACTTGGAACCAAAACAAAAGTTTCAAGTCCAATTTCCATCCCGACATTACTTGCAACTGACAAAAAGAAACAAGGACTTAGGAGAAAAATGAACAACTCCTAAGACCCAAACAAAACCAAAGGAAAAAACAAAACAAAGGGGGACCCATTTTGTTCCAAAATAAAATGGGGTGGTTATGCAAAACATAACACCCAAGAGGTGCTAGTACGTCTAAGCTCTCCCCTTGCGCTTCATGCAAGCTTGGGGACCAGTTGAAAATGCCTAGTATCTTCTTTTAGTAGGACCTGCTTGGGGATTTCATCACCCCAAGGGACGATCCCAACCACGTGTTACCGACAGGGTATATAAAGAGGGGAGAGCCAAAGCTATACCCCAATCCAGTCATGTCGTGTTTGGCGGAGCGTCAAAGCTAGGGTGATACCTAGATAAGACGTGACGAGTTGGTTTGAGTTTCCAGTACCTAGCTGGGGCTCCCAACTCACGCATGTGATGGGCTAGTGTTCACGGTTGTGCCTCACATACTGGGTGTACATCAAGGACTCCCTAGATCACCTTGTTTATCCTAGTTAGAGGACCATGTTGGCCATACCATTCTTAGTAATTTTAGGATTGTGTTGCTTGAACTGTCTTCTTTGTACGAAATGAGCGCATTTCTTTTTGGTTGAGTCAGTCTCACCTTCTGTTTGTTGCTTGTTGTGATTTTTTCCTTTGCCATAGTTAGCTGTTTTCCATCCAGTTCAGTCCAAGTCTGTCGTTTGGGCGAATTTTCCTTTGTCAGGGGAGAATTTGCTTCTGTTTGGGGCAAACTTGCTATCCATAGGGGTGATCCTGTCTTCTGTCTGAGTCATTTCTCAGTTGTCAAAATCACCCATTTTCCACAGAATAGGCGAGTTTGCACCCTGTTTGGGCGAATATGATCCCTAAAGGGGTGATTTTTCCTACTTTTTCAATCCCTTGTCAGTCCCTTGAGTCATTAGATTCGCCTATTCCCTGAAAGTAAGCGATTTTGCAACATATTTGGGTGAATTTTCTCTCTGAACAACCGAACCCATGTTTCATTTGAGTCTTCATTTGTTCATTCATCAAGTCCATTTCCCCGTTCGTCAAGTCCATTTCCCCATTCGGAGAGTCCATTTCCCCGTTCAGAGAGTCTGTTTGCTCATTCAGAGAGTCTGTTTCCCTGCTTGTTGAGTTCGTTTGCCCATTTAGAAAGTCTGTTTCCCCCGTTAGAGTTATCTATTTCCCCGTTCGTCGACGTTGTTTGACCATTTTTAGATTTAGACAAGTTTGGGACCTCTTGTTTGTACACAAAACCATACTGTCCTAGAAATAGGCGACCTTGCACCCTATTTGGGTGACCCTACACCCTGAATAGATAACCTTGTACCCTGTTTGGGCGACCTTGCACCCTAAATAAGCAACCTTGCACCCTGTTTGGGCGACCTTGCACCCTGAATAGGTGCTTTTGCACCCAGTTTGGGCGGCCTTACACCCTGTTTAGGCGACCCTGCACTCTGTTTGGGTGAATCTACTTTCTGTTTGGGCAAATCTGCCTTTTGCTTGGGTGAGCCTGTCACCTATTTGGGTGAGTCTTCCTTCTATTTGGGTGAATCTGCCTTCTGTTTGGGTGAGCCTGCCTTCTATTTGGGTGAGCCTACCTCCTGTTTGGGTGAATCTTCCTTCTGCTTGGGCAAACCTATCACCTGTTTGGGTGAGTCTTCCTTTTGTTTGGAAAAATATGCCTTCTGTTTGGGCGAGCCTGCCTTCTATTTGGGTGAGCCTACCTCCTATTTGGGAAAATCTACCTTCTGTTTGGGTGAATTTGCCTCCTATTTGGGAAAATCTGCCACCTTTTTGGGCGAGCTTCCTACCTTTTTAGGCAAATCTTCTAGTTGTTTGGGTGATTTTGTCAGTGTTTTGGGTGAATTTGCTCCCTATTTAGGTGAATTTTCCCAAAACCAAACCTTCATCTGTCTTCCCATCATCATCATTCCCGTTCATCAACACTTTCTGAAAGTCTTTATTTCTTCGATCAAATCACATAGGTGCATTTTAGAACATCATTAGAGTCCATATCCATCATCAAATCATTGAGGCCAATCACCTAGACTTCATTTCAGGGGTTTTGATTTTGATGCAGAAACTTCTGAAGGCCATAACTTTTGACTTGGGCATCCATTTAGGCTAAAAATTTATGGGTGGTTGCGTTATGATGTGGCATGTGGATTCCCAACCCACTTAGTTAGTTGGCCCCCATTTTGACACATTTTCGAGGCTTGAAACTTTCATCTTGACCCTCCAAATCGCAATTTAGTGTTTTTTCCAATTTTTGAAAAATCATTTTCGTTAATAACTTGGAACTCATGTTTCAGATTTAGGATGTTAGTTGGAAATTCATCCTACCTTAGTTTTAGGAAGTTTTGGGCAAAAAACTGGACTCTCAAAGATATGCATGTAAGATTTCCTAAAATGGCAAAATTTGACAATTTTTGAAAACTACCAAATCTGGCAAAATTTGATTGTCAACACCTTACTTCATCTAGTTAAAACCCCTGAACTTTTTTTAAAATCAATCCTATCATATCCTTCGATCCAAACCCAATTTGATCTTTAATCCAATCCTAATTTGAGCTTCAATCAAATCTGAATCTAAGATTTAATCTAATCCCAATCTGAGCTTAACCTATATCTCGATTTGAGCTTTACTCCATTGCCATCTAGGATATTCTGATATCAAAAAAAATCTTAAGATCCCCTTCTTCCATCTTCTTCAAATTCATCCTATTCATCCTTTCATCACCTTTTATTTTAATTGTTTGTTCCCATCTTTTCAATTCATATACATCTCATCTAACGTCATGAATCCTTATCCTCCATCAGTGCAACCAAAAATAGTAGTCAAGGGGAATCCTAATTACGTTGAAGATGATAATGAGAGTCTTGTTGATCAAGAGGTATATGACATAGATCCCCTTGATGCTATCATTTCTAGTAAGCTTTCACCAACCACTTTCCAAAATCCACTCACCCCTCTGAGCTATCCCATTACATCTTCATCCAAACCTAGTAATGCTCCTTATGCTACCTTCAACAAGGGATATCCATTATCTTCATTTCCCACATCTTCATCATATCCTTCCTCTACATCATCTTCTTATCCAACATCCATGTAGTCTTATCCCAATCCAGTGTCCCAATATCCCTACTATAATCCACCATCCATGTCCCCCTATCCTAGTCCTTCATACCAATCTACCCATCTTAATCCAACATCCACCCCTTCTTATCTCAATCCTACATCCCCATCAACCTATCCTAATCAGGCATCCCAATCTTCCCATCCTAATCTATTATCCGAATACCCTTACTATAATCCACCATCCCAATCTTCCCATCCTAATCTGGCATCCATGTCTTCTTATCCCAATCCAGTGTCCCAATACTCCTACTATAATCAACCATCCACATCCTCCTACACAAATCCATCATCCCAATATTCCTGTCCTAATCCACCATCTTAATCTTCCCATCCTAATCTGCTATCACAATATCTCTACTACAATCCACCACCTGCATCCTCTTATCCCAATCCACCACCCGCATCCTCTTGTCCTAATCTACTACCCATATCCTCTTGTCCCAATCCACCATCCATGTCTTCCTATCCTAATCCACCATCTCGATCTTCCCATCCAAATCCTCTACCCAATACCTTTACTACAATCCACCATCCATGTCCTCTCCTCCTAATCCACCATCTGTATCCTCCTGTGTCACTCCATCTTCTACTCCACCCTTTTGTCCTAATCCTCCATCTACTCCTAGTCCTACATCCAATCCAATTCCCCCATCTAATCCTCATCCACCAATCCATAATCCTAGTCCTCCACCAATTCATGATCCTTCATCTACTCCTACCACATTGTCTAATCCTACAATGAGCAAGAACCTCATTCCCGATGACATCCAAGGACTTGTGAAAAAGAATACATCCCCAAATCTGCATCTTGAACTTGTGGAACCATGCCATCCCAATCCATCATCCACAGTCACTAGTGATGAAACCCTTCTCCATCCTATTAGACCCCCAAAAATCCTTGATATTTTGAGGTCTAATGTCCTCAATATCAACATTGTATGTTGATTACACACATGGTTTATTGTTTTAATTAAATAAACTTGTCATTCAAAATCCCCTTATAGTCTTCAGATGTTCTATTTTTGCATTGACTTGTTGGTCTGATTACCAGTAATATGAGTTGCCTCTTGAGTCATGGTTTTACGTTTCTTCTCGGCCCCTTTGTTTTGAGTTGTTCGGTTATCCCTGGTCGCATGATGTCTTGAAAATTCTCAAAGATGACCTTTAATCTTTGCATACAAATGACTTATGCTTAAGTCATGAATTCCCAAGGGGTAAAATCTCATCAGCCTAGTCAAGGCCCCTTTTTAAGATTAACTATTGTATGTTCGTATAGGTTGGATGATCACGAGATCACAAGACTCAATCTAGACCATTCCCTGTTGGCCCATTCATTTGAAAAAAATGCAGTTTAATTGTTGTGGAATTAGCAAAACAACACCATGTGTATGTGGGCTCAGTCGATATGTCCCATCTCAATGCCCAGGACTTTGAGATCGACGGTGCTAAGCGAGCAAAGAGAAATGATCACAGCTATTCCCCTCTGGCTCGCAGAGGAAAGATGCAAGTTCTTTAAAAATGATGAGACCTGTGAGATGTTGCCACATGTCCTTTACGGCTACCAGTGGGTGGGACCCTCACGTACACAGGAGGGTCCTGTCAACGAATTTATATTGGTTATTAGTCCGAGCTGGAATGGTATTGCAAATTCAAATCAGTTTGACTCAATCCGAGTCATTCAAGATGCCCAACTTAGCTATGGATCGACAACGTGTATTCAAAAATGAAAGTACACCCATTGTAATTGTCTTCCTTCTCATAAATGAACATTAATGGCAGAGGTGGCTCGTAAACCTATTCAATTCCCTTCAAAAATTGTATGCGACTGGCGTTTTCTTATTTGAGATTTGAAGACATGGCCAAGGCAATACAAGGAGCTAAGAAGCGAATTGCAGAAATTATCTAGGCCGACGTTAGGGTTTATCATGGTTGAAAGCAGTAAGTACCGTAAACACAATTTTGTGCCTTTTCAATTTTCTGAGTTAGGGATTTCTTTTGATTTGTTTTGTGTTTCATCGTTTTTCTTTCATTGCTTTAAAATTAGGGTTCATATTTGTGTTTAAAAGCCGTAGCCCTGTAAATTCCCTAGACTTAGCCCTTGTCCTGAGTCATAAATTGCAATTAGGAGTTGAGTAGTTAAAATTCCTCTAAAAGAACTCTTGCATATCCAAGCCCATGGCTCCCAAAATTCAAGGTGCTTCTTCCTCTACCCAGTCTAGAACCCTTTCATAGGATGTAATTGATCTACTTCCCCAGTCTACAAACAAGAATCTAGAAGGAAGGGTCATGTTTCATGGTCCTATTGTGAAGGAGGGTTTGATAGGTAAAGCTTGCTTTATCAAGGATGTCAAGGTACCCTACACAGGATGGCAAATGTTTCAACATTGGTTTGAAAATAGAAACCTTGGGTCTCTTTTAGTAATCCATGGGATTTGAATATGGGGAAACTAATTGTTCCCAATGTGTACATGGATGTGGACCTCTTGAAAGATATTGCATCAAAGTATGATCCAGTTTCTAGAGTAGTCAGAGCATATGATGGGGTGGTTATGGTAAAAATAACTAGTGAAGAAATTGAAAAGGCTTTTGACCTACATGAAAGGAATTCAAATATGCTTCCTTTGGATATGGATACTATCAAAGAAGAGTATAACAAAACCAAGGTATTCATTAGGTCAAAAATGCTGCCTCTACATACTGCAGTGGTTGGAACTGGGAAACAACAGAGGAAGGTTAAAATTGATGATAGAGAGCTCGAACCTTTCCCAATGAGCTATTTTACCAGTTACTTCAGAGAGATTGTATACTCTTTTTACCAAATTATAGGCGCCAATCCACCTAACACATTACAAAAGGAGTATTGCTACCTGGTTGCACATATGCAACATCCACCGTACAATATTGTTTATGATTATGCAACCTATCTGGCTGATCGCATCCATGAAGGATTAGTTGAGTTGCAAGGAGGAAAATAATGGGTGAAGTTCTGGTGGTACTTATTTTTAATGCATATGTTCTTGTATAAGGGACACAAATCCTTTGAGAAGGAGATTACGTTGGAAAGGAAAAGGGGTGGTGTTGACTTACCTATTTAGTGTTGGACCTATATCTTGGATAAAGATGATAAGAGGTACAATTTTGTAATGTTTAGAAATGATTTTGCATCCAAGATAAGGAGAGCCTTGGTATTTGAACCACCTAGGATTCCTAAAGAAATCCATGAATTCTTGAGACCTAGGGAGCTAAGGCCAGATTTGAATTTGAGCCATAATTGGGGAGATTTGATTTTGTATCATGATAAGACAATTTTTAGGATATATGGTAGTGGTTTGGGCCCATATGTTCTTCCTGCAGATGTTCCTTTGAGAATAGGTTTCCTTGAGATCATGAGACAGTTGGGAGCTGCACAAGAAGCACATTTACCTGAATCAACAAGGAAGGGGTCCTTCTTCCCAAAGTGGACAATATTTGTAGATTACATTGTGACAAAAGGGATAGTGAAGGAACTAGAACATCTACTAACTCCTTATGAACTGATGACTGTGAGCCCAAGGAATCATGATCCTGAAGGCTTCATCAGTAAACTTAAAGCTGATAAGAAAATGGGTACCTTTGTACATGCTTTTGATTACCCTGAGGATATCATCAGGAATCTTTTCAACTTTGAGGAACAAGATGAAAGGAAATCCAAATACCTAGCTTATAGAAAGATGGTGGAAGCTAAGAAGAAGAATAATCCTCAATATGATCCTCTTCCAAATATACATGGTGATTTCAATAGGGCCAAGTATGTCATAGACAAATTTGGGAATGTTGTTGGTGTTTTGAGAGAGCAGTGGGAGGATCCTGATAAAGGAAAGGAAATGGTGGTTGAAGAAAGTGCTAAATTGACATTAGAAGAAAGACCTATATATCAACCACCCAAACAAATAAGGATTTATTCTAGGAGGAAGGAAATGGTGAGTGAGGAAAGAAGCTCAGTGGCCCCTGTCACCTCTGAAGAACCAAAAGCAGATTCTCCCAAGAGTGTAGTGCTAACTCCTCCTACATAGGCCTCTTTACCTGTAATTGATATTGATTCAGCTCTTGAGAGTTCTACCCCTCCTAAGTAGCCACATCAAACGAAGAAAATAACTGAAACAAAAGGAGTGGTTGATTATTCTGACACCGATGAAGATGATTTTTTTTGTCACCCTTGAAGAAATGCAAATAGGAATTCCTCCTCATGAAAGAGAAGTTGCTTCAAGCTTAGGACAAAGCATCATTAGACTAGGAAAGATTGAAATTTGTGGATTGAATACTGCAGATGACTTGAGGGTAGAGGTCAATAAAGAGTTTATGGAAGATGATTGTTTCATTGAGACTTCTGCATTTCAATATTTTTGGTGGAAATCCAAGATTGCAGATTACGTAGAGAAGGTAGCTATCGAAAGAAGCTTGCACCCTGAATCGCCTAAAAGTGTCATTGAGGCGAATGTAAGAAGCATTATGAAAGATGAGTTCAAAAATATTGATGCCCAACAAGGTAGAGAACTTGTAAAGAAAAGTGATGTGTTTTTATTACTAGAGTGGAATATTGTTGATGCTATTGTTTTAGATACTATAAGAAGGGCTGAAAGACCTCTTGTAAAAATAGAGAACTAGAAATGGCCCTTCAAGGTTCAACCTTCAACAAGGATTGGGATGCATTGGCAATATGGTCATTGTCTTCGGCATCTAGTAAACCAATCTTGGCAGAGCCATCAGAGCTTAGTGGACAACTGCTTGTAAAAAGAGTTGTTGATACTCTAGCTTTGGAAGTTGTAGTCATGGTTGTTAATGTTTCTAGATTTACCTGGTCAACTATGGAGGGTATCACCTTGGAAAGAGATAATCTCAGAGTTAAATACAATGAACTTTTGAATGACTATGATAGTAGCCAACAAAAAGTGGTTACACTTGAAACTGAACTGGCATTCTATAAACAAAGAGAGGAAGTACAAGGAGAACAAGGTCAACCTAGCTCAAGCTACCCATCTTCAGTTTCTCCAATGACATATTTGCATCACTCATTTCATAGCCAGGCTTTAGCAATAGTACCATATAAGTAGGGACAAGAATCAATTGCAGAGGAAGAAATAAGTACACCAAACTCTAGTTCATCTAATAGAGATCAATTGCTTCTGCAAATTGAGGTATATAATAAGTTGCTAGAGAAGGCTCAAGATACAATGTATGAGAATATATCAAAGGTTGTCTGCATGCCTTAAAACATTTGAATGAAAAGATTTAGGAGAGACTCAATAGTGTGCATGACAACTATGCTTTGATGGTGCGTGCAATGAGGTTGTGTCAAAAGGATAAACTGTTGGCCATACCAAATCTGAATAAATGGGTTCCAAGAGTTGAGAGATTGAAGTTTATTTTAGTGGGAGTTGGCCAACATGAAAATAAGTACCCTCTAGTGCTTCCAATTTATGAGTTTGTGTGTGATTTGAGCAAGCAAAAGTTTCAAGGATATGCAACTCCATTAGAGAAGAAGATAATAGAGTTGATAGCTCAATATAACCACATTGATTTAGCACCACTACCAGATATTGAGGTTGCTAATTATGAGGTGAAACAATTGCAGAAATGCAAGAGGGAACTGGATGAGGTTATTGATTCCTAGGTAAATAAAATTTGTAAAGAAGTTGACATTGATGTCTTCAACAACACCCTAGGGAGGTTAACTTTTCTTATTAGTTTTCTGGAGGATTTCGACAGGGAATCCAATGCGGTTGTAACCAAATATCCCCCTTACAAGAAAGCCATGGACAAAATAATGGATTTTTATTGGCCTTCTGAGGAAGAGTACGAAGAATGGGGAAGGTTATATGTTGGAAAGTTTGGTTTGTGAAACATATACTTGGTCATGTATTGTACAGGTCTAGCCTTAGAGATTACAAAGTTAAAACATATGTTTCATGGAAAAGAATCGATTGTTGATGATGTAGGATGTTGATTGATATGCTGACTCACCTATGGCCTACATCATTTTATCATTTTTCTCAATGAATTGGACACGCTCCTTTTGATATGTCTTTTGAAAAGGAAAAGATGCTCTATATTTCAAATGTAAATATTCTTTGTCATATGTGTATTCCCTCCATTTTTGACGATTGCAAATATAACTGAATTTGGAATATACCTTCTAGCGGTCCAATTTGATATTGGCATGTGTACACTTGATCTGAGGCTTGTTTTTGCTCCCTTATTCTATAAAAGGGAATTCAGGGCCATTTATGCAGATCTTTTGTTGAAATTCTGAAGCTACATTGAGAGAATTAGGAAAACACAGAGCAAATATGTTGAGTCGAGACAGTAAATTTGGTTAAATGTATAGCTTCTAAGTATATTTGAATGATAATGGAGATTTTTTGAGTCTATAGTCTCTCCTTTTGGTTTTGAATTTGAACTATTAATGAAAATATTGATCGATGATCATTTCATTAATTGTCATTGTGTTATGCTTTGATATGTGATCTGGTTTTGGCTCTTGTTCATGGAATGACTTAAAATGCTTAGATTAGATCATGAGTTCATATGCAATGTCATTTGGATTTGGTAAGAAGTCTTTAGTATTCATTCATTGATGTGTGAATTAGAAGGTGATATCACTAGATCATAATTGCTTAGAATTAAACATGCCTTATGTTTCAATTTGCGTAGACTCCTAATCCATAGATAATGGCACTAATATTTAACCCATTTAACATTTCTTGGGGTTTCAGTCCTTCTACTTAAGATAAATCTTTTAAAATAATCATTGACCTGCCTGTTGTTCGTTGTTGTTTTTATATTCTCAGCTGAAGATGCATAATTAGCTCAAAGAATTGCCACCTTTGTGATTGATTTCATCATATTTGCAATTAATGAGAATATGCCTACCTTGATTTACAATGTAAGTGTAAATTGTTGAAATGAATTACCTATTTAGCATTGTGGGAACACCCTCCTAGGTCTAGCAGAACCCTAAGTGCAAGAGATAAAGAAATATATGCTTTATCTCATTTGTTGGCCACTCTTCTGGTAGGTATTTGAGAATTGAGTTTTTCAGACTCATAGGTATCAGCTAAGGCCTGCTTGGTTCATTAAAATTAACCAACACATCCCACACCTATCATTTTTGTTACCACCCCTAGTACCACTCAAACTGTTGAAACTGTCAAACCCACTGAATCCATTGAACCCCCATCTCCTCCTCCAAGATCTCCCAAACCCATTGAAGATAACCAAACCCCATCACCATCTTCTACTCCTAGATCCACCAAATCCATCGAGGACACCCAAATCCAATCCACTCCTCCCACTCCTAGTATCATTGAAATCCATTCCCATGAACTTCATGAATCCTCCATCCTTCCATCTCCCCCACTTGAGGAGTCCCTCCAACACTTTATTGTCATGCCTCCCACACATGATGATTCATTCCAAGAGCTTGATCCAAAGCATACCAGCATATACCCTTCTCCACATCAAAATCATGCCATCCCATCTAGTCCACCTCAAGATCACAGTCCCCCATCCATTCCATCCCATGATCCCCTTGACACTCAAGATCCCACCGCTCCATCTCATGAGCCCTTATCACTTGCTGCCTCAAATCTAGATCCTATCATATCACCTAATCCCTCTCTTGATCACTTACCACTCACTCCTCTCGATCAAGATACTGCTACCCCATCATCTCCATCTCATGATCCTCCATCGCCACCTAACCCTACCATCCCAACACCATTTTTATATCACATTGGTACCATTACACTTATCCATGGTGGTTTTCTTACAGAAGAAAAACAAAGCATATACTCCCCCCTTCCTCCTCCACCTAATAATGGATTCACATCATTCTTCCAAAATAACAAGCATCCTACTATAGAACAGATGTTCAAGACCATGAACTATCAAGGAAAATGCTTAGGCCTTCATGAGCAAGGTATTTTAGAGCCCATCCAGGTCAATGGACACCCCTATACACAAGGTCTTGGATATACCTCTCAAGACTCACCATCCAAAAATGTTGGTACAACCTCTATCCATCATCAACGAGCCTCCTCCAAAAGAATAATAGGTTCTTCCCATTGCTCCACCAAACCATTTTCCGCCATCCCCCCTCCATCATATCACCTCAAAATAACCATCCATATTCCTCCTTTGACTTTCAAATCCATTTTGGGTTCTTATGTCCCTCCATCCACCATCTCCCATCCTTCATCTACTCCATCTATGTTGGGCCCTTATGTCCCTCCATCCACCATCACACATCCCCCACATACTAAGTTCATTTTGGGCCCTTATATCCCAAAATCACCTCCTCCATCTCATCCTATGCATCCTTTTATCCATCCATCACCTATCCATGTCACCCATCATAAACATCCCACTCTCATGCTCCCCCAACCGGGATCAAAAAAGACAGGTACCTACAAATCCTCCATCCACATATCATCCTCAAAATCCTACGTCCACCACTCTATTCATGTTTCCTCCACATCATCCATCTCCTCACACCCATCCCATTGCTACTAAAATCACTTTGGATGCTTAAGAAAAAATGCATCAATCTCAAAATCCACATGAATCTAAAGCTCCTTGTGTCTCCTTAAAAAGACATGTTGAAGAAAAGAAAAATAAAATCCAAAATCCAAATCAAACCCATAGGCCACACACCATCCAAAAATTTAAACCATGTGGATCCCAAAGAAAAAAGATGCAATGAATTCAAATGAAAAATCTATAACAACATCCAAAGTTGCTAATCCAGACGCTAATCATACACACCCTCCATCTTCTAAATCTATTTTGGATCCTTATGCCCCAAAATTCACTATCCCATCTCCTCCATTATCTCCACATTCTTCATCCATTAATCCTCCTATCCTTTCACATCCACCATCATATGTGCCAATGTTGGTCTTGAATACATTATCCCATCACACACCTACCCCATCATCCCATCCACACACTTTCCAACATCCCATCCATTATCCCACATATCTCCCACCTCAAATCCCTTTAATCCATTCTCTTGCATAATCCATCCATCTTCATAACCTTGGTTGTTCCAACATCTAATAGTCACTTCACACATGGGCTCTTAATACCTCATATGGAACTTGATGCTTGAGTCCTCCATCTATCCCCTTATCACATGTCTTCCAAATCCATTTATCCCCATCCCTATCCTTATCCATCTCCCTCCGCATACTATACAAAGAAGTCAAAAAATTCAAAAAATTCAAAAAAGTAAAAAAAAAAAAGTAAAGAGAAATAATTTGTCCAATGGTGAAAACTTGGAAAACAAGCACCTTGGATAAGTACCATGATGAAAACTTGGAAAACAAGCGTCATGTGTAACTCCCCCATCCAACTTACTTCCGCACTTGGGGGAAACTACATCCCCTTCACATATCTTCTCCATCCCACCTATCTTACACAACCTGCCTGTCATATCCCATTTATCCCAATCCCTCCATCCTCCTTGTGATATTTATATAGATAGGGGAAAAAATATAAACATGCTTTGGAAAACTCTTGGAATACATTCCCCTCACTCATACACTATCCTAATCTTTATCCACATCCATCTATCTTCCTTGTCCACCCATCATGCTACCATTAATCTCCCTTCTTTATCCATGCATCCTATCCATATCCATCTCACTCCCTTATTTGTCAATCCTTCTATCTTCCATCCATCTTGCCTCATTATACATGGCATATCTAGAGCGGGGCACGTCCTTCTTTGTGATATAGTCCTTGGAGACATCATTCATCGATCTTATCATCCCCTTCATCTCCCCATCCTTATCTTCCTGTCCATCTAAAACATCCCTTCCATCTCCCCATCCTTATCTTCCTATCCATCCAAACAATCCCTTCCATATTCCCATCCTTATCTTCCTATCCATCCCTCATAGCATCCCTTCCATCTCCCCATCCTTATCTCCTTACCCATCCAAAAATTCTTTTCATCTCCCCATCCTTATCTTCCTATCCATCCATCATAGCATCCCTTCCATCCCCCATCCTTATCTCCCTATCCATTTATCTCTATCCTCATCCCATCTCATAATCCCTTGTCATTGGTATTTGGCTATAGGCTTCCCCCCATGCAACCCAATTCCATCTATCTCATCATCATCACTCCCAATTCTTTTTCACATCTTTCTAGGCTCCTATCACTTCTCATCACTCATCTATCCATCGTATCATCCTCCCAATTCATTTTGATGCTTTGGATAACTATCCCATCCCTGATCTTCGTGCAATCAACATCATCCTATCTTATCCACAAGTTCAGTCTTGTCTCATCATATTGGTTTCATCATTTTATCCACTTATCATGGTCATATCATCATCCCTTATCCATTTTCTGTCTTTGGCCTTTTCTGAACTATGTTTCCCCTGCGCTTTCACGTAGGCAAGGTCAATCATTTGATCTGCCCCTAGGGCTTTCTCCATCTGGTATTTTTCATCCATCATTGTCTCCATCATCCTATTTCCGCCTTTATCCATGGTATTTTATCAAACTATGAGGGCTCTGCACTTTCACGTAGGCAAGGCTAATCTCTGATTGGCCCTCGAGCCCCTAGGTCTTTAGGGTGTGCCTTGTCGTTGTGTTGTTTCATTGAGTATTTCCTTACCTAGCTGGTTCTTAACAAACGAGATCCACTATTATCATGAGATCTAATTAGTTTTGAGTATCCTATGTCATGATTGATCTTTTAGTTTAGTCTCCATCTTTGGTCTTAACAGGATGCATCCTTCCTAATCAAACTGCATCAATCCTATCCACCTTTTGATCCTATGGCAAAGGCCATTTGAAATTGATTGTGATTTTTTGATGCTTTTGGCTTTTTTTCTATCATTTGAGCTTCCTATCATACCTCATCAAAGTCGGCTTGATCCATCATATCATGGTGTGCTTTGAATGGTAAACAGAGGGGCATATTCTTGATCTTTTGTTTGTTTTTGTCTTCTTAGTTGTCCTGTGTAGTACCCACCAAGATCATTTGCGGTCTTGTGTTATGCTGGGGCATCCTTTGTACTTGTGGTTATCCTAATGCCTAGCCTGACCAAAGTCCTCATGAATTTGGGGTGTTGGGATAGCCTCCTTGTTTTTTGTGTTAGTTCCATGCATGTGATATGAAGTCACCTTGGTTCCTGATACCCTGGTGCATAGTATCTCATGCTATATCAAATTAAGTTCCCATTACATGGTAGCATGATCCATAACAATTAACCTACTTGATTTGGTTACTATCCATTCATCCTTCATCACTCTCCCTCATCTATCTATCCAATCTATTTCCATCCCTCCAATTTCTTCATCCTCAACATATCATCATCACTTCAATCTTCTTAGTATAATATAGATTGGTTATTCTAAGTATCTGTTCCTTCATCATTTTCATTCGTTTCAACCATATCACATATTCATCCAATCCTCATCCCTTCAATCTAGTACAAATCATCTAATCACATCCTTTGTCTTGTTCCCAGCCTTGCTACAAGCCTTGATCCAATCATCATCATCATCGTCATCATCATCGGGATGTATCCTTCCCTATCCTTTTGTGTTGTTTTGGGATGTATCCTTCCCTCATCAACACCACTTTTGTCATCATCGGGGATGTATCCTTCCCTATCCTTTGGTGTTGTTCTGGGATGTATCCTTTCCTCATCAACAAAACTCTCATCATCATCTTTGGAATGTATCTTCCCAGTCCTTGTGTTGTTTTGGGATATATCATTCCCTCATCAATGACACTCCATCCATCATCAACCCATTTTGGCTTGTAGCTTTATTGGGGAAAAATCATATTTGTCCTTGAATCCATTTACACTTCCCTTTCTTCTCATCTTCTCTTCCCAATCTTCTATCACTTATCATACTCTCTTATCCATCACTTTGCATCATCTTCCTTATATACCCTTTCATCATCTCATTTGTTTCAAGAGCACGCCCATGTTCTCTTGAACTTGCATGTCCTCTTGAGGGGGCATCCTTAATCCTTAATCTTCATCTTCACTCCTATCATCTTTCCTCTTAGTCACTCCTTTGAATGACTAGGGCATCTTTCCCAATCTAACCATCTTCTTCTTGGTGTTATCTTTAATCTTCTTTGAAATGATGCTACTTCGTAACACCATCTCAAAGAGGGGAAAAATGTAGACATCTAAATTTGACCACTTACATTTGGTAAAATTTATTCTTTTTTATCTAAATATCCCCTTATTTACATTAATTAAGTAATATTACTATTATTTAATTAATACCCCTAAAGTCTTCTAAATCTCTAAGGTATTTAACTAAATAATTTAATACTTTTATTACTTATCCTACCTTACCTCTTCAATCCCATAAATTAAATAAATAATTTCTATTTATTTAATTTACTCCCTCAAGTGTCAAATCCTCCATCACTTTCACTTAATCTTAATCCACCTTCTAATCCCATCATTAGGGGTGTGCACATGTCTAATCCATGATTAGGATGTGTCACATCCTCCAACTTTTGCAAGTTGGCTCCTAATCTTCATTAGCCACCTAACTATCCTCTAATAATTGATTAGCTAGTCTAATCAACCCCTTTGGTCAACTCTCCCCATCCCCCAAGGAATTTTTAATTCCTTTTTGTCTTCCCAAGGTCCTCTCATGGAATTTTTAATTCCATTTACAATCCCCATGTCCTTCCCAATGGAATTTTAAATTCCATTTTATTCATCCAAGGTTTCTAGGGAATTTTTAATTCCTTTTATCATCCCCATGCACAATAAAAGGGAATTTTTAATTCCTTTAGTCAACTCTTTGATCCTAGCCCATGATCTCTTATCCTCTTTCAATCTCCACCATCCATTTTATCTCCCTTGGTTAAATGGATAACACTTAGCCATTTTTGGAACCCTAAGCCATTCTAACCATTCTCAAGCATTCAACACACAATCTCTCTCACTCTCCAGCAACCCTATTCATTTCTCAAGCCTTCACACCATCTCCATAGCCAAAACCTTGCATCCATAGCCAAATATTTCACCCTTGCATCCAAATTGAGCTAAAAAAGTTGTTATGCTACCAAAATCGATCTAGGAGCACACACATCAACCTATCAACAAGGCCAAGCAACTGATCAACTTGGGAAAGGTAATCTACTTGTTTTCATATTTCCTTTGTTCAAGTTTAACTAGGCCAATCTTGAAGTATTGTTTTGTGTCTTTCTTCTTTTGCATTTCTTTCGTTTTGCACTATTTTAGGGTAGAAAACATGCTACACACAGGGAGATTTAGTGTGCGGGCTTCTACCCCTTGTCGACTGCCCTGTCTGTCTCTCTTGGTGGACCTGCAGATGCGGATCTCCCTTGGTAGGTCATCGGTACCGCTCCATCGTGCTTTGCATCCTTTTGGCCACATCCACCTACATGGTGGGTTTCGTAATGAATTTTTTTGCCTGAATCTTCACTGAATGTCCTTGCCAACACAAGATTCCACAACTCTAACCAACCTTTCCCTGGTTGTACCTAAGAGTTAATGTCACCATTAATGCACTTAAGTCTATATAAACCCCTCCCCATAGCTATCATTTTGACTCGTGGAATTCAAATTTAAGAAAAGGAGGAGACCCCTACACATGCAAAAGAATATTTGGGCAATTGAGCTGCAACCATATTCACTAGCCATGAGGTAGGCGTCCATTTAAAGCCCTGACTGTTGCTTCCTAACAAGTTAATTAGGGTTTGGAATAGGTATATTTCCTTTTAATGATGAATCTTTAAAATCAAACCCTAATTCATCTAAATAATACTGACGAGGCCTCTACCACCACCAGTTTTGCACTCACGTCAAACATTGTAAAACCCTAAAGAGTAGGTTAAAATCCCACGTCTGCATTTGCATGGAACCTCATTCTACCACTACCGTTCCTCAACAGTGGAAGCACTAGTGCAGTCTTTCTCGTTAATCCTGTCATCCTTGGTTTTATCAATGCTCAAAAACATGGAAATTAAAATGAGTAAGTTAGTATTGTTTTATGGAGGTCCCCATGTGGGACTCTACCTGCAGGTTGATCCCACTTTGTTGCCATCCCTCAATGACAAAACATCGGCGTCGTTCCACCGCACTAGTACTATAACCATTGTGGCTTAAATAAAACTTCAGATACACCATCAAGCTCCTAAGTCAAAACCTAGTGATGGGCTTATGAATGCGGACCACCATCCCACTATTGCCATTCCTTAACAGGAAAACACCCACGACCTTCAACTATGCGGGTTCCACGAGCATCATTTCCTTAAAACTGAAACTTAAATTTTTCCAATGAAAACCTTAATGCGCGAGGCCCCTACGGGTCCACCTCTATGGACTGCCACTTACGGAGGGTTGTTTCTCCAAGTCTATTGCTTAATAGTGAAGCTAACCCATCTTCCCTCCATTGAGACTTCAAGCTTTCCAATGTTGTCTACATGAAAAATGCACAAGTGAGAAAAGAACTAGCGAACCACTCCGGCGGGTCTGCTCATGTAAGGAAAATTAGATGCGGAAACAACTCTCCTAACGCCAAAGACTCAGGGAAGAATGGAGATATACTTTTAATTTTTTCAATTACAATCCAATTAAGATGCACTTTGAAATAAATAGCAGAAACAGAGAATTAGACAAACACATATGAACACCAGATATACGTGGGAAAACCCTTACGGGAGAAAAACCCACCACACCAAGAGAAATCACTTTGTATTACAATAATGGAGATTACATACAAATATCAGACTTATCTTTCTGATGTCATATTTCAGTAGCTTTCACAATGATCAAACTTGTACAGGAACCTTCAAGTTACAATCTTTACAGAATAGAAATCACTCTGATACAATTCGAATTGTTCACACAATTGTTCTTCGAACCAACCATCGAACGTTTGAGCATCTGCAACTTCAAACTATATTCATGTCGTTCCCTGTCTGTCGAACTTCCTCATAGAACTGTCATAGCGAACTATCTCCCAACAGTTCCAATTCGGCTCCTCTGATTCGTCAAATACCAGCCACGTAGATAGTCATCATTCTGTCAAAAGATTTCAAACTTTGTTGGCATATCGGTGAGACACTAACAATGTCTCCCCGATGCCAGAAAGTCTTCACTATCGATATCGACAAGAGTCTTCTTGATCGCCAAGACGTTTTACCGAGCTTCACATGTTGCATCGACTTCAGTTTTCTATTGGCGAGACATACCGCTCTCACCAAGACTTCACATCGAGCCTCCTCAAGTTTCACCGACTTCAGTTTTCCTTTCGGCAAGACTATCGCTCTCACCAGGAGATTATAGCGAAGTCACATGTTATACCGATCATCAAACAATAGTCGGCAAGAAATATCATTATAACCAAGAGGTTTCACCGAGATCCCTTATGTTACTCTGAAGCCATCAATAGTCGGCAAGACATACGTCCTTCGCCAAGACTTTACTCCAAAGACTTTAAGTTACATCAAGCATCGAACAGTCGGAAAGACTCTCACAAGTCGCCAAGACTTCATACTGATTAGATTGAGCTACTCTGATGACTTCAGTTGTATCCCCGTCAGCATGACATTCCATTCTTGCTGAGACTTCTCCCCGAGACCCATGTGTTACCCCGATAGCTATATGCTATCGGTGAGACATTCTATAGTCACTGAGAGATCTCCCCGAGATCCTTTGTGTTACTCCGATGACCAACACTTGAACCTCTGTCGGTGAGACATTCGCACATCGGTAAGACTTCTTACCGATAGAATATAAGATACGCCGAAGACCACAAGATGTAACATACTATCGGCGAGACAAAATATCTCAATAAGACTTCTTACCGAGCCACCGTAGGTTATCCCGATATACGATATGAGTGGCCTGTCGGCCAGAGATCTCCACGCGGTAAGATGTCACAATGAATGCTTCTTGTCACAGTGATAGTTCATTCGGTAAGACTTCTGCAAGGTCATAGCGACCTGTACAAAACACAATGCTACCAATTTGCTCCTCGGCCAGACATAGAATATGTCACACCAACATGGCTCCAATAGAGGTTACATCCTGTGATGATTGAGGCACACATTTCTAACAATCTCCCACTTGACGAAGATCACACAGGCACCTCCAGAGCACAAGAAAACTTACTAAAAATCGTGGGCACTAAGGCCCATTGAATTGGCACACCACCTGAACTTGTATGTGCTCACTGGCTTTGTCAATGCATCTGCAACATTCTCCAAAGTATCAATTTTTTCCAAACTGACCTTTCCATCCTCCACCATATCTCGTACAAAGTGGTACTGTACATCTATATGTTTTGTCCTGGCATGGAAAGTAGGATTCTTTGCATAAATTGCACTTTGACTGTCACAAAAATAGTTATTTGCCCCGCATCAAAACCAATGTTAGAACACAAACGCTTTTAACCAAACTACTTTTTACAAGCATGTGTAGCTGCCATGTATTCAGCCTCAGTAGTGGACAAAGCGACTCTACTGTTGCTTACTCATCCAACTCACTGCAACACCATTCAACATGAAAGTATATCCACTGGTGGACCTCCTGCTATCAATGTCACCTTCCCAATCAGAATCCACATAGCCTCGAATACTGAGAGTCTGTTATTCAACCAAGTTCCCATGGTAACACAAAGCAAAATCTGAAGTGCCCTTCAAATATCTGAAAACTCTCTTTACAGCATCCCAATGTGTCCTTCCAGGATTAGCCATAAACTGACTAAGTACTCCCACTGCTTGGGCAATATCTGGCCTTGTACAGACCATTGCATACATAAGACTGCCAACTGCACTAGCATAGGGTACACTAGTCATTTCCTCCATCTCAGTAGGAGATTTTGGACAATCTTCAACACATAGCTTCGTTCCCTGCAAGACTGGAACAACTAGCTGCTTGCAATCATTCATGCAAAATCTCTCTAGAATAGTCTTGATATACTTACTTTGACTGAGCCAAAGTTTTCAACTATTCATGTCCCTGGTTATCTCCATCCCCAAAATATACCTTGCTGCACCAAGATCTTTTATTTCGAACTTAGTAGACAACTGAGACATAAGATCAGGAATCATTAGCTTACTATTGCCTATGAATAACATATCATCAACATAGAGAGCAATAATAAGAACTTGATCACTTTCAGCTTTATAATAGACACAATGATCAAATTTTGATCTCACAAATCTCAAAGACAATACAAAAGTATCAAATTTCTGGTACCACATTCTAGGTGACTACTTTAACCCATACATAGACTTCTTTAACTTGCAAACCAGTTTTTCTTTACCTTTCTCCAAAAAGTGCTCAGGCTAGGACATATAGATTTCTTCTTCAAGATCACCATGAAGAAATGTTGTCTTCACATCCATATGTTCTATCTCTAAGTCATATGCTGTTGCAAGTGACAAAAGAAATATGATAGACATCAGCTTAGCTACAAGAGAGAAAGTCTCCCCATAATCAATTCCCTCTACCTGGGAATAACCCTTCGCAACCAATCTTGCCTTGTACTTTTCCACACTGCCATCCAGACCAATCTTCTTTTTAAATACCCATTTGCAGCCCACAACTTTTCTGCCTTTAGGCAATGGCACCAAACTCCAAGTATCATTCTTTTCTAATGATGCCATTTCTTCATTCATGGCTTCCAACCAAGAGTCTGAATTAGACATTTTAAATGCCTCCTTTACAGTCCTAGGTTCATCAGTGCTAGAAATTAAAGCATAGGCACAAGTAGAATCTATCAAAGAATACCCATACCTATCAGGTTGTTTTCTTTCATGGGTTGACCTCCTCATTCGCTGAGGCTGAGGTTCTTCTTCTTCTTCAGAACTTCAGAACTGCTTGAGCTCTCCTCAGTTTTAGGTGCATTTTGAATTTTCAATTCCTCTTTATCTGGAGTAGGAGGAATTCCAACTACATCCTTATTATTTTCTGACTTTGTCTCTGACTGCAGATCCAAGGTAGAAGGCTTCAGCTCACGAAAGATTACACTTCTACTGTATACAACCTTCTCTGTATCAGGATTCCAAAGCTTGTATCCTTTTATGCCAGCACTATAGCCAATAAAAATACATTTGACAACCTTGTTCTCCAACCTAGATCTTTTTTCATACGGCACATGAGCATATGCCTCACAACCAAAAACACAAATATGTCTTAAGGAGGGCTTCTTACCAGACCACGCTTCCAAAGGTGTTTTCTCAACAAGAGCAGAATTTGGAGAACGATTAATCAAGTAACATGCAGTAGCAACAGCCTCAGCCCAAAACTTCTCCTCCAAGCCAGCACTACTCAGCATACTTCGTGTTCTCTCCATCACTATCCTATTGAACCTTTCTACAACTCCATTTTGCTATGGAGTATAAGGTGTAGTCTTATGTCTTTTAATCCCATGGTCTTTGCAATACCTCTCAAATTCATCAGAACAAAATTCACCGCCATTATCAGTCCTTAAGCATTTAATTTTTCTTCTAGTTTGATTTTCTACAAGGTTCTTAAATTCCTTAAACCGACTAAATACTTCTGATTTACTTTTCAAAAAATAAATGAATGTTCTTCTCAAATAATCATCAATGAATGACACATAGTATCTTGATTTAGAAAAAGAAGGAACATTCACTGGACCAAACACATCCAAATGAATATAATCTAACAAACTAGAAGATTTATGAGGACTAGAATAAAAAGAAACACGGTGTTGTTTTCCATATATACAATGCTCACGTAATTCAAATTCGAGATTACATTCTTCAAGCCCCTCAACCAGTTTTTGTTCTTCAAGGTTTTTAAACCTTTTTCTCCTATGTGGCCTAGCCTATGATGCCAGAGCATAGTCTTCTCTGCTGGAAGTTTTACTTCCATAGAGTTTACATAATTAGGGATATTTCCCTCTTTACCTCCACTAGTAGCTTTATGTGACTTTACAGAGACACTGTTACATTGAATAGCCTGTGCATCCAGCTTGTACAGGGTGCCAATTCGAGCACCTCTAGCCAGCACCATAGAGCCTCTAGTCATCTTGCAGCCATTTCCGGAGAATGTGACTTGCACTCCAATATCATTTAGCATACTTACAAGTAAGTTTTGAGCCAGACCTAGTCTATGCATTTTATTGATTCCCTTTACTTGCCATCAGGGAATTGTATTCTGACTCTTCCACGCCAACAATCTCCAAAGTTAAATCACTTGCCAAGTACACCTTTCCACCATCATATTCTTCATACTTTGTAAACTAGTCTCTATGAGATGTCATGTGGAAAGATGCTCCAAAATCAATCAGCCAGACATCATCGATGCCTGTGTAGCCAAGGCTACAATGAAGGCATCTCCATCACTGTGAAAGAATCATTGTCGGAAGAATACTTCTTCTTCTTCTTCTCCTCTTTACAATCCTTTGGACATGACCAGGTTGCCCACAGTTCCAACACTTCACCTTGGACTTCTTGCCAGGAGACTTTGATCTCCCCTTTGATTTCAATTTAGATTTCTTGTCCTTCTTCTTGCCTTTCTCTTTCGACCTTCCTCTAATAACAAGGGCCTCCTTCGCCATCTCAGAAGATTTCCTTCTCATTCTCTTCTGATAACAAAGAACAACATTTTCCATCTTGAAACTGGATGTTGTACTCCCAATAGCCATCATAAGGTGATCCCATGAATGGAAAGAACACAATATCAGCATACAACGATCCTCTTCTTCAGTCTTCACACCAACAAATGTTAACTGTGCAATCAGCGTGTTGAATGTGTTCAAATGATCAGCTACAGACCCTCCTTCCTGCATTCTCAAACTATACAGCTTCTTCCTTAGGAACAGTTTATTCACCAAGGACTTCCCCTGATAAATAGATGCCAGTCTCTTCCACAAGGAAGATGCAGTCTTCTCCTCATGCACATTCAGAAGAATGGAGTCTGCCAAACAGAGCCTTATTAGCCCCTTAGACTTTCTATCTGCAAGGTCCCAATCTTCTTGCTTCATGCCTGTAGGCTTGCTCCAAACACAACAATCCAAAGATCTCGATCAACCAATAGATCTTCCATCTTAAGTTTCCACAACTCAAAATTGTTGCCATTGAACTTCTCTATTTCAATCTTTCCTGATGTGCTAGCCATCTCAATCTGTAATTAGAAATTGACAAACTTCTAGAGGACTCCCACTAAACAGAAATTGACACAAAAAACCCAACATACCCACAAGGATAACACAACTGGCCAGGCTCTGATACCACTTGTAAGGAAAATTAGATGCGAAAACAACTCTCCTAACGCCAAAGACTCAGGGAAGAATGCAGATATACTTTTAATTTTTTCAATTACAGTCCAATTAAGATGCACTTTGAAATAAATAGCAGAAACAAAGAATTAGACAAACACATATGAACACTAGATATACGTGGGAAAACCCTTACGGGAGGAAAACCCACCACACCAAGAGAAATCACTTTGTATTACAGTAATGGAGATTACATACAAATATCAGACTTATCTTTTTGATGTCATATTTCAGCAGCTTTCACAATGATCAAACTTGTACAGGAACCTTCAAGTTACAATCTTTATAGAATAGAAATCACTCTGATACAATTCGAACTGTTCACACAATTGTTCTTCGAACCAACCATCGAACGTTTGAGCATCTACAATTTCAAACTATATTCATGTCATTCCTTGTCTGTCGAACTTCCTCAAAGAACTGTCACAACAGACTGTCTCCCAACGGTTCCAATTCAGCTCCTCTGATTGGTCGAATACCAGCCACGTAGATAGTCATCATTCGGTCAAAAGATTTCAAACTTTGTTGGCATATCGGCGAGACACTAACAGTGTCTCCCCGATGCCAGAAAGTCTTCACTATCGATATCGGCAAGAGTCTTCCTGATCGCCAAGATGTTTTACCGAGCTTCACATGTTGCATCGACTTCAGTTTTCTATCGGCGAGACATACCACTTTCGCCAAGACTTCACATCGAGCCTCCTCAAGTTTCACCGACTTCAGTTTTCCTTTCGGTAAGACTATCACTCTTGCCAGGAGATTATAGCGAAGTCACATGTTATACCGATCGTCAAACAATAGTCGGCAGGACATATCATTATCGCCAAGAGGTTTCACTGAGATCCCTTATGTTACTCCGAAGCCATCAACAGTCGGAAAGACATACGTCCTTCACCGAGACTTTACTCCGAAGACTTTAAGTTACATCGAGCACCGAACGGTCGGCAAGACTCTCACAAGTCGTCAAGACTTCATACCGATTGGCTTGAGCTACTCCGATGACTTCAGTTGTATCCCCGTTGGCATGAAATTCCATTCTCGCTGAGACTTCTCCTCGAGACCCATGTGTTACCCCGATAGCTATATGCTATCGGTGAGACATTCTACAATCACTAAGAGATCTCCCCGAGATCCTTTGTGTTACTCCGATAAACAACACTTGAACCTTTGTTGGTGAGACATTCGCACATCGGTAAGACTTCTTACCAATAGAATATAAGATACGCCGAAGACCACAAGATGTAACATACTATTGGCGAGACAAAATATCTCGATATGACTTCTCACCGAGCCACCGTAGGTTATCCCGATATACGATATCAGTGGCCTATCGGCCAGAGATCTCCATGTGGTAAGATGTCACACCGAATGCTTCTTGTCATAGCGATAGTTCATTCGGTAAGACTTCTGCAAGGTCACAACGACCTATACAAAACACAATGCTACCAATCTGCTCGTCGGCCAGACATATAACATGTCACACCGACATGGCTCCAATAGAGGTTACAGCCTATGATGATTGAGGCACACATTTCTAACAACTCATGCGAGCCATTGTAGTTGGAATTTCATCTTGTCATAGCTATTCCTTAGCAGAAAAAATCTAACAACCAAGTCTGCTACCCGTCTTCCCATTGCTTGATTCTCATTCTTTTGAAAGTGATCCAACCTCTGACTTAAACCGACTAGATGCAACCTCATGCACACACCAAAGATTTCCATAGAAAAATTGACTGAGACAGAGGGTTTTTCAGGTTTCGCCATGTAGAACTCCGCATGTAGGATGTCGTCTACCCAAAGCCATTCCCTAATAGAAAAACCTTAGGAGCTTTCTACCCCACAGTGCCTGCATCCCTCACACCTGCATAAACCAAAAGGGGTCAATTTGGTAAAGGGAAGCAACTGAAGGTACTTCCATATAAGGTTTCACACGTGCCCAATCATCCAATAGGTAGTTTTCTCATCAAACATTTCATGCAGAAATTCACTTGCGGGTGGCTCTCTGTGGAATTCTGTGGCCCTAGTGTCTCTCCTCAATGACTTTCATCATGGCGGCTTTCGCAGAGGGGAAGTTTGCATCCCGAAGCCCGCATTTGCGTAAACTACCCTAACGAACTTCAAATGGTAAATGATGATGAATGTCATGATTTTCTAAGGGTATTTGGTTAAATCTAGCCATGGATTTGTAGGATTTATCCTATTAATCTATCAAAACACTTACTGCACTCTTTGTGTGCAAGATTTATGGAACCTACTAAGGGGCCATCGGAGAAGCCTGTAGAGAAAGTTGACAAAGGAAAGAAATTCACCAGAGCTCCTAGAGGGAAAGAAGAAAAAGAGCAGATGAAGTACTAGTTCCATGGGGTGGAGTGCACCTCCAAGATCATGTCCAACTGGGACACAGTCTCTAACACCGACTTCAGGCATGTGAACATAGATGAATTCAATTGGTCAATCCCACTACTGAGGAGGCCTTAATAATAAAGGAAACCAGCCTTGTGAAAGAAATAGATTTTCCTCGTATCTTGATTGCTCCAAAGCTAGAAATGGCTTGTCGAGAGTGCTATCACTCCCATGAAAAGAAAATAATTGCTAAAGATGGAAGAGTGTTGGCAGACTTGTTTACCAAATCTATCGGTAGAACATTTGGTATCCCAATCTTTTATTTGATGGAGGAAGTTGAAAAGGAATTCACTTTGAAACTCTGACAACAAGATTCTCTTGCATGCAAGAGAACAATAAATCAATCATGGTTAAAGGACAAGAGGGGCAGTGCTAGAAAAGTACCTCGGACATTATACAGGAGCAACTTCTTAGAAGAATATCATGACATAGTCACACTCCTAAGCAGAGTCATGGGCCTACCTACTGCTACATTCTTTGAAGAGTAGATGTTTTACTTCATAGAGGAAATCCTCCGAGGCACTACCAAATTTCATTGGGCGAAAATGATAAGCAATAATTTGCATGGTCAATTAATGGTGATAAAGAAAACCTCAAAATTCTACATGACCTCATATTTGGTCTACCTCTTAGTAGTCAAGTTCCCATACAAAGGATTATTCTGTGCTAGAACATTGGGAACCAAGAATGGACAACTGAAGGTCGACAACTACTATCCCCAATTACAATACAAAAATTTGAAGAGGGAATACAAAAGAGTGAATGATGCCTTCATCGGGCATATTATTAGAATCTTGGTGGGAGATTATGAAAGAAGGGTGTCCCATAGTGCCAAGGCAGTACTAAAGGATTTTGGATATCTATTCATCCAATTCCCAAAATTTACCTACATCAAAGCAGAAGGGTTCTCAGGAAAACCCTGTTGAGCAACAAGCACTGAGCTAGTGTTCCATATCCCCTAACCTTCAGACAGGGAATGTACTCTTACCCTACCACCCCATGTGTAGAGTACTTAGAGAAAGAGTTGGTAGAGTATAACTTGGACTTGCATATAGATAGGGGGAACGTGGATCCCCATGGCAAGCTAAAGAAATAGGTTGGGAGACAATACGCCCACCGACTTCATATTGAAGACTTCTGGACCAACTGTGGTGACGACAAAGAGGTTTGGATGCAACATTACATGAGGATGACTTCCCAGTTCATGAAGTCCATTGATTTGTTCCCCATACTAGATCAGATTGTCAAGGATGACAATATTGTGGATGAGAGATACAATTCCTTGGATGATGTGCCACATTGGTTATTGATTGGGCTGAGGAAGAGGTCACCGACCTAAAAATTCTCACTTGCCCTATTGAACAAAGGACCAAGCAATGGGCTAATGAAAAAATAGCTCAACCACGAGAACAAGGTGTAGAATTGACATACGAAGAGCTTGAAGATGATATTGAGAGTGAGATGGATAGTGGTGTTGCTACTGGTTCATCCGATGAAGCTCCCAAATCCACACTTATCACTAGGTCTAAGAAGAGGAAAGATGCACCTGAACACAATCCCAAGCAAAAAGTGTAGACTTGAAAAGCAACATAAGGGAAATCTTCCAAAAGGGTGAGAAGAATGAGAAATTTTGTTCTCAAAATGTTGACCATCTAAGAGGAGGAGCACCAACATGAAGAGGAAGAAGAGTTCGAGCGACCTCACTCACCACCGCCCAACACTTCTGCTACCGCTGTCACTCTTGCTGTCACCACTCCATCACCTTCCACTCCCAAATCTTTGCCCATTTCGTCTCTACCGGATGTGGACATATCAGTCCACCTCACCTCCACCTCGCCAACCGCTCCAGTGGTGGTATTGGATTCTTCCTCTTCCACTACTTCCCCACTATCGTCCTCCTCACTCCCACTTCCACTACCTACTCTTTCCACTCTACCACCTTCCCTACCATCAACACTTATGGCACCTATCACCTTGCCACATGCCTTCATGGATTATATGCAAAATGTGTTGACTGAGCTCTCTGGGGTAATCCGTGACCCCAAGGTCCAATTGCTAATGGCTTAGCTTGCTGCCACTTTTCCTCTCCCTCCACCGCTTACCGAGCCACCAAAGATGGAGGCAATAATGCATATTTTAGAAGAAATGGAGAGGCTCAACACAAAACAACTCAAATAAGTTGCAAAGGACACTACTGGAGAACCGAAAGATTCTGACAAGGATGATTATTTTGAGCACCCCGAGGGTGGGCTAAGTGTAAATATTGATAAGGTGGCTTCTGATGAAGAGGGGAAACAAACCTCCAAGGAGGAAGGCGATGATAGGCTTGATGAACCCTATGAAGTTCAAACATCAGACCAGGAGCCAGATGAAGAGTGGCCCCAAGAACACAAAGATGAACAGGAAAGCCATGAGGAGCTCCACTCTGAGGAAGGGAAGACTGATATAGACACAAATGTGGCGATAATTGGTGAGCCTCCATGAACTAGCCAAGATAGGGCTAGAAAGATGAAGAGGTACTTCCAAAAGAGGAGGTAAGAGGCCAAAAATAAGAAATTGTGAAAGAAAAGGATGCTGAGCTCACAGGCAGTATTGAGACTGAGCCAAAAATGACTAAAGGGACAACACTGGGAAAGATAATACTGCAGAAGATGAAGTATATGTTGAGCTTGACAAAGGGAAAGTTATACAAGAAGAGAACCCAAATGAGCAAGAAAAGAATGATGAAGAGGCTCTTAGCGATGAAGAGGATGAGCCTCAGAAAGAACAAGAAGAGGAAGGTGATCATGAATCACCAAAACAGAAAACAAAGGTTTATGTGTGGCTAGAGCAACAACTAAAGAATAAGGCTCCTGTGGTTGTTGATCCTAAGGCTCGATTAGAAGCGATCCTGGCCAGGGCATAGGTGAGGACCCATAAAGAGAAGCCTAAAACCAGATCTCACATCACGGTTGACGCTTCTGGGTCCTGAACACTGTAGGTGGCTACTCTAGCAGCAAGTAAGGACATAAGCATCATCTAGGGTCAGGACTATCACATATCCACCATTAATCTAGGCCCAACAACTCGTGAAGAAAAAATTGATGAATTCCAAGGGTCCACTAGTAGAATTTGGCAAATAAATGACTACGTGACTAAAATTTTTAGTCACAATAACTAAAGATGACTAAATTCTACTCATTTTTTGCAACACAACTATAAATGACTAATTTGATAATGGGGTAAAATACACAACTAAATAATTAGTCACACAAATAAAAACTAGACAATATGATATTAAAGTGGAGAATTAAAAAAAAAAATCAAATTGAGGGAGTAGGTTGTATTATAATATAATATAATATAATAATAATATATTATATTACAATACAATATATTATATTATATTATATTATAATATATTATAATATGATATAATATAATATTATATAATAATATAATATAATAGAATATTATAATAATATATTATACCCCTAAAAATTGATTTCAAAATGGAATCCAAAAAAAAACTACAACACATAATCCACTTTTGCACAATAATAGTTATATTATAATATTAATGTAATATATAATATATTATAATAATAATAAAATTATATATATATATATTATAATATTTTATTTGTCTCTTTTCATATTTCACAACAAACCCGCTACTCCTAGTGTTGTGCGGTTGTGCCGTATCCATATATAATAAAATATAATAATATAATATTATATAATATAAATATTATATTATATTATTATATAATATTATAAAATACATATATATTATAATATTTTACTGTCCTCTTTTGGTGTTTCTATAAACACAAACTTGTGCTCCTCCTTCATGTTGTGCATATAATAATATATAATAATATAATATAATATATATATTATTATATTATATTATATTATAATATATATATATAATATTATATTATTATGTATATATTATATTATAATATGGTTTGTTTTCATATTAATATTATTTGTTCTCATAATAATATAATAATATAATATAATATGATACTATGATTTATTTCATAATAATATTTATTGTGAAGGAGATTATGTATTATAGTTTATTTATTTTGAATTCCAATTTGAAATTGAATAAACAAGAGAAAATAAAAGCAGGCAAATACAGGCGAAAAAATTTTAAATGACAAAATTTTAACCGTAATTTTCATTTTAATAAACATACTCTAAAACCCTAAATTGGAGAAGTGAAAGGTCAATACAAGTTGGGAAGAGTTTGGAGGAGCTAAAACCAATAATGGTTAGGGCTCTCTCAGGTCGCCTTCTCCGAACGGTCTCAGGATGCAGCTCAACACTGGTAGCTCGCCCTCGTCTGGTAATGGATGACTCGGTTGGGTGGCTTGGATGAGACCAAATTTCAAATCCCCACGACTTGGGTGAAAAGAACAGAGACTTCATTTGCTTTGATAGTGACTTTGACTGTCGATTTCTTTCTTTTGAGGCTGTGATTTTTAATTTTTGCGTTATTTTCCTTTATGATGATTTTTTCCTAAATGTTGTGGCCTCCTTTTATAGCCGATCTACCAAATTGGGGTGATCGATCTCCTTTGTCTTATGGTCTTTCCTCTGGCCCATCTATGAGGCTTTCTCATGGCAGCGAAAATACTTTGCATGTATTTTGCTGGGGCTTTCTCATGGTGGGGGCAATACTTAAGTACTTAGGGTAAAGGATGTTGTAATGCTAAATCCTAAATGTGCTCATTACTAGGATCTTGGCCATAATTTTCATTTTAATAAACACACTCTAAAACCCTCGTTGAAACCTTATTTTTAGGTTGCAGCTCGCCAAATTGGAGAAGTGAAAGGTCAATACCAACAAGGAAGAGGAGTAAGGACCATGGTACTACCTGCATAGAGGAGTAAGGGAAATTGAAATGGAGGGGAGGATTCTTTATGCCCAAAAAATTGTTTCCTTTGCCATTTGATCTTCCCTTTTAACCAATTTACTACATTTTTTTTTTCATGTTCTTTTTTATTATTATCATCTTACAAATTTGGATTCTTAGATTGCCCCACTTTAGGTTGAAAAGAATCAAGCTTACAAATTTTTCTACAAAACAGTTGTGACTAACACACTTCCCTTACAATTTCTAAAAGTATCTTCAAGATGCTTTGTAAGGGCATATTTGTTTATATTTTTGCAAATATTGTGATCCAATCTAAAATTTCCTGTGTAGTGGGTTCCCTATATAGCATATCCATCGCCAGATTTGTGCTCTCTTTCCTGTATTTCATCATTGAAATAAATCGTTAAAGAAGTACCATCCATTTTTAGTGTATTTCATTATTTTATCCATTATGTTGTTTTGCGGGGGTGGTTGTGGTAGAGGAAGAGACTATGGAAAATTAGCATTACAATATATGAATGCCTACTCTATGATGCTTGGAATTGTTAGGAAAAGGTGTGTTGTGCACCTTGCATAATGTATTTAATGTAATTATTCTTGGGGCCACTTTATATTGCATGTAACATTGGGACATAAGTTAAGTTACTAAAATGTAATTATTTAATATTGGGGAAAATAAATAAATAAAATACCCAATATTAAATGTGGGGACATGGTTTTGTAATCTCATAGTTTTAGTAAAATGGTTGTGTGTAATACCACTTGGTGGTTTTGTGGAAGCTTTCTTCTATAAAAGCAACCACAAAGGTGGTTGTTTAGGGGGGTTAATTGGCATGTTAGCTCTGGCTAGCATTTGTGAGGGTTTGAAGCATGGCATGGGATGTGTGGTTGCATGCTTGTTCACATGGATTGCTTGGAGAGGGTTTGTTGCTTCAATGGTGTTCATGGAGGCTCTGAAGATGTATTGTAATCTTTATTGTTGAATAATAAATGAGAGATGGATGCTTTTGGGGGCTGGGTTTTTTTCCTTCTTGAGGGTTTTCCCAAGGTATATCTTATGTCATATTTTCATGGGTATGTTTTCTATTCTCTTGCATGTGGATTCTGAATACTTAGTTGCATAGATTTCTCTTTTGGGTTAAGTGGAAATTGTCTTTAAATGGCTGCAAGTTTCCAACAAGTGGTATTAGAGCCATGGTTGTGGTTGTATAACCCTTGGTTGAGAAAAATCTTGTTTAAGTTTGAATCTGTGTATTGCATGAGAGAATGAAAGACATGAAAAAATATGAGGGTTTTGTAGGTTGTTTATTGCAGATCTGAGGGTTTTGGGTTTGTTGTTTTGATGGGTTGTTTATAGATTTGGGGTGTGAGAAATTTTGGGTCAAAAGAGTTTTTTGGCTATGTATTCAAATGAGGGTTTTGTGGGGGAAAATTTACAGAAGACCTTTTGGAACAAAATATACCTCAAAATTGGATCTAGGTTGGCCGAGAGACGAAAAATTGATATATAATTTTCCCTATTTTGGTTACTGGAAAAAAATGTATTCCTTTTTTTGTAAAAGACCCTATTTGTAGGTCGTACGAATAATATTGTATTCTTAGAAAATAAATAATCCAAAAAAATTTAAAATCCCGTCGGTTCGAATTAGTTTCCTGCAAAAATGAAAATAAAATAAAATTGAATAGGTTAAAATATCGATTGAAATTTTTTTAGGAAAAAGTTAAAAATAAAAAATAAAAATAAATCTTTGGGAGGGGTCAGTTCCCCCCCCCTCGCAAACTGTTGTACCCGACAGGGGCTGATAGTCCCTTTCGATAGGTACCGTCGGTGGCTAAGCCGTCGACGGGGACTGTTGAGCCTTGCTGCGGTAAAACCGCTAGCCCACCCCTTTATGGGGTTTAAATTTTTTTAAACAAATTTTTTAAAACAAATTTTTTAAAACAAATTTTTTATTACAAATTTTTTCTGCCATTTATAAAGTCTGCTAGTACTTTTGAAAGGGGCCCGATGCAAATTTTTTATATGGAGAAATTAAATGATATTTAATTATTGTTTTGGGCCTGCCACCTTTCCACCACCAGGTGGGTGGCACCACCTGGGTGGGGCCACCGCCCAACCACCAAGGGTGGCTAAATTTTTTTTGCCTTGGATTCAAGCTGTAGTTTTACTTCCGAGGGGCATAACTTTCACCCAGGTGCTCTATTTTTCGACTTCTTAGACTCGTTGGAAAGCTGACTTAGTGCTCTATATTGTGGTGATAGTGATTTTATGATATTTTGTAGTTTTGACAATGTTTTGCATGGTCAAATATAGGTGTTATATTTGAGCTTCGAGAGGTGATATCGGGTGCATACAGAGTCAAATTTTGGACTTTGAATAGTCAACAAAAAGCTCGTTTAGAGCACTACACAATAGATTAGGTTTGGAGTTATTTTGGTATGGTTTATTTGCTATTATCTTACCTGATATGTTTATGGGTTACTTTGACTATGGTGATACTATGAGTTTATGGATGATTGGATCTTGGAGATTTGATGTTGGATTCATTGTATGCTCAGTTGTACATCTCAGATTTTTCTCTCATTTGACATAGTTATCAGTATATGTTTGGATTTGTATGTTGCGTTTTTGTATCTACAAGTTGTGCAATGTTGTAGGCAGTCTATACTTACATGTTTCATTTATGACTTAGACATGGGTTGTCTTTGCCCATTGATATTTCAATGTTGATGCATGTTAATTTTTGGTGGCTTGGTTTAGTCACTTGGTTTGCTAGTTTTGTTGTCATGTTGAGGAGGTGAGATGGTATTACCAGGTACATTCATGATATGAGACCTATGTAGTTGACTATGTTATGCAGATATGTGGGACACTGTTGGGTTGATTTCTTGGTACATTTTGTGGTAATCATGCTATCATGGATTTTTCTTGTTCTTTATAGAATTTGGCATGTCATGATGGTTTATGCAGGTGCATTGTTGGTGGTGTTGTATTGGTTCCTTAACTATGGTACTTGAATATGGACATGTTTGGAAAATCATATTAGAGGCTGATTTGGTGTTTGATTCATTTGGTCTATATGGTTATTCTCTTAGATATCTCAGTTTGCAGTTTACTGATGTGATGATGAGTTTACATGTTTTAATGATTGGATCTACAACTCATACAGGTTGTGGATTAGCTACCCATTTACTTTCAGTGGGATGACTTGGTTGCGGATTATCTTTATTCACTAGGTTTGATTCCTTGTTGTTGTAGACTTTGACAGTTGGCCTTGTTCTTGGTCATTTGTACATTGGTATGTGCGCTTAGAGATGAGAGGATGGATGTTTCTTATAGTACTTGGACAGTTTTTTTTGGGACTTGTAGCATGTGGTTTATCATGATGTCATGGATAGCTTGGTTACACTTTTTAGTGGGAGCTTTTGACAGTGATGGATTGGCGGTGTTGGATATGTTTATGATGGTTTGGCGGTTGTAGGTATCTTCTTGGCTTGAAGATTTTGGTTCTACTTGTTATGTTGCTGACATTTCAGTTGTGTGTGTAGACCTAGATGATCTTCATGGAGAGGATGGTTGTCATGATGCCATGTGTGACTCGGTATCACAGTTCAGTGGGAGTTGTTGGTAGTGATGTGGATTCACCATTTGATGGTAGATGATATTCTGTATTATTTGTTGGTTTCATGATGGAATCTTGGTTTATACTTCTATGCAGTGAGGGTTCATTGGCATTTTTGGCTTCATTGGCAGAAGATAGTTATCTTTCTGTGGTTTGGATATGTTGACATCTTTTTTTTCCATGGAGGACTTCTTCAGTCTTTGGTTGAGGTGTCATGATTTGTATTCTGATATGTGATCTTTGTTTTGATATGATGGTTATGTTATAATGTCATGATTTACTCTTGATCGTATGTTAGAGTTTTGGCATGTTACAGGTGCTTGTTATGTTCTTTGGATCATATGATACTCCTTGAGGAGGTGTGAGATCATGATGTCATGGTTATGTTCTTGATTCAGTTGTTAGGACTTTGACATTGATCTTGGTTGGTCCTATTTGTATTGGGTACATTGATCATTTTCTTGTTTACTTCATGATGGTGCTATGTTTCATTGGATTGGTTGGTTACTGGTACTCATGGATACTTTGAAACATAGGTGAGACTTGAGTTCTCTTATGGTTAGATACATGTGTTGAGATGGTTACTCTTGATGAGATTTCAACAGGAAGTTCGAGGAGCCTACACCTTGGTTGGATGTGAGTTCAACATGGACCTATTAGGAGAGTGTTCTTGGATGAGTCATGAAGACTTGGATATCTTGGAGGAGCATTCCCATTCCCCACTCTTGGTCTTCTCGGTGGTTTCACTTGAGAGGTATTGCTCATTGTTACTTTTAGATGCTTTATGTTTAATGCTTTATCTTCTCATGATTTTGGATCTTGAGCTATGGATATATGGTTTTGGAGGGTTTATTTGAGTGTTGGCATGTTTATCTCCTTATGCATTGTGATTACTTTTATTGATGTTGAGTTTAGGAGATGTATTGGGCTTATTTCCTTCATTGGGAATGGATTTAGTTTGACCTTCTTTGGTTATGAGAGGCTTACATCCATGTTGATTACATGATACATATGTTATGTTTGATCTTGGTGATTGAATGGTTGGGTGTTGTCATGGATTTTCTTTAGGGGTGTTGTGGAGGAGATCATATTTGACATAGTTGGCATTTAGAGGTGTATGTAGGAGATTTTTCTACAATTATATGATGTGCAGAGTATTCTCTCTTTGGTGTTGGTTATCTTCCTAGATGTTTGGTTTCACATTACATTGGTTTGAGGTTTGGCTGGAGCTATTTTGATCACTAGCTTGTGGTCATGTGATTTCGCTTATGTTCTTGGGTGATGACATGGAGTTTCCTTTATCTTTTTCCTTTGTTGGGTGTGGAGAACTTGGGAGAGCTATGTAGACTTGTAGTGAGAGTTGTTCTTACAGGTTATTGATTTACAGGTTTGCATATTATTGTGGATGATTCTTTGGTTCTACATGATGTTGTTTACACTTTCTATATGATGCTATTGGTAGAATTGGAATGCCTTGATCTTTTTGAGATTTGCATTACCCATGCAAAGGGAGCTCTTGGATGTGTATGCCATTCTTTGAAAGGCTTTGCACATGGAGTTTATGATTGCAATTTATGGGTGTATATGTTTATGGAATGAGTTTACTATGTTTTGTATACCTTGGAGGTACGGATATTTGGATGTATTGGCAATTATTGTGGGTGTTATTTCAGCTATGGGTTTGCGTATCTTGATTACTACTGGTGCATATTGTTACCTTTGGATTGAGTGTATGTGTTTGGTATATCAGTTGAGGCAGAGCTTATGCTTCGTTGTGACAGATTGTGTGGCTTCTCTTTGGATGGCTTCTTATCTTTGTACATTTGCATGTGATGGTGGATGTGAGCATTCATGTTTGGGATGGTGGTCACTTTGATTCTTGTTGCAGGTATCCTGATGGAGCACATGGAGCACTTTGATTCCTTGATGGTATATGTGGCTAATGGATTATTCTTTTGATTCATGTTTTGAGGTTTCTTGTTCCCCTTATGCAATGCATACAAGTGGGAGAATGTTAGGAAAAGGTGTGTTGTGCACCTTGCATAATGCATTTAATGTAATTATTCTTGGGGCCACTTTATGTTGCATGTAACATTGGGACACAAGTTAAGCTCCTAAAATGTAATTATTTAATATCATGGAAAATAAATAAATAAAGTACCCAATATTAAATGTGGGGACATGGTTTTGTGGGAGCTTGCTTCTATAAAAGCAACCACAAAGGTAGTTGTTTAGGGGGGTCAATTGGTAGGTTAGCTTTGGTTAGCATTTGTGAGGGTTTGAAGCTTGGCATGGGATGTGCGGTTGCATACTTGTTCACATGGGTTGCTTGGAGAGGGTTTGTTGCTTCAATGGTGTTCATGGAGACTCTAAAGATGTATTGTAATTTTTAATTGTTGAATAATACATGAGAGATGGATACTTTTGGAGGCTAGGTTTTTTTCCCTCTTGAGGGTTTTCCAAGGGTATATATTGTGTCATATTTGTATGGGTATGTTGTCTATTCTCTTGCATGTGGATTGTGAATACTTAGTTGCATAAATTTCTCTTTTGGGTTATGTGGAAATTGTCTTTAAATGGCTGCAAGTTTCCAACAGGAATTTTAACAAAGTTCATTATATTTTTGTAAATCTCATTTGTTACTGAGTTTTTTGTAAATCTCAGTTGTCACTGAGTTTTTTGTAAATCTCAGTTGTCACTGAGACATTGAATGTAATATGTTTTGATTTTCTAATGAGGCTTAATGAAGTAAATTTTTAGAGTGGTTTTTTTTTTCACTCATAAATACTCTGTTGTGGCTCCTCTTGTGTCTGATCAATCATATTTGTTCAAGCTTTTTAGTCTTCATTTCATGGTGCTTCTCTCAACATTTGAATATCTATGATACTAATTAAGTTAGACTTGATTTGTAAATGACTAAACCATGACTAAATAAATGACTACCATAACTTAATAAATGGCTAACATGACTAAAATAAATGACTATCATGACTAAAATAAATGACTACAATGACTAAATAAATGACTACAATGACTAAAATAAATGACTTCCATGACTAAATAAATGACTACCATGACTAAATAAATGACTACCATGACTAAACAAACAACTACCATGAATAAATAAGCAACTGTCATGACTAAATAAATGACTACCATGACTAAATAAATGATCAATTAACAACAATAAATGACTAAATTAACAACTAAATATACCACCAAATTGAATTGATCAACCAAAACAACCAATAAATGACAAACTGTTTTAGTCATGAATTTGGTCGTGTTATAAATGACTGACAATAAACTACTAATGGTCACGTGACCAAACTATTGATCACATGACCAATTTTTAGTAGTTTTTTTAGTCATTTATGTATGTTTTTGTACTAGTGGTCCATCTCCTCCATTTTGCAACAAATGAACAAAAAATAGTCCACAAAAAAAGAGTTGAAGGCACAAGTAGTAGAAATTGTTGCTTACATTCAACAGTGGACTTCAAAAAAAGAAGAGGCTCCAACAAAATCACTGGCCCCTGCCCTACTTTTGAAGGAAGAGATAAATAAAATGGAAAAAATGAAAAATTGGACCAAGTCCACCGCAGACTGGTTCCACAGGGTCATATATAATGGTGACACATGTGGGCATTTTTCATGCTGTTGGAATGTACAATAAATTTTGAAGTTTGCAAAAGGAAGTGGAGGACATGATGAACATCTGCCAGGAGTTCCCTGAGCTACATAGGATCACCTGTCCTAAGCTAGAGAGCATCCTCAAGCTCTCCCAAGAAACTTGGGAAAAGGAGTTGGCGCTGCCTAAAGAAGATCATTGGATAGTTGAGACCTAGTAGCTGAATCTTGAATACAAAAGGGAGATTTTAGAAAATTCCTTGCGAGAATTAGAGATTGATCATTGTTGGTGTAAATAAGTATTTTACTTATTACACTTTACTTAAGCTTACTTAGGGAATGCATATCATTGTAGTTTGCACTTGTGACGCCTAATTATTTGCATCTTGAATCTAGCTTTGTGCATACATTGAGAGATGTGATTGGGACACTTAGGGAAGTGTGTGTAGGAGAAATCTCACTCTTTGTGGTGTGATCTAGTTTTCACCTTTTTTATCTCCACTTATTGTGGCATGATAATTCCACTTTAGGTGAGTGATCCACCTTTCATAGAATTATCTATTATTTCTTTCTACCTACCCTTGCACACAAATGTGACACTTGTCTCATTCATGGCCCTTCCTTATGTCCTAGCTTGCCTTTATAAGCAAGCCTTGTACATATTTGTAATTGAACATCTTCATGCATATTGAGAATACAATCATCATATTCTCTCATCTTCTCTCTCTCTTTTGTGCTATCTTTGAAGTCTTGATCCTATTGTTGCTTTTTATAAGTTCTTAAATGGTATCTGAGTGGTTGGAGGTCCTTTGCATAGCCATTGTTGGGAGATCTTAGTTCGTGTGAAGGTGGTCAAGAGGAAAATCTGATGAGCAACGACATTTTGGTGCATCTTAGACCATATCTAACCTCAAATTCAGATTCAGAAGGTTGTTTCCAGTTAGGATAGCCTTTTGTTTTGTTGAAATCCGACACTAGGAGCTCTAGATCGAAAAAAAACGCTTATTTGGGTATTTTTTCAATTTTTTGAAAATTCCCATAGTTCTGAAAAAATTCATTTTTTTAGTTTCTTAATATTTTTTGAAAAACAAAAAATGGGAAATTTTTGAATTTTGTTTTAGAAAAATTGATTTGGACTGATTGGATTTTCTAAGGAAAATATTATTTGGAAAAAAATCCATTTCAATCGGCTATTGTATTTTAGAAAATATTTATTAAAAATAATAAAAAATATATATTTCAATCGGTATTTTGTATTTCAAAAGTTTTTTTTTTTAAATTGTATTGAAAGGCTGATTAAATATTTTGAAAAATAAAAAATTAAAAGAAAAAAAAAGGGCCAAAATTTTTTGGTCCGCAGACTTTATAGTCTGTAGATGTAACCCCTTGTACCATAGGAAAGTACCGCCATCTGCAATGACACCACATGGCAGCCAATCACTGGTCCACACAAGCCACACATATCCTACCATATCTCTTGGCAGGGCTTCAAAAAATTCGATGACCTTTATTCACCCGATGGTCGGCGATTTAAAATTCAGCAAGCAATTTATAAATTGGAAATAATTTTCATAAAATCCAGCAAGATTCCCTCCAACCGGTGATTCAGTGAAGGTTCTCAGTGAAGGAATATTCTGACCGGCAGCCCCCAGAGAATATTTCGTCAGTATCATAATATTCTGGCCAAGGGGTGAGATTTCTATGTGACAGGAACCAGTACGCCAAATTTAATCACTTAAATCACTGACATCAGCATCACGTTAGCGTGCTTTTGAAAATTTTGGACCTCCTCTCCGTTGAAGGTTTTCATTTTGCAGTCTGACTTCAAATGCCCCATGTCTTGCTCATTTTAGCTCCTTTTTCTGAGCAATTTTTTTTTATTTGGGCTAATTTTTTGTGTACTTCGCAGCCGAGTGGTTGGTTTCTGATTTTGGTGGATAAATTTTCCATAATTTTCAATTTTTCAACACTATACCTATTCAATCCTCATTTTTGCAACTTCCGAGGCTCTGTTTAGGCACATACAAACTCCTTTTTAGGTACTATTTTTTTTGAAAGTGCATGATTTTTCGTCTACTTCTTGAATCTGCAATTTGTTTGAAGTGATCTTTAGTGGATTTTGTACTTTCAACATGTGGTCTTTTTTGCCTATTTGGCACTTGTATTGCATAGGTTTCAATTTAGGTCTTTGCTTCATTGTCCTAGTTTGTTCTCAGCCTATTTGTGGCAAGTTGTAAATCTGAAATCATAAGTCCACTTAGCCAAGTTGCAAGTGGCCTATTGTACACACTCTAAATTATAAAGTGCAAAAATCATCATTTTGGGGGGGTACTTTGATTGAGTGAATTTGGAGGGGTGTCTCTTGTGTGATTGTGCCTATTTTCTCTCTTGTTCTCTTGCATTCAATCATGGGTTCATCTAAAGTTCCACTCTTAACTGCACATAATTATTCTACATGGAAAGTATGTGCATCGAGTAAACTAATGGAAAAAGGTTTAATTTACTATATTGATGCCATAACTACACATACAAATCCTAAGGAAAATCCAATTGCATATATGGATTGGCTCACTAAAAATTATATGGCATTGGGTACACTTAGAAAGTTCATTTCAGATGATCTCATTTTCCATGTTGATAAATGTACTACAACCAAGGAAGCTTGGGATAAGCTTGCTACTTTGTATGGCAAGGTTGATAAGGTTAAGGGATACAAGCTTGAAAATGATCTCCTAAGCCTTGATCCCAAGAATTTTGACACCATTCAAGATTATGTCACTAAGGCAAATGAGCTAAGAGCACAACTAAAGGATTGTGGTATCGAGAAAGAGGATGATCAATTGATCTTCAACTTGTTGGACAAGCTTCTAGCTGAGTATGCAGCCTTTGTTTCAATTTTTTAGACTCAATGATTGACAATTAGCAACTTCATATCACCATCTTTTGAGGCTCTCACAGATCTTTTAATTCTTGAGCAAAATAAGTTGATGAAAATGGGCATTCTCAAGTCTTCAACTTCAAAAGCATTGGTGGTCAATCATGGAAACAACAAGCAAGGAAAAGGGAAAGGCCAAAAGCAATCTTCACCAAATCCACAAGGAGAGAACAAACAATCCACTCCTCCACAACAAGGCTCATCGTTATAGTCTTCAAAGAAGAACAACTCAAGCAAGAAGGAGAAACCAACTTGTGCATATTGTAAAAAGATTGGACATGAGGAGCATTGTTGTCATGCCAAGCAAATTGATGAGTTGACCAACATCATCAAGAAGAACAACATCAATTTTCCTAATGCCTATAATAAGGACTCATCTCCTTCCACTTCTACTTCATCTCATTCTAAGGGAAAAGGGCAAGCTTTCATGGAAACAACAGGTTCATCATAGCAGTGGATTCTTGATTCAGGGGCTACTCAACATATGTGTTCTTCAAAGGGGAAATTTTCCTCCTTGGATTTCTCTTCAGTGCCTCACATCTTCATTGGTGATACTACACAAGTGGAAGTTGAGGAGAAAGGTGCAATTGAGATGGGTGATGGGACATTTGAGGATGTGCTCTATGTTCCAAACTTGAGCACCAATCTTCTCTCCATCTACCAAATCACACATCATGGAGATGGTAAGAAAGTTGAATTCACTCTCGACACAGTTGTGGTAAAGGAACTTGCAAATGATGCTTTGGTTGCAATGGATCGAGCTAATCACAATGCAAGGCTTTACTCATTCTCCCATTGGGTACCTTGTGCTCCTTCTGCAACATTGATCACTTATTCAAACTCACAAAGTAAGATATGGCATGAGCGGTTTGGTCATCTCAACTACCAGTATGTACAATAGCTTCACACCAAGGACATGGTTCAAGGGATTCCTCAACTCAGTTTTTCCAAGGGTGTATGTTTATGATGTTCCATGGGCAAGCATATCAAAGAGAATTTTGATAGAGGGAACTCCTAGAGAGCCTTGGATCTTCTTCAACTTGTTCACAGTGATGTACTAGGCCCATTTCCAGTGCCATCCTTTGGAAAAGCTTATTATGTCCTCACTTTCATTGATCATTTTTCATGATACACTTGGGTCTACTTCCTTTGTCACAAAAGTGAAGTATTTGAAAATTTTCTCAACTTTAAAGCACATGCTGAGAAGCAATCCGGGAAACAAGTCAAGATCCTTCATATAGACAATGGCAGAGAGTATGTGAACAATAGATTTGAGGAATTTTGCACACTTGAGGGAATTGAATTACAACATTTTGTTGCCTACACACCCCAACATAATGGTGTGGCAGAAAGGAAAAATAGAACCCTCAAGGAAATGACTAGTTGCATGATACATGCCAGGTCTCTTGGTCCAGCTTTTTGGGAAAAAGCAATCAGTTGTGCCACCTACATCCAGAATCAGGTTCCTCATAAATCTTTGAAGGGTATCACTCATTTTGAAGCTTGGTTTGCTAGGAAACCTGTTGTGAAACACTTCAGAGTGTTTGGGAGTCCAACATGGGATTATATTCCTTTGCAGAAATGTAGGGCATTGGAGCCACAAAGCAGGCCTTGTATCCTTGTGGGATATGCAGATGGTATTAAGGCATATTGATTGATGGATCCTGAGACTCATGAGATTTTCTTTGAGAGGAGTGTACATGTTGAGGAAAGCTCACCTAGCTTTAACTCTTCTACTCCTCCTCTTTCCTACATAGTTGACAGCGATGATAGTGATTCAGATGATGATGAATTTCCTTCCTCACTGAATTGCAAGGTTATACCTTCATAGGGTCCACTTCCAATCAAGGAGCCTCATCCTTCTACCCCTACCAAACCTCGTTGGGATCATCAGACTCTTGAGGCAGTAGGTCCACTTGTTTGGGATCCTTTGGATACTCGAAGGACTAGGTCATAGTATGAGCATGAGCTTCTTCCACATGCTCTCATTGTGTCAGCTTCAAATCCACAATCCTTTAAGGAAGCCTTAGGGGTTTCTGAATGGGATGCAACTATGGAGGAAGAGTATAGTTCATTGATGAGGAACAACACTTGGGAGTTAGTCCCTCTCCCTAAGGGGAGAAAGATGGTTCAATGTAAGTGGACCTATCGGGCCAAATATGCAGCAGATGGGAGTGTTGATAAGTATAAGGAACGACTTGTTGCAAAGGGTTTCTCACAGGTTGCAAGAGTTCACTACATTGAGACCACCTGTTGCAAAGATGACTTCCATTCACCTAACACTTGCCATTGCTGCTTCACATGGTTGGGAAATACATCAGATGGATGTTAAGAGTTATTTTCTACATGGGGATCTTGATGAGGAGATCTATATGGAGCAACCACAGGGTTTCATCTAGGATACTTCATTGGATTGTAGGTTGAGGAAATCCCTCTATGACCTTAAGCAAGACCCTCAGGCTTGGTATTCCAAGATGGATTCCTTCCTTCTCTCCACAAGATTCACTAGGTGTCATTCATATTAGAATGTATACATCTTGAGGCAGGATGATGCACATTTGATACTTGTGCTCTATGTTGATGACTTGATCATTACAGGGAGCACCTCATCCATCATTGATAGTGTCAAAACTGCTTTGTGGGACAAATTTTCCATGACTGACTTGGGCCTTCTTCACTACTTTCTTGGCATTGAGATTCAATAGTCTTCATCTGGGATTACATTGTCACAACCCAAGTATGCTCTTGATCTTCTTTCATGGTTCTGCATGACTGATTGTAAGCTCACTTTGAATCCCTTTCTTTCAGGAGTCAAGCTTGAGGCTAAGTGCTCCACTCCACTTGTTGATGCCACTTTGTATTGTCAGCTTGTTGGAAGTCTCATCTATTTTACTCATACACACCCTGACATCTCTTATGTGGTTAGCATGGTCTCCCGCTTTATGTAGGAACCACATGAGCTTTATTGAAAAGATACCAAACGTATCTTGCGCTACATCCAAGGTACACATCAACATGGGATTCATTATGCAATAGGTGCACAACTTGACTTAGTAGGATATACTGAATCAGATTAGGTTGGTGATTCTGATGATCACAAGTCTACCTCCGACTACAACTTCCATCTTGGGTCAGGACCTATTTCATGGTAGAGTAAGAAGCAACATGACATTGCTCTTTCATCAACTAAGGCTGAGTATAGGGGGGTTGTTACTACCGCCACTGAGGCCATTTGGCTTCAACACATTCTTTCTATGTTTTTTTTTTCCATTCCACGTATGACAATCATTCAATGTGACAATCAGAGTGCTATTGTGATCTCCAGGAATTTGGTCCAGCATCAGAGGACCAAGCACTTTAAGATTCATATGCACTTCATCAGGGAGCTGATTCAGGATCGGGTCATTGACTTGTGTTATTGTCCGACAATAGAGCAGGTTGCCGACATATTCACCAAACCCTTTACTGAGAGTAAGTACCATCAATTGTGAGCTCTCTTGGGGGTGAGGGATGTGTTAGGGGGAGTCACTTGACTTCTCCATTCTCTTTCATGGGGGTGATTTTTTTCTCATCTTGGGGTTTTTTCCTTCTGTGTTTGTACATTTACTTTCTTTCTTCTCTCTTTTGAGGGGGAGTTTTTCCCATGAGGTTTTCTCCCTTTCCTCGCTTGTGAGATATTGCATTGCATTTGTACATGGGTACTAACATGGCCTAGTTGTCAAGATGCATCTTGCATCTTATCTTGCATGGTTAGCTTGAGTCTTCATTACCCCAATTGCACTTAGGGGGGGTGTAGGTGTAAATAAGCATTTTACTTATTACACTTTTCTTAAGCTTACTTAGGGAATGCATATCATTGTATTTTGCACTTGTGACACCTAGTTATTTGCATCTTGCATCTAGGTTTGTGCATACATTGAGAGATGTGATTGGGAAACTTAGGGAAGTGTGTGTAGGAGAAATCCCACTCTTTGTGGTGTGATCTAGTTTTCACCTTTTATCTCCACTTATTGTGGCATGATAATTCCACTTTAGGTGAGTGATCCACCTTTCATGGAATTATCTATTATTTATTTCTACCTACCCTTGCACATGAATGTGACACTTGTCTCATTCATGGCCCTTCCTTGTGTCCTAGCTTTCCAGGTTATAAGCAAGCCTTGTACATAGTTGTAATTGGGCATCTTCATGCATATTGAGAATATTATCATCATATTCTCTCATCTTCTCTCTCTCTTTTGTGCTATCTTTGGTCTCTTGATCCTATTGTTGCTTTTTATAAGTTCTTACAATCATGAATGGGTCGTGGAATATGGGATGAACAACAAATATTATTTGAAGATGATGACAAATTATGAGATGCTCGCCCTAGAGCTAGATCCAGAAAAGATCAAGCCTTTATTTCATAAGAAAATGGAACAGAGATCTAGTGACACACTATCACCAGATTTTATGGATTTTACCACAAGGGCCTTCACCAAATCAGAGCAGGTTATCAAGGCTAAACCAAAGTGCACCAAACACTGGGACCAAATTGTTGAAAGATTAAAAAAGATAGCCTTTCAAATCCTTAAATCTGAGCTCACGGAGAAAAAGAAGTTGATAGTTGTGATCGATGAGTTTTTGGAGTATGCAATGGCACAAAAGTAGGCTAGAAAGCCCATTATTGATGATTACTTGTTGAAATAGTTGAAAAGGATGGAAGTAGCTAAAAGAAAAAATAGACTAGGAGAAAAAATAGGGAAAATGAAAAAATTCTATTTTATATTGTAATATATTGGGGGTCTAGGTGAAATCCTAAGTTAGAATGAATCTGAGCCATTCATTGCAAATTAATTTTGGCCATTTATTTTGCTTTTGGAAAAATATAAATAGGGGCATCCTCTCTGTGTGAACCCCAATCTGAATACCTGCAAAACACAATGAATAAACACATTAGTTAATCAATTGCAAGCATGAACAAGGATTCCCCATGAAATCCATTTACAAACTTCAAATTAGGAGAGAAAGCAATGAAGAACACAATAAAACAAGAAAATATAGATTCAATCCTAATTAGAATAGCAAACACATGATCCCATGGGGGAATTGGTGCCAATTTGATGTGAAAATTGGCCCTTTCCCAATTCCTAAGATGCAAGCTTGATATGTTGATGTTGGTTGATCCACTTTGTTGATGAGAGATGAGAGCTCCAAGCCAAAATCTGCAAAAACCTAACTAAGAACTCAAGATTGATGGATGGAAATGGCTAAATATTTTAGCATAATAACTTTGCATAATTTGTGGATGATCAAATGAGGATATGAGCACTTTATTTATAGAATTCCAAGATGGATGAATTTTCAAATTTGAGCAATGTGGGACTAACATTCATCCAATGGCATGGTGCCACTTGTCAATCTATGAGTGGATGGAGGATGTGCAAGATTTGGGGATTGTGCCAATAAATGCATATTTTTGAATTTCAAATTTGTTGAAATGACTTGCAAGAGGGAAGGGAAAATGCAATAAATTCCACTTGGCTCAAGACAAAGGACATGTAAGATGAAGTTATTGCCTTGTTGGATGTACATGTTGACTTGAAATTTTTGAATTCAAATTTGAGGGAATATTCCAAAAGATGCTTTGTGAGGAAAATAGAGATTTAATAAATGAATTAAATCTATTTTCATGTGCAACTTGCAAAATCTAGAGGATGGGACATGATAAGAGATTAAATTAATCAAGGGTCAATTAATTTAATAGGAGATTAGATGATGTGACCTAGTTGACTCAAATTTATGGATTTATTTAAATCAAATAAGAGAATAATTAAATAAGGATTTTGATTTATTTAATTAAAAGAGATGGTGTTAGATTAAATCAAATAAAGTTTTAATTTATTTAATATAATGGATAGACTTTAGAGATTTAATCAAAATAAAATTAATTATTTAATTAAATAGGGATAATTAGATCAAATTGATTGATTTAATTAACAAAAGAGGTGACTTAATTAGATAAGATAGTTTATTTAATTAAGAGAGAGAAATTGATGAATTTAATCAGATAAAGAGATTTTATTATATTGTTAGACGGAGGGATGATTTAGGATGAAACGATGTTAGTAGTCAGGATCAAGTGCACAATGTCAATCGGTATATTTTACGTGTCTACACTCTCATTTTCAAGAGAGATGAATTGTTGTGTAAAGACATGCTACTGAAATTATATGAGAAAAAAAATGTTTTGATGGTTTCTTGTGTATTGATCTCCATGTGTGCATGATTCTATCTCCAAACATTTAATTTTAGCCTTTTTTATTTCAAGTTTGAGTTCATGTTAGTTAGTAGTTTATGCTATGCTTTAATGATGGATGTATGGTGTTGTGTTCGATGCATTTCCAGCTCAAACTTTTAGCTATTTGTTGATGATAAATGGCTATGTAAAGTTAGTCTGAGCTCATTTACATTGTTGCACTTAAGTTCAATTGTTGTTCATGCTTTAAATGGTGAATATACAGTCTAAAAATCTGCAAAGACCCCCTTGAAGATTGCACTAATTCTACGAGACTCTGGGTTGTCTATGGTTAAATAGGATTTAGTTTTGGAATTCTTTCTACTGTAGCATCCTTCATTGTCACTGTTCATCATAGTTGCAGATTTAGGAAACCTCTAACCCCTTTTCCCTTAAGACCTTTCTTTAAAGTGTGAAGTTAAAAACAAGTTCCAACATCATTATAAAGCCAAATATGATGAACAAAAGGAGTTCTAGTTTGCTGTTATGAACTTGCAGAAACTGTTCATTCATTTCAGAATTCTTGAAACTCCATTTAAAGACTCAAATTCCCCATGCTTAGAAAACCATAAATGCCCCTTGTGATTACCAGCAAATCATAACAATCAACTGAGTTGTTTTTTCAATTTATGACCTGACACCCGAGAGACCTTGGGGTGATTTCCTAAACTTTGTTGCAAAAAATTACCTTTCAAAAGTGATAGCATACTTGTGTGTTGTCTGTGTTGAGAAAGTGAAAAAACACTCATCAACAGATCACAATTCAATATAAACATTCATAAACAAAACAAAAGATCACTTACCCAAACTGACTTGACTTAACTAGAACCAACTAGGGTGTGAGTGTGTGAGTGCTCAGTAAAGTTGAATTTAAAGGTTACCAGACCAAGTTCTTCTCCCGAGTGATACTTCCCCTCTCTTCCGAAGACTTCAACCTGTTCCTGCATTCAACTTAGTTCACCATAGCAGTAGTTAGCTAAATCAATGTGTCATATACCTCACATACATGTCATATTCACATTATGCATTTAACACATTGAATCATAAAGTATTTAATTGAATCAAATATTAATTCAACATATTTCCATCATAATTCATAAATAAAATGCATTCACATTTATTGAAGCAATTTACCAAACCAAGTAATAGTAATTAGATAATAACACATGAGGTGTAACAATTATGGAAGTGTCAAAACCAAAAGGAAGCTTGACACCTTTTGAGCAATTGCAAGAAAGTACTTATAGGATTTGCATTGACTAGTTCGTCTACAATTCACACTATCTTAGGATCTTGGGAGGCTTCTTCAATTTCCTTAGGTGTTATATTTTGGTTAAGCTCCTTCAATGTAAAATTGTCAAATGGATTTGGTGTTTCACTGTGTTATTGGAGGTTGGTTTGATGTTGACCCAAAGTTCATGTTGCTAGTTGGATTGATATAGGGGTCATATGAGGGATCCATGTTGTTTCTTTTCCTTTGTGACCTAGTCAGGACCATATAAGACTTGCGACCTTTGGATGTTGAGACTTTTGAAAAGTATGCAACTAAGACAATGATGAAAATTAATGATGAAAATAGAAGATGGTAATGACACTATGCTATGTTTTTTGATGTTTTCAACTATAAGGATGACAATGCAAACTATGACCAAGTTTTTGATATGCAAAATGATGATAAATCTATGACTATGCTTGGGATGCAAAGTTCTAATAGAACTATGACTATGACTATGCTCAGATTGGGTATGCAACCTCGATCCTTAAAACAGGATGCTAAAAACACTATGATGATAATGATGATGATGATGATTTGATCAAAGGTGAACCTAAACTAGACTAATGAGTTGTAGCCCCAACCTAAAGATAGGATAGATGAGAGGTATGATAAGGTCAAGACACCTAAAAATGAGACTAATGGTCTGCCCAATATTATGATAAGCTTCCTAATATCAAGACTCAAAGATGATGCTAAAATGAAGTTAAGATGGGATGGATGAAAACTAGGACTACGCAAGATAACCTAAGGTGAATGATGAAATGATATGAATGGACTAACCAAGCCAAAACAAGCCTCTGATCTAAATACAAAGTCATAGTCTATAAGGAAACTAAAAGTTGGATGTATAGATATTTACCCAAAATTTTTGATCCTAATAGTTGTGGTGTTTCAAGCCATAGATGCGGTGCAAGGCCAATCAATTGCGGTGTCAGACCAATAAATTATGGTGCATAGACAAATGTAGGTGTTCTGGCTTCCTAAGGCTTTGAAAATTGTGGTGTACTGTCTGATGATTGCAGTGTACTGATAACCAATTGTGGTGTTATACTTTTTAACCCTAATTTGATGTTCTCTAGGTTATTTTCCATTTTGGGTAAGTTCCAGTTTTGATCATCAAACATAACAAACACAACAAACACTTGAAAAAATAGATTTGGCTGATTTTGACTTTGACTTCTTGGTAAGCAAGTATGTTTGCAAGTTTTCTTCCACAAAGCTCGCTTGGCATTGGTTCACAAATAGTACAAACAAGCACAAACTAAGGAATAATAGGGTTTTCCTAATAAAGTGGGCTTACCTCAACCCCAAGAGACAGTGATGTAATCCATGAATGAGGAGTGGGTGAAGCTAGAGTATGCCAAGGTCATGTACCACCTTGATACCTCTTGCTAGAAAGGAGTAACTCCCAACAAGGAGCCTTGGCACCTCAACCAATAATCAGATGTGGTAAGTAACTTCTCAGGACGATGCTATCCTGATGCACCAACAATAGAAGAAGACCAAACAAGTCTTGGTCTCTAAAACAAGAAGTTTCTAATGACTCAATGAACACCATTGGTATAACATCAAGCATGAGACACTAAAGCCTCTAGTCAACAAGATGTGGTCTATACACCCACAACAGTGTTGAAACACATAGTGCACACCATTGGATAGTGCTACTAACTTTCACCTTCACACCTTTAATATAGCTCGCCTAAACACATGCTTTAAGGTTATCCCTTTGAGTTCTCCATTAGGATGTGTCTCAAAGATAGGCTTCTCTAAAGAGATTGTTACATGTTTCTCTTACACCCAAGATCACACAAAGCGCAAGGGGAAAGGATATGCACACACCAATATGATATTAACACAACCTACAAGTGCACAAGACACATAAGACACTTGTTCTTTTTAAGCACCAATTCTTAATGTTCCTAATTTAAAAATTGCAAACACACAATGGAACCTTGCAAGAAATTGGATTAGTAGTTTAGATCAAAAGATCTTCTCCCAACAATTTCCACAAGCTACAAATAAAATATTAGTAGCACAAAAAACCTTTGCCCTAATGATTGCAAAAAGTAGAAAATGAAAAACTTAGATTTAAACCCTCTTTTTACTATGACATTTAGTTGCAATGTATAGAGGCTCAAATGCATCACAATAATGTGTTGCAAGAACATGCGATTGTGACATATGAGACAGTGACTACGACGCATGGCTAAATGATTGCAACGTTTTGGGTAACAATTGCGGTTTAGAAACCTAAAGATGTAAAAACACAAAGATTTGACAAAAAGCAACAAAATTGATGATGCAAATGATATAAGCAACCTGTTAGAATGTTAGAATGATAACCAGTAGCCAAGAAAGTGATCTAAAATAGTAATGATTAGAGAATTTTTTTTTTTTGCAAAATGCTAGTCAGATGCATCGTTTTGGGTTATGATTACGGTGTAGAAAATTTTGAATGTTTAGATCAAAAGGTTTTCTCCCAACTATTTCCACAAGATACAAATCAAATATTAGTAACACAAAAAACCTTTTCCCTAATGATTGCAAAAAGTAGAAAATGAAAAACTCAGATTTAAACCCTCTTTTTACTATGACAGTCAATTGTAGTGTATAGAGGCCCAGATGCATCACAGTAATGCGTTGCAAGAACATACAATTGTGACTGTGACTGTGTTGCACGACTAAACGATTGCAACATTTTGGGTAACAATTGTTGTGCATAAACCTAAAGCTATAAAAACATAAAGATTTGACAAAAAGCAACAAAATTGATGATGCAGATGATATAAGCAACTTGTTAGAATGTTAGAATGATACCCAGTAGCCAAGAAAATGATCTAAAATAGTAATGATTGGAGAAAATTATTTTTTTGCAAAATGCTAGTCAAATGCGTCGTTTTGGGTTACAATTACAGTGTAGAAAATTTTGAATGCATCATGTCATACAATGATTGCAGTGTATAAGGGCTCAATTGCATTGTTCTACAAATCAATTGCATCAGGATCCTAAAAAATCAAAAAATTTCTAAAATTTTAAAAAATCTAGTTAGTTCATGTTAGGTTCACCAAATGTAGATAGGGTAAATTTTGGGATAATAAACATAAATCAATAATAGCAACCACAAAACTATCTAATTCAAGCTAGGAAGACCCTAATCCAACAATGAAGCACAAAATGAACATAGAAATCACAATAATGAAGCAATAATACTCAATCTCTATGCCAAAGTTGATTCATTTCCATTGCTCTTCTCCATTTTGCTTTGTTTGTTCTCAAAATAATATGCAAGATATTTGCAATAAGCTTGATGTGTAGTAACAAGATCTCAAGATAATGATAATTCTTTTTAAAGATTATGGTTAACCTCAAAATGAATTGAAGGCTTGCTTTTATAGAAATCCCAATTCAAATGGAGGGCTAGGATCAAGAGATGAGGTATCATGATCAATGGATGAGATTAATTGAGACACTTGGATATGGATGGATGGACCAAAACTCGAGAAATTGGTTCAGATTTAGGGCTTCGCTAAGAAGAAACTCAAATTAAATTATGACAATTATTTAATTTAGGAGAGGGAAAATGAATAATTAAATAATTGAAAATAATTATTTAATTATAGAAGAAGGGTGGAGTGTTAACATATTAAATAATTAAAAATAATTATTTAATAGAGGAAGAGGGAAATGATAAATAATTAAATAATTAAAATAATTATTTAATTATAGAAGAGGGAAAATAAATAAAATAATTAAATAAATAAAACTTTATTTAGGGAGGGAAGAGGCTAATGAATAATTAAATGATTAAAATAATTATTTAATTATAGAGGAAAGTGAAAATAAATAATTAAATAAATAAAATTTATTTGATTTAAGATAGAAAAAGATAATTAGTGATGTAATTTAAATAAAACTAATATTTATTTAAATTAATTAAAAGAGGAATAGGCTAGAATGAATGAATTAAATAATCAAGAATTATTTAATTAATAGAGGAATTATGACATTATTTAATTATTTAATTATTTAATTATTTAATTATGCAAGGAAGAAGACGAATTAGTGAGAAAATGTTGCTTGCAGGTTCGAGATATTTTCCAATGTCTACAAATACTAGCATTGTGATACTTCAACAAAGTGCTCTAGGTTGACTATGATGTGAATGAGATAGTAATATGTATGGTTTAGATTATAGAGGGTTAACTTGTAGTGTATTTTATTGAGAAGCTCAATGATGCTAAGCAAAAATGTTTAGTTGGTGACTAAGAAGTCTACACCATTGTGCAAGATCTCAAGAAGTGGCAACATTAGTTTATCTTGTACACTAATCATCAAACCTTGTAGTATATTAATAGAATTTCTTCAAAGTTATACATTTGTTTCTAAGCATAGAAGTGAGAAGTCCTATAGATTGATGCACTAAATAGAAGAGCTATTTTGTTGAATGTGATACAAGTAGAGGCAGTCATGGTTTTTTCATGTAAGAGTTATATCAAGTTGACGTTGAATCTATAGAAGCAAAAGAATTTGACAAAAATCTCACACAACTGAGTGAATGATAATATTGACCTAATATGGTAGCATATGTGAAGAGGCATGTCAAGTGTTGTAGAAAATGTCAACTTGTGAAAGGAAATAGCCAAAACAATAGTTGGACAAGCCATTACTAAAAACCCAGCCATGAGAGCAATTTTTTTTTTTTTACCATACAATTTCACATATAAACATCATTAGCAGCAAATCTAAATAAGATTACATAATTAAGATGTCCGAAAACCAATTATCAAAGGAAAAAACTTGATTTAGGTTCCCTGGCATGAACAAATGCTAAAATGCATAATTGTCTTAGCTTTGGCTTCCTTGTGGGGTGCAACACACCCAACCATGTGAACCACAACCTAGTCCACCCCAACCAAGTGGACCCAACAAGCTATTCCAAGACAAACCTGCAAATGTTTTGGTTTGTGGCATGAAGGTTGACTAACAAGGTCAAAGCTCAGCTATGAAGAGGCTTCAGTGCATCTCAAACTACACCATGGGCCCAACCTTGTCACAATGGGATCATCAAAGGTGAGGGCAAGATAGGGAGGAAAATAAGAGGGAGACTCACCACTTTCCATCTAGAGCATCCCATAGAAAAGAATGATGGTGCATTGCGCACTACACCGGGGGTCCCATTTGTTCCTTAGTCTTCTGCACTAAGTGGGATAGCAGTATGGGTAATAGTCAACTAGGTAGAGGAATCAGTGCATCCCATAATACATCGTGGGTCCATCCTCTGTCCTAAGGCTCTTAGAGAATTCCCAAGTAGCGAACCTACCAAACTTGGTGGATTCCACTCAATCGCTTATAGGCCACCAACTACGAGTCTGTCCACCCTAGAAGAAGTAGCCTCTGACAATTACCACCTTGTGACCTTGGTGATAATGTCAACTATCTTCTTCACGTTCCCAGGTAGCACTGGCATTGATCACTTCCGTGCACTCAATGACTGCAAGTGAACCCCACCGATACAACAATTACCCTAGATTACCATTACTCGCACGGATGGGTCCCTATCTGTGTAACCGTTCTCGCATCATTTATATCCAGGGTAGCCCACAACAACCCTCACCTCTGTGAACCAGGTGAGTGTTGGCTAGTCCCTAGCAGTAGCCCAGACATCGGTCATTGGCATGGTCCAATGACTTTCTATCACTGCTCAATAACTTGGAGGTTCACACTTGGGTCTTCTCTAGCTTGGTACTATGGGAGTTGTAATGGCTTTCCTTGAGCCCCTGTGGCTCTCTAATAGGGACTAATGAATGGATTCAAGTGATATTTTTTGTAGAGTCTAGACACGTATAGGTTAGCATTTGTTACCCTTAGACCCTTCTTTGGAGTGAGACATATTAATTATGGGCATCCAAGGATGTGTTTAATAATTATAAGTCTAATTTCCCGAACTAAATTTGTAATTTCTCCTTCCTTTATATTTCTTTAACAACTATCTTTTAGGGAAGCAACATTATCAATGAATGTTGAATGTTATCAGGTTACTTCTATTGACAGTGGCAGATTTATCTAGTATCTTGGACAAAGGCTCAAGACTATTTGGATTTTTATTTTATATTTTTCTCCCTCCCTTCTATTTTAGCAACTATAATGACTTTGGCCTAACATTTATGATGATTGTGCCTACTCCTGGGCCCATGAGTAGATCGAGTAAAAGTGGACAGCGGGTTGTTTCATACAACTGAGGGCCAAAAGGAAGGCATTTTGCTGTTGTGGTTTACTTCAATAGGGTTATCTCCAATTGAAATGTTAAAGGTAGTCAATGTAAATAAATGTGTGTTGCTGTTTGACAGGGTAATATGGCAGTATTAGTATTGTTTTAGATACTTCAATGCTCCCTGGTTATGCAAACAGACCCAACACTTAAAATCATAGTATGGTGTTCTCCTTTCTTAATAGACTACCTACCTATGAGCTAAGTTGTGGAGGGTAAGGTATATATTTGTTTTATACACTGGTGCTGATAGAAATGAGCAAGTCCCATGGCTTTATTATATTTATTATCTACCATTTCCTTTTCCTTTCTACCTTTTAGCAGGAAAATCATTTTTAGCGCCTAGCTAAAGATGCCAGTTAACCTTATAAGTTCTAGAATTGCAATACCCATCCAAGCATTCTTAGGTGCTATTATTCTTATGGTGAATAAAAGCACAAATATTTTCCTTTAATGGAGAATCTAGATACAAGTTTTGCACTCAAACTAATGCCCCAATTCCTAACTTCTTACCCATTCCAATCTTTATGAGATTCACATGAATACCTACTGCAAAAATGACATAGTGAGAAGCTTAGGGAAAATTTGGTTAAGGCGTTGCAGTTTCTGAGAGCTTAATGAGATGATTCTTCCTGGCTCAGACGTGTCTCCAGACCTTCCTTGTTCCTTCCAGTGCCCAAACTCACCACTCCAGAATGTTCTCGTACCACGCCATCCTTCACTCTTTACTTTCACACAATCATTTTTGCCTCTCAAGCAAGGGGTCATAGGGTTTTTATAAAAAAAAATTGGGCCTGCATTTCATCCCATTTTGACCAAAGGAAACCACCTGTAGACATGGACGCCATGTTGTTTTAATCACACGGCTCATCTCCCAAACCTATCCCCCTCTCCTCATAAATGATGGTTGTCTTTGGCGTGGAAAAATATCAAAACTTCTTCCCAGTCGCTTCTCTCACGACTACTCCATTTCATTTTTTATTTTTTTTATTTCCTTTTTGTTGTCTCGTGGCTTCCTTCTATGTGTTTTATTTTTGGCTCAGTATTAATGTGTTACTCCACTTTTCTTTATTATTATTTTCCCCTTATTTTAATTTTTTAATTTTCTTTTAATTCTCTTCTAATGTTTTATTTTACTTATTTTTAATTTTCGAATGGTAAAATTTGGTGTATGAATTTGATCGACATTATTTATTATTATATTATTATATTTATTTTTATTTTTCCTTATGACTCGATTCCAGGGTGGTCACATGGAATAAAAAGGCTAATTAACCCACTGACAGTACAAAGAAACTTATATAAATCAAGTCTTACCCTTAGTTGGCAGATAAACTCTTAGTTTGGGGTGGAGCAACTAGAGTGAGTTGGCTTTCGACTAATCAACTAAGCTACTAAGTTTATAGTTCTTTCCTGAAATAAGTTGCCAGGTCCACCTTTGTTGCACCCCTAGCACCTGCAAAACTCATCCACATTCTCACCAAATTATTAGTACATGGTTAGTCCGATAAACAAATAGATATATCCATGGAAAAATCAAATAACACCATTAAATCTATAAATAACATTTTTTTAATAATTGTTCCAAATGACCATTTAAAGTGTTTAAGTCTACTATATTAATATTTAAGTTCTTAGGGTCATCCAAAATAAGGGGTACACACATAGTTATAAGTTCAAAATTTCGCCTTCGTCCAAATTACATTGAGACGACAAGCGATTAACACAAGATAAAGTCTAGTGTCTATGGGGGATGTGACAATTACCTATTGTAGAGTGGCCATGTGAGCATACTAATATGAACTTTGACATGGGCTTGCCTATGAAACAAATGGGTAATGGTTCCATTTTTGTCATACTTGATAGATTTTACAAAATGGCTCATTTTGTTGCATACAAGAGGATTGTTGATGATATGAATGTAGAAGATTTATTTTTCAATAAAGTGGTACACTTGCATGAATTACCAAGAAGCATAGTGTTGGATAGAGACACAAAATTTGTTGATCATTTCTAGAGGAATTAGTGGAAGAAGTTGAACATGAAATTCTAATTTATTTAAGCTTATCATCTATAATCCAATGGCCAAAAAATGCCTTTGAAATATTTTGAGATGTCTTATAAGAGGCAAACCAAGGAGATGAGATCTAGTCCTAGCACAAGTTGAATTTGCATATAACAATTCAATTAATAAGAGTCTTGGTAAGACACCTTTTAAATTGTGTGTGGGAATACTCCCGGAGGTATAACTGAGTTGTGGTGCTTGATGATCATATGAACACGCATAATGACATTTTGCCCATATTCAATGGGGCAAACTTGTACGCTTACCATGAGGGATAACCCACTAAAGATGATATTGATTTGAAGTTGCAAAGTTCTAGATTGGAGACATCTTCTGAAGGGGAACAAAGAGGCAAAGAGTAAAAATTATATTTGGTAAAATGGAAGGACAAGGGTGCTGAAGACACTACTTGGCTTGGTCCATTTGAGATTGGTCATTATGGTCAGCCATTGGAAGAACACTCAAATTGCATGAGCAGGAGCTCATGTTTTTCTTTATCTACCAAGGATTTCCGATGCAAGAGCATCTTGAGACTCAGACGATCCGTATGAAGCAAAAGTAAAAAAAGGCATCACAAAATTTCAAATTCAAACATTTTGTCAACACTTCGCATTCATATGACATGGTTTGAGTGATTCGAGAGAAACCTTATTACCTCTGAAGACATATGGATGATGGGGTTTTAATCAATATGGTGAATGTATCCTTCGATTTAGGTTACCAACAATCTATTTGCATGAATTTGTCCTTGATAGACTGCAGCAAGCTCATGAGCATAGGGTTGTTGCAGAAATTGAACCGAAAGGCAAAGTCTTAGAAACAAAAAGGGGAAATTCTTTGCTGGAATCATTGAAGAATGACAGCAGGATCCAAAGGAATTTTTAAAGAATTCATTTGTTCAAATTTGGAGCCAGTTTAGAGAACAGATGTTCTGGTGGTGTCTGGCAAAGGGGTGAGCTCGTTGGAGCAATTGGGAATACCTCTCACCGAACGAAAGATTGATTCTTCAAGGAATTTTCATCTAGAATGTGAATCCATCAATATAATTCAAACCCATGTCAGATTTGCAAGTTTTCTAAACCTTTTTTGATCTATTTTAGGCATTTTTAGGGCATCATAGCTGCTCACAATCCACTTTGAATTAAAAATAATCAATTGTGATGAAAAACCATCATTCCCAAATCTCTCATCAACAGTAAGTTTTTATGTTTTGTGGCAGTAAGAATTAGCCCAAATGTTTGACAAAATGTCTATTTATATGAAGCTGTGCTTTGCAGATTATTTTGAATGTTTAGAGTGAAATTTGATAAACTCAGTCTTCTAGAGCTTCTACCCTCTCATTAAATGAAATTGGATTAGTCATATACTCTATCTCCTTGTTTGATCTAGTTTTGAAGATGAAGTGTGATATTTTTATTAAAATTTGCCTTTAAAAGATGGAAAATGTGTTTTCTGTTGGAATCGATTTCTGAAGGTTAATGGTTTTGATTTGGTCTGCGGTGATTAATAAAACCCAATCAAAACCTTTCCTAGCAACTCAAGAATTTGTAATGTTTTGGGGTGTGTTCATGTTTTGGCTGCAAGGTGAGGTATTCTGATAAAAACCCCTCACCTTGACTGCATCAATACCTTTCACCCATCAGTTTAGCCAAACATCAGAGTTTGTCGGAATTGAGAGATTAGATCATTTCGGTTTGTACTCATAAAACCCTCTGAAATCTTGCATCTTTTTGTCTATACATATTGAAACGTGTATATATCGAGTTTTGAAATGACGGAGTGCAAGTTAAGCTTCTATCTTTCAATCTGAAAGTATTATTTGGTTTCAACCCGCGATCTGATGGAATGTATTGATCTTAACTAGCATATATTTTCCCGAGTTTCAGAATTTTACAGGGATAATCCATAATAAGTTGATTCACAACATTTTTGTTTCGCATAATGGTGTAGTCAACGTTATATTCAAGGGGGCAGTAAGAAGTTCAAGATCTTAACTGTTCATATAGATGTTTGTATTGTATGTTCCAGATGATGCCGTCTACTGAGTTTTATGCCATCAGTGATCGGTATCATTTTTTTTTGTATTATAAGATTGAAATTTCTATTGACCTTTGAGCCATGTAGTAACTTGTGAAAGTTTTCTCTCTAAATTTTTTAGATTTATTTTCCATTGAGTTGCAACATCTTTAATAGATTCTTTGATCATACAAACTGCCCTGAGATACTGATCCTACATCCACAACGTCAAAGAAAGAGCCAAATCATGTTTTGCTGGTTGGGATCCAAAACAAGATAAATACTATCTGACATTACTGTAAAATCCATTGTATTCGCTATTGTAAGTTAAAAGTACTAGCATAGTTTTTGTATATATTATTTGTCAAGATTCATAATTATTTATCTCAATGTGCTTTTATATTTAGTGTTTTTAAATTTTCTGATTTCAGTGGTGTCCATGTTTTTCAATATGCTTGTATATGTAGGAAGCGTCCAAACATTCTTAGCTTCTTCTCACTGCAATACTCTTTTTATGGCCTGGACTACTGTTAACAAACGAATGGATTTACTCTATCCTATTTTGGAAATGACTTAATATTATGGAAAAAGCTATCAATGAGATTTAAGGTTTGTGGAAGAAGCAAGTTTCTGATGTCCATGGAAATAAGACTAAAAATGAGCCTTGATAAAAGGTCATTTTCAATAAGCAGATGACACTAAGACCATGTGGCCTCAAATATCATAAATGAAACCAATACATAGTCATAAGGAGTCACACGGCACATGATAAAACACAACCTTACATTCACATCTGTATAAAACAACTCAGAGATTGGTGCTTAGGAACAGTCTCTATATTACAAGCTTTGAAAGCAATACATATAGGTCTAAGGTTTACAAACACATATTTAGGAAAGAATCAACCTTTGAATGTGTGTTCAGACCAAGTCTGTGCTACTAATTAGAAGAAATCCCTCGCATCTCTTCTCAAACATATAAACCAAAAAATAGTTAGGAAAGCAAATTATATTTCCCTGAGTGCAAATTACAACTTTCTGTAGTACTTCTCTATGGATTACAATTCCTAAACATTTAGTTTAACAAGTAGAAATCAGGATATATGATATGAAACAAATCATTCCCAGCCCTGGCCCTTCGGAAGGCTTCTTGAACTGACAATCAATTCGAATTTGTCATTATGGCAAACAATACACACAGCAAAAACAATATGCTGTCGCTAGTCACATGAAAATTACATGGAAAACATGATTTATGCAACTTTTGCAATCTTTACTGGCTTTCTTAAATGCCCATGGTAAAGCTCCCAATTTTGATTGACAGGAACATTCATGGTCACTTACACGAAAAGGGGAGATCATAAATGAAAGAAAGGGAATGCATGTGAATGGAATTAGTAGCATCATACAGCAAAGAAAAAACTTTTACCTCTAGACCGGAGTTTTTCAAATTTTAATTAGACTGCTTCCCAAGTCTAGGCTGTGGCAGAAAACTACAACAAATCTACAATGGGCTCTGGACAAAAGTTCACAATAACCATCAATGCAACATGAGAAAGGATTCGAATTAATTGAGCCTGTTGTCAGAGATGGATGCTTGGGAAATAGGCTTCGAATTGATATTTCATCTAATAGGATGCATTGTATAAAGCTAGTGAATCACATCTCCTTCGAGGATAACTGTTCCGTGTTTGGAGAAGTTATCGCAGATTCTTTAGTGTTCCAATTATTCTGTTTTGGGCTTTTCATCGACTGAAAGTAATTGTAATAATATTAAAGATCAAAACTACAGAACCAACAAGATGAGATCAAGTGGTACACTAATGGGGTATTTCTGGCCGAGCTCCAGCTTCAAACCCTTGTAGGACATGTTCTGTAAAATTTGGGTGCAGTGTACAGGATGAGGCCAGGTGCATGTTTTGGGTGAAGTTGATAGAAAAGACGCCCCTCCAACATAAATGGATAGTATTGGACATGGCAATCTAAGATTAAGGTTTCCAGAAAAGTGGTAATTCTCGAATACAAATACAGAGTCCAACAAAGTAATAAGTACTAGACTACAGCCAATGATAGACGATAATTCAAGAAAAAACTAGGAGTGCCTATTCGGTATCTTAAACCAGAGTATCCAAGAAGCTCGAAACTTCATGAAAACACTTCAAAGATAGATCATCTGATACCGACAAGCCACAAACTGTGGGAAACCAAACCCTTTTATGATGATTAACTCCCCAGCACAGGGTGCACAGGATGACATAAAGGCCAATTACCTGAGAATGCAGGATAAGACCACAGTCCATCCTGAGCTGGATACAATTTGTTCCGATTTTCTTAAATAGTAAACTATCGAAAACTCTGGAATTCATATATAATAGGTATAACTTATACGAAAGGGCATATCTGATCCCACATAATTTTAATTCTCACCCCACTAAATACATAGCTAAATTCAACAGAATACATACATCATGTATCAATTAAACATTGAAAAACTACTTATATTTACCAAGATAGAGAACCAAATTCAGATGAACACTCAGAGAAGATGCATGCCTATGAAAAAAGCCAAACTCTAGCTTCAAGGACTCTTGTATATCATACAAGTATTTTAGTTAACAAACAAGATATACCAAAAAACCAAAACCATATATATTAAAGTGGATAATTCACATCTGTGGTAGAATTCTGAATATCTTATACCAAAGATTCCTGGACTGAAACCAATAAAAATCCCTTGCTCTCAAATCTGGAAAAGAATATATAATATAGAACTATGAACTTGGCAGCCATTAGCAAACAGCTAATAATTTTCGGATGCCAATAAAAAATAATGTTCTATAATTGTTGCTGCTTAAGGGCCTTGATCTTCAATCTATACCTAGGAAACCTGGGCACAGCCTGACTAGGACCCATGCCAAATTGGCCAATACTGTTTGTTGCTGTAGGGCCATCATCATAAATATAACCAAGGAGTTTACTACAGGAAGCACACTTGAGTTTGATTCTCTTTCTTTGGATACCCCAATAATTGAGGGTCTCGAAAAAAGGTTTAATTTTGTCTTCCTGTTCAAGTCTGAATTTGGTCTGATCAATCGCAGAGAATGAAAGAGTTCCCTTATTACCTGCTTCAAAGTAGAAATCTTGGGGATATAGATTGCTGCTGCTCAAATTCAGAGGGGCATCACACTCTGCACAACTATTGAAAAAACAAATCGTTGGAAAATATGACTTTTGTGAATTGGGTAAATGAATAATTAGTTCACAATCATTTATACGACAAGAATACAGACATTAGATTATGAACCTACAGATTAAAAAACATTTTATAAGATGGGTAGTGAGTAGAATACCTGTAGGAAATAGAAGCCATCCGTCTCAGATGAAATTGAGGAATGGAAAGGGAGGAATGTTGAAATGGAGGCCTAGGCTTCTCCGCACATGAATATAATTGTCAATGTGCTTTGCTGTGCTTCTAGATATTCAAAGTCAATCTACATATTTTTAAACAGGGGAGAAGATTTATATGGAGGGTACTTGTTGTGGAGGCCTCTTATCTGTACTTCTAGATATTCGAAGTCAATGTCAATTTAAATGTTTCTAAATCGAGGAGAAAATTTTAGGAGGATACTTGTCATCTATTAACAGTTTTTTGCATTATTCATAAATATTTGTTTTTTTAATAATTATACTGTAAATATTTTTTTAAAATTTATTTTTACAATATCATTAATATATCAAAAAATGTATTCAACTACCATTCTATTTGATATGAAATAGAATACAATGTAATTCAATACAAATAAAATTATAATATAACAAAACTATAAAAAATATTAAATAAAAGTTTGTACAATTTTAAAGTAATTTGTCTAAACATATAGACAAAGTTGTCAACTTCAATACATGTTTGTTATTTAATAAAAAATATTGTGGTTTTAATCAATTAAACTAGTATTGCCATGAACATCCATATGTTTTCAACTTGATATAATTAAAAATTCTTATTTCTCAAAGTCATTTTTGTTCAAACACGTTTCTCGTTGCGTCAAAAGAGAGGCAGTTAGTCCATGTTCGAATCTGAAGGGAAACATTGGAGATTAGTCCAATAATCCCCCCCTTAGCATCAGTTGAAGGGATTTGAACTTGTGACCCGACTCTAATACTATTTGTTGGAATACATTTGGTGTCGCGTCAAAAGATCGACATGTTAATGCTTGATACAAATGCCAAAGATAAACGGATCCACGAGAGGTGGTTAGTCCATGTCTTGAATGTGAAGGGAGACGTTGATGGTTAGTCCAACAATTTTATCTCTCACAAATACTATGCAATAAATGTTCAAATTGGAGACTTCAACCCCTAGATATTCAACATCTATAAGATAAATATATAAATGTGAGGCTCACCATTTGGAAATCAAATCAAACAATTAATACACCAATTTTAAAAATTGGCTCTTTATCAATCAACACCATCTCCTATCATCCAATAAAAATCTAAGATTTCAAGTCCATAGATCACACATTTTAAAAAATTAGGAGGGAAAAAATCATAAAATGAACCAAGAACATCTTGACTACAAAGAACATCAAGACTATTCAATTAACCATTTACACTATGACTATAAAGAACATAAAAATTGCAAAGAATATCATATTGTTCTATAATTTTTTTCTTTTCTACTCAAATCAAGTATTTTATTTTTTTCTTCATAATATTTTAAGTCTTTTTCCTACATTTTATATTTTCTTTTCATGACCTATATCACAAAAGGCTCAAAGAAGATTCTTTTACATTCCTTTAGATGCATGTGCATATAATAGTCTACGTGTTGATGGTTTAGTGGAATCTTCACCCATTCTAAAAGTTATAAATCATGTAGACTTAAAAAATATTGTATCTACATTATCTTTCTATTTTAAATTGTTGTGCAAGTTAAAAATCATTTTTTGTTGGTGTTGATTCATTTGTGCAATATATTGTTGCATATTAGTCTCTTCATAAACAACCAACCTTAAAAAACTATCAATAAAATATTATTATGTAAGATAACAATGCTATATAGAACTAAATGTTATGAATGTAGTTAGCTAGAATGTTAAAATCTTTGAGTCTAATATTAATGGGTGAATCATCAAACAACCATGATGGAAAAGTAAGTTAAGATGAATAATCATGTAACAAATATTTTTGATAACAATTCATAACTTTCCCTCACCAATCTCTCTTTATTTGATTTCAATAATTCAAACTAAGGGATGTTTACACAATTTTTTTGAAGCCTATCATGTATCTCATTAAAAATATTAAGGATAAATGGCCTACACATGAAGACCATCATGTCCTACAAGTACAAATCTATTGTAAGGTGGATCTAATTTCTTAGCAAAGGTATCACAGACACTTGAGGTGTAATCTTTATTTTTTATTATTATAGTGAGATTACCACTTTTGAGTAATTTGAATAATTGTTAGTACATATTAGATCTATGTTGAGTTTTGAGTGCTCTAACTTCTTTTAATTAAATTTATTATTATAAGGAGTTGCGTACCCGTCATAATGTCGACCTTCAATGTTCCCCATGCATGCACCCACCTACCTACATCCACTAAAATTTCAAGTTGATATAAAAAGTAAAATGTGACTTTCTACTCAAAATAATACCATCAAGAAGTAATGTTGATTACACCATTAACATGGTCAATCAAAACACATTAACAATCACAATAATCTTATAGAATACATTCACGCTATATTTTTTAGAATTGAATATGCAGTTGCAATAAATCTTGGGGAAAGGATTCATGAGATCAATTGCCTCATTGTGAGGGCAAGTATCTATATTCATTAAAAGGAAATACAAACTTCTAGGTTGTGTATCAATTGGAAGTAAGTTAACAAGGAAATTGTAATGCCCCGCCACGCAACCCTAGGGGAAGTTGCAAACTACAACCAATTTCACTACAATTTTTTTTTTTTTTAAACATTTACAATTACATGTATGATAACAACACAATGCCAACAATCCCCTAAGGTTGCGAGACAAAGATTAAATAATTCACAGTTTAAAACAACATGCATGAAATGAAACGTAACAACATTCACTTAAACTAATTTAAGCACATACATTCCATACATGAGATTTCCATTTAGACCCTGAGATCCTTCACGGTTCCAAGACAAAGGTTATATAATTACATTTACATCTCTCATTCCCAGAATGAGGTGAATCAATGACATAATTGTTTATTACAATTTCCACCTCGATGAAATGAGGGGTAAATAAAATACAAAAGCACTAGCATAAATAAAACCAAGGTAGCAACTGGAATCCCACGAGCTCTTCAACACGAAAGTCTCGTCCACAAAAGAAATGCCAACACAACGGAGTATGGTGCACGTTCCACCCAACCATGTGATACCCGAAGGCTCACCCCCCCGTGCTAGGAGATAGTAACAAGGGTTTCAGATCAAGACCAACAACCTCTAAACATAGGCAACATGACTCAACTGGAAAAGAATACGAACCTGACATCACATGACAAAAAAATAACAATGCTTCCAGATCCTAAATACATGAACACATAACGATTACGAACATAATGCTATCTCAAGAGAAGTGTCATCACAATGTCGCATGGGATATCCTAGCAAGTCTTCCTAGGTCCCGGCCCCCATCTTGGGATATCCTGGTAACCTCTAACGACTCCCGGCCCCACATGAAAACCAAATTGCGGAATCAGTTATCTTTCGAAGGGACAAGATAACGATCTTGCCATTCCAGGCCTTCTCGTCTCATCCCAAGCCTATGCAAGCACTTGCGTCCATGAGCGAGGCAAAATTAATCTTTTTAATTGTTGGAACCACCTATGCTAATTAATTGTTTTAAGTTATCACTGAATTAACCAACTTACATTGAGATCTCCTAGCACCACTTTGTGTGCCGACCCTCAATGCAAGCCACTTCTCTAAGACAACACGTGGACCTATGCCACCACCAAAGGGTACTCAAGTGCAACCTAGGGATAATGAATCCCTAACACGACACAAGTCGACCTATCCCGACCAAAATGACTGGGTTTGACTGGACACATTGCGTGCACTACCCAAGGTAGACTAGAGTTGACCAACATAACAACCACCCAAACACATAAAAGAAAGTACTATCTGGAAGACTTACATATCACTGACAAGATTGTCCCATGCCAAGAAAAGAAGCATCATAAGCAATATAAGGTAGACTACTTTAGGATTTCGTAAATCCGATTCACTCAACGCATTGGTGCATTACTCAAATTAAATAAAATCAATTCTGGTACAATTACGTGAGTGGTCTAATGTGTTGCAATTATTTCTGCAATCTATGCTTGATCATTTAATCATAATGCAAAACTCTCATAATAAAATAACTTCCTATTCATTGCCAAGAATAACTTGATGGTGATACACAATTATCATTTTATTTATATATAAAAAAGAAAACATATGAATGAAATGCGTATACTTGACGTATATATAATACTACGCATTTTGTATATAAATAACACTTAACTATTTACTTTAGTATAAAATTTTCCGATCTAAACCATATTGTATTATCCCATTATTTAAAATATAATGAAAATATATTTCAATATATATATAATATATATATATAACAAAATAATATATACATATATAACTCATATATATTAAATATATTAATTATATATTTAAATAATAATTTATTATTAGATAATAAAACATTGAAATTCAGAATATTTATATATATATATATTAACTATGATATATATAATATATTATATTATATATATAATATAATATAAAATACATATATGATATTTAATATAATATATACAAATAAAAATAAAAGAAATTATATAAAAAAAAAAACTAAAGAAACAAAACAGGGTTTAAAACCCTAAACATACCCACGCCCGATGCCAAGAAACCCCGCAATTCCCTCAAGACTGGGCGACCGTGTGGAAGGCAATGGCCGCCTTCACTAGCAGCCTAGGACAAGGAAGGTCACTGTGGGACAAAGAAATAAACACACAACAAATGGAATTTTTAAAAAAAAAAAAAAAAAAAAAAGAAATACAGACCAAGTTCAATTTTCATTTTAAACAAAAAGAAAAAAGAAATTTTAATAATTAAGGCATAATATATGCAATATATATATGTATATATATGTATATATATATATATATGTATATATATATATGTATATATATATATGTATATATATATATATATATATATATATACATATTATATATATATGCATATATAAAATATATACACACACAGTCATATATACAGACTGTAAAATTACTATTTTATTTTATTTTTTTACATACCCAGATTGGAAATTTGAGAAACAAAATGAATTCTCAAAGAGCATCAAAATTCAACACAATAAATTCCAATATTTCACCCAACTTGATAGAGATTTTCCCAACCTAGGTTCACATAAAACCCATTTGAATCCTTCCATTTTGTTTCAAAATTTCTCATTAATAGCTTGAAGAAAAATTTCTGTTTCAAATTGTTTTCTAAAAAAATTTGCAAAACTCTTCATTTTCAAGTTGAATGATGAATCTATGATGGGTTTTGAATTTGCAAAGTTGTTTTTCCAAAACTGTTTTGAGCCATTTCAAACAAAAATTGTTTTTAAACCAAACAAAATTGCATGAGGAAGGGAAAAAATCATGGAACCTTTTGTTTTCTCCAAGTTTTTGAAGGGTCCTTCAATGGAGATTGAGCTCTTCCAATCCTCTCCACCAAGCTTTTCCAAATCCTCTTCAATTTTTTTCCCAAGATTTCTTCAAGTTTTCTCTTGCTCTCTCTCAATTTACCAAATTTTAAAAAAAAGATGATTAAAAAAAAAACACATGCATTTTCCTTATGGCCTCCAAAAAAAAATGTCAAACCCCTAATTTAGCCACCCACCAAAAGTTATTGCAAACTTGGATATTTTGGATATTTCTTTTTTTTGAAATTAATAAAACTTCATTTTCCTTTTCAAATGCCTATTACACATTTAAATTCCAATTCTATTTATCCCACCATGCTAACTAAATTCATTTTATTACACAAAATTGAATCTAACTATCACATTTAAAATAAATCATTTTTAAATTTTATTTTCCTACATGAGGAAGCAATACAACTTCTGACGTATATATATATATATTTTTTTTGTCTCATTATTTAATAATGCTACTACAATTGGACTAATTTACTTAATCCACAATAAATCTAATTCACAGTTAGATTATTCATCAATTGCATTAAATCAACTAATAAATCAATGAGCACTCTATTATGAATTTTTGGCAATAAAATTAAATAACGCAACGCCATTTCACTAGTAAATTTAAATCACGCATGCAAAGGGAGATGAGATGACAAGACCAATGGCTTAACCCAACTGACAACCCGATAACCCACTATGGCTAGGGTGATGTCACGACACAGAAACCCAGGCTACTATCTCTCAATCATTTCCGTTGAACAAGGGACATGCTCAGACCTGCGAAATTAGGTGGAGTCAATGTCTTGTACCTGCATCCTGCACACCACACGAGTGTCGAACATGCATACATATATATAACATCAAAACACACCGTAAAGAGGAAATCGCGGAATCACAGGGCACTCGCGTGCGAGTGATGTGATCCCATCCCCTTCACCAATACAATATCGCTAACTGACACCTCTAATCATTAATTGCAAAATCAAAACATAAAGCATCAATAATTCACATACATGATAATTTAATCCACAACATGAAATAATAACATCATCTGATAAAAGTACCATCACATCAAAACATAATGTTTACATCACTTAATAATTAGTGATCAAAAGTAACCAAGTTTATAACCAACGTGCTAACAAGGCAAAATATACATAACGAACACTGTTCGATCAAAATAACAAAATGAAGGGGTGTTACAGAAATTCCAAGATTTGTTAGCATTTTCAAAGTATAGACATTATTGATCACATGAAGGGACAAAATATCTTCTCTAAGATATTTTTAAGGTTTAGATAATATTCAACTAGATTTTATTATGAAGGCATTCATTAACATGTCATCCAAACTTGATATGACCATTGTCCATTGCATATCCATTCAAACTAGCTAATGTGCCAATCGAATTCATATTCTTGATGAAAAATATCTCTATATTTATTTAGAGAGAAAGTGTATCATCTCTTGTTTGAAATGGACAAGCAATATTAATGTCTACTATGGTATTTTTATTCTTTTTCATAAAATAAGGAAAAATTCTTGGAACATCTTCCTCTTCATGTACTAATTTTTTTAAAGTAAGACTAAAAAAAATATGATGTTGACCATTACAATGTATTGAATGTTTATATGAGACTATCATTTGAAAAGAAAAGTATAACCTCAACAACTTCCTCTCATTAGAAATTTAAAGATAAGACATAAAAATTTAGATTAAAAAAACACTCTAAGCCTAGCACAACCATTCACTCACTCAAATATGAGTTAGCTAGAAATTTATTTTGGATATACCAAATTAGGCAATCAAGCTATGTAACCATTAATAAATTTGGATATCATAGACAATAGTAAATTCTATTTCCAAAAGGTACAACCTTTCAAGTGACTATCTATCTATTTCCTATTAGAAATATGAATTTTAAAAAATATAATTTAATTGAAAGTATAAATTCTAAATGGTTTTGTATGTAAATTGATCAAGTTTAAATATAAAACTAACCTATTTTTTAAAAACTAGAAGAGCCATTACATTTTGGAAACTCTTTTTCTATTGGAAAATTTTCTAATGTTTTAAATTAAATATATATATTTTTAATCAAAAGTGGTAGACCACTATAATATTATTAATATAATAATAAGATAATACAAAATCCTAGTTCAGGGAGGCATACTGGCAGGAAAGAACCAGGAAGAAAACCTTCGGTTATAGCCCCAAAAAGATATAGTTTGTACAAATAATCTGATAAAAAATATAGTTTTTAATTTTAAATTATTCTAGAAAGTATATATTAAAAATTTGAGAGGGAGTAGAAAATATGCACAATCCAAAAACAAACAATTTTATAAAATCAAGAGAATCAAAACAATAAAAAACAATGCGTTTATGAAATCAAAAGGATCAAAATAAATTTGGTTTAGCTCTATCTTAGTCAACTTTCACATCTATTCAACAATAGGAGTTTAAAAATCTCTATAAGGCTAGAGGAGAAGACCTAATAGTTGAGTACACCCAATAATTTTCTATTTTAAAATTTGAATCATATGATGAACTTTTACCATTAATGTTTTCAATCACAATTCAGGATCCATGATCAAAATGACATAGGAAAAATCATTTCTTGTGATGATGGATCACAAAGCATGATGCATAAAACATAGTAAACATTACATGTTTATGTTGAAAATTATTATTTGATATGATTTTTTTTGGCATTATGACATCCTTTTTACCATAAATATTTTTGATTAAGTTCCATGATCCATGATCAAGATGACAAGAAAAATAACTTGGCATCGTGATGATTGATTTGAAGCATGTTGATAACATTCATAGTAAATATAGAATAACAAATCATAGGCTAAGGACCAATTTACCAAGAGGAGCGAAATTGAATGTAGTTGACTTAGATGACAGTGACACACTTTAGTCAACCCACCTTAAAAAGACATAAACTATAGTCCTATTAATGACAATGCAAAAATTATGGATTATACTATCAATTCTTCTTAGCATCATGGACTAAAGACAAAGTTGAATAGAAAGGAATGGATACAAAAACAGATGGATTGTGCTATCAAGGATGTCAAGGAAAATATGATTTATAAGAGTAGCTACAAAAAACATGGAATTCGTTCCAATATTTTGATTTGTTGGTTTTTAGTACTAAGAACTACAAAAGAAAGAGACCAAAAACTATTTTATTAATGGAGGAAGAGCTAGAAATAGTCGAATGGTGAAAATATTTTCCTCGACTTGGTTGTGGTCTTGAGTTTATTCAATTGAAATCACATTTGATTGACATATGTCAAACAAGGCCAAATCCTTTCAAAAATGGTTTGTTAAGTAGATCATGATGGGGCAATTTTTACAAACACCATCTAGGGTTAACAATAAGGATTGTTGACAGTCTAGTTAGGCATAGAATAGTGATGTTGCAACCAAATATTGTGATAAATTTTTGACAACTTGGAAATTTTTTATAATCCTAATAACTAGGATATGGAGCTGTGATGAAAAAAGTGTTCAAGAAGGGATAAATTGTGGAATGCAAGTAATCACAAATATGGGAAATAGAATTGCACCATGCCAATTTTTTTAGAGTAGAGTATGAATACCAATATTTTGTTATATTGATGCAATAAAGCTCAGCATACCATGGTTCTATATTTTTAAGGAAAAAATACAGCTAAGAAATTATATATTTGATTGTGAACTAGAGGATTGTGTAGTATCCCAACACATACTTGGATGGCCAAAGAGATCTTGAATTGAATTCATCATTTTTATAGATGAATTCTTGGTGAAGTTTCACATGTATATGATCACACCCTTATTTTTTATGGATGTGGAAGCCATGTGGCTTTTAGCATAATCCAAGAGGCAGGATCGTTGGGCATTGATATTCCTAAATTGTCTACCCATATGAACCATAATATTTGGCCTTTATATGCAAGAGTATATACTCCATTTAAGGAATAATTGAAAACTAAAGGGTTACAGTGGATGAAAAGCATCCACACATTGAATAAGGAAAATAGAATTAGCTAAATTCGATTGTAAGGATTATGACTTTTTATTGAATAGAAACACACTTTCTAATGGCATAACACCTTTTGAGGCTTTCATTACCGAAAAATAAAATATGGTTACAAGAATTATCAGGATCTTGATGTTTGATTGGTTACAAAGAGGTTGAAATGTAGTAATGTTTGGCATATGCGGTAAGAGAATAACAATCACCAATAAATGAGGTGAATGGAAGTACAATTTCAACTATTCATGTTAGCCAAACACATGATTCAATTGACTTAGATGATGACATGAGATTAATAACACAATTTTCCCCACAAAATTAGGCTAAAGAAGAAGCAAAAGACTTTGGAATGTAGATTGATTTTAAAATGAAGTGTCATTATTCATGCCTTCTCCTCATTAACTTCCAAGAATTGAGGTGATTCATTACTATGTAGATATAATGGATTGGTAAAATATATACTTGGAAGCTAGTCAAATAAAAGACCAACAAGACAGATGCAATACATTTTATTAGAAGGAATAGACTAGTAGGTGCTATATGTTAAGATTTATTAAATAATTTTCTAAATCTACCAATTAAATGGGGTTGAAAGATTCTCACTCCCTCATATGACAATGGAATTAGGATAGGTGGGTAATCTCAAATCCTTACAATAGATGACTATATAATATTGCACGAGCATCAAGAAGGCAAAAATACTTCGAAGAAATAAAAGTGAAGAAAAATGAGTAGACAAAGGAAAATAAAATCCATAAAATTGTATAAAAGAAAAGGATGGAAGATAAGAATATTTAAATATAATTAAAGAGATAGAGGGACGAAGAGAAGATATAACAAGAAAGGGAGAGATAATTGAAGAAAAAAGAGAGGAAAATAGGTAAGGATAGAAATTTAGCACATGATGCAAATACTTTGGCGAATTTGAGTACTCCATTAACCTCTCTACTTGAATAACATTAAATACTAAGGGACATGTACAATATATTAATCCTTGATTATGCTACCCTATCAACTTTCAAGTTAGTAACTTGATAAGAACTCAACAATTGATGCAAGAAGTTCAATGCAACTAAACACTATATCAACCACTCTACCTAACACAACAATAAATTATGATGGATATGTACAACATATTAAGCCCTAATTATGCTTCCCTTAAAAAATTTCAAGTTACTAGCCACAACCCTTCTCACTCTCCTATCAATCTATTATAATTTTATGGGCTTGTAGATGAAATAATATTTTCTCATCTTATTTTAATCATACACCATGTTGATTCAAATCCTCTAGAAAATATTCCACCAGATAGTCCTATGGAGGAGCTAGGCCATTCCATAACTTTATGGTAAATTAGAAAATGGATTTGAAGTGAAGTTATTGCCCCAATTTATTTTTTCAATACTCTTAGTTGGTAATGCATTAGAGAATTCATAAGTAAAAGGTGATAATTTTGTAATGTTATGTCAAAAGATTGTCTTACCGCATTATACAACCAATATTACCATAATGAATGTATATTATATATTATATAATTTTATAAGCCATGCCAATTCATTAATTTCTACAATTTTTTAGACCATGTAATCAAAATAATTGATTTCATGTCAAGTTGAAGGACTTTGTAGTACAATCTCATCATTTTGTAATGTTTTATAATAAAAAATAGCAGTATATATACAAGAATAAATTTTAGTGATTACCATCAATTGAATGTGTAATAGCATTATGAATATATCATTAGAAACTACATTAGTTAATGCCTTGTAATGAAAGTATCATTAGCAACTACCATTAGTGGAGTTTTCAACAACACAATGAATATAACATTAGTTGAATGTGTAGAGACATTATGTAACCAATAATAATATCGACCAATTTATCCTCATAAATTTTTATTATGTTCATTTGTCTATTTGATGACATTGGAATCCTGAATGCAATAAGAGCTTTCTACATTGACAAGGGTCCAATAGAGCTCCCATTAAATTATTTCAAAGAAAGAATAGTGATGGAAATATGTTTTGTAAGAATGAGTAAAAGGAATTAGCTTTCATAGTTAAGAAAAAAATATGACAGATAGTAGCATGAGCTTTGCTAAGAACTATTTTTGAATAAAATGCTAGTGCAAGTTTTTACTTTTCCTTATGGGATATTTATTTTTTCTCTACAACTTTTATCAAGATTTTTTAGGTTATTTAGACTTGCTTATTATGAGGATACATGGAATAATCCATTAATTACATGTGTCACTCTCACCCATACTTGGGTAGTTGAGTCTCATACCGTCTTTTTGATTTATATGCCACATCTCATAACCATTTATTTATCTTTATATGAGAATTTGTAACCATGTACTTTGACATTTACTTAGTTGGTAAAAATCCCGCCTATTTTTGGGTAGTTGGATTTATTGCATCTCTTAGATGTATATGCCCCTAATTGTGGTATATATACAACACTTATCTAGATCTTCTTTATTAGTTAGAAAGAGTAATGCGGAAATTTCTTATAATCTCTATCATTTTGTCTATTGAGTTCTTTCTTTTTAATATTCTCTCCTTTCTTCTATTTTTATCTTTAATCATCTATCAACTGGAGTGCACGTGATCTATGATCAACATCAAATCTTGGATTTGATTATTATTTCTCATAGAATCTAACATGGTATCAAAGTGGGCTTGTCTAGTATAGTTCATTTTGTAGTCCTATTTTTTGAGAGATATGAGACTAATCTAATGTTAATATTTTTCTCAAAAACCCAATATGCTCTTCTCTGACATCCTTGAATGATTTAGATAATTTGAATACTTTAAAATAAAAATAGGTAACTATATAATTTGGTTTTCATATACGTGTTATTGTGATATTTGGATGATTGTGCCTTTTTGGTAATCATGGAGGAATTTTTAGTTGTTCCATAGTGTTTGGGAGTCTCAAGAAAGACAATATTCACTTTCATTTCACCAAAATCAAAGATCAAAGGATCCAATTGAAAACATGGGTTTCAAGTGTGGATTCAGAAGGTAGATATCAAATTGAATCATTTTTATCCCAAACAGACCTTGCAATCATTCTCAAAAGGACCGAAAAACATAAAAAACAACTATCAAATCATTAATTTTGGAGAAGTTGAGCTATAAGGAAAAAAATTTCCCCCTTAGGCCATACATATTATACCATATAAAATTAAAAATTAAAATAAAAGGTAAATCATAGGAGTACTACTCCCATAATTCCCCCATGTTATCACCACTAGGGTAATGCTTTATCGACAACTTGTTAGACATCGCTGCACCACCCCGATGGGTAGAGCAACCCATCACCACTAGAGGTTTCTTGATCATACCACACTATTAGGTACCACCACTAGGTCTGGGCCTTACCCCCACCTACTTGGAATATTTTGAAATTTTTCAAACAAAAGCCACTATTTCACAATAAAACTAGTTTTGTGCCAAATTTTGGTGATTTCACAATTTGACTTCAAAGGTTTTATCTTGTTTAGGTGGTTTTTACAATGAGTTGAGGGAGGTTTTGGAAATTTAACCATTCACGGAGATTATTAAATTGTGACTGGGCATATTCTACTGGGTGACATCATCATAATTTTAGTTGGATCTTTGAAAAAATTTCCTCCCTCACCATTGCAACTTTTATTTTTAAAGTCAAACTTTGAGGAGCTATATCTTGAGCATTCTCATTCTTTTATTTGGAATATTTTTTAATTATGGAAAATTCCATGCTCTACATAGTGGTATAATTATTTTTTTGATTTGATACTCTAATTTTTCAAAAATTAAGGATTCTTCTAGAATTTGCTACACATTTCTCATTTTGCGATTTTTTGAGAATCATAACTTATGCAAACAAACTCCTTTTTGGGTCCTATTTTTTTTTGTGTGCAATCCACATTGGTACTGTCAATTTAATTTGATATTGTACTTGAGATGTAGCTTAATTTTTCTAGCTATTTTGAGCCCTATAAGAGTATGAAAATCTAATATTTGCATTATTAATCACACTAATTATAAAGTGCTTGTTGGGTCATATTGTCACTTTGTGGCCTCATTCCATTTCCCATAAGTTATAACCAATCTGAGAAAAATAAATGGGTTTATCATGCTTAGTTGTGCCTCTGGTGGTTGTGGTTTCCCCTTCCCAAGCATCAATTAGTTACCCAATAGCAAAAAAATCCAAAAATGGCTAAGTATGGGCGTGTTTTCTTCTTCAAGTGCTTGTTGATCGATAAGACCCAATGAGAACATGGAACCTAGGTTATGGGTGTTGCAAGGTGTGCACCCTTGGTCTCCTTGTACTGTGTAGTGCAACGCTCAGGTTTATGACATGGCTTAACTACCTCCCATGGATTCATTAACTCTAGGGTAGTATCGAGCATTAATAGGTTGATCTTTAGGTGCAATGAAAACCATCTATGCAACAATTGGTATCAGAGCTTGGGTCACAATTTCAAACCCCTTGCTTGCATTGGGGGGGATTCTTGCAAGGTGTGTGCCCTTGGTCTCCTTGTGCTATGCAACATAGCGCTTGGGTTTGTGACATGGCTTAACCACCTCCCATGGATTCATTAACTCTGGTGGTTGTATTGGGCATTAACAGGTCGATCTTTTGGTGCAATGACAACTATCTATGCAATAATTGGTATCAGAGCCTAGGTCATGGGTTTGAACCCCTCACTTGCATTGGGCAGGGATTGTTGCAAGGTGTGCGCCCTTGGTTTCCTTGTGCAACACAATTCTCAGGTTCATGACATGGCTTGACTGCCTCCCATGGATTCATTAACTCTAGCAAATTTATCAGGCATTAATAGTTTGATCTTTTGATGCAATGATTACCATCTGTGCAATAATGGGTTCTCCTTCCTCGTCACTTTTCTAGTCTCTTCAGGTCCCTATTAGATTAGGAGACCCAACAAGAACTTGGAACTTTGGTTCCTAGTTCCTTTCTACTCCAACACCCTTATGCTCCTCAAGTCTCAACTCTCTTTTAAGGTTCTAATAGAAACCCAAAACTCAAGTCTCGATGAAAACTTGGAACCTATGTTCTAGGTTTTCCATCCCTTCTACACCTTGAGTCTCGACTCTCTTAAGGTTCCAACCAAAAGCTAAGAACCAATGGGAACCTAGACCCTGTGTTCCAAGTCCTTATTCCCTTCTACCCCCTAAGTATTGACCTTCTCTTAAGGTTGCAACTGGAACCTAAGACTCAATGGGAACTTGAAGCCTAAGTTTCAGGTTCTCATACCCTTCCACCCCCTTGAGTCCCAAATCTCTCTTAAGTTTCCAACTAGAACCCAAGACCCAATGGGAACTTGGAACCTAAGTTCTAGGTCCTCATTCCCTTCCACCACCTAAGTCCTAAGGACTTATTTTCTTCTTCCATTCCCTTAGACTATGGGTTCAAATTGGAATATAGAATCCAAACTTCTTGGTCTCTAGACTTGGTCTTGTTTGGCTACCATTTCTAATCGATTCCATTCCAATTTTAGTTTTGATTTCTCTCCTGACCTCGACACCTATTGTATTGTGCTTCATTTTTGACCTAGTTCTTGTTTCTCTTCTAATATTGATGCTTGTCATTTCATCTTCTTGCAAGTGCAAGTTCTAGGTTTCGATTAGAATTCATGAGTTGATAGGAACATGGATCCTAGTTCCAAGTTCCCAGTTCCACCAAGCTCTTGCCACCTACTAGGATCTCTTTTTATTACCAAAAAACACCATTAATGCTTAGTGACCCTTGTAACTACTAGATCTTTATCCATGAAGCTCAAAAAATTGTTTTAAACATATTTTTTCATAAATTCCAAAGGGGGAAAGAAATTCCCACACCTCATTTATGGATTGTAGACTCTTTTTTGTTAGAAGCCATCTTTGACTAGGATTTTCAATGAATTTCATGGGAGTTATTGTACTCCAATCCATATATATTGAATGTAAACATATGCCTATGGTGGTAGGAATGTTCTATCACACCTCCATCTTGGGATTTTAATGGACACATGTCTATAGGTCATTGGCAAGGTCGTAGCTAGGGTTTCATCCCCTATCACATGCTCTCTTTCCCCTACACCTCTTTTGAAGGTTAAAAATCACTTTGTGCTTATTTTTAAAGGATTCTTACTTCATTTATTTAGTAGAATATGGGAACTTTGCATCTTTTTCAACTGTGAACTAGCTTCAAGCCTCATATTCAATAAATATTTCTCATTCTTACCTCTTAGGTCTTTCTATCATGTTGTATAATATATTATCTTCATGTTTGGATGAATGTTTAGTATTTTCTTACATATCTATGTTGCATAAAACTTTGTTGCAAGAGATAATTGTGTATTTTCTCTCTCTCTCTCTCTTAGTGTCTATTAACTCTTCACCTTTATACCTATTGTATAATTCTAAGAGATTTGTGTAAACCTCTAGAAATATTTTTTAATTATTTTTGCTAGAGTGAGTAGGGAAGAAACTCTTATAAATATTGGCACATCACATTTTCCATTTCGACACTCCTCCCTTTTATCCCTATAAAAATTAGTAAATTAGGATTAGGGTTTTAATTTTATTTAGTATGAGTTGGATCAACACTCTATATCTAGGTTTAAAGAGGATTCAACCTTCTTCGAAGGTTTGATCTCAACTACAAGATCTCAAACCTTGATATTATTTTAATTTTATAATTATAATGCTAAAACAATTTTAGTAGGGTGCAATTTCATGTGACAATAGTTTCTAGCACACCCAGTGGGACCAATTTGATGAGATTCATATCGTTTATTGAGAAGATTGATGTTGATCCACCCCCTATCCTAGTGCGTTGAATGATGTCGCTTTCTCCTTGCAACATTCCCACTATCCACCATGGGATTCAAACCTTAGACATCCCAACTGCTGCCCTTGCAACTTAACCATTGCACTGTGGGGTCAACCCCATCGAATTATAATATTTTACTTCAATAAGATGAGATAGAAATACTTTATCTATAATAAGGAGAACTAGAAATCCTACAATATAATTTCCTAGATTCTATTCTACACCTCTATTTAGTAAGTTTCCTCAACCAAGGACACTTTTTATTCAAATAAATAGAATACTATTTCATATTCCCAACATGGTTCTTCCAAGACAACAAGTATTTGTCACCTTTAATGGTGGAAACCCTCTTTTCCTATCTCTAAAGGATAACATGCCAGTGACCACCTTAAAAAGTATCACATACTTCACTAGTCAAATAACAACCACTACTATAGAGAACATATAGGACATATGCAACATCATCATAGAAGACAATGCATATATGAGACTCTTAGCTACTTCCTTGAAGGGTGAGGCATTACAATGGTAAAAAGGATTTCAACCTAATTCTATTCACAATTGGGATGAGTTGGTTAAGAAGATCTATGAACAATTCAAAGAAAAAAGTGATCACTTGTCTTTGGTAGAATAGTTGACTACAATCAAGAGAGCCCTCATGAATTCAGGACAAACTTCAATTTTATATTTCAAAAAAAGGGATAAGATCCTTACCCTAGGTAAACCTTCCCCAAATCATGCCTTCTTGTATTACTTGAAGGATATTAATATTTATGTTGTTGTGGTGATACAATCTATGGGAGGGACCACTCTACCAAATGTATATTGTTGGAAAGAAAGGGACTATTCGTACATCACCAAGAAATTCCTACATCTTGCTACAAAGAACTCATAGAGCATATGATTCAAGAGATACCATCCAGGGTAAGGGTATGATAGGTGGGTCATGTCCCATCTCGTAGATATATATATATATATGTATATATATATATATATATATATAGGTAAATATATGTATAATAAGGAAAAGAGAAAAGTTAGTAGAAGGAAGACGAAACAAGATAATAATAGGATAAAAGCATAGAGTAGAATATGTATAGAGTATAGGGGAAGATATACGATAAATATATATGATGTAAAATAAGATATAAGGAGATGTGAATATACTCAATTGATATCAATAATATATTGATATCAAAATTCTATCTACATTGTGTTGTCTGATATTTTATTATATATGGTTAACTAGTTGATCTTCTATGTGAATCAAACTATTGTTCCCTTTATATGACTGAGTCCGGGATATAAAATATAACACTCAAAAAGTACTTGGGGCTCATGACTTTGATATTTGTTCCCCAATTTTCTTGCTAATATTGTTTCCATTGTCAAAAACCTGGTTAGGTTGTATAAAGGACAATAATACATATTTTCAAAATTTTAAATTAGATAGAAATATAAAGCAAAATAAGGAAGATATGAAAATTTATGAAACTATCCTCTTGGAGTCTACCTTGTGAGAGCTAGTTAGGCATCAAGGGGATGGAGGATAGAAAGGGGGAGGAATTCCAAAAGGGATCCTCAAAGAGATGTGATCAATAAGAAAATATGCCAAATAACTACCATGGGGAATAATAAAGGATGAATGTAATCCCAAAGCAACTATACCTATGGAAAAAGGAGATAAGAAAACATAAGAGCTATTAGAGAAAAAAATGAATTAGCAAGAAAATTTCCTTCTGTTAATGAAATATGTTATTCTTCAAGGTAGTTATAAATGTTATTACTACTACCACATGCTACTATTAAGTTATTTTAAAAATCATTGCTGATCAGTTTTCCTTTTTACCTTCTATCTTCTCTTGAAATTTTTGTCAAGGAGGTAAATGAGATGTCTACCAAGAACCCTAAAGAGCCCCCTATCCCACTCCACCAAGGGCTGATCCTTAGGTTATACCATTTTAACTTGGCCCTCTGTTCCCCAAGCCTATTAGGGCCATCCTTGTGGAAGATTTATCTATTGTCCCTCCTCCCTCAAAACCATCTAGACACTTACATTGAGGACTCTATTAAAACTACTTCTAAAATAAAGTTGACTCTTTCCAAACATGCTAACTTTGCTCCTAATCCAAAACCCCCAACCAAGCAACCCAAAAAGGATAAAACCCATAAAAATAAGAGTAAAAAATCAACAGTTGTTTGGATATGTGAGCTCAAAAACACACCTCCCAAAAAGCTTGGAAAATATTGTAAGTGCTATAAAATTTCTCTGATACCATGTAGGAGTTAATGGTGAATCCTCAACACCCCTAAGAATAGTTTCTAGACCAAAATATCTTCCACAAGAGAGAGAATAGAAATAATACTTTCTTCAATAATGAAAGATTGAATATGGTTGAATATGAAAATGTAGATGAGAAGCCTTGCTTATAAAGACTAGGTGAGAGGAAGGATTAGAAAAGATTGTGACAAGTGTCTTAATCCTATCACATGATACAATTAACTCATAACAACCTAGGATAAGATAAGATCTAGAAATGACAACTAAGACTTCTAGAAGGAATCTTAAAATCTTGAGTAAACTTAACATGTGAATATGTCCCCTAAGTTATGAGTAAGTGAATTAACTAGGTACAAGAAATTTATTCAAACCAACACCCCCATTATGTACAACTTAGGGAGAATATTATTATGCATATTATGAAAATATGACAATGAAGATGGGTCTCGAATATGAGGCCATGTTAGGTACCCATTTACAATGCAAATGTAATCTCTCACAAATGGAGAAAATGAGAAAACCAAGTGGGACAAAAATCCTCTCCAAAAGAGAGAAAAAAATAAATAAGTTGGTGTACGAAGGAATCAATAATAGCCCCCAAGGACTATATCCATCATGTATATACAATGAATAATCCCCCCATAAGAGGGAAAAAGAAAGATAAGATATCCCCCCCATAATGAAGAAGCTCCAATGCCGAAGAAGAATGCCTGAAAACAAAAGATGATCCAATGCCTACAAGCAACACATCTTCCCTTAGGAAGAAATAAATCCATAGGATGATGAAGAAGCCACTCCATGTCCAAATAAAAGGAGCAAGGATGAAGTCTCAAAATATATGCCTCTAAAAACTGATTATGATTCTCCAAGCTTGAATAAGACACAACATAATCATGGCCAAACTCAACCAAGAAATATGACATGTCAAGTGAATGAGGAGAATCATGAATGCTAATCTTTAAGCACAAATATGGGATAAAAATTGTGCTAAAACTATCCTCAAAGAGGAGAGAAACCCCCTCAAGTGTGCTCTACAAATCTGTAGTACGAGACTCCACAAAAAATTTATAAATTTACCTGTCAAATATTCATCCCAAAAAGAAAGATATGAAAAACTATTATCATATGTTGAATAGAAGCACCGCTAGCTAAACAAGTAGGAGGTGGAGGAGTTGGAATCTCAGCACTGGTCTCTAGAATACCAAGGTTAGATGACCAAAATTCTCCTCACAAACATGATTCACACTCAATGAAGGAGTGTGATATGTAGTCAAAGGAACATTATCTTCTTTTCAAGAAAAATGAGAAAAGGAATACAAACAAGATGAGTGAACAACCATCCCGATAACAATAATATCCTTAGTCTCCAAGTCCATTATGTACACTTTGTCAGGAGTGAACTCAACTGTTTTACCTTGTCCACCATGGGTAATTTTATAAACAAAAAGGATATTAGAAGAAAATGAAGGAACTCAAAGTACATCATTAAAAGTGACCTCTCTCATGTCAATAGAACCCTTCCCACTTACCTTCATATATGTATTGTTACCCATCAAAATCTAAGGTGAATTACAAGGCTCAAAAGAATAGAAAATTCCCATAGATGATGCCATATGATGAGATGACCTTGAATCAAGAAGCCATCTATTAGATTTGAGACTTGTAGAAGCCAAGAGTGCTTGTCCTTTCAATTTGTGTAGCCCAGTTGTAGATCTTGCATTCCTTGACTGAGATGATGGTGAAGCTGTCGATTGAGATGTTGAAGAAGAAGACACTAATGAGGGTAGTTGGATGTTGTTCTTTTGAAGAGGTGTGTGAGTTCATTAATCTTCTTATTATAACATCTATGCTCATCATGTCCTAGCCTTTTACAATATGCACATTTAAACTTCTTCTTTTTAGATGAATCATCTTTGGAAGAGGAAGTGGACTTAGGAGTGCTATGTGAAGGTGAATCTTTACCTTGCTCATTAGATTTTGGTTCCTTATTCTGCTTCTTACCCTTTCCACTTGAAGCCTTTGAATCCTTTGCAAGAAGAGCATGATATTTAGAAGACTTCAATGTTCCTATGTGTGCCAAATTTTCTTGTTCCTTTGTGAGCTGAGCTACAAATTCATCAAGAGAAGGAATTTTATATGCATTTACAAGGGCATCCATTGTAGCATAAAATGTAGAAACAAAAACTGAATAATTAGGACCAAGCTTAAGAAGAATAGAAAGAATCAATTATTCATCATCTTTTGTGACCACACAATTAGATAATTGTAGTCTAAGAGAATTGAGCTTAGAGAAGAAGTCTTGAATATTGTCAAAATTTGAAGGATTAAGACTCATACATTCATTCTCCAACTTAAATTTCCTTATTTTATTTTGCTTACCAAAGAGACCTCTAAGATAGTCCAAATTTGATTAGGATGTGTGTAAGATGCAAAATGATATCTAAGATCTAGAGAAATGGACAAAAGAAGAGTACCAAGTGCTTCATCTCTTCTATCAAGCCATTTTCTTCTTTCTATAGCTCCTATGCATTCTAGATCTTGACCAAATGTGATTCTATGCAATGCCAATTTTAACAATAACATCCCTATTTGTGATTTCCATTCATTATAGTTATATGGATTTAGGGGTACCACTTTTGGAAAATACATGACAAAATCATAAATTACAATAGAGGAACAACAAATTTCCCTTCATAATACAGGAAATTAACCTCTTTTTCCCAAAAAAATTGATACGTTTCTTACAAATTTACAACAATGTATCCAAAAGTACCAAATCAGCTTCAAATTGAAATTCTGAAATTCTGGAAACAAATTTGCAAAGAGTACATGGATAGAATTGTAGTGCTCTTGAATATTCTTGATACCACAAGAATTGGAAAAAATGAAGTTCAGAGAAAAAACATATGAGCTCATAAGCTGAAAAGAAAGATCTAACTTCAACATTGAAAAATGGCATAAAACAACAATTTTTTTGCAAAAAACCTACACCATTGAAAAATTCAGAGAATATGTTGTCTGACAATATTTCATTTCAAAAAATTGGTCTCCTAGATCAAAAATTATGGCAAAATGAAGAATGGCCTATTTTAGGGCCCAGGGGGTCAAATTTGGCACTTTAAAGGTTGTCTCGACACAAAAGATTAGCTCTCGGGTGCTTAAATTCGGTCACCCATGTGACCTAGTCGGTAGACTATGCAAAAAATTAATGCACTACCTGACAGGCGGTGGTGGGGTGGAGAGTGGGTGGTGGGTAGAGTCATGTTGCTCTTGCTCTGCTAGGCTCTAGCCCTAGGCTAAGCCGCAGTGACCACAAACTATACACCCTTGACCACTGTATAAGGAGATGGGTTTAAACGAAAGCAATCAACATTGTAAATTTTTATTTTCAAAACTTATTTTTTTTATTAATACAAAACTTTCGGTATTTAAAATTTGTACCTACGACTAAAAACACATTGACCTGATGTGATTGGTGAAGTGCGAAGTATGCAGATGCCAACAAAATCTATAGAGAATATGCCAGATGATGTAGAATATTCCACCAAAAAAAAAATTTCCCGAAAAATTTATAATCTGTACAAATTATTTTTTAAATGTTTTTTTTGTGAAATTAAAAAATTGCATACTACTTGCTCAGGGGGTCGTACGACCTACCTGGACATTTTTTTTTCCTCAAAAACACCTAAGGCCAAATATAGATGAATTTTATTTCAAAATTCATCTCTTATGCCTTATGATCGCAATGGCAAGGTCAATTTGGGCTCAAAGTGCCCCAAAATTTTAACTACCTTCATATCTTGCAATTGAAACACTCAAAATGAAACCTTCATAAAGCAGGAAAAACATAACCAAATTTGAAAAAATGAAAGGAAAACCTTACTTTATTTAACACTTTGGATTCAATCGTGAGGTCCTTGAAACCCCAACATGTACCCAACAAAATATTCAAGCCAACATAAAACCCTTAGATCTAGGAAGGAATGTGCAACACTAGAGCTTTGATACCATGTAAGAGCTATAAAATTGCTTTGATACAATGTAAGAGCTATAAAATTGCTCTCATACCATGTATATGAGAATCCTTGCTTATAAAGACAATATGAGAGGAAGGATTAGACAAGATTGTGACAAATTTCTTAATCCTATTTGTAGACACTTAAAAATGTCTTGAAATGATATCTCACACTCAAATTGGATATACTAACATCATTTCGTCCCAAAACCCATCCTCTTTTCGCTTAATTAATTAAATTAGAAAAGCTATTTAATTAATTATGTCATTTTCATCTCTTAATTTGATTAATCTAATTAGGTTAATTCCTACCCCTTTCATGCTAACCTTTCGTCCTGTTAAATTAGATAAATCAAAATATCTAATGTTAACACCTTAAATCCTCTCATTTAAATTAAGTAATCTTAATTATTTAATTAAATTTCATTTTGACCACTTTTCATTAAATAAGTTAATTATTTAATGGATATCCTAAATTCCCCTAATTTGCATAATTAAAACTTTGTTTTAATTATCAAATTATTAATTTATCCTAATTCTCCCACTTGTAAGGGAATATTCTGAGAATATTCCTCCTTTGCACATTCCTCCAAAAAGGAATATTCTCATGGAATATTCCTTCCCCTTTGCACATTAAAATTTGGTTTTAATTAACTAAATGCTAATTTTCTTCCAAAAAGGGAATATTCCCATGGAATATTCCTTCCCTCTCCACTCATTTGAAAAGAGGAATATTCTTCCTTGTAACAAACTTTCAACAAGGCCTCTTGTGCAAGTTTTGAAAGTGTGTTTCTTTGGATGAATGTAAACCCTTGATTAAATATCATCTTGCAGTCTCAACCCTTGATGGAAATCCATGATCCATGCCTCCATATTGCATACATTTAGAATAGCTTTGCATACATTTACATCAATCATCATAGCATATATCATGTTGAATTAGCTTTCATCATGTTTTACAACACATCTCTCATTGGTTTCATCAATTTTCTTCAATAAAATTGATTGAAACAAGCTCATTATCCAAGGGATTGGGAAAGGGTCGCCATTCCACATGAATGCGACACCACTCCCCCAATAGGAAAAGTTTCAATATCTTAGAGTAGATGTTTATAAAGCTTTCATGTTTTAGAATGTTAGTTTTAATGTCTTCTTCATCTTTGTTTACATTGAATGATCTTATTGGGATTGATGCTTAGTGGCTTAAGTATGCTTTGAATTTGTATGGATCAAGCATAGTTAACCCATACTATTCCATTGGTCACATTTTGGCACTAGAAGGAGGGCTAGAACTAATCAATTTGACAAATTTCTCTTTAGATTTTCGTTTTCCTTGTGTTTGTAGATTCAATGACGCTATTGAAGATCCATTGACGCATCTAGGATGCATCGCTATACAATGACACACTTCGGTTCAAATTCAAAGACTTATATTAATTTAGTGATGCATAAATAAATTTCATCACCGCACATTTAAATAGCGACACTAAACTCATTTTCTATTGCAACATGAATTTTATTCTAGTGATGATTTTGATATGGCAATGCTATTGATGTCACTGTTTACTATAGAGCGACACATTTTATTTTTTGATATAGTGACACACTTGTAATATAGTGACGCATCTGATGGAAATTCAATGACTTAATTGATTTCAACATTGCTTTTGACTAGTAAACAAAACTAATCCTAAATTTTGACATGTGTTTTTATTTTTTTGGTTTCATCTGATTTCTAACATGTCACTGACTTCTCATTTTTGTTTTTGAGGCTAACTAGTTTTGCAGGTTTGGGAAATAAAATTTGAAGTGAAGGAGCATATTGTCATTTGATCATAACTGTAACAAGTGTTTCTACACTTATGGGGCAATTATAACCCATTTTATGATGCTTTATTTCATGTTTTAGGACCAACTAGAATTACTTTTGGGTTTAAAATGAATGTTTAAATTGGTTAAAATTGAACCCTCATTTCCTCATTTTGCGATGTTGGCTTAAAATTGAACAACCTAAAACATTTCATTTGGTGCTTAAAATGAATTCATTATTCTTGTCAAGGTTAAAATGAACATGTGTTTGATTTACTTATGTATGCTTGTTGTGCGCATACTCTCCCCTTTCGCTTCGTGCGATCTTGGGTGAAGAAAAACACACAACTATACTTTTCTTCTTGGAATCACCTATTCTCTCTTCTTGTGCATTTTGGAAATCTTGGGTGATGAAAATAATTTTAATCTTCAAAAATTTGTTACCTTTAGAGTGCCTGCCTCCCAACTTGTGAGAGGGAACAACCCAAGTGGTAGTTTCATTTTGGTCTGCTATATAAATAATTGGTTGTGACTAAATTCAGTAACCAGTTGGTGTTGTTTTCCTATATTGACGAATGTCTCCCTTAGTATCCATGTGATATGCTAAAACCCTTAGATATTTCTAAGGGTTGGGAGGCATCTTAATTGAGTGAATCACAAGATGTATAGCACTAGTTTATCTCGAATATGGTCATTAAAATCCTTGTTTGTAGTGGCTAACCATGTCCAATTCCAAAACGTATTTTAAGGTAGTGCATTATAATAGCACTATTCCAAGAAGTTACTTCCCATGTTCGATTTTTGGTTGAGGCAATAAAGCAAATAGGGAACAAACTCTTTTGCTTAGTGTGTCAAGATCGTACATTTCCTTGGCATAGCCTATTTTTCCATTCCATCTTCATGGATTAATCATCTCTTAGGGGATGATGGTAAGCTACTAAGAAATACGTACCCGATCAAACTAGGATTGTAAATGCTTGTGATTTAGTTAAACACTTGCTTGGTTCCAAAATATTGCAAACAAACATCAACGATCTTTCTCAAAATTTCAAACCCTTTGGTCTAAGCATGGATACCCTTTGAAAATCCTTGATATTGATGCTTGTCCTAAGGATTTTTATCCTTAAAGACTTCTAAATATCTTGAATTACATCTCAATCCATACTTCCCAAAGTTAATATAGGTCACTATGCCCCTAACTTCATGATTTTCACATAATGGACTTTGTGAGATTTATGATGTTTTTGACATAGACATTTAGTTTGAAACTTAAGCAAGACAAGTGTTTGTGGTAAAAATAAACTCATTTAAGCAAGATAAGTTGAAAAATTGAATCCCACATGACCATTTAGCGTCTGATCACTCTGGTTGAACAACCAAACCTTACAGCCGCTATCATACAACCAAAATTTGAACTGATTGAAGGCGAACAAACATATATGATTAGTAGTTTGAGGAGATTCACTTTTGAAACAAAGGAAACACCAAGCCAGTGGAGAAACACAACAAACATCTTAGAAAAATAAGAGGAAAACGTTGATATTGCAGCCAAAAGGCCCATATTACCACCTCTTGCGTGGAAATAAATATCCTCTTTTTCATGATCTTTTGCTTCTCTAAATGATCTCTCACAAAATAAAAATCCCCAAGAGAAGGTCTACATTCCACTATTTCAAACTTAGACATCATAGTGCAAAGTATATCTAGAAGTATATCTTAAGTAATCACCACAACTGAGATAGGTCAATAAGGAGATATTTTCTATGCACTTTCATAGACAAACCAAATCTACACATTTCACAAGCACTTCTCATGTAAACCATTGGGTTCTTAGGGTTTGATCAATTTAGAGGTATAGCATGTTTCTCACTACCTTGGTCTTGTAAAACAAAAGGTTCATTCTAGGTCATCATTGGGTCAAAACATTTCATCCCCCCTCTATCATATTTCAAACTTCACTTCACCAAACTTTGCAAACTTTTGAACACACCAACACCTTTTGACTTAGACATCAATCAACCCAAACCCTAACTTAGCTACTTTGTATGTAAAATGAATCCTTTTCTTTGCATTTAGTTAAGTTAGTTATCATTTTTGGACTAGTTTATCTTGAAGGTCACAAGTCTACCCTAAAGATTCACAAGTTCATTAACATCCTTTATCCAAACATCAAACATCAAACCTATAGTCAAAAGTTTTGTCCTAAAACATTTGCAAAGATCACTCCCCATATCATTCACCTTTTCATCTCCCACTCACATCATTTCTCCAAAATGACTTAGAACATCCCTCTTACCTAAATTTGAGTCAACTTGAGAGTTTAAACATTACAAATATCAACACAACTCTCCCATAGGTGACCCACAATTTATGGTAACAACAATATCACAACACAAGAGAATCATGGAGAAAATCAAAGTCTCATCCACCATCAGTGATACCAAGCCTCAAGAATTTGATCCATGAGGTCATTCTTCCCCTTTACAACAAATCCAAAATCAAGGACCTTTTGAGGTAATAAACGTTACAAAAAATCCATTTGAGCTTATCAAAGAAGAAACCCTTGATTATAAGAAAGAACATCGAGCCATAGAGAAGATAACTTCAATCCACCCATCATTTTCAGCACAAGGCTTGACACAAGGCTTGACTTCATCCATGCTTCCATCAACTCCATCACTAGGGATAACTCAAACACAAACTCCTAGTCTTGCAACAATTCTTGCTAAGGACTTTGGTCATACCCTTCCTTTGGCAAGAAACACACTTGTGGGTAACCTCAACACCAATCCACCATAAAACACCACTTGGACACCTACCTTTGGTGATCCTACCATTCCAGAACACCCCCTACATAAACATAAACCATTTACACTTCATGAATCCATGACCACCTCAACATATCGCGGGTACCCCTCTTCATCCATACCCACAAATACTACAAGTGTGCCCAATGTCACACAAGGTAGTATAGGCCAAGTGACTCAAATGGATCAATAAGGGCATGCCAATTTCCTTACACAAAATTAACCCTTAACGCAAATAGGGACATATTTGTCCAATCACCCCATTGGTTCATTTGTACCATTGGTTTCACAAAACACATCTATCCTAGCCATCATCAACCCAAATCAAAACAACACATTGGTTACGAATCCCATCAACTAAGGTAATACCTTGGTCACACCTCAAATACAACAAGGGAACCCCCTACCTATCGCTCATGGGAACCTTTTCAATCAATTACAAGGTCTAAATGTGTTGTTGCCAATGCAATAACAAATGCAACCATCATCATCTTTCCCCTTGGTCCCCCACGTCATGAAAAATAAAACAAGACCGCAATTGTACATTCCTCCATCTCAATCCACTATCCTGCAAGGAATTTTAAACCAAGGAACTCCTATCCTCTCATAAACAACCCAAAACCCCCTCAAAATATCAACATCCATAACGCATCATAGATGTCCCAACAACCAACCAATCCTACATTGCAAGCACATGCCTCAACTTTACAACAAGCACAACATGCTTATCAACAAGTTGTCCAACAACAACAACAACAAGCCTTAGCAACACAACAACAACAAACAACACTGGAAGCACAATAACAACAACAAGAAGCAACCCTAGTAGCACAACAACAACAGTAGCAAGAAGCCCTAGCAACACAACAACAACAACAACAAGAGAAAGCAACCCTAGCAACATAAAAACAACAACAACAACAAGAAGCAGTGCTAGTAGTACAACAAGCCCAACAACAAGCCCTAGTGGCATAGAAACAACAACAAGCCCAACAAGCAACCTTAGTGGCCCAACAACAACAACAAACCTTGTTAGCCCAACAATATGCCCAACAATAGCAACAACAACAACAACAACAAGGTTTATACTATAACCCTCAATAGAACATCACTAATACAAACACATTAGGAACATATATGCCTCCACCACCATCACCTTCACAATATCCTACACCACCATACACGCCATATATCACCCCATCATTTCAAATTCCCATGTACAATTCATCTGCCTTTCCACAATATGTTCCTCCACCAAATTCGCAAAATGATGTAGCATCGCAACTTAAGGCGTTAGCACAAGAAATGCAGGATATCCATATGGGAAAAATAAAGAAGCCCCATACACAAAAAGCCTACGTTGATATCCCTTTGATCAAAACATTGCAATGGTACCTTTCCCTCCTAGTTTTGAGATCCCCAAATTTGATAAATACATAGGGAGAAGAAATCCTGTGAACCATGCCAAAGAGTTCAACATCATATGCATGGAGGTGGCCTACAATGATTCATATTTGATGTGCCTCTTTCCACGGAGCTTAATAGGCCCAACCATTGATTGGTTTTCTCAATTGCCTCCAGGTATCAAAACCTTCCAAGAAATCACCGATAAATTCATAGATCACTTTTCCTTTAACCTTGATGTGGAAATAAGCTTAGAAGAGTTGTATAATCTCAAACAAAACAAGGGATAATATTTCACCAATTTCTTACAACGATGGAGGGAAAAAGCTAGCAAGAGCAAGTGGCCCATTCCCGATGAACAACAAGTGGGAATTATTATTTCAAATGTTGACCTAGATCTATCCTTCGACTTGAAGATGTAGTGCATTACCTCTTATGATGAGCTTTTCCCTAGAGCCCTTAACATCGAGCATGCTCTAATCTCATAGGGAAATACCCAAGCCTACAAAGACAACTACCCATCAACCAGTTCAAATGACAAGCCTCATGTTTGGGCTAAGAACAAAAACACAACAAATGATGGCATGTTAGATGCTAAGGTGGTCCTAAGTGCTCCTAGGATAAACAACAATCAAATGACTAACGCTCAACCAACCATACAACAAACTGCATCACCACAAAACAATCAGATTAAATAAAACAAAATCCAACAAAGACAAACCACCAAAAAGAAAAACTATGTGAAATGCAAATACACACAGTTGTCAAAACCTATCAAAACCATCATGAAGAAATTGGTAGAGTCAAACTTGATAACGCTTTCCAATTTTGAAAGCTACTAGGAACCACAAGATAAACTACCATGGTACAATGAAAAATATCTTTGTGACTTTCACAAAATTAAGGGACACAAAACATCAAATTGTATGAGGCTCAAAAATATTATCCAAAATGTTATTGAGAATGGAGACATATCTATTGAAGTACTAGCCAAAAACCAGGATATTAAGATATACAAAAACCCCATGTTGGATCACAACAAAGGGAATGACAATGGAAAAGGGAAGACCTATAATAACATGCAACGTGTCTATTCTAATGTAGTTGCTTCCTGTGACAATACCATCACCATTATCGCCATCAAAGGACCTAGTGCAGAGTGTGGAGCCACCAAGTTACATGGAAAAGTCACCATCCAAGGAGTTCTATCTCAACCTATGGCACAACCCAATTTTCCTACATTAAACCCTAAAAACTATAGTCTCCTTGATCAGCTTAAGAAGACCCCCGCACAAATATCTATATTGGAACTATTGAGGATATCCCCTGCACATAGGGAAATCTTAGAGAAGGATTCATCCACATCATCCGTCCCTAAAGATATGGATACATAATAGTTTCAAGCTATGGTACATAGGACATATCACTATTCCTTATCTTCTCACCTTCTCAGAACAAGACCTACCATCACAACCATATCATAGTCATGCTTTACACCTTGAGGTCATTATTCATAAGAACAAGCTTAAAAGAGTCTTAGTAGGTGGAGTTGTTGTTCTAAACATTTGTACCCTTCAGTTGATAAAAAAATTGGGCTATTTAGAAGATGCTATTAAGAAAGAAAAGAGTACAACCATCAGAGCATATGATGATCAAGAGCGAGTATCACAAGGTATCATCACGCTACCCATCCAAGTGGGACCTATCATTGTTGAAACTACATGCCAAGTGTTGAACCTTGATCTCCCCTATGAAATCTTGCTTGGCTGACCATGGATTCATGCCCTAAAAGTTGTAGCTTCAACCTATCACCAATGTATCAAGTTTCCTTTTGAGGACAAAGAAGTTACCATCCATGGAGATCTTGAGCCTTTTTGACTACTGCAAGAACCTTGAAGCCAATTTCTACAAAATACCCCAAATCCCTAAAAATGATGAAGGGCCTACACCATCCTCCTCGTTTATTGACCCATCATCCCTCACATCTACCTCAAAAACAAAAAAAACCATTGTACAAAACATTCCTGATATCAAAGCAGTGATCTAGGATGATGGTTGTGGGAGTTGTAAAATAGAGAAAGAAACTTTTGTTTTAGGAGAGCTACCTCTTTCTCCAAAATCTCATGGGAAACCCACACCTATCAACAAAGTGGCTGAAACAATAAAGATGGCCACTACTACCTTCACCAAGTGGGGGGATTTAAACAAAGAAGATGTCAATGAGGAGGATGTCTCTAAATTGACTCAATCAAGATGACCGATACTACATCCCTTGATTATTCCACTAAATGGATGATGGGATGATAGACATCAACCTAGAGAATAACCTATTCAGTTCTTCAGATTACCCCCAACTCATCTAGATTCTGAAACGATGAAGCAATCTCATAATTCATGGGACTCCATGACAACTTACCATGGGAAGATCACAAATCTAGTTTTGATATAGAGCTAGACACAGGGGCATACTATGGGGAGATGATTGAATCCTTTAGTCGCAAAATTGACGATATAAAAATAACATGTAGATCTTTAAGTGAAAACCACACTATGGCACTTTCTAATCCTAAAATAGTAAAAATAAAGGATGCATCTGAGGGTAAAAACCTCTTTGAGGCACCCAAGGATGAGGGATTCAATCTCCCCCTAAGTGTAATACATTCAAAAAAGTCAACAGTGTTAGCAGAGAAGGCTAACCCAGTGAATGTCAAAACAAAAGAAGCACCCAAGATCACTTTCTTTGTCAAATCCTTGTTGGATGAAGAAAAAAAAACCTCACAACGTTCTCGAAAGAGCGAAGATCCAACTTTGCATGGTCATATACAAATATGTCGGGCCTTGATCTAGAAGTTGTTGTGCATCATTTAGTAGTCTATCCTAAAGCCAAACCAATGAAGAAAAAACTAAGAAAGATGTACCCTCAAATAGCACTCTTGGTGAAACTTGAGTTACAAAAGCTTCTTGACGTTAGATTCATTTGACCAATAGATTATCTTGAGTGGGTTTCAAACCTGGTACCAGTCTCCAAACCCATCGGGGGCATCAAAATATGCATAGATTTCATAGATTCAAACAAAACATGTTTGAAGGATGATTTCCCTCTTCCTAACATTGACATCATCGTCGATTTAATAGCTGGGCATGAAATGCTATCACTCATGGATGGTTTTTTAGCCTATAATCAAATCATGATCGCCAAGGAAGATCAACACAAAACTGCATTCACTTGTCCATGGGGAACATATTGTTGGAACATGATGCCATTTGGGTTGAATAACGTAGGAGCAACCTATCAAAGATAAATGAACCTCATCTTTCATGAAATGATTCATAAAATAGTCAGAGACTATGTGGATGATATTTTGGCCAAGTCAAAGAAAAGGAGTGAGCACATAGAAGTATTGGGACCCATCTTCGACAGGCTCGAAGAGTATAAGGTACGACTAAACCCGAAAAAGTGTGTCTTTGGGGTTACGTCAAGGAAAATTCTTGGCTACATTGTATCAAAAAGAGGGATAGAGATTGATCCAAAAAAAGTAAAATCCATTCTAGACATGGAACCACTGCAAAAATTGAAGCAGTTGAGAGGGCTACAAGGAAGGTTGTAATCCATTAGAAGGTTCATAGAGCAATTATCAAATAAAATTTACCCTTTATCACATCTTCTCCATAAAGGAATAACTTACAAGTGAGATGAGAAGTGTGATAAAGCCTTCTAGTAGATCAAGTACTACCTATTGATACCTCTAGTACTCATGCCACTGATACTGAACAAATCATTGATCCTATGTATCTCTGTAACATCATCAACACTGGGTGCTCTTCTAGCACAACATGATGAAAACAGAAAAGAAAGAGCCATATATTACATCAACAAGACCTTGGTAGGCTATGAAATGAATTACTCATCCATTGAGAAAGAATGCTTAGCGGTGGTTTTTTCTTCACAAAATTTTAGACATTACATGTTGTCACATCAAATCAAGCTTATTGCAAAGATCGACCCATTAAGATACCTGTTATCCAAAGGAACTCTAATTGGGTGAATGACCAAATGGGTGATGATATTGACAAAAATTGACATAGAGTATATGGATCACAAGGAAATCAAAGGACAAGTGCTCACAGACCAACTAGTAGAAACACCCATCTATGCAAAGAACCCTTTGATATTTGAATTTCCTGATGAATCAATGTTTCTTGTCAATACAACAAGTCAATGGAAAATGTATTTTTATGGATCATTTACTTAGAGCATGGATCAGGGGCAGGTATTCTTTTTATCACCCCTCAAGGTGAGTGCATTCCAAAGTCATACTGGCTATCATTTCCATGTATTAACAATACTACAGAATATGAAGCCCTAATAATCAGTCCAAGGATAGCAGTGTAGTGGTAGATACAAGAGTTGAAAGTACATGGAGAATCACAATTGGTTATCAACCAAGTCAACGATGACTACCAGACCAAGGATGATAAGATTACTCCTTACAAGAAGATGGTAGAAAGTCTCAAGGAATTTTTCATTGATATAACTTTTGAGAAGATTCTTTGCATGAACAATCAGAAAACAAATGCTATGGAAACAATTGGATCATTGTTAGATATGCTGCAAAACATCCTTCAATGTGAATTCTTGGCACAACAACTTCTCATGCCAGCTTTCAAAATCCTAGAATCTGAATTCGTGTGTGTAATTGTTGGTCCCAGGTCCCTGTGGTATCATGATATATTCACCTACCTTAGCAGAGGAACCCTCCCATCTAATATCACCTCCAACCTTAAAAAGACATTTGTCAAAAAGGCATCCCGATTTATGATCCTAGGTGATACCCTTTATTGTAGAAGCATCAAAGGGACATTACTATGATGTCTCAACCAAGAGGAAGCCTTGACCGCCTTAACAAAAGTACATAATGACATATGTGGTTCCCATTCTAGTGGTATGACTTTAGCTAAGAAACTGTTGAGGACGGGGTGTTACTAGCCAACCATATAAAGTGAAGCCCATCAGTATTTGCAGAAGTGTTTCTAGTGTCAACAACATGGAGATCTTATTCACGCTTCAGCTTAGGAATTACTACCAATGGTCACACCTTGGAATTTCTTGTAGTTGGGGCTTGCCTCATAGGAAAGATTACTCCCACCTCATCTAATGGCTAGAAGTTCATCATAAAAAAAACTGAGAACTTTACCAAGTGGGTCAAATCCATTCCTATGACCTACATAATAGGGAAGAAAATTGCCAAATTTATCCTGAATTACCTTTTTTGTCATTATGGTGTTCCACAAGCCCTTATTTCTGATAACAAAACACCCTTCAAGAATCAGGATGTGAAAGAGCTATGTCAAAGATTCAACATCCAACATCGGTTCTCTACCCCTCATTACCCCCAGGGCAATAGTCAAGCTAAGGCTACAAACAAGACCATTCTAAAAATCCTAAAGAAAATGGTCAATGAAGTTGGCTATGACTGAAATCTACAGTTAAATCCCACCCTATGGGCCTATCGAACCAGTATCTACATGCCTATAGGTGCAACCCATTTCTCCTTGATCTATAGATCAGAAGCCATCTTTCCTATTGAGGTCAAGCTTCCTTCACTATGAGTGTCACTGCAAAATATGATCACTGATGAAGAGTACAAAGTATCTTAGCTAAATGAGCTAGAATTATTGGATGAGTGTTGTCTTGACACCTTTAATCATTTGCAAGTATATCAAAACCGACTAAAATGGAGCTATAACAAGAAGATCAAGAGTTGATCTTTCTAGGTAGGGGATCTTGTTCTCAAGAAGAATTGGAAAAATATTCTAGATCAAGATAGTAAAGGAAAATTTGAGCCTAACTGGTTAGGTCCATTTGTCGTCACAACTAGCTATGGATCAGGAGCATACCAATTATCAACACCTGAAGGTGAACCCTTGTAGGAACCGACCAACAAGTTTGCATCTTAAAAAGTTTTATGCCTAGGCTTGAAGGGTGTAAATCTCAAAAAAGTAAAAAAATCAATCAAAAATCCAAAAAAATAAGAAAAAGGATTAAAAATAGAAAAAAAAAATCGTCCTCTAGTGAAAACCACTTCAGTGGCACTTTGTGAAAGTACCTTGGTGAAAACTTGGCAAACAGGTACCTTATGTAAATAAAGCACCTCCATCTATTCTTTGGCTCTTTATCCTATCATTCTTTGCATTGCATCCATTCACTGCATCATTCATCCTATTTATTCCATCACCCATCCACGTCTATATCATAGCTTGATATTGTGAAGTATCGTATCCCCTCTTAGTACTACTTGGGATATTTCATCCAGGTTAGCTTGTCCTACCTATATCGACATAGTATATTACATAACACTAGGGGAAATTTCTTATGGATCAGATCGAGTTCTTATATATCTTAAGGTTATTTGAAATCTCATTGAAAATTCCAAAACATTTGTAAAATAGTCATGAAAATCTAAAAACACTTGCAAAATCCAAAAAATCCAAAAACATTCAAAATCCTGTACAACTAAAATCCAAAAACATTCAAAAATTGTAAAGTTAAAAATCCAAAATATCCAAAACACATCAAAATCCCTAAAAGGGTAAAAACATCGAAAATATAAAAATAATACCATGTCAAACTACGAGTCTTTGAGCTTGAAAATAGGTAAGGCCATCATTGATGTGCCCTTGAGACACCCTAGGTCAATCCTTTAAGAGTTTGTCACAATAAACTAGAAATCCATCAACTGTTTATCTCATTAGCAATAAGTGAAGTTAGTCGAACTATGTGGTCTCTACATGTATAACGTAGGAAAGGCTGATAGTCTTTTAGGTTAGGTTCTTGGTTGAAATTGAAAACCCCAAAACATTAGAAAACCTAGAAAACTCTAAACAACATCAGATAATCAAAAATCAAAAAAATCACATAAGCACTCAGAAAATGACCAAAAACAACCTCAAATTTTTTTTTAAAATATAAAAAACATGGAAATATTCCAAAAAATCCATAACCATCCATCCCATTTCGCTTTTACTCACAATAAAATTCACCCATAATAAATCAATCATCACCTTCAACCTTTGGTGAAACAAGTAGAAAGCAAGTATCCCAAGTCGAAAAATGAGAACCTAAGTGTCAAAATATAATGTCTAAATCATAGGTAAACAAGTCAGTAGAGTTTGTATCAATGGCTTATCACACCTAATCCTAATCAAAACATCTGGTAAAAATTTCCTAGGATGCATCCTTCCTATGATGGACATCAACATCAGAAATAACCTTAGCTACATTAAACTGGCAAGAGATATAGATACCACTGACTGTTTGTCTTGGATCTTTTCTTATGATTTATCTTATCAACCCATTCTGAGGACCTCTCGATGATGTCTAAACGATTTAGAGAGAAAGGAATGGGGCATCAATCATTATCTTTTGTTTGTTGTGCTTGTGGGTATTCTTGTAAAATAATCTTGGTGCATACTTGCTTAGTTGTGTGTAGGGAGGTTGTTTGGAGTAGATTGTTGACTATTGCATATGCTATGGTCCAATATATTCTAAGCTACTAAACTACATTCCGATGAGGTTTTTGTATGCCAAGGTGTGAACAAGAACTATCCTATCTATTTATAGAGTCAAAGTCTACTACACTAGATTCAAAGCCATCTTTGTTATTAATACCATGATGCATCGTGTCTATGTGTTATATAAAAAATAAGGAATGACAGAAAATCCCAATTCCAAAATATGAGAAAATCATCCATCTCGTCACCATATCTAATAAAGTCTCAGTGAATCATGGACTTGTTGGACTTTTGAATTAATCTTCAAAATTGAGGGTCAAATCATTCATCTTATTCTTCTATCTTCTTTCCACACTAACCTGGTATCATGACAATCAACATTACATCATCATGCATCCATCCTTCATCCACAAACTCACTAGCATGCATACATCTCCCATTATCACAACATATCATAATAATGGGAAACATAATCCACTACATAATCATCATCATTTAAGTTGTTTTGAATAATATAGATTTTTTATTCTAAGCATCTTAATACATTGCATTATCATTCATATCATAAAAATTTATAACATCCATACTATAAGCATCATCCATATGTGCATCCATATACATCCGCATATGTACATCATGACATCATAAATCACATGGAGAAAGTACACAAAATAAATGCAACCATCCATACATCTTGCATAAACTTATCATATCATCTACATATCATGACATATCATAACATCCATTCCATAACATATCATAAAAAGATACTGAAAAATAAGGTAACACATCCATTACATTGCATTCATCTCATAACATCTGGTGCAGGGGCACCATTAGTTAAAATTTGTCAATCAAAATTGTTAAGGGCTAGGCTTTAGGAGTTTTGATTTTTTTCATTAAAATAAGTTCTTGAGACCATTTTATAATGTAATTAGTCATTATTGAATCATATTTAGGTGTCTAGGTGGTTTGGCCTTCAAAAAGTGCAAAATATTGAACAATTGCTAATTGTGCAAAATTGCAAGTTTGAAAAAGTTGTAAAAAGGAAAAATTGGAAGACCAATGGTAACTCAAGTTCAAATGGCCATTTTGGGAATTTGAAGTAGCTAGTTTGAAGGGAAAAAGTATAAAAAGCATCGATGTAAATATGATTTTGAAGATTGAAAGAAAAACCAAATAAAGAATACCCTATTTTTTCAGATTTTTTGAGTTTTCTATATTGTTCCTGAACTGTACGGCCCATACAACACTTCATTGATTCAAATTTATTTGGAATAGTATAGTATTTTGTTTCATCTTTCATTTGAACCATCTTTGAAGGTTTCCCATTGAATTTGGTGCATTTTGTAGTCAATTTCCTAAGACTGGCCTAACACATAAATTTAAGGTTTTGAAAGTCCTTTAAAATGGTATATTGACCCATTCCTCTCACTATGGCCATTGTAACTTGAGGAATGGGTCTGCATCATCAATAAAAAGGTGTGAGAATGGCAAGTGAGTGCAGGGGAGGTCAAGAATTGTGTTGGGCATGAAGCCCTAGTGAGGAAACTTGTGTTTTCCTAGTGAAATTATGAGGTTTTGTGATGTCAAAGTAAGTTTTGTGATGGGGAAGCATTATTTCATGTTGTATTAAGCTTGTGTAGAATATTTTAGACCTATTTGTAGTGGTGAGATGTTTGGGTAAAGTTGGAAAGTGTATTTTTCAATAAGCCCTAGGTTTTGTGAATAGGCACATGGGTGGTTGAATTCCTAACAAATGATGGTGTTTTCTTTTATTTGAGCACTTGTGAATTGCTTCCCACTAGGTTTAAGGAGTTTTGGAAAAGTATAGAGACAAATATCTTTGCAAAAGTGGCCTAATTTGAGGCCTAGAAGGCGTAAAAAGCTTGATCTGAGAAAGTTGTTACAAAATAACCATTGGTGATTTGTTGGTATGTTATCATGTGTCAAAATGGGTCCCTAAAATGGGTCAGGTATTGATCTGAAAGGATGTGATTGTGAAGATTTACCTGATTTAGTCAAAGTGCAATGCTATAAGGAAGAGAGTGGTTTTGGTGAGATTGCGACTTGGTAATTGTTGTTGCTGGTTGGAATTGTGTTTTGTGTGATTTTAGCACCTCCCCTGATTACATCAACATCACATATCATAAACATTACATCATCACATTACATAAACATAAATAAAAGAAGTGCGTCCATCCATTACATCCATACATAATCATTCATAACATATATAACATCACATCATAACATAGGAATCCATACATTAATAAAGCATGAAATAAAGGACATCACATCATGGGTCTAAATTATCTTGTGTAGCACTCGAAAAATAAAGAGTGTTTTCAATTCGTTCAAATCAGTACAAAAGGGAAATTAAGAGTATTTTCAATTTGTTCAAATCAGTGTAAAAGGATTTCCAAGTAATCAACATTGTTCATAAAACTTCCAAAATGAGCTCAATAAAAGAGAATTTAAATTACATTTCATGTATAATAATAATATAAATTTATCAAGATTATACAAAGCATAAGTATTTCAATGACTTTTCTCATATACATATATTCAACCATACTTGGAAGAAATCAACAATTCCAATAGGAACATCTTTTCTATGCTAAGTCATAAAACTTTAATTCCTCAGATCAATGTTACATTAGATACTTTCAAATCATACTTCTAATCCAAAGTTTCAACAAAGAATGTCAAATACATATACATTTACAATGGGCTTCACAAGCCAATCCTGAATAATACACAAGTACATCAATAGCAAATAAAACTCGTAACCACCAACAGCCGTGACACCATCGGTCTGCTTGCGAGCTGGGGCCAAGAGTGTGATTTAGGCGCCTTTTCCGCCCAACCACGAAGTACATGACTTCCCCGGGTTCCTTCCTAACTCGAAGGAATCCCCGGCCCTGCATAAAGGAGCCTAGCAACCCGAAATAGTAAAACAGGAGGGAAACTCTCGATGCATGCCTGGTGCCTATATGCATTTCTAACATGAGAAAAACACATTTCTTGCAACAGGAGGTGGCAGAGACTCAAATAAATATATGTTTCTAGGCTTTTAAAACAAACCCATCTATTTCAATGGTACAAGTGCTTGGCCAAGCATAAATAATACAAGTAAATGGTAGTTTAGAAAAGGTAATACTACCGTCTCTGTTGGTCCACCTTCGGCACCCTGTCCCAGAAGTTACCAAAAGTAAAGTATGAATAAATACCAAAGCAGAAAGTTGTGCATTTTCTTACATGTTTCATTCATTCAATTGATTCTAAAAAGAATTTCAAATGTGAATTCCAGAACATCCTTTGAAAGAAAAATTGTAAATTTAGTAGTAGGATTTCGTTTACTCTTTTGTAAGTAATCCTTTTCTGATTTGGAAAAAGGCTCTGTTTTTAAAGAAAAACATGTATGTCAAAATACTATCAGTGCACTATTAGAAAGAAAGATTTAATTAATTTGTTTGAATGAAACAGTGTTTTCTGATTTCAGTATGTACTTCTATTCTTTCCAAATTCAGGCTGACTGATAGTGTAATTCCCAATTTTAATACAGGTTTCAGAGTATTAGTAATATACTGAAACAGTGCAATTTGTTCAGAATATCAGAGGTTTGAAAGATAATCTTGCATTCAAATTTTATATTGTATTCCTTTACTCAGGATTGTACTTCTGTATGTAAGTATATGACAAAGTAATCAAGAAGATTTTCAGTTTACATGGTTTCGCAGAAATACTTCTGTTCTTGTTCCAGGTTTAACATTTCTGAGATATTTGTGTATATTTAACAGAGATCATATCACTTTCTGGAAATGGTTTTCCTGTTCAAACTTGCATTTTGGTATATATATGCATGGATATAAATATATATATAAATAAATAATATATATATATATGTATACATATACAGCTAAGTGTATATGTATATATATATATATGTGTGTGTGTGTGTGTAAAAATTCATATACAGCTGAGTGTGAATTTTGAAGAAAGAAATACTGGTTTTTTTATAACTGTTCAAAAGTTCTCTGGCCGTGCACACAGAATATAAACATTTTTCAGGGTTTCCCTACTGGCGTTGAGCATCATAAGGGCGTAGGAAGCCCTTGCCCCTCCCATGGGGAGGGGGCGGGCTGTGAGGGGCTCGCGCCTCCTCCACAGGCCGCGGCCTGTGGAGGGCGCGAGCCTCCCACAGTGCCGCGTCCTTCCCATGGGGAGGACAAGGGATTAAATCCCTATCCTTATTCCAGTGTAATACAATTTCAAAACTCAAAATAAAGAAGACATTTTGCCCAGTATATACTGCATTCGAATTTATCTCAAAGGCATTTTGAATTTATTTCAGATGATAGAGTTTTATGCAGAAATTATATGCATATATATATATATATATATGTATATATGCACGGGAATTCAGATTCCTGTGCATATATATATATATATATATATATGTTTATGTATATTTCCAGTTATAATTGAGAGCAATTTAATAAATTGCAACTTCTTTTTTTTTCAACAGAATGTAACCCTAATCTGGAAGAAAAGATTGGGTATTCTATATTGCAACAATGAGAAGTAAACTATTACCCAGATTCAGAAATAAAATCGGAAGAGAAATCTCAGTTATCTGTAATCATTTCATGGAATGATGCATTTCATATCTTCAATTTCCTTACTGCAATTTTAAACTAAATGAAGGCAAAGCATGAAAAGAACCTGGCAATTTTTCTCCAGTGCAGATGCCCAGTAATACCTTCTTGTCACCTCTTTCCAGAGCTCTCGGATATGTCTGAATGAATGTTCTCTTTTCTCTCTTAAAGATTTATTCCTCTTTTCGAGGATCATGCAGAGTATTTCCAGATGACAGATAAATTTCTCATGCAAATTCTAAAGATTGCCACATGCCAACAGCATTGTTGGTTTTAAGGAAAAATTTCCAGAGCCCAAAGTTCTCTCGGGCTGTTCATTCCTCTTTATTTTGGAAAAATAACCATATGCAAACAGAAATATCTCCCCTTTATACAAACCAATTATTTCATTATATGCAAACATAATATTTTTACTTTATTATTTGTTTTGTTTTATTTTATTTTTTTTAATTTCCTATATATTATATTTCTTTTAAAATCAGATTTTTCCTTTTTATTGCACAAAAATAAATGGGATAAATTAAAATAGAATAAACCATATTCTCTTCACAATTTTTATGGTTAATTAAACTATATTTTAATTTTTCTATGCTAATCAATTTCAAACAATCATATTGAAAACAGACATGACCTAATGCAGCTACATGATTTTACGTGGTGTGTGCGTAATCGAGAGCTTCTCCTCTTTTACCCTGTCGGGAAGCTAACCTTCTTTTCCTCAATCACACTCTTGGCCTTCGATCACCTGCAACTCAAATGCACTCAGGCGTGCAAAAACGAAAGTGTATTAGTAACCAATATAGAAATATAAATTTAAACAATAATTAAATCAACATTCCTATTTTGTATAAAATGCACTCATAATTCTGAAAGAAAACAATTATTTTTCTACATTTCCATACACCAAAGCATTGTAGTATATTATATTGCTCTAACACGTATCATAATTCGTATATTAAATCCCACAAAGTCATGGTCAAACAACGTTAAAGTAAGTCATGGTCAAAATAGCATCAAAGTAAGTCATGGTCAAAATAGCATCAAAGTATGAGACGTGACATCCTTCCCTACTTGGGAAGAGACATCGTCTCGATGTCTAAAAGCAAGTTACATAACAAAATTGAGATATTAGTACTTCGTAAGTCTCTATAAAAGAAAATATAGGTATGCTAAGGTCTCAAATGAAGAAAGATTCTATCTATATCCTCAGCATTTTCCCAGGTGGCATTATCCACCAAATACTGGTCCCATTGGACCCTATATTGCATAATGTATCTATTACGCAACTTAACGTTGCGCTCTTCCAGGATCCTGACGGGTTCCACCTGTATCACCCCTGGGTCCTGGACCTGCAATGCACGCCAATCAAGGATATGAGCAATATCTGGATGGTAAGGCTTAAGTACTGAAACATGAAATACATTATGTATCCGGGATAGAGCTGGTGGCAGAGCAAGCCTGTAAGCAACTGGATTCACCACCTCCAAAACATCAAAAGGGCCAACAAACCTAGGAGCCAACTTAGAGTTCTTGCCGAAAGAGATTGAACTCTTATGCGGCCGAACCCTCAAAAAGACCTTATCCCCTGCAGAGAACTGCCTAAAGCTCCGGTTCTTATCTGCTAGACTTTTCTGTCTATCTGCAGCCTGCTTCAATTTTTCCTTAATGATTTTCATTTGGTCTTCCATTTCTCTGAGCATCTCAGGGCCAATCACCACCCTGTCTTCTACTCTATCCCAACTAATGGGTGTCCGACATTTACGTCCATAAAGGGCTTCAAAAGGTGCCATGCCCAAAGAAGCATGGTAGGAGTTGTTGTAAGCAAACTCCACCAAAGGCAAATACTCCTCCCACTTATATTGCTGTTCCATACAGTACATGCGGAGGAGATCTTCTACTACCTGGTTCACCCTCTCTGTCTGACCATCGGTCTGAGGATGATATGCGGAACTGAAATTTAATTTAGTTCCCAGGGAAGAGTTTAATGTGATCCAAAACCTAGAAGTCATTCGAGTGTCTCGATCTGAGATGATCGTCTCTGGCACTCCATGCAACCGGAAGATTTCCTGAACAAATTTTCTTGCTAAAACCATTGATCCATCCTTGAGATTTCCAGGAATGAAATGAGCAACCTTTGTCAATTTATCCACCACAACCAAGATGGTATCATGTCAGTTTTTAGACATTGGTAACCCCTGTATAAAATCCATAGTGATAACCTGCCATTTATACTCTGGTACCCTGTGAGGATACAAGAGTCCTGTCGGATGTACATGCTCAGCTTTGACTTGCTGGCATTCCAAGCATCGGGCTACATGGGACGTAATATCCCTTTTAAGTCCTGGCCAGAAGTATAGTGGCCTAAGTCCTTCCATCATTTTTGTAATACCGGGATGTCCTGAGTATGGAGCATTGTGGAACTCTTCTAGCACTAACTCTCTCAAGTTTGCAGAACTAGGAATGTACATTCGTCCCTGGTATCTCAAAAGTCCATCTGATTCTAATATATAACCCTCATATCGACGATCGGAGGGATTCACCCCAAGGGCTTGTTTCACCTTTTCATAATGTTCATCCCCAAAGGAGGATTGCACTACTTGTTGCCTGAAATCTGATTTTATGGTAACCATGGCTGCAAGGTGCCTCCTTCTACTCAGGGCATCAGCCACTCTGTTTTCCTTACCTTTAATATATTCAATCCCAAAATCATATTCACTTAGGAATTCCAGCCATCGCCTTTGTCGGGCATTGAGATTAGGTTGAGTGAAGATATATCTCAATCTTGCATGGTCTGTCTTAAGTTCGAAAGGCTTTCCCAAGAGATAATGTCTCCACATTTGTAAAGCATGGACTATGGCTGCCAATTCTAAGTCATGTGGTGCATAATTTAATTCATGCTGTTTTAACTTCCTTGATTCATAAGCTACCACTTGCCCTTCTTGCATAAGAACTGCTCCTACCCCTTCCCCTGATGCATCAGTAATAACTATAAAATGGCCATTCGGATCTGGCACAACTAGGATGGGTGCGGTAGTGAGTTTCTTCTTAAGCAGCTGAAAAGCTTCCTCACATTTATCGCTCCATTCAAACTTCTTTTCCTTCTTCTGTAGTGCAGTGATGGGTGCTGCAATTGTTGAGAACCCCTGAACAAACTTCCTATAGTATCCTGCAAGTCCCATGAAACTTGAACTTCAGAGACATTTTGCGGTGCTGGCCAATCCATAATTGCCTTAATCTTCTCTGGGTCCACTCTTACCCCTTCCGCTGAAATCACATGACCTAAATAATGCACTTCGGATTGGAAGAAGGTACATTTAGACATCTTCCCATACAGCTTATGTTCCCTCAGACGCTGCAACACAATCCTCAAATGCTTCTCATGTTCTTCCTCTGACTTAGAATAGATCAAGATATCGTCAAGAAAAATTAGGACAAAATTATCCAAACAATCTCGGAAGACACTATTCATCAGGTTCATGAAAGCTGCAGGAGCATTACTTAGCCCAAATGGTAGCACAGTAAACTCATAGTGCCCATACCTTGTTCTGAAGGCAGTTTTGTGAATGTCTTCTTCCTTCAGTCTCAACTGGTGGTATCCTGATCTTAAATCAATTTTTGAGAATACCTTGGCATCTTTTAGCTGATCAAACAAATCATCGATGCGGGGGAGCATGTATTTATTCTTGATAGTGACCTTGTTAAGCATTCTATAGTCAATGCACAACCTCAAGGTACCATCCTTCTTTTTCACGAAGATGACTGGTGCTCCCCAAGGTGACACGCTTGGCCTAATAAGACCCTGCTTCAATAATTCTTCTAGTTGGGCCTTAAGCTCAAATAATTCTGTTGTATTCATCCTGTAAGGAGCCTTAGACTGAGGTTCTGCTCCTGGAATCAGATCAATAGAAAAATCAAACACACGCCTAGGCGGAAGCTCAGTCAGCTCGGTAGGAAAAACATCCTCAAATTCTTTCAGAATGGGATGATCATTAATTGAGGATTCCTTCTCATCAAGGTCCTTGACCTTTATTGCAAAGATAGTGCATCCCTTCCGACTTGCCTTTTTCAACTGCATGGCGGAGACTTGCCTAAGCTCTAAAGGCTTTTTAATACCACAAAGCTCCACTTGGTTTCCTCGGTCATCAAGACACTTAATTGACTTCTCTTCACAATCCACAAGAGCCTTATGTTCAGAGAGCCAATTTATCCCTAATATCACATCGTAAGACCCCAATGGTGCAACATACAAGTTCACCTGCGTCTGAAGGTTAGGGAGTTCAAGTTTGCTGAAATACATGCATTGCTCTACCTTCTTCTCTACCCGGTTTCCATACTGAACTTTCCAAGAATTTTCCATAAAACTTGGTCTAATTGATAATTTAGTCAAAACATGAGGATCTATAAAACTATCAGTAGCACCAGTATCAATCAGAACAGAAACAGGGCATCCGAATAATTTACCCGATAACTGGATGGGAGTTGCTTGATAATCTACTTGGCGATTGTCAACCGCTGCATGAATATGATGTTGATTCCTGTTATTTTTTTTGTTATTTCTCTGAGGAAACACACTGGCGTAATGCTCGCCACCACAGGTGTAACAACCTCCACGAGGTGCTTTGGGCTTGTCAGAAAAAATCTCTCCTGTTATTATCATTCCTTTTATTGAAGTTGCCCCTCTTGTTGTTATTGTTCCTGTTTCCTTCGTTGCGGTCCTGAGGACTACCATCCCTCTTCAAATTTCTGATTTGCCTATTTTCATTCCCTTGACTGTCCTGTTTGCTCTGACCACCCTGATTGCTATTACCTTGACGATTCCCTTGGAACTTCTTATTGCCATACTTGGCTTCCCTGCTCTTCTTATAGTTAGCAGCTTGTTGCAACTTGTGTTCCTGTTTGATTGCTAAATCAAAAACTTCATCCATGGTGGCTGGATTATGCAGATCTATTTCATTTCCAATTTGAGGTCTAAGTCCCAAAATAAATTTTCAAACTCGAAATCTCTCATCATGCTGGTATTGGGGTGCGTACTTAAGCAAGTGAGAGAATTTCTCCCAATATTGAGTCACTGTCATGCCACCCTGTATAAGTACCTGGAATTCTGTCATTTTCTTATCAAAATGAGATTGTGGTAACCACCTCTTCCTACATAGTTGTAGGAACTTATCCCAAGTTACCTTCCCATGCATAAACTGCTTATCCGCCCTTTCATTTTCCCACCAAGTAGCAGCCTCACCGGTGAGTTGATATGAACCCCATTCAGCCTTTGTTTCATCTGATAAATTTCGTAGGGCGAAATACCTCTCCATTTCTATAACCCAAGCTTCTGCCCCATCTCCAAAGGTTTTCCCATCAAACTTCGGAGGAGCGACCTTCTTTAGGTCTTTTCCCAACTCCTCAGCCACCCTATTTAGATTTTCCTCTTTTCCAGGTGGTTCAGCATTTGTTTCTCCATCAGTTTCATTTGTGTTTAATCCTTGATGGCCATCTCGCCTCCCTTGTTCTAATTCTTCAATTCTAGCCCCCTGACTTTGCAGCAAGGCCAAAATTTGATCTAGTTTATCATTGGGACCTCCACGAGATCCACCAATTCGCTGGTACACTCTATTTTCCATTTTAGGTCACCCTGATTAAGACACAATGTCATACGTAGTTAGGCATAGGTCCTAGAGTTGAACCTTGCTGCTCTGATACCAAGATGTAGCACTCAAAAATTAAGAGTGTTTTCAATTCATTCAAATCAGTACAAAAGGGAAATTAAGAGTATTTTCAATTTGTTCAAATCAGTGTAAAAGGATTTCCAAGTAATCAACATTGTTCATAAAACTTCCAAAATGAGCTCAATAAAAGAGAATTTAAATTGCATTTCATGTATAATAATAATATCAATTTATCAAGATTATACAAAGCATAAGTATTTCAATGACTTTTCTCATATACATATATTCAACCATACTTGGAAGAAATCAACAATTCCAATAGGAACATCTTTTCTATGCTAAGTCATAAAACTTTAATTCCTCAGATCAATGTTACATTAGATACTTTCAAATCATACTTCTAATCCAAAGTTTCAACAAAGAATGTCAAATACATATACATTTACAATGGGCTTCACAAGCCAATCCTGAATAATACACAAGTACATCAATAGCAAATAAAACTCGTAACCACCAACCGCCGTGACACCATCGGTCTGCTTGCGAGCTGGGGCCAAGAGTGTGATTCAGGCGCTTTTCCGCCCAACCACGAAGTACATGACTTCCCCGGGTTCCTTCCTAACTCGAAGGAATCCCCGGCCCTGCATAAAGGAGCCTAGCAACCCGAAACAGTAAAACAGGAGGGAAACTCTCGATGCATGCCTGGTGCCTATATGCATTTCTAACATGAGAAAAACACATTTCTTGCAACAGGAGGTGGCAGAGACTCAAATAAATATATGTTTCTAGGCTTTTAAAACAAACCCATCTATTTCAATGGTACAAGTGCTTGGCCAAGCATAAATAATACAAGTAAATGGTAGTTTAGAAAAGGTAATACTACCGTCTCTGTTGGTCCACCTTCGGCACCCTGTCCCGGAAGTTACCAAAAGTAAAGTATGAATAAATACCAAAGCAGAAAGTTGTGCATTTTCTTACATGTTTCATTCATTCAATTGATTCTAAAAAGAATTTCAAATGTGAATTCCAGAACATCCTTTGAAAGAAAAATTGTAAATTTAGTAGTAGGATTTCGTTTACTCTTTTGTAAGTAATCCTTTTCTGATTTGGAAAAAGGCTCTGTTTTTAAAGAAAAACATGTATGTCAAAATACTATCAGTGCACTATTAGAAAGAAAGATTTAATTAATTTGTTTGAATGAAACAGTGTTTTCTGATTTCAGTATGTACTTCTATTCTTTCCAAATTCAGGCTGACTGATAGTGTAATTCCCAATTTTAATACAGGTTTCAGAGTATTAGTAATATACTGAAACAGTGCAATTTGTTCAGAATATCAGAGGTTTGAAAGATAATCTTGCATTCAAATTTTATATTGTATTCCTTTACTCAGGATTGTACTTCTGTATGTAAGTATATGACAAAGTAATCAAGAAGATTTTCAGTTTACATGGTTTCGCAGAAATACTTCTGTTCTTGTTCCAAGTTTAACATTTCTGAGATATTTGTGTATATTTAACAGAGATCATATCACTTTTTGGAAATGGTTTTCCTGTTCAAACTTGCATTTTGGTATATATATGCATGGATATAAATATATATATAAATAAATATATATATATATATGTATACATATACAACTAAGTGTATATGTATATATATATATATGTGTGTGTGTGTGTGTGTAAAAAATTCATATACAGCTGAGTGTGAATTTTGAAGAAAGAAATACTGGTTTTTTTATAACTGTTCAAAAGTTCTCTGGCCGTGCACACAGAATATAAACATTTTTCAGGGTTTCCCTATTGGCGTTGAGCATCATAAGGGCGTAGGAAGCCCTTGCCCTTCCCATGGGGAGGGGGCGGGCTGTGAGGGGCTCACGCCTCCTCCACAGGCCGCGGCCTGTGGAGGGCGCGAGCCTCCCACAGTGCCGCGTCCTTCCCATGGGGAGGACAAGGGATTAAATCCCTATCCTTATTCCAGTGTAATACAATTTCAAAACTCAAAATAAAGAAGACATTTTGCCCAGTATATACTGCATTCGAATTTATCTCAAAGGCATTTTGAATTTATTTCAGATGACAGAGTTTTATGCAAAAATTATATGCATATATATATATATATGTATATATGCACGAGAATTCAGATTCCTGTGCATATATATATATATATGTTTATGTATATTTCCAGTTATAATTGAGAGCAATTTAATAAATTGCAGCTTCTTTTTTTTTCAACAGAATGTAACCCTAATCTGGAAGAAAAGATTGGGTATTCTATATTGCAACAATGAGAAGTAAACTATTACCCAGATTCAGAAATAAAATCGGAAGAGAAATCTCAGTTATCTGTAATCATTTCATGGAATGATGCATTTCATATCTTCAATTTCCTTACTGCAATTTTAAACTAAATGAAGGCAAAGCATGAAAAGAACCTGGCAATTTTTCTCCAGTGCAGATGCCCAGTAATACCTTCTTGTCACCTCTTTCCAGAGCTCTCGGATATGTCTGAATGAATGTTCTCTTTTCTCTCTTAAAGCTTTATTCTTCTTTTCGAGGATCATGCAGAGTATTTCCAGATGACAGATAAATTTCTCATGCAAATTCTAAAGATTGCCACATGCCAACAACATTGTTGGTTTTAAGGAAAAATTTCCAGAGCCCAAAGTTCTCTCGGGCTGTTCATTCCTCTTTATTTTGGAAAAATAACCATATGCAAACAGAAATATCTCCCCTTTATACAAACCAATTATTTCATTATATGCAAACATAATATTTTTACTTTATTATTTGTTTTGTTTTATTTTATTTTTTTTAATTTCCTATATATTATATTTCTTTTAAAATCAGATTTTTCCTTTTTATTGCACAAAAATAAATGGGATAAATTAAAATAGAATAAACCATATTCTCTTCACAATTTTTATGGTTAATTAAACTATATTTTAATTTTTCTATGCTAATCAATTTCAAACAATCATATTGAAAAAAGACATGACGTAATGCAGCTACATGATTTTACGTGGTGTGTGCGTAATCGAGAGCTTCTCCTCTTTTACCCTGTCGGGAAGCTAACCTTCTTTTCCTCAATCACACTCTTGGCCTTCGATCACCTGCAACTCAAATGCACTCAGGCGTGCAAAAACGAAAGTGTATTAGTAACCAATATAGAAATATAAATTTAAACAATAATTAAATCAACATTCCTATTTTGTATAAAATGCACTCATAATTCTGAAAGAAAACAATTATTTTTCTACATTTCCATACACCAAAGCATTGTAGTATATTATATTGCTCTAACACGTATCATAATTCGTATATTAAATCCCACAAAGTCATGGTCAAACAGTGTCAAAGTAAGTCATGGTCAAAATAGCATCAAAGTATGAGACGTGACATCTTGTATATATATCAAAAAATGATTGTCATGATACAATATATGAATTAGTGTATGTGTATATCAATAAAAAATACAATATTCACGAGGCTATAAAAAATGAGCCTATGAATGTATATATGTATAAATAATTAGGTAGGTAATAAAAAAAGTGTCTATGAAATGGCTAGCTTTGGTGGCTGCTTGAATCCCCTCTAATTGATGGCTAATCCTCGGCCCTGGGAGGTGCCTTGCTCCTCTGAGAAAAATCAGGTTGTTGCAGCTCTGTAGGAGCATCACGATAATAATGCATCCTATAATAGGCATCCTCAATGATTGCCTCTCTATACATACGTGTTGAGACTATCCATCCTTGAGATGCCACTATGGCGGCCTCAAGATCCTACCATAATCCTATCTCCTGAGAAAGCTATAGGTCTAGTTGTTGTCACAACTGAACCTCATGATCCCTTTGAGAAGTCATAGCTTGTAGTTGTTGCCACAACTAATCTCTCTCGGCTGTGAGGCTGGTATCTGGGCCTAAAGCTACTGATCTAGCTAGTGAGGTGGTGGTACCCTCAGAACCTATCCATCCTATTGATGCCTTGGCTCTTGGTGACCTTGATCCTGCTTGGGTTGCTCTCCATCCCTAGGCACCTATTCCCTATCTTGCTTTGGCTACTGACCTTAGCCTCAACCCTCATCTCTAACTCCATCCCAGTCACCATATCAGCCTCTACCTCAGCCTCTACCTCTACCTCTCGGGTATCCCCCCATTGGGTTTCTTAGGTAGATAGGTGGTCTAAACCATGCAACATATCTTGGCATAGTTCTTTCATCTAGTATGCCCTAATCATAAGCCCATGATTGAGAAACTAGTCATTTGAAGTCATTAATCATCACTGCAGGGTCAATTTTTGCTCCCCACTGGACCTCTCTCTGAGATCTCATGAACACTGCTATATAATCATCAGGAGGTACGTCATGTACCTCCTCGAACTATCTCACCATGAGGTCTGGGAGATACCGCTCTATCATGGTATTCTCTTGCCCCTGGAGATAGCGAGTCTGACGAGCAAAGTACAACTATTGTTGGTCATCATACCATGTAGGAACCTACAGCCATGACCTCCATTTGAATACAATCATTTCATCGATGACATGATGCCAATAAGGTATACTTGTCAACCCTGTGTATTGTAATGTCATTAGGACCCTGTATTTGAAGACTATGGGCTTTCCCTCATGAATATCCACCAAAACAATCAGTGGCCTCAAAATGACAATGTGCTCATATGCCCAAATATGAAGTAGTGTAACACCTACTTCGATGCTCCTTCCCTCGCAATAAATGACCTAGTGCATATCGTGGTACAAAGAAGCAAGTAGAACTGGACCCCATGCATACATAATAGTCCTCTTGATCATCCCATCCCATGCCACCCCCCAGCGTGGATTGAAACCTCTACCCCATTTGTCTGGGGCGATCACTCTAGCAATAAGTGTCATAATGAACAATCTAAAAATGGGCACCCGCCTGTGATATAGATCCAAGTCTTTCTGCGAGCTCACCAAGATAATCTAATCTCTTTGTAAAAGAGAGCAACACACATCTCTCCCAACATCAGTGTCATAAATGACACGCTCTCCATGTATCGGCAATTGCAAGATCTGACACATGTCCTCGAGTGTGACAGTCGCCTCGCTAGTAGGAAAATGAAATGAAGATGTCTCATTGTGGCACCTCTTGATGAGTGCAATCATCATTTCCAAATGAGTTACCTCAGGCAAGAAAGTGATGAACCCTAAGCCTAGCATCCCCAATTGCTCCACCTCCAGGTCATCAAAATATCGCGTTGCTACCAAAATATTGGAATGATGCTCTCACAACATCAGTGGCGGTGGATCCTCCTACATGCATCGCGTACACAACATCAATGTGCCAAAAAGTATAAAAAGTGATAAAAATTTGAAGGACTGCATCCTAAAACATCAATTGCATCACTGAAATCAATAGCATCACTATTTTAAGTGTGTGTTGTGTAAATTTTGGGGGTGCGTCGCCAATTTAGCGATGCACATCACGTTACTCAATAGCGAATCGACATTTGCATGCATCGCTATAGCTAAAAATTGGGGTGCATTGCCATTTTCTATGTGCGTCACCCACTGCTTTTGAGCATCACTCAACCTAAAAATCCTATGCATCTCTATATTGAAAGCAAAACATCCTTATCAAAAGCATCACCCGAACAAAAAATTATGGTGCACTAAACAAATGGTGTGTCACTCAAAATTCAATAGCAACACTTCCGACACCTTTTGCACGTCGCTATATAGTGATGCTCCTAAAAACCTAATTTTGTCGCACTATTAAATGCGCTTAAATGTGAAAATCGAGGAAAGTTTTGAGTCACATACCTGGGGTCTTGCATCTGCTTGACACTGGTACTCTCGAACCCGCTCGGAAAGGTGAAGTGGAAGTGCATAGTGAGCCATCTCACCAAGGTGTTAGAGCTCCAAGTGCATAAATTTGCTAAAGACTGAATGCACAAATGAATTGGAAGTGAAACCTTTTCACCTATTTAAGCCTACAAATTAGGTTTTTTGCCCTAATTTGAGCCAAAAGTTAGAGTTTTGACCTGTTTTACCTATTTCCACCTTGCACAACCTATTTTGAGCCATTTTTTGCATTTCTAAGGCCTTTTTCTTGCATCCCGGGGCATGTTTTTGCACCTAACCCAATATTTTACCTTTGTCGAGAGATCAACCCGAAATTTAAAATTTCTACTCGATCTCTCGAGTGGGCAGGGAACCAACTTATTTATTCAACTAGGACAATAGTGGGGCATCCAAAAAAATCTTTTATTTTTTTATTGTTTTGATCTAAGCAACAACATTAATCTGAAAAGCGTTAGTCTTTGAATCAACATAATAGGTGCCTCGCTTCAAAGAGGGGAAAAATATAGACACTTAAAAATGTCTTGAATGATATCGCACACTCAAATCAGATATACTGACATCATTTCATCCTAAAACCCATCCTCTTTTCACTTAATTAATTAAATTAACATAGCTATTTAATTAAATATGTCATTTTCATCTCTTAATCTGATTAATCTAATTAGTTTAATTCTTACCCATTTCATGCTAACCTTTCATCCTGTTAAATTGGATAAGTCAAAATATCTAATTTTAACACCTTAAATCCTCTCATTTAAATTAAATAATCTTAATTATTTAATTAAATGTCATTTTGATCCCTTTTCATTAAATAAGTTAATTATTTAATGGATATCCTAAATTCCCCTAATTTGCATAATTAAAACTTTGTTTTAATTATGAAATTATTAATTTATCATAATTCTCCCATTTGCAAGGGAATATTCCTTGAGAATAATACTCCTTTGCACATTCCTCCAAAAATGAATATTCTCATGGAATATTCCTTCCTCTTTGCACATTAAAATTTGGTTTTAATTAACTAAATGCTAATTTTCCTCTAAAAAGGGAATATTCCCATGGAATATTCATTCCCTCTTCACTCATTTGAAAAAAGGAATATTCTTCCTTGTAACAAACTTTCAACAAGGCTTCTTGTGCAAGTTTTGAAAGTGTGTTTCTTTGGATGAATGTAAACCCTTGATAAAATATCATCTTGCATTCTCAACCCTTGATGGGAATCCATCATCCATGCATCAATCTTCTTTCCATTTTGACCATTGATTGATTCTTTCAATCTTGACCATCAGTTTCATTTTTCCTATTTTATAAATAGAGCTTGCATCTATTGAATAGGGATCCATCTTTTAATAGTAAACTTATGCTATTAAAATCACTCTCATCTTGCATCCATATTTTGTGTTCTAAAAGAATTTTAGGTTAATTTTCTTGCATCATATTAGCTTAGAGCATCCATTATTGGATTCCATAGTAACTTAGTTGCATCTATTTAGTATATTTTGAAATTATGGTTTTAATCTTTTGAATCTTACATATATTTAGAATAGCTTTGCATACATTTACATCGATCATCATAGCATATATCATGTTAAATTGTCTTTTATCATGTTTTACAACGCATCTCTCATCGGTTTCATCAGTTTTCTCCAATAAAACTGATTGAAACAAGCTCATTATCCAAGGGATTGGGAAAGTGTCGCCATTCCACATAAATGCGACACCACTCCCCCAATAGGATAAGGTTCAATGTCTTAGAGTAGATGTTTATCAAGCTTTCATGTTTTAGAATGTTAGTTTTAATGGCTTCTTCATCTTTCTTTATATTGAATGATCTTATTGGGATCGATGCTTAGTGGCTTAAGTATGCTTTGAATCCATATGGATCAAACATAGTTAACCCATACTATGTTATTGATCACACTATCACTTGAGAAAACTAACTCATAACAACTTAGGATAAGATAAGATCTAGAAATTACAACTAAGACAAAGGAATCTTAAAATCCTAAGTAAACTTAACTTGTGAATATGTCCCCTAAGTTCCTATTATGTGAATTAACTAGGTACAAGACATTTATTCACACCAAAAAACATAGGTCCCCAAAAAAAAGAACAAAAAAGCCTCTATTAATATCTATGTGGAGGAAGCTACCCATGATGAGCAGTAGATTAATGTGAATAGTGAAAATATAAACATAGATTAGATAATACTAAAGATGCTAACCCTACCATTGATGTTGAGAACCCTAGTGTTCGAAGATCACATAGGTTGGCTAGTAAGCAGGCCACTAAGATAACAGTTGACAAAATCTCTAGCGACTCAAAGCAAGATAAGAGGAATGTGGAAAGAAATGATGTGACAATGTAGAGTAATCAAATGAGTGAGCTGAATGTCCTAGTCTATTCCCTAAATTCAATGCTATACTCAATGAACCGAAGGATTCCACCTCCACAAAAGATCACAAGGAGGAAAATTTCCCCAACTACGAGAAGACAACCTAGGACTGCATGGCTCTTATGACTAGGGTTGAAACTTTGGAAAGGAAGTTCAATTTCCTTTCTTGCTTCACCCTCAAGGTCGCACACCATTTTGTTGTCACTCCTGCCTCTGTGCTACAAGATGAGATAATGAAGCATGAAAATACAAAGGACCCCAGCTCGAGCTAGTAGAAGAATGATGCTTTTAAATTGCTCATGGAGGATTGGGAAAATCTTCCCAAGTAGGGTGTTCTTGTTGTTTATTTTATTCCTCATTATTACTATGTTGTAGTTTTGTTGTCTATTTGTTGTCACTCATCTATTTGTGGCCTATGGCCCTTGAATTATTTTTTCTTTAAACTCTCTACCCTTGGGGTCTTTTGTGTTTGGGTACAATTCCCTGTAAATGTTGTTTAACTTATCAAAAACACGATAAGCCCAAATGGAGAAGAGAGGAGAAAAAACTAGATTTTTTAAAGAGAAGAAAGACACTACAAAAGAATGGAAACCATGGAGAAGATGATAATTGAGCATGTAAATGAGGGTGTTGCTAAGTGTACCAAGGTGGGTGTTTTCAAAGGGAAAGAGAAATAAAATATAGAAAAGGAATGAAAGACCCCAGAGAAATCAAATTTATGTTGAGAAAAAAGACAACTCATAACCAGTTTAAAGAAGAACATTGATGATTATGGAAAATCTAGAAGGTTGTTGGTGGGATCCTGTAATAGCATAAAGACTCCACTCCTAGAAAAACTAGTTCCCTTAGGTCCTTACACACTCCCCATGCCTTATTTTTTTTACCAAGTGTTGTTCCTCATCCTCCACCCTCACCTTATGAGGGATTCATTTCTAAAGTTAAGAACCCCTTAGCATGATGCTTTAGTTTAACATTCTTCCACAAAGACACTTTCCCTTCTTACATCTTTTTTTGCATGAAACTTATTGTCAAAAAAGTATTTTACTCCATAAAAATTCCAACACCTAAAATCCTTCCTTTCACAATCAAGATAGTTCATTCATTTAGTATCGCATAGCTACAAGAAAATTTCATATTGAAAACCCTTAGAAAAACATATTTCAACAATTATGTAAACACATATAGGGTGCCTACACTTTATTATGAAGACATAAATAGATTTTTTTAGCATGTTACTTATACTATCCAACAAGGAAGACATCCAAAAATGTATGGGTAGATAATTTAACATCTACATCCAAACGGGAGAAATCTTAAAAAATTTAAACAAGAGATTGAATCCTTTATACCAAGACTTAAAAATGAGGGGAATTGTTCAATCCCAAACCACAACCCTTAAATAAGGATATCCTCTCTATCCTCCAAAGATATATATATAATAATAATAATAATAATAATAATAATAATAAATTGGATATGTAAGAAATGGATTCCAATTAGATGATACCAATTCATGTAGCTCTAAAAGACAAATAAATAATTAAGCATGCCTATGAAATCCATTTTGTATTGATACTCTATATGCTCAATAACATTCTCACTTATTTAGTCAAGCACAATTTCTCAACTATCAATAAAGACTTCTAATTTATACCCTTCTTTGACCTAATATATAGGATTAGAAGAGGAAAAATCCTAAAAAATTCCTCAAGCCCACTAGAGGACCTATTCCCATCAACAACAATTGATACAAAATAACATTTAAATCCATTTCCCATCATGAATGAATTATTCCTTTAATATTGAACTTACATACTAGTAATATTCCCATTCCATCCTTGCAAGAAGTGTTGGGCTCTACTTTTCTTCTATAAACTTCAATCATAACATGTAATTTAGACAATTCAACATTAAGGTTTAGCCATAACTTGACATTTTAAATAATTATTACAATTAATTAAAAACAAATTTATATTTAAGAGTGGAGATTGGAATAAATATTGAATTCAATATAGAATTAAATGAATTCAAATTCAAATTTACATAGATTTAAAAAAAATTAATAAAATGATGTTGAAGATGCTAGGAATCTATTCACCATAGTGAAAATTTTTAGGCCCCAATCTAATAAGTGTCTCAAAATATATAAATTGATAATGTTTTGCTTAGTTCATATTTATGATTGTGAAACTAAGTTGTGCCCTTATGAAGCTTAATTGGTGTACCCACATAAATGAACTAACATGATTTTGATACTTGAAACTTGCTTTCTTTGATTTTTTGATATAATCTAAATTAAGGATTTATGATTTTTACAAGCACCTTTGGGGAATTTTCTGAATTACAAAGGTTGAGTTCTCTACTTAGTTAGACCCATTCTTACACTAGTCTAATTATAGTGAACCAAGGTTGAGAACACCAAGCAAGTGTGTATATTATCCTCCTAGGATGATGATTCAATGTTGATATAATCATTTTCAACTTTTGCAATTAAATTCTAGATGTGCTCAATGAATTCCCATATGATCCTTTCTAAATTAGGGCTAATATTTTAATTAAACACCCTAGCATGCAATTTGAAATAAGTTATACTTTAGTCTACACATAATGGTACATAAGGGAGGGGACCATGGGCCCAAATTAAGAAATTTAAATGTGAAGGTTTTAGGCTCAAAGTTGCTACCACATTAATGATCTAGATCAATTTGCACCAATGGATTTGAGCTAGGGTGATGAAAGACTAGATGTGGAGTTTTAATTTAGATTGTAGAGATGAATGGTGGTAAGTATGAGTAGGATAAAGTTATTTTCTAATTTCTACATAAAATATGTTACCTTATATACTAGAACTTGATGAATTAAAGACAACCAAGTCACTGTAGGCCCAAAATAAAAATAAAATGTGTATTGTATAATTTCATTGCTATATTAAGAAAATTTTATTTTTATTAAAAATTATTAGGAATATTTTTCTTTTTCTAATTATAACGTTTAAGTTCCTTTAAGTGTACTCTTTTTCAGGTATGTACAAAAAACCAATTAAAAGTCTTATCTAAAATAGGAGTAATATGGCATCTCAAAATAGAAGTGGGATGCAAAACCTTAGGTGAAGTCAAATACTTTGCAAGCTTATAAATTTTTCTAAAAAATAATCTTAGAGAAATACCATGTAGATCATATTACTAGAGACCATTTTCAACCAATTGGAGACCATTATGTTGTGTGGGAAAGAAGAAAACAACCAATTAAACAATATTATATTACATGCAAAAGAAGAAAACAACCAATTGATTATTATTTTTAGTTTTTTATGGACATTAAAAAAAAATGTGATGACATTTGTTACATAGAGAAAAGAAAGGAAGCTTTGAAGTACATTTAAAAATAAAAAATAAAATCTTTAGTGACATTTAAGTTCATTTTAGTATACTCTTCTTTAAGCATATGCGTAAAAAATATCAATTGAATGTCTTCTTAAAACTAGAATAATATTGTATCTCCACTTCAAAGTTACAAACAAAACCTTAGATGAAGACAAATACCTTACCAATTTAAGGATCAATCTAAAAACTAAATTTTACAACAATGAATAAAACAGCCTAAAACTATTACTTTTATTCTTTCTATTTTAATAAAAGAATGAAGCATAAAGAAAAAGATCATTTAATTTCAAAATAGTCTTATCTTAATACACCAACTCATAAATACTAGTAAAAATATATAAAGATTGTGATCTAATGACTACCAAGAACATGCATAAATCATTTCTTCTCAAATTTTAAGATAAACTAAATAAGATAAACTAAATAAACAAATATCAAAGCATTTAATAATGGTAAGTTTAAAATTATAAATGGGATATCTTTAACATGGAAGAATAGTGTATTTCATCATATTAGTTTATGTAAGTTTTATCCCATCTATATACAAATTGTATGTGGCGTATATAATTCTATTCACACATCCAAAAAAGGTTGGACTTAAACAATACACACTAACCATTGATTTAGGTAGCTGTCTCATATGGACCCATCGACAACTCTTTTACCTTTTTAATTACTTTTCCAAAATTTAGTTTTATAATAAATATAATTGAATTTATCCTGCATACTTCTTGAACTATTCTTATCCATTAGCCACAAGGATATTATTTTGTAACTATCATCCCAGTCAATATATAATATACTTAAATTATTTAATGATTATTAAATAATATTAATTAATTATTAATTATATTTAATATTTTATAATTAATAATATATTACTATTAATATATTATATATTATATACTATTAATAATATATAATATATTATTTATCATTAATAATTAATATTATTTAATATTATCATCCGCAAATGGGAAGTTGGGTTCAATCCCCTCCGACACAAAATGGAATGGATACATGACTGGTACAAGTTACCTAATCTTCCCCTTGGAGTTTTGGTAGCTAGATACTCTAGAAGCAATTGGTAACCATCTGGGAAAATGTGTGTGTGGAAGAAAGGATAAATCAAGATGGCATCAGTACATATGTAAGAATTTATGTAGAAAGCAAACCACATAGCCCTTATTGGAAAGAAATTGAGATCATTATAGACTGGGGTACCTTGCGCTAACCCATGGCCTATGATCCTCATTCAGAGAAAACCAGCAATACTGATCCAAGAGAAAAGAATGACAATGTATCGATTCCATATCTGGATAAGGACTTTGGTCTGTGGATAGACCTAGAAGAGTGAGAGGCATCTGAACCTCAGCAATATCACCCCGATGATCAGGGTAAGTCCTCATTAGAAGTGAATAAAGCTTTAGATTCCAAGTTGATATAAGTCATAGATCTGATTGGAAACAATATGAGGATGGATGCTCTCAATTCACTAGTGGAGGCCAGTAAAGATTGGTGGAACTAGCACATGAGGCAAAAGAAACATCATTATGTGAAATTGGGGAAGATCCAAATACTAATGAAGTTTGGGAAGCCAGCTCGTAAGTGGAAGATGTGGAGCTATTATTCAAAGCCTGAAATCTGCCCACCCAACTAATGGATCAAGAAAAATTAGGCATCAACCAAAAAGAAACTACAAGGCTATCCCCAAATTGTGGGGAAATGAAAGGGCGGGGAAGAATCCCTAATTTGGAAAAAGCTCAAACTTGATGGTGAAGCATGTAGAGAAAAAAATATCATAGAAATGTTAAAAGTAGGGAAGGGTGAACCCCTTCCTGGAGAAAGATGAAAATATTAACATGGAATGTTAGGGGCCTTAGAACCCCTAATCGAAAATGCCTAATCAGGCATCAATTGGAGATGTCTCAAGCTGAAATTTGTCTTCTTCAGGAAACCAAACTTATTCAAGTAGAGGCATTGGATAACTTTGCTAAAAGGTTGAGATCTTGGAAGTTGTTTCCAGTATTTTTTGAGGGCTAGGATAGATGCCTCATCACTCTTTGGTGCCCTCAAAGAGTGTCAATTGAAAAAATATCTTCAAGTAAAAGGTGGATAGCCTGTAGGGTTAAAAGTTACTCCTCGAATTTGTGCTTCCTTTTAGTGAATTTATATGGCCCTAACACATGCATTCAAAAGGAGGTCTGGAAGGATTTAGACTTCGTCCACAACAACTCAGGCTCTATGTTCATTTTAATTGGTGGTAGTGTGGGAAGGAAGCTTCAATCTCAGATTGACTTCAAATTGTTCATAGAGAGGAATTTATTGATTGACATTTTTATTTCCAGTGGGTGGTATACTTGGTCAAATAGGCATCAGGGTTTCTATAGCATTACTAAAAAGTTGGATAGATTCCTATTCAAAGGAGATATAGGTGTGTTCCCCTTTTATGTGGAAATCAATATTATCCCATTCTTAGGTTGAGATCATCTCCAATTCTTCAAAAAATCTCGGCTAGATGTCCTTTTAAATTTGAATGCATGTGGTTTAAAGATCCTAATTTCCAAGATCTCATAAGCCAATGGTGGAACGAACCCATCTTGGATGGTTCAAAAATTTTAATTTTGGTATCGAAGCTGAAACTAATTAAGCAACATCTAAACTCTTGGAATAAAGATCATTTCAAAAAAAACTTTGAAAAAAAAGGAAAATTGAAGAAGAGCTAAGGATTCTGAACGAAGAATTTTGCACCTTGGGTATGGATTGTAGGCTATATTTGAAAGAAAAGGAGCTTTTAAAAAATATGGAAGATATATTGTTGAAGGAAGAAATCTTTTGGAGGAAAAATCTTGGAAAGTATGGCTAAGTGCGGGTGACTATGATACAATTTTTTTTCATAATTCCACCAAAGCCAGAAGGGAGGTGAATAGGATATCTCTTATTAATATAGTGGATGATAGAACCTTGGAGAAAATGGAAGAAATCTCTAGGGATGTTGTGGAGTTCTTCTACAATTTGCTTAATGATTGGTGTGACTCTTGATTGGAAGATTAGAAACATATTCTGGAAGGAATTCCCAAGCTTATCACAGAGGCCCAAAATGACATGTTGAGGGATGGATTCACAAATATGGAAATCAAACAAGCATTGTTTCAATTGCATCTTGAGAAGGATCCCAAACCAAATGGGTTCCTGGTGGCCTTCTTCCAACATTGTTGGGAAAGATGTGGTGGCAGCTACTGAAGATTCAAGGGAATCTGGAAAGGTTTTGAAATATTTCAACAATACCTTTATCGCTTTAATACCTAAGAAGGATAAACTAGATAAATTGGAGGAATTCCACCCTATTTCCCTTTGCAACACCATCTACAAGATTTTGGAAAAAGAGGTGGTGAACAAAATCAAGAAGAATAAACTGGCTTTGTTCCTAGCAGGTTGATCCTTAACGAAATGATAATTGTCAAGGAAGCTATTCACTCAATCTTGAAAACTATTAAACAATCTATGTTGATGAAACTTGACATAAAGAAGGCACATGCCAAGGTAAATTGGAGATTTTTGTGCAAACTGCTACAGGCCTTCGACTTTCACAAAGGGTGGATAAATTGGATCTTCAACTAGATTGCTTGTCCAAGGTACTCTATTTTGATTAACGACACCCCAAAAGGTTTCTTTGAGGTGTTGAGAGGGTTTAAGAAGGGCAACCCTTTGTCCCCCTTCCTATTTATTATTATGGTGGAAGCCTTTGGCAGATCAAACACCAAGAATTCACTGATGACACTATGTTATTTGACTCTGTGGAAGTATCAAAAGAAAGACGCTTCAAAAGGCTTCTAGAAGAATACACTCCTATCTTAGGACAAGAGGTAAGTACTGAAAAATCTGAAATTTTCTTTTTCTTTGTTATTCCTCCAATTGAAAATCAGATATTAGGAATCTTAAGGTTCAGAAAAGGAAAGCTACCATGTAAATACTTAGGGCTTCCTTTAGCCTTAGGGGTGCGGCCTAGAAATCTGTGGGACCCACTGGTGTCAAAGATTGAAAAACAATTGTCTTCATGGAAAGGGAAATGGCTGTCGTGGGCTGGCATATTAACTATGATCAAGGTAGTAATTATTGCCCTGCTTATATACATGATATCATGCCTACCTATAGCTAATGGAACAAGAAACAAAATCAATTAGTGGATAAAAAAATTATTTTGGAAAGGTAACTCGGACCAAAGAAATTTTTCGCTAATAAATTGGGACAAAGTATCTAAATCGAAGGAAGCGGATGGGGCTGGTTTGAAGAGACTATCTTTACAAAAAAAGGCACTGGGGGCCAAGCTGGTCTGGCGACTATATGCGAATCCAAACCTGAAATGGGCTAAATTGTTGAAATACAAGTATTTGGAGGAAGGGGAAACCAACATTTTTTCCTCCAGGTCACTTCCAAAGGGCTCAAGAATCTAGAAAAAAGAAGCAACTGCAAGGATCTCATTTTTTACTATGTCACCTAGGACACTCGAGATGGCAGATTGACACTATTTTGGGAAGACTCCCGGGGTGGACATCAAAAACTATCTAATAGGGGGGATCTTATCTAGGTGATGGAAATTACAAAACAAACATGGTGAAGCTATGTAAGGGATTATGTGCTTGTTTCAAATGCAAATGGCTACATGAAGCATCAATGGAAGAATGTAAGGGAACTTGAATTGGATGAAAAGGTGGTATCTGCTTTCGAAGACATGCTTCACAATCAAATGCTATGAATAAGAGAAGGAAAGGATTTGTTAAAATGGAATGGTTCTGCCTTGGGTGGTTACAATGCGCATGATGGTTATAAGTTATTGATAAAGCAACATGAATCTACACTAGAATTATCATGGGAACTTTGTTGGCATAGTAATTGTTTAGGTACCAAGGTGGGGATCTTCGCTTGGGCTGCAATTCAAGGTAGAGTCTTGACTGCGGGAAGATTAAAGAAAATGGCCTATTGTGGACTTAGATGTGTCTTATGTAAACAAGAAGACATTGGTGACAACCTTTTCTTAAATTGCCATTTTGCCTCAAGGTGTTGGAGCTAGTTGTGTGCCAAACTACATTGGGCTTCTACTCTCCCAAGGGATCTACTCAGTTTCTTTAAAGGATGGCCCATTCTTAACAAAAATGATTTATTTGTTGGTCTGTGGCAAATGAGTCCATTTATACTTATTTGGGAAATTTGGAAAGAAAGAAACCACCAAATTTTCCAAAATTTTGAAATGTCCTTTTTCTCCATCAACAATGTGGAGGCTAGCATTGTGGAAGTCACTAACTCAAGGTTTGTGGCTTTCGGTGGGCACAAGGAAATATTTACAAGCTGGGATGCTTTAATGCAGAAGAATTAGAATTGGCTGAAGGTTCCCCCCTTTTTAGGTGATGGTGGGTGAAAGCTCAAGAAATCAAGAAAAGTGTGAGATGACAACCCCTTGACAAAGGATGGTATAAGGTGAATTTTGATGGGGCCTCTAGGGGTAACCCTGGGTGCTTAGGTGTTGGTTGTATAATTAGAGATTGGAATGGTTAAATCATAGCAATATTAGCAAGGCCGCTACCTAGGGTAAACCCACAAAAATGGTTTACAACTCCAGTGAGGAAGGAAAATTGCAAAAAATGCCCCCATGGAGAAAATTTTGGTTTTTGGGGGTTCAAACGAACTTTTGGTTCAAGTGAACCCAAAAGGAATTCGTTTGAACCCCCCTTCAAGCAAACCCTATTAAATGTTGGGTCCCACATATTTCACATTTGTCAAAATAAAAAAACAAAGGGAAACTTTGTGGAAAGGGGGGTTCACTCGAACCTAGGTTCATTTGAACCCCCCTTCTCCCCCTCTGGCACCAAATTTCTCCAGAATTTTTCCCTTCGAAGCTTTAGTTGAGGATGAAAATGGAGGAGACTTCATAGACCCAACTGGATGATCACAGTCCTTGAAATGAGCTATCCATCGAATATAATTCTAATATGTTCTGGTTTCATTATGTATTTATTTTTTTAGTTTGATTAAACATAGGTTTTTCACCAAAAATCAAGCTCTTTGTTCTGCACATGTGGAAAAATAGCATATTATAAAAATAAAATTCTAAAAAATATGTACAGGCTATGTACTGATGTCCTTGATTGAGTTAAAAAAAATTGAATTTCAATACATACAAAAAAAGTTATGTTTTATACGGTCTGCCTATGTCTTAATTGTAATTGGTTTGACTTCAAAACTTGATTAAGGAAAAAATATTCAATAAAACACTATGAAACCAAATGAAAGGGTTAGATATCGTAGTTAGAAATTGAAATTCGAAAAAAAAAGAATTTATCCTTTATGGAAAAAAAATTATGTTGTCTACGGTGAGCATCACTCCTTAAAAATGGTGTTTACTGAAAAAAACTAGTTTTCGAAGGAGATGGGAAAAGAAGTGGAATATGATTCTGAATTTTTTGAAAAAATATATTTAGAATCTATAGACAAAATGTCACAAATCACTAGTTTGCATCATCTTCAAATTCCTCACGGTTTAGCCGCTATACATGCCTGAAAGTGAAGATTTAGTTAGAAACATCAGTTCAATGTCCAGCTTGGAAAAAAATTGTAAACCAGTATTGTGGGATCGCCCCCTATTGGCACTAACAATGTGGCGTAACTGACTATAGCCTCCTTGGGGATAAAATTATCTACAAATTTGAAATTATCAAAGATCAACAATAATTATCAATGCCCTTCACTCTGGGCAATTGATAAACTGGAAGCTTGGTGTAATTTTAGAAAAAAACTTTGAAGCTAATGAAGAGCTTTAAACAACATACTATGAATCACATCTATTGTGAAGGAAACCAAGAAACAGACAATGTCTCTAATCTTAGGGCTGATGGGCTAATAGTGAAAGAAGTCTTTGATACTACTATAATTGCTTGAAAAGGAAAAAGTGGGTGGTTGGGCAGGTAACTCTCCACAACGGAGATGTGGAGAGTTAGTGGCAATGGGCGGTTAACTCTACCATGTCGTCTTTTGCTTTCCTTGCTAGCTGGGTGTCATGGTCAATTATATGGTGGGCTCATGTGACATAATCTCATTGTAATTAGGAGGAAAGGTGTATCTGCAAGCCAACATTTTCATGCGAACGGTTCGCATGCTTGAGGCCCAAAGTTTAAGTATGAATCTCTTCTCAATTGATACAGGAGCATCCAGGGGTACCAAGCAATTGTGCACAACCAAAAATATTTTAAATTTTTACGCTTGTGTTTTACTTTGATTTTTGACTGCAGGTGTAAATTGTTGAAATTTTCAACTCCTCCAAGGTAGCAGAATTTGGTGATGGATTGTGGGAAAATCAATCAATTAATTGATTCAATTTTTATTGTTTTAAAATATTTGAGAAGTGTTAATTTTCTAAAAGGGAAAACTTCCATGTCCAAGCCTGTGAGTGGACAATTATTGTAAATTGTAACTCCATTCAAAACAAATTTGAAATTGCATCTTGTTGGAGAATTGGAATGATGGGAATTGATGGAATGGAGAAAGTGGGTGTAAAGTGGGAAGAAAAAATTGAATTTCACATTGAATGCACATGCCAAGAAGAGGAAATCCATTCCAGGAAGGAGTAATGAGCATTTTGGAGGTTTGACTGACATATTATTATTATTGGGAAAAGATAAAAAATTATCTGGATTGTGACTGTGAGACACAATCTCAATAAAGAACCCATAAATTTCTCATATAGTAATGAAATTAAGAATTTCAAAATGATATGAAAATATGGAAACGAGGCACACCAAACCCATAAACTATTTTGAATTTTTTTGATGAATGATAGAGCATTGATAGGTAGAAAGTGACAGGTTTTTCTTGATGGTTTAGTGGAGGTTGTTTTGAGAAATCAATAATGGTTTCTTCTCACACAATTTTTATATATCGATGCTTGCAATTTGGTGAAGGGGGGATTTGGAGAGTTGGTGGTTGCATATTCAGATGTTGTTGGAATGATATTGGAATATTGAGTTGCAGATTTTTGTATGTGTGAAGCCCATGTTGTATGTGAGCATATTAGGTCCATGATTATGTAATTCATTTTCAGATTTGAACTTAATATATGTTGTAGATTTCTCTTCTATTTCTATGTGTTTAAGTTAATTTGCTACCTTCTTGCATAGAGTTGTATGTGTGTTTGTGATTAGATTTGAAAGGGAGAGTCTCCCTTGCTATCATCAACCTTTGCAAGCTTTCATATCATGATGTCAAAACATTTATCCCCATGTATGCCTTGGGTACATGGAGAGCTCGCACTATGACATTGCCTTGATTTTTCATAGTGCAACCAAAGTGTTAAATTGGCAGTTTTGGATTTATTTTGTCGTGGTGATACACTCCAGTTTAGTTGATGAGCAACAAGCATCAAATGGCCTTTAGGGGCCTGGTGACAATGTTGAGGATGAGACACATTATTCGCCATCTAGATTTCCTCACTTTCTCGGTGGTGAAATTAATCGTTGGGAGGAAGAGTTTCATGGAGTGTAGTGAAGGCTATAGGCTAGATTCTAGTATTTCATCTAGGGTATTGGCAGGGAGTCTAGATGTGGGGCTCTCTAAGCACGAAGTGAAGATAATAATGTAGATGTTATTCAAAAAAGACCTTATGGTAGGGTTGGAGGAGGTTTTGGTTGTGGCAACACTCGGAGTGGGTTGTTCCCGTCCATGCAACTTAGGGCTATTGGAGGTGTATGGCACAACTGTCAATTACTACCCTTTTCTTTTCGATCTTGAAGGGATAGAATTGATCGAACATCGTAGGTTGGTGGCTACTGGGGTTGAATTCCTCAAGAAAAAGTTTCACCTCTCAACAACGTAGAGCGCTACATGGCATTATGATTTTAGGATATTTGCTCAGCAAAATCTCTAGTGAAAAGGCTTAACTGTGTTTGTCTTTTAGTGTTTTGGCTGCTTCAGTATAATATATTCTTTAATTTCAGGATAGTTAGGTTGGCTAGTCTCTATTTTTCCAATTTTGGCTTGACCCTATGTGGTCATTTTGAAGCTTAAGAAGGTAGTTTTGGGCTAGTTGTAGGGAGGCCTATTTGATCATACCCTTTGCCTATTTGGCAATAGCACAACATTGGAAGTTTTTCAATATTAGTACAAATCTCATCTTACTTATCAATTTTTATTTATTTAATATTAGACATGATATATTTAATAATTATTTTATTTAATTTCACTAAACATGTATTATTATTAAATAAATATAGTTTAAATAATATTAATTATAATGATAAATATTATATTATATATTATTAGTAATATAATATTAATTATTAATATATTTATATAATGATATATTTAAATAATTTTAATATTAAAACTATATCATTATTAAATAATATTAAATAATTATTAAAAATAATATAAATTGCAGGGATAATTTTTCCTCAATCCATGAATAATGATGAACCATTGTGTGTGGTTTCAAACATAGATTCAAGATAACATATATATTATTTAAATTGCTATAATAATTTAAATAATTTTATTTTTTATTATATAATGATTATTTAATAGAATATTAAATATATTGTCATTTATATATAATATATTATTTAAACTATGGAATTTAATATATTATATATTAAATAGTTAAATTATATTAAATATATTCAAACTATTAAATATTATTAAATATCATTTAAATTGTCAATGAAGATGGTTAATGACCATTTAGCAGACTAGACTTCATGACCTTTTTCCTTCAACAAAATGCTTTAGCCAATCAAGCTAGGTCCCCCACTCCTAATCTAACAATATATTTAATATTATATAATGATAATAATTAATAATTAATGAATTATTATTAATATTAAATATAATGTATATAATTATATAAATATGATAATAATTATATAATAATAAATATTAATTATGAAATAGGGGCTACATCAGGGCATGTCTCAATGCCTTGGAAATTCTTGCAATCTAGATACCCATAAAATTTTTGCAACATTCAGATATGCAACAAGTCAATTGTAAAAGGTTAAGAGGGATGGTGAACGATTTGCTCCTGGGGCATGCTCCCATGACCTTCATGGGCAGGGCTGCATGTGTGTGTACCGAGTGCCTTTTGGTCTGCTGTGTTGAGTGCTACGTGGGGAAGGGTCTTTGTTGCATTCGGGAGATTTGGATCTTTGTTGAGAGTTGCTTGCTTGTTCAAGATTTGGCGTGTCTATGCTTCCTTCTCCTTGCTTTGGTTGGTACAAGCCTAGCTTATGCACATGTGGTGGTGTGAATTCATTTGTATTTGCAAGATCTTGTTGTCTTGGACATGTGGGGTGTGGGAGGTCTTGTGGCTGGCTTGTAAGGAAAGCCTATGGATGCAGAAAAAACTTTCCTAATGTCAAAACTCAGAGAAGAATGCAGATATGTCTTTAAATTTTACAAATACAGTTCATTAAGATGCACAAGAAAGAATAACAGATTAGAGAAGTAAACTCAAATACAATTGACACCAGATTTACGTGGGAAAACCCTTATGGGAGAAAAACCCACCACACCAAAGAAAATCACTTGTATTACAATAATTGAATTCCATACAAGCTACAGACTCTCCTTTCAGATGTCAATATTACAACAACTATATTTCCCTGATCAACCTCGTATAGAACATCACTATTACAATGCTTTCAACACAACATACAATGAAATTCACTAACAAATCATCATTCGATCATCCAACAATTTTATTCTTGAACCTTCAAACCTCTTCACGGTTACTGTACGTTACTATATATAGCAACAACCATGAATCGCTCTTTCTCTGTACAATCGATTCAGTTCAACTTCCTTCTATAGAAAAACCATCGAACTTCCCAGGAATTCAAACGACCTCCTTCCAAGTCAACAACATCCTCCAGTTAACAACTTACATCTCAGCAATTCATCAAGAAAATGTGCTCTTCACTTTACACCACGCTACTGCTGCGCACTGAACAGGCTCTCGTAGGGTGGCGGTTTACCGTGCTACCTCCAGACAAGTTGATGTCTCCCGAGGTATGGCGGTAACCACTCTACCACTAGACTATTTACATGCTTCGGCAGTATGGTGGTATACACCGCACTACCGCTACACATCCAACAAACTCCTGTGGTATGGCAGTAAAAGCATAAACAAAACACTTATGAATTCTTTGATGCTCGGTGATAGAACCAGTGTTATATCAGTGAGTTTGAGACACATATTCTCAAAAGTCTCCAACTTGACGAAGAAATCACTGAACCCTTTTAAATACCTGAAGTCATTGAATATTTTGGACCCCAAGGCCCATTGAATTTTCACACCATCTGAACTTATCCATGGTCACTGGCTTTGTCAATGCATCAACAAAATTCTTCAGAGTATCCACCTTTTCCAAACAGACCTTTCCATCTTCCACCATATCTTGTACAAAATGGTGCTGAACATCAATATGTTTCATCCTGGCATGGAAAGTAGGATTTTTTGCCAGACAAATGGCACTTTGACTATCACAACAAATAATAACCTGCCCTACATCAAAACCAATATCATAACATAATCTCCTAAGCCAAATGGCTTCCTTATAGGCATGAGTTTCTGCCATATACTCAGCCTTAGTAGTAGATAAAGCGACCACAACCTATCGCTTGCTCATCCAACTAACTGCACCACCATTCATCATGAAACTATATCCACTGGTGGATCTTCTGTTGTCAATGTCCCCTACCCAATCAAAATCCACATACCCACGAATGCTAAGAGTCCTTTGTGATTCAATATAATTACCATGGCAACACAAAGCATATTCTGAAGTTCCCTTTAGATATCTAAACACTCTTTTCATAGCATCCCAATGTGTCCTTCCTGGATTAGCCATAAAATGACTAAGTACTCCCACTGCTTGGGAAATGTCTAGCCTTGTACAAACCATTGCGTACATTAAACTTCCAACTGCACTAGCATAAGGCACTCTGTTCATGTCATCCATCTCAGTAGGAGATTTTGGACAATATTGAATAGATAGCTTCATTCCCTACAAAACTGGAACAACTAGCAGCTTGCAATCAGTCATACAAAATATCTCGAGAAAATTGTTAATATAATTACTCTAGCTGAGCCAAAGTTTTCTACTCTTCCTATCCCTAGTTATCTCCATCCCCAAAATATACCTAGCTGCACCAAGATCCTTCATTTTGAACTTTGCAGGCAACTAAGATTTTAGATTAGAAATCATAAACTTACTATTCCCTATGAATAACATATCATCAACACAGAGTGCAATAATAAGAACCCGATCATTTTCAGTCTTAAAGTACACACAATGATCTGATTTTGATCTTATAAAACCCAGTGACAAAACAAACATGTAAAATTTCTAGTACCACATTCTAGGCGACTGTTTTAAACCATACAAAGATTTCTTTAACTTGCAAACCATATTTTCTTTACCTTTTACCACAAAGTGCTCAGGCTGAGACATATAAATTTCTTCTTCAAGATCACCATGAATAAATGTTGTCTTCACATCCATCTGTTAAATCTCTAAGTCATACGCTATTGTAAGTGACAAAAGAAATCTAATAGATGTCAGCTTTGCTACCAGAGAAAAGATTTCCCCTTAATCAATTCCTTCTACCTGGGAATAACCATTTGCAACCAACCTCACTTTGTACTTTTCAATACTGCCATCCAGACCAATTTTCTTTTTAAAAACCCATTTGCAGCCCACAGGATTTCTACCTTTAGGCAATGGAACAAGATCCCAAGTATCATTCTTCTTTAACGATGCCATTTCTTCATTCATGGCTTCCAACTAGGAATCTGAATCAGTCATTTCAACTGCCTCTTTTACAGACCTAGGCTCATCAATATTAGTAATCAAAGCATAGGCACGACTAGAATCCAACATAGAGAATCCATACCTATCAGGTTGCTTCTTCTCACGTGTAGACCTCCTCACAGGATGAGACTGAGGTTGTAGTTCTTCTTCAAAACTCTCTAAGCTACTCAAACTCTCTTCAGTTTCAGGTACACTCTCAATGTGTTGTTCCTTTTTTTCAAGAGTTAGAGGTATTTCAACAACATCATTTTCCTATTTATTTTCTTTCATCTTTGACTACAATTCCACTAAAGAAGGTTTCAACTCTTGAAAGATTACGCTTCTGTTGTATACAACCTTTTCAGTCATAGGATTCCAAAGCTTGTATCCTTTCACACCAATGTCGTAGCCAATGAAGATACACTTAACAACTTTGTTCTCCAATTTAGATCTCTTCACATTTGGTACATAAACATATGCTTCATAGCCAAAGACATGAACATGTCTAAGAGAGTGCTTCTTACCAGGCCAAGCTTCCATAGGAATTTTATCAAGTTCCGGAGAAGGAGATCAATTTACCAAGTAACATGTTGTAGCCACAGCCTTAGCCCAAAACTTCTGCTCCAAACCAACATTGCTCAACATACTTCTTGCCTTCTCCATCAACATCTTGTTCAACCTTTCAACAACTCCATTTTGCTGCAGACTATATGGTGTTGTTTTATGCCTCTTAATTCCATGGTCTTTGGAATACCTTTCAAATTTTGCAGAACAAAATTCACCATCATTATCTTTCCTCAAGCATTTTATTTTCTTACCAGCTTGACTTTCAACCAAGTTCTTGAACTCTTTAAATCGACTGAACACTTCTGATTTACTTTTTAGAAAATATACAAATTCCCTTCTCGAATAATCATTAATGAATGATACATAATATTGTGAATAAGACAATGAAGGAACATTTACTAGACCAAAAACATCAAAGTGTATATAATCCATAACACCAAAAGATTTGTGAGGACTAGAATAAAAAGGAACATGATGATGTTTTCCATATATACAATGTTCACAAAATTCAAATTCCAGGTTTTTATTTTTCAAGGATTTTAAGCCTTTCTCACCAATATGACCTAGCCTTTGATGCCAAAGCATAGTCTTCTCTACAAGAAGTTTAACTTCCTAATAATTAGCCCCAACAAGGACTTCAATCTCCTTTGCACGGACAACCTTTTGTGACTTTATAGAGGCACTGTTGCATTGAACAACAAGTGCGTCCAACTTATACTGAGTACCTATTCGAACACCCCTAGCCAGCACCATCGAGCCTCTAGTCATTTTACAACCATTTCTAAAGAATGAGACTTGCACTCCAACATCATTTAGCATACTTATAGAAAGTAAATTTTGAGCCAGACCTAGTATATGCATTACACCATCAATTCCCTTAATTCTTCCATTAGGAAACTGAATTTTGACTCTTCTACGACCAAAAATCTCCAGAGATGAGTCGCTTGCCAAGTACACCTTTCCACCATCGTATTTTTCATACTTTGTGAACCAATCTCTATGAGATGTCATGTGGAAAGATGCTCCAAAATCAATTAGCTATACATCATCTGATGCCTGAGTTGCCAGGGCTGCAATGAAGGCATCAGATGATGTTTGGCTGATTGATTCTGGAGCATCGCTTTGAGAAGAATCATTGTCAAAAGAGTTCTTCTTCTTTTTCTCCTCTTTGCAATCCTTTCGAACATGACCAGGTTGCCCATAATTCCAGCACTCCACCTTGGACTTCTTTCCAGGAGACTTTGATCTCCCTTTTGATTTCGATTTGGACTTCTTGTCCTTCTTCTTGCCTTTTTCTTTTGATTTTCCTCAAACAACAAGAGCCTCCTTCACCATCTCAGAAGATTTCCTTCTCATTTCTTCTAACAACAAAGAAGCAACCACATCTTCCATCTTGAAAGTGGTTGTCGTGCTCCCAATCACCATCACTAAATGATCCCAAGAATCTGGAAAAGAACATAACAATAGCATACAACGATCTTCATCATCAATTTTCATGCTCACAGATGTTAACTAAGCAATCAACATGTTAAATGTATTCAGATGATCAACCACAAATTATCCTTCCTCCATCTTCAAAGAGTATAATTTCTTCCTTAAGAACAACTTATTCACTAAGGACTTTCCTTGATAAATGTCTCCAATCTTTTTCCACAAAGAAGATGTAGTCTTCTCTTCATGAATGTTCAGGAGAACAAAGTCTGCCAAATAGAGTCTTATCAACTGTGAGGTCCCAATCTTCTTGCTTCATGCCAAAAGGTTTTGTTCCAGACACAAAAAGCCAAAGATCTCAATCCACCAACAGGTCTTCCATTTTAAGTTTCCACAACTCAAAGTTGCTACCATTGAATTTCTCAATTTTAATCTTTCCTGATGTGCTTGTCATCTTAATCTGTAATTTAAATTATCAGACTTTTACAAGACTCCCACTGAATAGAATTGACACAAAAAAAACAAACCTGCCCACAAGGATAAAACGACTGGCCAGACTCTGATACCACTTGTAAGGAAAGCCTATGGATGTGGAACAAACTTTCCTAATGTCAAAACTCAGAGAAGAATGCATATATGTCTTTAAATTTTACAAATACAGTTCATTAAGATGCACAAGAAAGAATAATAGATTAGAGAAGTAAACTCAAATACAATTGACACTAGATTTACTTGGGAAAACCCTTACGGGAGAAAAACCCACCACACCAAAGAAAATCACTTGTATTACAGTAATTGAATTACATGCAAGCTACAGACTCTCCTTTTAGATGTCAATATTACATCAACTATATTTCCCTAATCAACCTCATATAGAACATCACTGTTACAATGATTTCAACACAACATACAATGAAATTCACTAACAGATCATTTGATCATCCAACCATCAAATTCTCAAACCTTCGAACCTCTTCACGGTTACTATACGTTACTATATATAGGAACAACCATGAATCACTCTTTCTCTGTACAATCGATTCAGTTCAACTTCCTTCTGTAGAAAAACCATTGAACTTCCCAAGAATTCAAATGACATGCTTCCAAGTCAGAAACATCCTCTAGTTAATGGCTTACATCTCAACAATTCATCAAGAAATCGTGCTCTTCACTTTACACCACGCTACCGCTGTGCACTCAATAGGCTCCCACGGGGTGGTGGTTTACTGTGCTACCTCCAAATGAGTTGAGGGATCCCGAGGTATGGCGGTAATTTATCTACCACTAGAATGTTTACAGGCCTCCATGGTATGGCAGTATACACTGCACTACCGCTACACATCCAATGAACTTCTGCGGTATGGTGGTAAAAGCATAAACAAAACACTTATGAATTATTTGTTGCTCAGTAACAAAACCAGGGTTATACTGGTGAGTTTGAGACACATATTCTCAACATGGCTATGGCCTATTTTTTTGGGGTTCAACCTCTTGGGCTCAACTTTCTTTGGGTGGAGTGGTGAGAGTGTTGTGTGTAGGGTTGTCTTTTTCTTTTCTTTCTCGGTTTCTTTTGCATGAATACCTATGCCACTGTGTTTTGGTGTGGGGTGTGGCAAGCTTGTTCATGGTAGAAAATGTTCCTTTAGTGGAGGTGCCAAGGGATACTTCAATGGCTGAGGTTGGTGAAGGGGCTGCATTTCCATCTTCTCCTAGAGCAGGTGTGATGAGGTTTGATGCCTTTAAACAACAGAAGATAAACGGTTATTCAGAGAGGGTTCAAACTTATCCGACACTGGTGGTTCAATTAGAGGTGGTGGCTAATGATCTGGATTATTATAGTAAGCATGTTCTGATATGCAAGTTTGTGGGGATGAGGGTTTCTCTTCCCTTCCTTGATACCTAGAAATTCATAGGACATGGAACCTAGAGGGTGATTTCAAAATTCTGTTGGTGGCTAATAATTTCTTTTTGGTTGACTTCTCATGTATCTCTGATCAGAATAGGGATTTTGAAGGTGGGCCTTACTTTTACAACCAAGTTGGTCTATTTATAAAACCATGGCATGCTGGCTTAAATTCAGAAAAAAGAATTGCCATCTTGGGTCCCAGTTTGGGTTCGCCTTCCTTGGTTGCCGCTTGAATGTTGGAGAAGTTATATATTGCAGTTGATTGCTTTGTTGTTGGGAAAACCAATTGGTCCATCCTAGCAAACTCTAGATAAGAGGATTTTCTCTTATGCATAGGTCTGTTTTGAGATTGACCTAAGTCAGCCTTTTCTAGATTCCATTGATTTGAGTGTCGGTTCTAGTTCCCGAACTTAGCCATTGGATTATGAGACACTTCCTTTCTGGTGCCAGTTGTGTCATGAGTATGGTCATCTTCAGTAGAGGTTTCCCCGTGCTTCTAGTGCTAATGGTGTGGGTGATGTGAATGCTCAATATAATCCAAAGGTGGAAAGGGGTAAAGCTCCCATGTAGGGGGTACCAGCGGATAAAGATGGTTTTTTCTTGGTTAAGTCTCACAACTGAGGACAAGGTCAAAAGAGACCTCACATGGATAGGCAGTAGGGGGATAATTTCAATAGATTTGAGGCTTTGGATGAATTGGTGTAGGAGGAGGTTTCTCCGATAAACATGCAGTTGGAAATTGATTCTTGTGCTAAGGAGTTCCCTAGGGTGCAATCTTTGGTGCTTTCTAGGATGGATCAGCTTGGTGATCTAGCCCCTCAGGTGGATTTTTCTTTGCCTTCTTCAGCTCTAACTTAGGGTGTGGAAGGTGGGGTGATTGCTGATTTTGGGGTCTCTTCTAGATTTGGTAGGGTTATCTTGGAGGTGAGAGGTGGCTCTGATTTTGGAAAAAATAAGTCTTCTTCTTCCTCTGCCTTAGGCATACAACAAAAAAATTTCAAGAAAGGGGCTCTTGAGAAACGGTCTAAGGTTGGCTGCAAGAAGGACCAAGAAAAGGTGAAGCTTGCTAGTGAAACATTGGTTGAGGTTGGTTTGGTGAAGACTATTGATGCTCACTTCTCCCAACCTCAACGATGATTGTGATATCTTGGAATGTGAGGGGTATGAAAAGCATCCTTCAACAAAAGGTTATTTGGGATTTGGTTCATACTTATTCTCCTGATATGGTTTTCCTTCAGGAATCTAAGTTATCAATTGATAGTATGTTGAGTGTGGCTTCAAATATTTGGGTTCATGGTCAATGTTAGTGTGTGGGAGCACTTGGTAGCTCTGGTGGAGTGGCCTATTTATGGGATCCTCAAAAATTAGTCCAATCTAGTGGCTTTCTTGTAGTGGCTTGATTTCTTGTGTTACCTCTCATCTTGAGTCAAGGGAGAGAGTTATTCTCTCTAATATTTATGCTCTAATTGACTTCCAAGGTAAAGCTCAGCTATGGGATCATGTTAGATATGTGAGGTCTCTAGATCCTTATTTTCCTTGGATCTTGGCTAGGGATTTTAATGCGGTCATTTCTTTAGAGGAAAATAGGGGAGGTAGTGCTCGCATGGAACCCTCCTCAAGTCTATTGCAAGATAATGTGGATCACTTGAGGTTGGTTGAAATTAAGCTAGTTAATGGAGTTTTTACTTGGAGCAATAGGAGAAGTGGAGAGGCTTCTATTTCAGAGAGACTGGACAATTTTTTGGTGTCCAGTTTTTGGTTAGGAGATAGGTGGATGACTCGTTCAAAGACATTGGATGGTCAGAGCTCTGATCACTGGCCAATTAAGATTTTGGTTGAGCTTCCACAACATTGTGATAAGCAGTCTTTTAGGTTCCAACTTATGTGGCTCAGGGATGAATCTCTTCATGACTTGCTTCTTGGCTAGTGGTGTCTTGGGAATTTGGCTTTTGGCACTGTTATGTACTCTTTTTCCAAGAGGCTTCAGTATGTTAAATATCGGTTGAAACACTGGAATAGACATCACTTTGGTAATCTGTTTCAGGCTAAACAGGTTGTCCAGGATAGCTTGGACTTAATCACTAGGCACATTTGTGACTAGGGGCTCACTGAGGAGCTTGGTGTATTAGAGGTTGCAACTATAAAGGAGGTTGAGGAATGGGAGTTAAGAGAAGCATTTTTTTGGAAAAAAAAGTCTCGTATTAAATGGCTCCAGGATGGTGATTAGAATACTACTTTCTTCCATAACTCTATTAAGAATCAGAGACAAGGTAATGTTATTTCTTCTCTCTTGTCGTCGGATGGGGGGGTTCTTTCTTCCTCTGCCTCTATCTCTGCTGAATGTGTTCAATTTTTTTCTACCTTATTCTCTAAGGATTCGCCTCCTACGGAGGAGAATGAGGCTAGGATGTTGGATTGTATCCCATAATTGGTTTCTTTTGAAATGAATGAATCTTTACTATCTCCTATTTCATTGTCAGAGCTTGAGAAGGTTGTATTTTATTTGAAGAAAGGTAAGGCTCCTAGGTCGAATGGCTTCCTAGCTGAATTTTTTTAGGAATTCTAGGAAGTGGTTAAGTTGGATCTTTTGGAAGTTGTCTAGGAATCCTTCATGAACAAATAGATGTTGAAGTCTCTAAATGCAACTTTCTTAGTTCTTATTCCAAATAAGGAAGGGGCTAACCCCTGGATCACTTTAGGCCAATTGCTCTATGTAATGTTGTGTACAAAATCATTACTAAGTTGATTGCTGAAAGGTTGAAACCACAGTTCAGTTGACTAATCTCTGAGGAGCGAGGAGGTTTTGTTGCTGGTAGATAGATCATCAATGGTGTTGTTATTGTTGTCAAGACCATCCACTCTATGGAGACTTCTAAGGAAAAATCTATGTTTATCAAGTTGGACATGGCTAAATCTTACGATCGGGTTAAATGGAGCTTCTTATTTAAGATCCTTGGAGATTTTTCATTTGCTTGTGGTTGGATTGAATGGGTCAAGAGTTATGTTACTTCTTCTTTTTCAGTGCTAATTAATGGTGCGCCCACATATTTGTTCAGTGCCTCTAGGGGACTTAGACAAGGGGATCCTTTGTCCCCCTACTTGTTCATCCTACTTACTGAAGGTTTGGGGAGGTTTATTCAGTCTTAGTTTGTGAGTGGTTGGATTCAGGGTTGGAGTTGGGGAAATGATATTCCCCCTCAGTCTCATCTTCAGTTTGTGGATGACACTACTTTGATGGGTAGGGCACAGGCTGAGGAGGCTATTAGATGGCGAGGTGTGTTGGATTGTTACTTGGCTGATTCAGGACATCATATTAATGAGGGGAAGTCCTTTATCAATTTCTTTCACACTCTGAAGCTTATCCAAAGAAGAATAGTTGGCATTCTTTGTTTCCAGATTAGCTCACTTCCCTTTGTTTATCTTGGAATCTCGCTTTCCATTCACTCTCTTCCTAAGTTGTTTTGACAGGAGATTCTTGATAAGTTTCGTAATATGGCCAGTCATTGGACTTGCAGCTGGCTCTCTTCGGTGGGTAGAGTGACTCTTTTAAAGTCATTGGTTCAGGCTCTTCTTCTCTACAGATTTTTTGTTCTATATGCTCCTCTCAGCTTCATCAAGGACTTTGAGAGGATGTCTTATTAGTTCTTGTGGTTTGGAAATTTACTCCATAGGAAGTGGAGTTTGGTTAAGTGGGATGTGGTTTGTAGGCCAAAGCAGGAAGGTGGTCTTGGCCTATGTTAGACTGATGTGAATGGGTAGGCTTTAGCATCTAAATTGTATTAGCATTGTTGTTTGCAACAACGCCTGTTGTGGGCCAAGATTCTCACTTTCAAATATTTTGGTGTGGTGGAGTGTCTTGAGATTGCTAGATTTAGCTTGGAGGGAAAGGGTTCTATGATTTGGGGCACCCTTAAAAGGGGTGCTAAGCTGGTTAAGCAAGGGTTGTTTTGGATTTGTAATGGTGGTTAGGATGCTCTTTTTTGGCATGGTTCTTGGGATGGGTATCCTCGCATTTTTTCTTCTCATCCTCACTTGCAAGATTTGTGCCAGGTTTTCATGGATGTGTGTTGGTGTTGTGTAGCTAATTTTAAATCTCAACAGACCATGGGTCAGATTATTGTGTCTAGGTGGAGGGATCCCTTAGAATGGATTCCAAGTGGTGTGGCAAAGGACCATCATGAGCTTGCTAATATTTTGTCAAAATGGGTTGCAATTCACTTTTGGGGAAGGATGTGTTGGCTTGGGGGCCTAATCCGAAGGGAAAATTTTTGGTTGCTTTTGGTTACCAAGTTCTGGATAGACAGGTTTTTGGGAGCTCCAAGGTTTCTTGGTGGAAGCATGTTTGGAACAAGTTTTCTTGGCCCAAATGTAATTTCTTCTATTGGTTAGTTGTGCATGACAAGTTTCTTACTTGTGAGAACCTTTGGAAGAGGGGGTTTCAGGGCCCTTCCATGTGTGTTATGTGTGATCAACATGAAGAAAGTTTTACTGACCTCTTCTTTCAGTGTTCTTTCGTGAGAGCTATCTGGCACCTTTGGTGGAGTCTCTAGAGTAGGCCATGTTGCCATGTGCTTTCTTTGGAGTACTTTTGGAGGAGTCGGGGGTCCCCTCCTGTTAAGACTTCTTTTCTCTGTATTGCTTAGGCCATTGGACCTAGTTTAATTGTTTGGTATATCTAGTTGGAATGAAACATGCATAGTTTTTTGGATAAGAAGTTACTTCTTAGATAGATCTGGATGAGAATTAGGGGGGCCCTTTAGGAAATTCTATCTGCAAAGTGTGACCTATCTATTTATGTGGATGCTAGGGATCTAAGAGTGGTGAATGCTCTAGACCTTCTGAGGGGAAGGAGAAATTTAAGTAGTGTGCATCGTGGTCATGGGCATGAGAAGGTTGATCGTACTGGTTGTTGGCATCCTCCTTCTTTAGGGGAGCTAAAAATTAACACAGATGGTTCTTCCAGGGGCAATCCTAGAAATGATGGTGTTGGAGGTATTGGAAAAGATAGTTCAGGAGTGGTGGGGTGAAGCCACAATAGTGGTTTACAATTCAAGTGAGGAAGTAAAACTCACAAAAAATGAATGCATGGCAAAAATAATAATTTTAGGGGTTCGTACAAACCTGGGTTCGGGCGAACCCTTTTAATTATTTCTTTCCAAAATATCTAACAAAATCCCTTATGGAATGGTCATTCGCTCGAACCCCCCTTATTCCTCATCCCCCACTGAGACAAAAAAAACCTAAATTTTGGCACTTCGGAGCTTGGGTTGAGGATGAAAATGGAGGAATCTTCACAAACCCAACTAGAATCAGGTAGTCCTCAGAATGAGCTATCCAACGAATATGATTTTAATATGTTTTGGTTTTATTATATATATATTTTTTAGTTTTATTAAACATAGGTTTTTCATAAAAAATGAAGGTCTTTGTTCTGCACATGTGGAAAAATAGTAGATTATCAAATAAAAAATTGAAAAATATGAGTACACCAGATATTGAAGTCCTTGATACAACAAAAAAAATAAATTGAATTTCGATATATACAAAAAAAGTTACGCGTTATACGGTCGTGCTATGTATGAATTATAATTTTATCCTTCATGGAAAAAAAGTTATGCATTATATAGTGTGCGTCACTTTTTAAAAATGTTGTTTTCTCAAAAAAACCAGTTTTCATGAGAGATGGAAAAAGAAGTGCAATCTGATTTCAAAAATTTTGAAAAAAATATTTTTAGAATCTATAGACAAAATGTGACGAGACTCTAGTTTACATCATCTTCAAATTCCTCACGATTTAGCTGCTATAGGTGTCCGAATGTGAAGATTTAGTTAAAAAAATAATTTCAGTGTCCAGTTTGGCCAAAAATTGTAAACCACTATTGTGGGATCACCCAGTGGTCTTTTTCTTTTCTATGTATAGAGGTCAACATACTAATAATCTCATGGAGGCTATTGCTATTCTTTTGGCAGTTGAGCATGCGGTTGGCCTTGGATGGCGACGAGTTTTTTATGAGTTTGACTCTTAAGTTGTTATTGATATGCTACATAAATGTCATCTGGAGGATGTGGATTGACAGTTGACTGTGGTGGTTAAATAGATTGTTTCCTTGTGTTCTACTTTAGATTTTGTTGACTTTCGCCATGTTCCTTAGGAATGGAACAAGGTGGTTGATGGTTTGGCTAGGTGGGCTACTGAGAGGATAGGTTCTTGGTATGTGGATGATTGGGGAAAGCTTTTTGATGATTTAGCTTTAGCTTTAGAGGAGTGGGTTATGGAGGATATGAGGTGTTTCTTGGGTGTTAATTAATTCTTGTCTTGTTCAACCCCTTGGTGGGTTGGCTTCTTTTGGATTTGTAATGCTTTCTGGTTTCAATAAAGGTTTTTACCCTCTCTTTTAAAAAAAATAAATTAATTATGAAATATATTAATTATTAACAATATATAATATTAAATAATTAATATATATTAATAATTTGTTAATATTGAATAGATATTCTATATATATATTTGGGAAAATCGCTACCAGAGAGGGTAGCACTCATTCTATTAAAGAAAATGGAAACTACATCAGTGAAGTTTACAAGAAAACCAACACATCACCCAACAACCACAAACAACTGACTACAATGACATTTACAAAGAAAGCCTACACAAACATCTGCCAACCACATACTACTAACATCTTTGATAGTCTATCAAAGTGACCGAGGATTATGTTGAGCCCTCCTCAACAACTTCCCCCTCAGCAGCCTCTGCAACCCCACCATCCCCTTCTCCCTTTGCATCACCACCAGACCCAACTTCGCCTTTGCAGCAAGACAAGATATGGATCATCCCCAACTCCACATATGTCAGTCTGCTAACATCCCTTTCGGCCAGAGTGTTGTTGTTATCAACCACATAGTCCAGGAATAGGCTTAGATCCTCATTTAAGACTGCCACCCTAAAGATTTATGTTGCTTCAAACACCTTCAGATCACTCCTTACCTCCTCTATGTTGATCACCCCATACACAAAGCCTTCCAAAGGCCATGGCTCACTTTTGGGAAGAGCCAGAGAGATCACCTCCCTGAGAATATTTGTCGCTAGCTTTCTGTATTCCTCTACTACACGTTTGTTTCCCATTGTGTACAAAACATTGTTATAGAACCAACTTAACATTAGACTATCATGGAAGTGATCCCCACGGAGCCTATGCTCCCCAACCACCCTTTTATGGCTGTAACCAAATCCCCCGAAGGCAACTTGAAGAGGTGCTCTATTTGAGCTTCATAAGTCTCCAAAATTTCTTCACGGAACTCCCCTCTGCTCGCAGAAATTCAGTAGCAATGACAGAATGTAGGCACCTCGACCACCAATTTTCCGCCTTCCTCAAACACAACCATCTTTGCAACAAGACCTCTATTTGAAGGAGAAAGCTTCTAGAGGCTTCCCTCCACTCCGACCAAGAAAGCCATGGAAGAAAAGTGAAAGAGGCCAGAAGCCTTATGCCGCTGAAGCAACCTGCAACATCCTATACCTGTGACATTCACTTACCAAGAAAGGATAGTCGGCTACCTGCGTACCATTTTACTTCATGACCTAATCCAAAGACCATGATATGACCGATGACACCAGAGAGGATCTTTCTAAGAATCCACATGATCCACCTCAATTGACCCAGTCAACTCATGGCTTAGTGGATGAGACAAATCATCATTTACAACCGCCTCTAAGCCCGACTAGGTATTAGGATAATATGAGACTAGATTAGTTGTCGACTGGTCAATACCAAACTTTGATAAAAGATCTGCTACAAAGTTCTCCTCCCTGTAGACGTGTGAGAGTTTGGTGTCCTAGAGGCTGGAAAGACTTTGTCTTATCTTGTCCACCCACATCTTAAGCCACCAGCTTGGAGCTTGACCAGCCCTAACCGCTCTTATAACCACCTCTAAGCCACCTCCAATATCTACAGAGCCCCAACCATTGGAAACACAAAATCTGATACCTTCCCATAGTGCTGCACATTTTGCAATGATGTTGGTGCCCCACGGGAGCTTTGTTGACCCTACCGCCAACATTTTTCCTATCTCATCCTTGATTATATAGTCGGCTCCAGAGGGGCTTGGGTTGTCTTTAGAGGCCTTGTCGAAATTAAGTTTTAAGCATCCCCTGGGAGGCAATGTCCACTTGGCCCTGGACCTGCCAGTAGCTTTCCTTTGGGGCTGGTTGAGAAAGCTCCATTTTTTACACATCCTTTCATCTGAAGATGAAAAAAACTTGTACTTTGACAGCTTGAGTCTTCCATTGAGGTGTTCGCTGATGCCAATTTTGATCTTTGCAATAATACCGACCATATGGGTCTCTTTTTCTTTGAAGATCCTTGCATCGTGTTCCTTCCAAATCTGCCAAATTATCATTGCTAGAATCTCATACCACAACCCCTCAAAAGCCCCCCTCCCCCCCTTGTAAAGAATGGGCCAAGAGTCAAATACTTGTTTTAGATTATTCGGGAGAGGCCCCTGCCAATCCACCATTGCTTTGAACGTTGACTAGCATGATTGAGAAAATTCACACTGAACAAAAAGGTGGTGAACATATTCATTGCTTCTTCTATAGAGAACACACCAATGAGGGTCGTAGATCCCAATGTAGTTCTCTCGATCCCCTGTGAAAATACGATCATGGAGGGTCGTCCACACAAAGGCCCCTGCTTTTGGAAAAAATGAACTTCCCCCAACATAGCTCCTTGGGCCATGATGTTGCTTCCATGTCAATTTTTAGCACTTTATTATTAATATTATATTATTATAGATTATTTATCATTAATAATTAATATTATTTGAATCATATTTATTTAATATTAATAATATATTATTAGTTTGATAATATTAAGTAATTATTAAATACATATAATATTAAATAAGGTAAAATAAATAAATGTTACTTTTGATAATTTAATAAGATGTATATAATATATTTTATTTTTTTAATGTTTTTGATTAGATAAGCATGGTTTTGAAAGGGCCCTAAAACCTTTTACAAATCAAAAGATATATTGTTCAACTTAGCAAAACAACAAAAACTAGCAAAGAACAACAAGACAACACAAAACAACAACCAAACGAAACCACTACAACTCCATCAAAATGGAGCAAAGCACAACACACCCTGCTCAAGGTGGTTTAAAAAAATGTTGCAAATACTTTTGCTGAACCATTGTACAAGGGTTCATCTCCACAAATCTTTTCATCTTTTTATTGCAAGGAGAAGAAATAGGGTCATTCATAGGACCAACCAAACCAGGATTATCAACATAGGGGCCATTAGAATCTTCAACTTGAGGCTTCTAAAAGAGAGTGGTGTGATCTTCCATAACAACATACATCTTCTCTTTTTCCTTCCAAACAAAGTGTTGTTTCTTTTTCCTTGGGTAGGTAAAGGAGGCATGACCTACTTTACCACAACAATGGAAAATAATGGGAGAATTTTCATATTCAATTTGTTGTACCCATTTACCAAATCTTGAAGATAAGGTTATATGAGTAGGGAGAATAAGGTTATTCTCCATTAACACACAAAACCTAGCTAACAATAATCGCTTCATCTTTCGTGATCTTATCCATAGAATAGAAATTTCCAAAAGAATTAGCAATACCCATACAAATCTTTTCATGCCATAACTCCAAAGGCAACCCTGGCAAACAAACCCAAATAGGAAACTTAAGAGTATCTGTCATAGGGTTGAAACTAGGAGACCACCTTTGAAGGAAGAGGTCGTTCTGATAGAAAAACCAAGGGCCATCAAGAAGGGCCTTAGAGCAACTTTCTTCGCAAGGAAAGGAAAAGAGGAAGAAATTGAGAAGGGAAAATAGATGGGGCCCACTTGAGACAACAACCTAAGTCAATGCAAATCCATGCAAACATGCTCTTCATCGATGGAAATCCATGGAATCAGCAACAATGCATTCACATTGCATTCAAAAGAAGTTTGATTTTTTCTTTTTCAAAAATATTTGCACATGAAAAAATGCAAACCATCATTATAGTGATTTTAAAGTTTTTGAGTTTCATTGGACTGCAACTGTATTTGGTGAAGCAAAAACTAAAGATCATGGGAAAAATAAAAATGGAGGTCACTTTTAGAAGTGACAAACTCAAATAACAAAAGACATTAATGATAGAAAAATGGGTCTCTTCAAGAAAGATATTGAGATTTTTGTGATGTGTTGTTGTAAAGTGTTTGTTAAAGTTGAATATGAAGATGGTGAAACATTTGAATAAGAAAGGATTCAAGTTAAACTACTGATGGAGCTCCTCTTTCAACTTCATTTGCTCCGGCGGACAATGAAAATGGCAGTCAACAACATCTAGCTCAAGTAGAAGATATATTTGATGAGATGGGTTGCTTGGAAATGGAGAAAGATAAAGATCATAGCCAATGTGCTATTTGTCAATCTTATATTGATTTAGATTTAGATTTATTCAACTAGGTGGACTCCATGCAAGATATTTTTTCCTCTGATATGGAATCTAAAGATGGTGAAGTAGTTGAAGCTTGTGTTTTTATGCCATCTTCTCTTGCTCACAATGACAACAATAGTGAACAACAACCAGGAGATGAAATACTCTCTGCACTGAGCTCTCTGGAAGATGTATTTCCTTAGTCCCCTTGCTAGAGTAACCCTTTCTTGGAAATGGAGAGGGATAAAGATCAAATCCATTATGGAGTTGGTCCATCCTCTATTGATTTAGATTTAGATTTCTTCAACTAGGACTTATGGCAATAAATGTTTTTCTCTGACAACCCAACTTTATAGTGCATTTGTTCTTCATAGGATACTTTTTAGATTCAGTCATGCTCCTACAATTTTTCTATCAGTTTGGAAGAAGGGACGGATAATTATACATGTAATTGTATATAGGGAGCATTTATTTTATGACTTGCCTCCAAAAATTGGCATATATTATCTTGATTTGTGTATCCGTTTATGTTTCTTTTGAATTATGTAGATATAACTCAATTTATACAATACATGTCAAGTATGTTTATGTTTCTTTGAATTTATACAATAACTGTCAAGTATGTTTATGTTTATTTTTCTTGTTTCTTGATGCCCTTTCAACCTATGCCTCCATTTAATGATTGAGCATATATCACATGTATATTACTATTCAACGCGCTAAATTTTCAAGCACAACCACTGTGCATCATTCATGGTATATACCAGTCCTAAATCATACTGAGCATTTAAACCTCAATGTCCCACTCACTCATGCTAAGATAAATTATATGTTGGGTTGGAGCTTGCATCCTTTCAGTTTGTGAATCAATAAAATTATGATTTCATTAAAACATGAGTGTGATGCGAACACTTGAATTTTGTTGCATAATGAATTTTAGTAGGTTAAATGTATGTATAATCTCTAATTGGATCCTTTGTTGGAATTTATTTCTCCTGAGCCTGCTCTCACATCAGCTCCCTATTTCACCTACCCATCAAGACCCCCCATCTTCAACGAAATTTTTTGGGATCTTCATCCCTACAGCTCCTGACAGCCCCAAAAGTAAATATGGTAGCTATTTTTGAATATCCAATTTATGATGGTAGGAAATTTTAAATTTTTGAGAGGGAATGTTGAAGAGACAAAATGAATTTAAGGTAGTTAGTTTTTCCAGAAGTTGGAAGAAGAGTTCTTGAGCAACAACAGTCTGAAGAGGAATGTTTTTTGTTCTCTGTGTGATTCAAAGAAGTTTCTGAACAACAATAGCTGTATGTGAGCAGCGATTGCTCCTGAAGAGCTCTGCATAGCTCCTAGCAGCTCTTGAAGTTTTTTTTTTGGTAGAGCAGCTCATGAAAGCTCCCAACAGTTAGTAGTCTATAGCTTAGAGTTTATTTTCTAATTTTATGTTTAGTATTTTATGTATTGTCATTTCTAGTTTAATGAATAGAAAAAAAAGTTGCATGCCTCCTTGTGCTTCCACATTTAGTTTGGGTATTTCTAGTTTGACTAGAAAACAAAGCAGCAACTCTGTGCTTTCATTTTAATTAAAATTTTAGACATGGTATCAAAGCCATATGCCCCATTTCTTCGTGAGTTAGGGCATTTGTATTTTCTGGGTATTAAGTTTTTTTTTCTTGTTGGAGACATGGCTGGAGATGAAGGAAAGAGTTGGAAACAACCACCATCCTTTAATGGACATAACTATGATGTTTGAGAAAAGAAGATGAAGACCATAATGGTTTCCAATGATTTGTGGGAATTTGTGATCAGTGGCTTCAATGATGTAACTGATCCTGTAGCCTATGTGGTTCTCACAAACAACCAGAAGACCTAGCTGAAGGAGTTGAGGAGGAAAGATGCTAAGGCATTGAGTTTGATAGAAGTAACCTTGACAGAGGCCATTTTTCCTAGAATAACACTGACAAGGTCAGATTGGTGAAGCTCCAAATGCTTCGAAGAGAGTTTGAGACTCTTGAAATGAACGACAATGCTCGTCCATCTTAGTTTTTCACACAAGACTCTCAAGTTTGATAAAAAAGTTGAGAGTGAATGTTGAAGTCATGGACGATCAAAGGATTGTGGAGGAAATCCTCAGGAGCTTACCCACAAAGTTTGATGCAGTGGTGATTGCCATTGAAGAGGCAAAGAATCTCACAAAATTGTCCGTTGATGAGCTGATGGGTTCTCTGCAAACCCATGAGCAACACCTAAATAGGTCTGCTACTTCTTCCCAAGAGCAATATTTTAAAGCTCAGTCAAATGCAAGAGGAAGGGGGAGAAAAACAACAGTGGCAACTCTAGAAAAGGAAATGTTGAAGAAGATAGCTCAGGATGAGCAAGCAACCAAGAGGGAGTGAGCAGCTTTCAAACCAACTCCTGACAAGGAAAGAAGAACAGTAGTTCAAATCATAAGAATGACAAAAGAAATATTGAATGCTACTATTGTCATACATTTTGTCATTATGCAAGTGAGTGCTAGAAAACACACAATGATCAGTCAAAACAAAATGCAAATGTGGCTAAAGGAAATCAGTCCACAACCTTCATCATGTGGAACATTGGTGAAGAAGGAAGTCTTGAAGTCTGGTATTTGGACAACGGTTGCAACAACCACATGAGTGGTAATGAAAGTTTGTTTTCTTTCATTGATAAAAATGTAAAGTCAGAGATTAGAATGGGGAACAATTGATTAGTTCCAGTTGTGGGAAGAGGATCTATCATGATCCACACCAACCAAGGTGAAAAGAAGGAGATACAAAATGTATTTCTTCCTCCTGGGTTAAAGCATAACCTCATGAGTGTTGGAAAACTGATCCAAAATGGATATAAAGTGCTAATGGAGAAGGGTCAATGCATTATTTATGACAAGAATGAGAGGATGAAAGTATTTGCAACAGTTCAAATGACAAAGAATCAGATGTTTCCTTTGAAGATTGAGATGTGTTTCTCATCTCAGTCCATTGCTGCACCTCTCATGAATTGAAAATGTATAGCAGTATAGCAAGTAGCCCTCAAGAGCACCATTTAAGACTCCTCCAAGCTATGGAATCTCAGGTATGGACATTTAGGCTATGTTGGTTTAAGTATTTTGTCTACGAATAAAATGATTGATGGTTTTCCAAGAATAGTAGAGCCTAATGTTAAGTGTGAGGCTTGCATTTTGGGCAAGCAACATAGGCAGTCCTTTCAATCGACAACTCTACAAGGGCAAGAGCATCATTGGATTTGGTTCACACAGATTTGGTAGGCCCTATGCAAATCATTTCTATTGGTAAAAATATATTGTTTATGACCTTCATTGATGATTACAACCATAAGACATGTGTCTAGTTTTTGCAACATAAATCTGAAGCTTTTGATAAGATTTTGCTGTTTAAGGCCCAGGCTGAAAGGGGGAGTGGACACATGATCAAGGTCTTAAGGTTAGATCAAGGAGAGTATACCTCCAATCAGTTTGTAAATTTTTTCAAGCAAAATGGCATTAAGAAGGAGCTAATAGCTAGGTATACTCCACAACAAAATGGAGTGGCTGAGAGAAAGAATAGGACCATCGTGGAGATGGCAAGGAGCATGATGAAAGCAAAGGGACTCCCAATAGAATATTGGGTAGAGATTGTAGCAACATTAGTATATCTGATAAATAGAAGTCCAACAAAGGTGGTTCAGGACAAAATCCCTCAAGAGGCATGGACAAAATACAAGTGGACGGTTGAGCACTTAAGAGTGTTCAGGTGTGTAGCATATGCTCATGTGCCTAAAGAAAAGAGGCAAAAATTGGATGACAAGGGTGAGAATTTTTTTTTCATGGGCCACAGTGAGGAGTCCAAAGCCTATAGGCTGTACAACCCAGTCACAAAGAAAATCATCATTAGCAAAAACATAGAGTTCTTAGAAGAAATGTCATGGGACGGTCTGAAAGCTCCTGACAGCTCCTGACCACTCCCGACAGCTCCTGAAGAAGAAGGAACAAAAGTTCAACAAGAAAAGCTCGCAGTTGCTCAAAAAGGGTTAGACGAGCTCCTAAAAACTCCCGAAAGCTCTTGGTGGCTTCTTAAGGTGGAAGACAGTCATAGACAGTCAGAGAATTGGTCGCAGAGAGCTCTTGACAGCTCCTAAAATCTCTTGAAGTGAGAAAACAAAAAGGAAAGCAACCAAAGACAGCCAGAAGATTGGCTCCTGAAAGCACCGGTCGAGCTCCTGAAAGCTCCCAACAGCTCCTAAACCAGACTGTTCAGCAGAGCAGCAGCAGTAGTGAAAGTTCATACCCCACTCTCGCCTCCCTAATGCCAATAAAAACCAAGATTCTAAGGGAGATCTACCAAAATGAAAGGTATGATGATGAATTTGATTCAAGAGTGTGAATTTTGCATTTTTTTCTCATAGTGATCTAGTTTATTTTGAGGGTGTTGTGTAAGAGGAGAAATGGTGTGAGGCCATGGATGGGGAGATAGATGTAATAGAGAGGAACAACACATGAGAGTTAATTGATTTTCCTCCCAATAAGCAAGTTATTGGGGTGAAATGGGTCTACAAGACCAAGTGCAATGCCGAAGGAAGAATAGAAAGGCATAAGGAAAGATTAGTTGTCAAAGGGTACAAACATCAGTTTGGGAGAGATTATAATGAGATATTTTCCCCTATTGCAAGGATGGAGACCAAGCAGGTAGTCATAGAAATTGTAACCCAACACAAATGGAAGATGTTTCAAATGGACGTGAAGTCCGCCTTCCTAAATGGAGTGTTGAAAGAGGAAGTTTATGTAGAGCAACCATTTCGATATGAAGTTCCGGGTCAAAAACACAAGGTGTATAGGCTAAAGAAAGCTATTTATGGGTTGAAGCAAGCTCCATGAGCATGGTACAACAATATTGACTCATATTTGTTGAGCAATGGCTTTAGCAAAAGCAATGGTGATCCCACTCTTTACATCAAGGAAGCAAATGGTAAGATTTTGATTGTTGTCTTGTATGTTGATGATTTAGCTTTCACTAGGGATGATGATTTTCTCATTGTTGATTTTAAAGAAGCCATAAAAAGTGAGTTTGAAATGACAGCTTTAGGTCTCTTGAGATATTTTCTAGGCATAGAAGTAAAAAAAATGCATGATGACCAGTATATTTATCTCTCAAGAAAAATATGCAAATGAGATCTTGAAGAGATTTAGGATACTTGAAAGAAAGCTTGTCCCAACACCAACAACCATAGGTCTAAAGTTGAGTAAGGAATATTGCAACAACAATGTGGATACGACCATGTTTAAAAGTTTGGTTGGAAGTTTGATGTATTTAACTGCAACCAGGCCTGATATAATGCACAATGTGAGTCTTAATTCCAGATTTATGGAGAATCCAAGAGACACCCATTGACAGGCGGGTAAAAGAATGTTGAGGTATGTGAATGTCACCAAAGGATATGGTGTTTTGTACACATCAAAAAATATTTTTGGGCTGGTTGGATACATAGATAGTGATTGGGCAGGAAGTTTGGATGATAGGAAGAGCACATCAAGCTATGTGTTTCATTTGGGTTCGAGAGTCATTTCATGGGCTTCCAACAAACAACCCATAGTTTCCCTATCTACAACAGAGGCTGAGTATATAGCAACAAACACAATAGCGTGTCAAGCTATTTGGCTGAGAAGAATCTTGGCAGATTTGAGAGAAGAGCAAGAGGATGGAACAATAATCTTTTGTGACAATGTTTCATCAATAGCTTTGATGAAAAATCCTATGTTTCATGGAAGAAGCAAGTACACTGAAATCAGGTATCATTTTATCAGAGAGTTAGTTGAAAATGGTGAAATTAAAATGGTATTTTGCAAGTTTGAGCAACAACTAGAAGACATATTCACCAAGCCTTTGAGCAAGGACAGTTTCAAGCGCCTAAGAAGCAGATTGGGCATTGTTGATTTGGATCAGGATTGATCCTATTTCGTCGGCTCAGGACAAAGGGGGAGTGTTGGAATTCATTTCTCCTAAGCCTTCTCTCATGTCAACTCCTTGTTTCACCTACCCGTTAGGACCCCCCATCTTCAATGATAGTTTTTGGGATCTTCATCCCTGCGGCTCCTGACAACCCCAGAAGTAAATATGGTAGCTACTTTTGAATTCCCAATTTATGGTGGTAGGTAATTTCAAATTTTTGAGAGGGAATGTTGAAGAAACAAAATGAATTGAAGGTAGTTAGTTTTTCCAGAATTTGGAAGAAGAGTTCCTAAGCAGCAACAGTCTGAAGAGGAATGCTTTTTGTTCTTTGTGGGATTCAAAGAAGTTTCTGAACAACAACAACTATATGTTTGATTTGTATGTGAGCAATGATTGCTCCTAAAGAGCTCTGCATAGGTTCTAGCAGTGGGCTCCTAGCAGCTCCTGAAGATTGTCTGTTTGGTGGAGCAGCTCATGAAAGCTCCCAATAGTTAGTAGTCTATAGCTTAGATTTTATGTTTAGTCTTTTATGTATTGTCATTTCCATTTTAATGAATAGAAAAGAAAGTTGCATGTCTCCTTGTGCTTCCACATTTAGTTTGGGTATTTCCAGTTTGATTGGAAAATAGAACAACTCTATGCTTTCATTTTATTTAAAATTTTAGACATCCTTCATCTTCGATTGCATCAAGTAGCATCAAAGTGATTTTTTAGTCCTAAATATGAGTTTGAAGAAAAATTCTACCAAATAGGTGGGGAAGTCTTCCAATACTATGTGTTGGGTAGAAGGTATAAATTAAAATATGATTGTAATCATATCACCAAATTGTGAGGAAATTTACATTAAATTAAGAGTTAGAATTTATCCATAGTTAATGGGTAGAGGTTAAGGTGTCACAAATATTTCATGAAGAATGGAATAATTGTTTGAGTTGAATGTTGAAGAAGATAGAAGAAGAGGTTGGTCTAGAGATAATGAAAGTGAAGAAGAAGTGATCATGTTAGCTAAAGATTACGAGGATGATAAAAATCTAGATCAAGTGAAGATGTTGAAGGCTATTTCAAGCACTAGTAAGAAATAAAAGAACAAGGAAATAAATTAAATGGTGTTTTGAAATCTTTATGATCATTAGGAGTTCACATTAGTATTGTTCAAGTTAACCAATACTCTTGCAACATTTATGAATTAGTGAATAATGTTTTTCATGACTATTTAGGTTTTTTTTCTTCGAGTTTCTAAATGTTATTCTTATTTATTCCAATAATGAGGAGGAACACCTTTAGAATTTATTTTTGGTGTTGTAGAGGTTATGCGATAATAAGTTGCATTCTAAGTAGTCTAAATGTTCTTTGTTTCAAAATAAAGTAACTATCGAGGACATACAATTTTTGTCAACAAGGTATTAGTAGATCTTACAAATATCGTTGCGATAATCAAGTGGTTTATGCTTAAAAATATACTTTTAAGTTTCACAGGATTGTTAGTATATCATAGAATATTTTAAGGTCTCTCAAAAATAACAAAACCCACAACTTTGTAGAGGAAAGGTAAATATTTTGTTTGTTAGACAAATGTAAGAAAGCATTTGATCTTCTTAAGCAAAATCTTACTATCACACCTATTCTTAGCATACCAAATTCTAACAAAAGTTCATAGTAGTGACATGTGCATCACTTGAAGGATTTAGAGGATTCTTTCTATGAGACAAAGGTATGGTGGCATATGAGTCTTAGCATCTAAAATCATATGAGAAGTATTCTACTTATGACCTTGAATTAGTGGCCATTGTAATGTATTACAAAAATGGAGATATTTCCTTCTAGGAAAGCCATGTGAACTCAAAATTGATCACTTGGGATTGAATTATATTTTCAACCCAAATAACCTAAATGTTCAATAGAGGTGATGGTAGGAATTTCTATATATTTGTGATTTTGAGATGTATAATACATAAAAGGAAAGAAAAATAGAGCAACAAATGTACTTAGCAATAAAGACATATTGCTACAATTTTAAGTGAAATAATAATTTTTTGACACTACGTTTTGGATAATTTACTTGATGATCAATATTATAAATATTTTAAAGAAGACCTAGGAAAAAACTCCCAAGTTCTTTATTTGAAAGAATATAATTTAGAAGTAAATAGCTTACTTCATTTTCATAATAGATTATATGCACAAGCACAATAATGGTATTGCAAGATGCATCTAACACTTCCTATTTGGTGACATCTAGATGCCAATGAAATGATAGTAGATTTGAGATCATTGTATATTTGGCTTGGCATCCAGAAGAGTCATTAGATTTTTATTCAAATGTTTAGAGTACTAATGGGTAAAGGAAGATAATGTACATCTAACATGATAGCTTTATGTAAATGATATATTCAAGAGTATAACTAGAAAGTAATGAGAATAGTAATCTCATGAAAATTATAGAATAATTAATTTTATTGATCAATAAAAAATATCTCATAAAATATAAAAAACTTAAATTTTTTAGTTAAAATATAAGCAATCGAATAATTAATCTAAGAAAAAATTGAACATCTAACAAATTTATCAAAAAATAAGAATACATATAAAAGAAAGACAATTATATAAACCAAATATCTTATTAACAAACATTATTATTTTACATAAATTTTTGATCAAAAGACATTTTTTAATTATTAAACATTTTAAATATCAATATGATTTGTAAAATTGAATTGGTTTTATTATAATTTATCATTTTAAATTTATAAAAAGGGTCCAAATGTTTTCAAAAAAAAATTCTAATGCTATCTCACAAATAAAATTTTAAATTTAAAAGTTAAAAAATAAATATTTTTATTTTTTAAAAATAAAATTCCAATTTGTCATGTAACAGTTATATATGTTTCGAAGGCAGGGGCTCTGTTTACCAATGAAGCACCCAGTCATGAAACAATAATAGCACCTATGTATTAGATTGCGATGAAGGGTGCTCAGAGATTGAAAATGAGTGTAGATCAGCAGACACCTGATGTAATATAAGAGAGTTCTCCTCATTATCATTATTTTCTGCCTTTTGTAGTTGATTAACAGAAGAAGTTCCTTGGGAAGAGGAGCTTCCCTTCCATGGTCCTTCCAAACTCCTGCTCCGTGACAATGGCTGTTCTTCTCTGATGACATTGGTTTTCCCATAGCTGAGATATGGAGGTTGGCAACCTGAAACAGGCACCTCTATTTTGCCCTCCAGCATATTAACAATTGTAGACATTGAAGGTCTCAGTGTAGGGTTTGCTTGAATGCATAGAAGGCCTACATTGACTGTCCTTAAAATTTCTTCTTCTGGGAAGCTTGACCTTTTAATACTCACATCAACTAAGTCCAGTAGTTTGTTCTCTTCATACAAAGTCCATGCCTGTAGCGCAAACAAAAAAAATGTTAATAAATGAAAATCTTTGGTGTAGAAGTTGCACTTTTATTTTCTGGGGTATTATGAAAATATATTTTGTGAGCCAGAAGCTGGCATGAGTATAAATTCTTGAGAAGTTTTTAAAAAAGAGTACGGTTTGTATAGTTACCCATTCCATTAGATGAACCTTCTCCCCCTGCAACTTCTTGTCCATGTGTGGTCTGCCACTAACAATTTCAAGGACTACAACTCCAAAACTGTACACATCTGCCTTCTCTGTGAGATGTCCTCTTAAAGCATATTCAGGAGCCATATACCCACTGAAATGAGAAAAAAAGGAGGAATTTTAGAAATCCACATATGATTTGTACAATATGCTTTTTGTTTTGCATATTTCAGTTTTCTTGATGCAAAAACTATAAAATGGATAGTGTTCAATCAAGTTTGAAAAAGAGCTATATCTATTTAAGAAATCATCTTTATACAAGTAGAAATTAAAAACAATGGTGGGTTATCGGTTAACTTACATTGTTCCTGCCACCTTGGTGCTGACATGAGTTTTCTCGTGGTCAAATAACTTGGCCAACCCAAAATCTGATATTTTTGGATTAAGATCTTGATCTAAAAGGATGTTTGTACCTTTGATGTCTCTATGCACAATTCTCAATCTAGATTCTTCATGCAGATATGTCAGACCTCGTGCAACTCCAAGGCAAATTTTGTGTCGTGCAGGCCAATCGAAATAAATCTGGAATTCCTTGGGACCTGTGAGATATATTATAAAATTTTATAAATATCTATTTCACTGAATAATTATTGAGCTATTTATATTTCAATTCTGATTGGGATTTTTATGTGATACATGTTAAATTTTTTGTGGATTAGTTAAAGTCAAAATTTAGATTGTCTTATTTGTTGTTGAGGTATTCTATTAGTGAACTACTGGTTTTTCTTATTGACCAACCCATCATCAATTCAGATATGTCTTATTTTCCAACAATACAATTGAATTTCTTAATGTAAACAGATGTATTGTATAAATTATTTAAACCATTTCTAAATAAGTACACATAAAATAAATTTTTTATGAGAGTTTTTAAGACGAGACAAGAGAAGTAGACAAATGTTTTCATTGTAACCGAGTTTATAGGTGAAACAATGAAAAATAGAAATACATTTTTTTTTGTGATAGGACTCCCATTAAGCTACCTACCCCTATATCTCTTTTCTGACTGAAATTTTTATGTGATATGTGGTAAACTTTTCATGAATCAGTTAGGAGTCAAATTTAGGACCTCTCATTTGCTGTTGAGGTGCTCTATCAAGTTTTCTTACTAACCAGTCCATCTTCAGTTTAGATGTGACTCATTTCCAACATACAATTGAAATTCCCAATGTAAACAGATATAATGTATAAATTATTTAAACCCTTTCTAAATAAATATACACATATAATTATTTTTTTATGACAGTTTTTAAGATGAGACAAAAGAAATACACAAATGTTTACATTGTGACTGAGTTTATAAGTGATACAATAGAAATAGAAATACATTTTATTTGTGACAGGACTGTCATTAAGCTACCTACCCCTATGTGACTGAGATCATCATGCTTTGGTGTGAATATAGGGTTCCAAACTTGACTCTTTATATATTATTTTATGTAGATTAGTAAGGTATCAAACCTAAAAAAAAAGCCATAGTTGTATTGGGTGTTCTATCATTAATAAAATATTAAACTTAAAATTTGTGAGATCTTTTTAGCATAATTAATTTTCCATAAATGTATAAAGACTATTGTTTATTGTTTTGAATAAAATAAATCAATTTTGAAGACATCATAATCTTGTACATTAGAGGTTACAACAACCTATCAGCGAAAACAACAAAAAAAACTACTAGATACCACAGCAAGATGAAATACAAACCAACACCAAAGAAACAAAGCCACTACTATACTACATCAAGATAAAACACAAACCGACACAAAACTAGAACTCCAAAATAACAAAAAGAAAAAGAAAAAGAGTAAACCATCTCACCAATAACAGAACAAAAAAAGAAGCCCAAAGGCACCCACAAACTTATTGTTGAAGAAAGTGAATTTATCTATTTATCTTTTCCTTATTGTAGAACAAAAGCATATAGTAAAGAAATATGGATGTACCAAACAAAGCGCGAGCAAGATTGTTGTTCTCCAAGTATTCATATACCAAAAGAAGTTGTTTTCCCTCAATACAACTACCATACAGTTTCACCAGGTTGGGATGCTGCACTGCAGAGATTGTAGATATTTCATTCAGAAATTCACGATTCCCTTGTCTTGATTTGGGAAACAATTGCTTTACCGCAACCATTCTTCCTTCTGCTAGTATACCCTGGGAAGAGGTAAAGTTGTAAATATAACACAGAACGATGCATTTGATTCAGTTTTCTTTTTAGTAGACATTAATACATAAACTAAAATGAATTAATATATAATTTGGTAGTAATTTAGTCCAAACTTATTATTACAGTTTCTAGTACATAGGGTGCATTGTGATATACCTTGAAAACAGCACCAAATCCGCCTTCTCCTAACTTATTCTCCGAGTGAAAGTCATTTGTAGCACTTCTTATCTCCTCTAGACTAAAAGAATTGGAAATTGTTTTCATCTCTGTCATTTGAATGCGATAGTTAGACAACTTTTTTGTTATTGTGCTGATTGTTTCTCAACTTATTAAACTGGAGTTTAGAAAATACTGTTCTAAAATAAGTAAAAAGAAGAGGTCTAATTAAGTGACAATAAGGAGTAGAGTGTATTAATTGAGTGTGTTAACAAAAAATATTTAAAAATTCATATATACAAAAATAATAAAAATTAAAATACAATCAAAATATAAAAATTAACAATATCTATTTTTTTAAAAAATCTATGCAAAAGATACTGAGAATTATCATTTTCTCCATATCTATTTTCTATTTAATTTTTTATTTAAACGAAATAAATATCTTAAAAATGATGTATCTCAATATCTTTTGCATAAATTTCTCTAAAGATATGCCATTTTTATAAATATCACCATTATAAACAGAAGAAATGTTATCAATAGCATAAGTACTGAAACTATGAATCCTAAAAGTAGATACACAGAGTCAAATTTCCCCAAAAGTAAAATTCTAACTTAAAAACGGTTCAGCATCACCTCTATTGTCGTCCGGAAGTCTGTTGTGAATTCCCTTTCTTTTCTTAAGAAAGATAAATGACAAGAACACCGCCAAGCCTAAAGAAATTACTACTCCAAGAACAATGCCAACAATCACGGGAGTTTTGTTTTTGTTTCTTCCATTGACTGTAAAGTCTGTCAAAAGAAGCAAAGATTTTGATTTGGTAAATAACAAATCATTTCATTTCATGACAAAAATTGAAGTTCTGTAATCGGGAAATTTACAAAGAGATGTCTGTATACCAGCAGTGATTACAATAGCTGACACCAAAGGTCCATAGGTCCCTTCCTCGGGTACATTATATGTTCCTTTTCCAGCCCACAGAAAATGAATCTCCAAAGTGTTATCGGTCACATTCACAGTGAAATTTTTAACTACTGCTTTATATGCAGCTCCAGCAGCCTCTTCAATATTAAAATTTGGCAACTTTTTGGTTCCCTGCGTAAATTTTGAAAGGGCAGAAGGGTAAGCAAAACAATCTCCATTTCAAACCCTCTTATCAATTAGGGTTTTGCAATTTTGAAAAATAAAAACGGGACTCGCAAAATAATGAGATTGGAATCTAATCTAAAGAAAATAAAATGATTGCAATAAGACTCAAGAGAATAGTGGTAAACCTGAATATAGACATCAAAGATGCGCCTTCCAAGACTTCTGTAAGATTTTTCAATTGAAAATACTATTTCAGCAAACTTGAGCTGTACTGTATATTGTCCGTTGGGAAGGCATAATCCGTAGTATCTCAAGGAGGTGCTAGACAAACGTGCCGTCCTGTACAATTCTGTGATGGTGTTTGCGTCAACTGTTTCTATAGGTTCAGTTTGGCTTGAATTATCCATAAAGTTTCCCGTGTTACTTACTGCCCAGTTTCCATTTGGACTCACGAAGAATGACGAACTTCCTAGTGGATTTTCATCCGCTTCATAAAGAATGGAAGAATCAGTCAAATCTGTACCTCCACAGTTAATGGCTAAATCTGCCAAACGCAGGACATAAGTTTAGATCGTGTTTCAAATATGTTTATTGTAATTGCATTTTCGTATGGAAAAGAAGATCCGATGATAAAATAGGAAAAATCCATTCAACAGAACATAAAGAAACTCCAATGGCAGCGATTTGATGAAATTAAGTTGTATGACAATATTGAAATAGCTACAGAAATCATGCTTTCTACATGCAATAGAAAGATCAAAATTTCCATATATGATGATAATTAACCACATCCTTAGTACTTCGAGAACATATATTTGGAAGCAGCTTTGTTAATTTTTTCTAAATAGAAGAAATTGGTGATGGGGAGAGGACACATTGAGATACACTTCGTCAATAGGGTATTTTATTGGCTCAAGGAGATTTGGATGGATTATGTATTCCCTTTTCAAGTTAGTTTAAATGGCAAGCAAGGAAAAGAGTGATGCATCTTTTGGTCAATTGTGATGGAGACCATTGGTTATAGTTGTTACTAGTAGTGTGTGGGGATATTAGGAGGAACTTTTGATGAAAAAAAAAATTAGTTCAGAGGAGGGCAAGTAGGATCTAGGAGGTGGGCTTGGGAGGAGAGAAAACTTAAAAAGGAGTCAAGGATGGATCTCATGATTTGTAAACTATGATGATTATATTATATGACAGTTGTTAATGTTAGAAAGTATGAATTGTACATATTTTAGACAAATATTGAATCTAAATTTGAAAGGAAAATGAGAGAAAAATAATAGAATAATTGAAGATGCAAAGAGTTTATCCTAAAAAAGCTACATTTTAGGAGAAAACTCTAGCAAAAGAGAAGCAAATGACTCCCTTATCCATTATATTCAAGTGAAAATACAATATTAGGTCTCTTTTCTAGACATTCAAATAATTTCTAGGCACGTTATGAATTATTTATGGAATTGCAATGAAACCACTACTTCCTATCTACCAAACTACCACATTAGAACAAAACTACCCCAACAATTTCAAAACCACTATGAAAGAGATATATATATATAACTATCACTTGACAAAACCAATGGTTTTGCACTCTAATGTAGAAATGTCTTATTTCTTTTTTTTTTTTATCTTTCATGATGCATGCACCCTACATAAACATATCTTGTGAACTTTATTACACTTCATCATGAAGTATGGGATGGGATTCTAACTCTTTTAAAAATTACAACTCCCAAATATGGAGATTGTTGGTCCCTAAAATCTATGAAGACACAAAATAAGGGGTGACTCCTAGGGGCATTGGTGGATAGAAAGTATCATAGAACATTAGTTCATAATGGGTTATTTAATATTACAAAAAAGATGAATAAATTTCTAGGTATTAGAAGTAGAGAGGGTAATTTGATTAATGTTTTTTTCTTATGTATTAGTGATAAGATAGTGAAGAGGATGAGGTTGGTTCTAAGGGATATGAAGTTGGGCACAAACAAAAATATAAATATAATTTATCATTCTTTACTTTTGGTTTTAATGATAGAAAAAAGAGAAATTAGTTATGCTATTTGTTTAGGGCTTGCAAATAGATTTGTTTTGTCCTAGGTGGGCCCAATTATAAGGCATTCATATAAACTAGAGGAGATATAGGTTTAATTTGAAAAGATGGATATTATATATACACCTTGTAGAAAAATACATAAAGTAAATAGAAAAGGAATCTCTTCATGGGCATCAACCAATAGGGTCTCATACATCAAATTAGTGTCACAAGAAAATGATAAGAAAATAATCTTTACCTTTTTTTGACCATTTTAAACATCTTTCTAAATATTTTCATTGACATATTGCGGAGGTTAATAGATCTACTTTATTTCTAGGATGACAACATGATAAGGGTAAATATATTTTGTTTAAATATTGATGGGTAGATATGGGAAGCTTGAAAATATATATTTCTAATTTCATAAATTATTTACTATATGCATAAGTATTAATTCATTCAATCTAGAGATGTAAAGGAAATCGAGAATGAACACATACATATTCACACCAACTAGTACCATTATTATTGAAGATTATATGAATGTAGGTAATTTAGTGATGCAAGAGAATCTAGGGACTTGAGTAATCAATATCAACTAAAAATAAGTCTCTTTATTTGTGTTCATGAAAAAGGACCTTAGGATCCTATGATGTGGAAAACCTTAGGGATTTTTTTTGTATATTTTAGTAGTATTTCTCATGTAATTTTCCATGTCTTACTTAGGAATCTTCATGACCCTCTAGATTGTAACTTGTAAATTGATTCTTGAAAAGTTATTGTGCCTCTTCAATAAGGAATCACATATGACAACATAAATATAAATTATAAGAGCATAGATGATGCCTAATAGTTGAGGAGTTACATTTAAGGAATATCTTTAAGATTTCCTAAATGGACTCTTGAAAATGGAATGTTACACTTGAGTTATTAGTCATGTATAAGAAACATGATGGTTTATCTTTCTCATGTGTGAATGGAATCCCACCTTGCAAATTTTAATCAATTGATGGGATTCTAATGAAAAAATTAGAGTGGAAGAATTGAATAAATATGGATCCTACATAAATTGATCCTACATAAGAAATAATCTAAGCTAAATTTTCTTACATTCTTTTCCTTTGATTACATATTTACAAGGTAACCTCACAATACTAAGATCCACTTTTGGGACAATGAAATTTTTCAAGGGAGGAGGGAAAATTCAGTAAAACATTTTCATTTGAAGAAATATCTTCAAACGAAGGTACTTTGCTTGAAGGTATACACACAGAGATCTTCGAGAAAAGGTATTCTTTTGAGTGAAGATATGGTCCATAAAAAAGATGCTTTTACACAGAGATCTTCGATCAAAGGTACCTTCATTCGAAGGTAAAACCTTCAATCAAAGGCACCTTCGATCAAAGGTTCTTCGCATGACAGTTTTGGTTTTTGCTTGAAAATTTCCTTAGAAAATCCATATTCAAACCTTAGGTTGGGCCTTCAAATGTAGTTAACTTGATAAGATATTTTGCAATATCATAACCCTCAAAATGGGCTTTCCAACAAGTATACTTTTGATATTGAACACAAGAGAAATAGGGTTCCACCTTTGAGAGATGGAACTAGGGTTTTGGACCTATTTCACTCTAGTTCATTAGGAAACCCTAGAGATCCCTCAACCAAGTGACTCAATTGATGGAAGGGTAATATTCTAGGAGGGTTTCCTTAGGTGTGATTAAAGAGGGGGTTCACCACTAAGAAAATGCTTAGAAATAAAGATATGAAAGCAATATGCAAATCTATCTATATGACATAGGAAATAAAAATTAAAACTAGAATGAGAAACTGTGGATGACAGAGGAGCACTTGGAAGAATGGAGAGGTCAAAACAAGGTTTGTAACCTTGAAAATCAGTTGTTTGAAGTTCATTGGGACTGATACACCAGGATGGGTGATTTAGTCCTAGTCTAGGGTTTTTGGGCAGGATCTCAAATCTCTCGATGACTATTTAGGATTTGTAGAAATCTAGAAGAAAGGTTGTACTGGGACTCATGCCCAGATTGTTGCAAAGTGTCCAAAAAAAGTGAAAAGTTTCCTATAAGTAGAATTTTGAACTAAAACTTTGTGAGTCTCTGAAGATGGATTAAATAAGCATTTTCCCACTGATTTCATGTAAATAACTTGGATATATTACTCTAGATCTAAGTTTCTATGAGCCTTGACAACTTCAATTATGAAAACTTTGACAACTTTGTAATTTTGGCACTTTTGAAGGCTTCAAATCCACTTTTTCTTCAACCTATAAACCCGCAACACACAAAGAGAGAGAAACAATGTTGTTTTGTTAGGGAATGGGGGTTTTCCTTGGTCAAACCCTAGTTTGGTAACCAAACCTTAATGAGAAATGATGCATGAATGAAATGAAATATGAGATATAAGATGAAACAATAGTTCACCTTGTTTGAAACCTTGTAGATCTCCCAACAAGCATGAAGTGGCCTCAATGAATGTAGATATTGATCATGATTCTTAATGAAAGATAATGCCTTTGAATACTTGAATTGATGAATACATCACAACATTAGCTCAAAACCACATGCATGATGCATCAATCCTTTGACATGATAATGGATCTTGTTTGTTGCAACAATCTTCTACAAATTTTCCCTTGAATGCCTCCTTGAATGCTCTTGAATACTCTAAAATTCTCTTGTGAAATCTTAGTATTCTTGACTCAAAATTTCTAGGTGAAATAATGATTTGAAACCTTAATTATATAGGAACTCCATCTAATTTATCGTTTATTAGATCTCAAATGCCGATATTCACAAAATTTGAATTGAAAACCTCGATTTCCTACTCAAAACCCTAAAAAGGGGCCAAATGGGACTCATACACCCAAGGTGGCGTATGGGTCCCGCCTAGGGGGACTCATATGCCCAAGGTGGCGTATGAGTCCCACCCTAGCTTTTTAGGTTGAGGAAATGTTGGGGGGTTAGAATATTAAGTGCATTTATTGAATATGTCAGGATTTCAGTTGAAATAAGCTTCGAGATGCATAATAAAGGGTCCTAGTGTGTCTATTAATAATGATGTGAAGGTCATAAATGCAAGAGGGCCCAAAACTTAGTGTGAGGATGTAAATAAATACATTTTACAACACTAAATTAAGGAAAAATTAGGTCTATTTAGTTTAAAAGGGCCCTAAAATTTATGTGAATATGTAAAACACATTACAACATTAAATAAAGGTCACATTAGGCTTAGTTTAATATTATTTTTTCCCAAATTAAGTGTGAAAAAGGGATTCTTTTTTCTACACTACATTTAGCCCCCACTTTAGTGAGAGGAGGAACTTACTTCAAACTCACATTAAAGTAGACATTCAAGAAGGGTGCAAGTGTACCAATGCAGATCCAGTATAGAATGAAAAAGATCAAAGGAGGTGGCCAAGCCCCCAAGATCCAAGATCCTAAATTAAACCAAAATAAGCACAAAGGGACACACACAAGGTGTATGACATGCAACATCAAGATACACAAACATACAATGTCAATGACTAACAAAAAGAAAAAAAATGAAAAAAAAATGAAAGTAAAAATAAAAGGTGTAGATCATGCCTCGACTGTTTTTCCAACACAATGTGGATCAAGCCTTGGCTATTTTTCCAAAACATATGCTCACTCTAAGGCAATGAAACTTCAGGTTGTCCACTGGGTGAGTATCCAAAATGGGTGGATTAGTGGGAAATCCATGCCTCTATATCGGCTTCTCACCGTACAATGAGAAAGTCATTCCTACATTTAAGCTTAACATCATAATAACCATACAAAATCTATCCCTCTGATAACTTCAATAGGGCACCACAAAATGAAACTTCGAGCTTCACAAGGCCTAACAAGCTAATATGTTAAGCACTTATGAACATTTATGCATGTAAAGGATTGTTCAAAGGGATATTTTCTTAATTTTTGTAAGGCATATTCTTAGGGAACATCATGCCTAATGTCCCCAAGAGAGGAATAATAAAAAAATATCACTCTCTCAGAGGAAATCAAACCCAATGACACCACTAAGAAAAGGACGCATCACAAGAAGAAAGAAAATTGCATAGTGAAACATGAGTGTCAATGTATGCCCCCACTTTAAAGTGGTTGCTAACACCATTACTTTTAGAAATTACTTTAAAGTAGAAGAAGACATGAGAGGTTATCAGAAAGCCCTATGCCAAGTAATATTTTCCTGAATGAAACTACATCATGAATAAGGGGTTGCCCCCAAAATGCAACAACTAAAGATAACTCAGTATGCCACATGCGAGCCAACTTAAGGCATGTCATCCACATCCCAAGCTTGTTA
>VDFB02047230.1:46761312-47188980 GCA_007258455.2 Sequoia sempervirens
GATAGTAAGAAGAGATTTAGCTTGGGCCTTTTTTAAAATTAGAATTTAAAAATTCTAAGATTAAATTTGTAGTACAAAATTGAACCAAGTCTATTTTTGCACGTACAAATTTCACAAGTAGGTAAAGGAATAAACCAAAAATCAAGACTAATCTCTAAAGATGTGTGAAGATATAATCAAATACATGCATATTGTACAATAATCCTTGCACTAAGGACAACCTAGTCAAAGTGTTTACACTTATGACTCTTACAAAAGTAAAACAAATATCCCTTTCATAATATCAATTTGAAATAGTTTATCATGATACAATTTTTTTACATTAAGCAATGAATGCATTAACTCATTTATAACCTCCTTCACTAAAAATCCGACACATTACAATCACTATGTCAACGTTTTATGATGAGAACCACCTCTTGATACCTTTAAGCTCTTCCTATATAAACTCTAAATGATCTTCACTTAACTTTAAACTCTACCTATATAAGCTCTAAATGATACTCACTTAACTTTAAGCTCTTCACATATAAGCTCTAAGTGGTCCTCATTGAATGTAACTTTAAGCTCTTCCTTTATAAGCTGTAATTGAATATTAGGTAGATGGTGTTTGAATATAAGCTCAGGCACCTTCGTTTCTAAATATTGGAGGGAACATTGTCATTGTCACTGTCACTTTAAAAGGGTCATCATGACTAAGTGTCCATTGAAATGAAGAATAATGACTGGAATGCCATAAATTCAAACAAAGGGATTGAATGTAATTGAAGTACGGAGTCCTTCAATTCTAAGAAAATGTTTGGCCTTACTTCTGTCGTAGTAATTTTGTTTGTATCCAGTGGGAGCTCAGCGACCAAATGTCAATTGTAGATAAAGTGCCATTTTTTCCTGCTGACGTATGGCTGTTCTTTTGTTTCTCTCATCAGTTTTTGTAGTTCAGATTTTGGGAGTGTTTATATTAATTGTAAATGATGTGATGCTGGCTTTTAAACAGTCTATATCATTAAGATAGGGTGGTCATTTAGTATCTATGAATCGTAAATTCTATTTATTAAAGACATTACTCATTGTTTTTCCATGTGCAAGTAGCATTGAAGACATTTGATTGTATCATCATTCACCTTGCAGAAGTCTCCTCTATAGTAAAGTTATTGGGAGCAATAAACATAGTGATATATTCATTATCCATTTCCAAATTCAGATTCTTTTAAATGAGAGAGAACATCCTTAAACTTAAATAAATCTGAGAAAGGGTGGCAAAATATCTGAAAGGGTATTAGTCATGCCTATTCAATAACCACCATTCATAGATAGTTAATAATCTAATAATTATTAGACTATAACTATTTTAAATGGGACATGTTTAATAAAGCATATAATATATAAGATTTTATAGTCTTATATTAAAACAATATAAAAATGTTATAAGGGTATGACCCCTAATAACATTATGTTCTAACATTACTGCTATTTAATATTGATTTAAATTTTACCTTTGAGATTTGTAAGGGTAGGAACCCTTATTACTCCCTTTTATCTAATTAAAAACAAACGAATGTTAACTATTTGAAAATAAATATTATATTGAAATCAATTATTCACTTCCAATTAAATTCCTAAAAGTTCATTGTTTGAAATGTCTAATTTCAAAAAGGCTTTTGGGTGTGAAATGAAGAAAATATAATTTTTTTAATGCTTTTAGGTAAAAAGGAAAAGTAAGTTCATTTTCAAATCATTTGTTATTTTTCCATTGTTTTCACTCTCCTTCATGCTTGAGTTCCAATTTTACTCTCCAAGGGTTTGGGTTGATACTTGGTGTGGATGGAGGAGTGAAGTAGACAGATTTATTGGAGATTTCCAATATATCAATGGTTCAACTTCAATGATTCATTCTCATTTTTGTGAGCTTGGATTGGACAAAAAAATCTTTTAATTTCATTCATCTACTGGTTTAGTTTTCATGTTTTTTCCATGCCCACTTATGTATGCATATAATTTTATTGAGTAGGATATTCAAGTGTATGGATTGTTAAATTATGTGTTGAACAATTTAACAATGAACCATACTTTAAATTTTAGAAAACCCTATTTTACATTGCAAATATGGATTTTTTTTCTTAAAAACATGTGAATTGAAAAGTGTGTTTTCCATCATATTTCCTTCAAGAGAGTATTCTTGAAATTTTGAAATTTGAAATTCTAAAATTTGGAAGGGTTTTGACATTCAACCATGAAAATGGAAATTCACAAGTTTTTTAATATAATTCATGAAAATGAAAATTTTGAATTTAAAACTTGACAGTGCATTATATTTTGTGGGCTTCATAATTATCCCATGAAAATGTGATGGGTTATCATATGACCATATGTGTGCTATGATAAGACCTTTTTGTGTTGTGCTCATATTGACTTCTTGTATGTGACCTTAAGATTAAGGATTCTACGCTTGGACGGAGTGGAATCTTGTACCCATCCATATAAAATGAAAACTATATGATGTGGCAAGTGAGAGGTTAAAAACACATTAATAACTAAAAGTGAATGAGGTTAAATATGTAAACATTAACAAGTTTAATCCATAGTTTTAATTATATTGGGTATATTGTATTATCATGAAGGGAATCAATCTTATCTATATAGATTGATGTAAAGATAATTAAGGGGCCCCATTGTAACGAGAAATACTCCTCAAATTCACTAAATTTTGAGAATCTTATGGTGACACTCTATCACATCACCTATGATACTCTCTTCCTTCTTTTTATGTGATATATTTTGATTTTGATATGTGACTTTGATTCCATATATGTATACATTTATTAGTATGGTATTTCCCAATCCTATGTTGTTAGGATTATTGTATGATATGTATTATGTTTATTCTTATTTATAATTGAGTTGGTTATATGTCATACCTATTGTGTTTGGTGTGTAGATTGAATGACTACTCAATCAATTACCTCCTCATATAGATAGATAGGACTCAAGGTTCCACATGGTTTGGTGGTGTTGATGACCATGTCGGGGATAGTTTTGTAGATGCTTGAAGAGTATACAAACATCTATTGACCTTGTTTAAGTAGTAGAATTTTATTATGTTATATATAATCAAATTATATAAATTGGGATATTTGAGTCCTTGTAAATAAAATTGTATTCACATTGTGAAGAAACCTTGTGATGAATTGTAATATGCCCACATATGTAACATGAGGTTCATATTATAACATTTTATTTATCAAAAATGCTATCAATATTGCATAATGTTTTGGAAGTAATCTCTCATGTTTTTTTAAGAAGTGATTTCTCATGTTTGGTTAAGATCTAGAAACATGATGTGAAAGCATAGTTTAAATTTCATTTTGAAATGAATCATGTATAATGGTAGATGTTTTATTTTAATAGGATGAGTAAGGATCTAGATCAAGGGAATAATGTTGAAAAATATTGACTCATGTTTAGGATTTGATTACCTTTGCATCCTTTGTCACATTTTACTTGTATGAGATGAATGCTAGTGATCAATGGGGGTATTTAAAATTAAAGATTGTTTATGTTCAACTCCTTGGTTCAAACCATTAGTAATGGAACTTAAAATGAGAAATAATTCTATGTTTGTGTAGCTTACAATAGGATTTCCTAGGTCTATCCCTTTTTTTCTTTTAGGGTTTTGTGCCTTACTTTTTATCTTGCGATAGTAGAAGTTAGTATTAAGTGTGTAGGAATTTTTTAGGCTTGTAGGGAACCATTTTTTGTGCCTCAAAAGTAATTTATAGGTTTTTTAGAAGCTCACTATCCATCTAAGATCTTTAAATTTATTATGGATTGCTTATTTTACTAGGGGCAATCTACCCTAGTAACAATGGTGATTTAGGGGGAAGCTATTTTACCAAGGGTAATGTCAAGAAATCCAAGATGACCTTAGGAAAAATATATGGTGACCTTTGGAAAGATAGGATTGAATTAGATTGTTAATACGAGTTATCTGGTCTAGAAAGGGGTACCCCTCAAATAATGAATACTTCCCATTTTTTTTTAAATATTGAAGGATAGTTGCTCCCTAGGGTCTTCCTTACTTACCTATCATCTAGGTTTGAATGGAACTTTGTACATTTTGGTATTTATTATTAATTTTATGTTTGGAATCATAATTGGTGTCAAGATGACTAGTCTAAAGTGTGTTTGGGTGATATATAAAGCCTCCCTATTAGCCTAACTTTCATTGTGTGACATTTGGATCAGAATGAACTAGTCCCATGTACTTTTTTATGTGTTATTGTGTCATATTAAATAATTTAAGGGTAAATATTATATGATCCTATCACCCAATTCTTGATTTGGAAATTGCTAGAGATCATGGTCTTAGACCTAGTTGTCAATGATAGAGAGAAATCTACCTCATCATAGTGTCATCATGGTGACGTTGATCCATGATTGAGTAAGTCATTTAATTTTTGTCACCATGACTTATGTATTGGTGTTGAATTTTTTAGTGTCATTGTGTTATAGCATAACATATTGAGTATGTAGGTGTGTTTAATGTGGCATTTTGAAGCTAAATTTATATCAAAAAAATATTTGTTATTTCTTGGATAATTAATGTCTTGAGAAAACTATTATGGAATTATATATGCACGCTCTAAAGCATGGTATACAAATAAAAATCCACATAATAAATAAATTTGAGAAAATAAAATTATTTTTTGGTTGATGTAAGATTACTAATAAGTCAATAATGCTCATGTATCAAATAAACCTAGTAGAAAATTTGTGAGCTTGATAATCATAAATAAAGACTAACTAGTAGGACTACTCTTTTGAATGATGAATCAACATCAACACAACATTTCTATATGGATATGCTTGAAGAATTTAGCTAAGATGTGAGATGATATTATCCACCATAAAATAGTTCTTTTGTATCCTTCCCCTTTCTTTGAAATCTAAAGATCTAATCAAGTCATCCATCTTCCCTAGGTATTATTTTTTAGCCTATATTATTTAATAACTCTCCTCTATGTACCCCTATGATCTACTTATTAGGATTTTTTCCAATCCTACTTTCCTCATAGCTCTATAATTTCCATAGGTTAGAACATTGATCATTCAATTCTTCTTTCCTTACTAGAAAGTTTTATACTCAAACTCAAACTCATGGAAGATTCTACCACTCGGTAATCCCCTTTGACTTTCATTTTTTCTATGATACCACAAACCTTTTATCCTTGATACTACATGTCCCTTCATTAATTCCATAAGTAATTCTTCTACACCACTCCTTCTAAGTTCAAATGTTACTCAAAAAATATAGCTAGTTACTTATATTCTCACCTTTTATTATAGCTCATCAAGTCCTTTTTATACTACTTTCAACTTTACTAATCCTTCATTTTTGAGTTTATTTGTTCTATCGTCATGTCCTCATAATTGGTCTTAACTAATATCCCTAAAAATTGGACACCTTCAAATCCTCCCATACATGCATCTCACCATTCTCCACAAACATCTCCATTAAAAAAATTACAATTGACTAACTTCCACATAGAGCTTCATTTGTTGTCACAACTACTAAAAACTATGATTCAATTTATTCACACAAATTTTTTAATAATTTCCTTCACTCCAACCTCTAAATCTATGTTCCTTATTTTGATCCAAAAAAATTACACTAGTTAACTTTAGGCACACCTTGGTTAATTTCATCTTATAATTATTTTGGAATGGCCCTTCATAATGTAACTTGATAATTCTCTTTTCTAGTAAGTCCTCCTTCATCCTTCCTTTCTATTTAATAATTATGATCACAACCATTGTCATTTAGAATTTCTTGGCAACTATTTTGATCAATTGTGTATATATCACTCCCCTTTATGTACCAATCATTTTTTTATTTCCTTCCCCATGCACCATATTAAACAAGATTATGTTACCTTCAATATAAGCTCTATTTTTTTCTTGCTTGATATACTACCTTCTTTTCAAGCATCATTTTCATATATTATATATATTGATATCACTCAACCCATTCACTCCTTGAGCATTTTAATAATAATTTCCTAAAATTGATGGAATTTTAGCCCACTTTTTCATTTCTAGTTTGATTGTATCTAGTTTGAATTTACATGTGCATGGTACTCCCTCTCCTCTATGACACACTAAATAACTACATATTCCACTTCCCTTCTTTCCTACTTGTTTATGGTTTTGTTTCAAATTAGTACTATGTATCAATCATCTTCATATTCTTCCTTTGTATTCTTTAAATGATTCAATATAAACTACTTAACATTATTTATTATAATTCAAGTATTTGTCTTACCATCATGTACTACTTCCCTATTGAATTATAATATCCTTCTAAATGGAACATGCCAAACATCCATGGGCATGATGTCACAAATCAATTTATCTTTGTAAGCACCAAGCTTAAATCTCATATTACATGCTTCATAAGAAATTGATGTCCCTTTTCAACTAGGATACATTATAATGGTTTGGGTGAATTGTTCTCGAGATTATAAATCATTGACACATTATAATATATTTTCTTGATTGAAATCATGGTAACTTGAATTAATGGTTAGCTTGTATAAATATTCAATGTACTCCTTCATGACATATTATAATTTATTATGTAATTTCTTCAATAGATATAACTAGTATTCCCTAGCTAGCCACTTATCTTTAAGTTTGGACACCATCCAATGACAACAATTGACCTTCTCCTTGTAATTCTTAACTTTCTAAGACTATGCCTCCTTCCAATATAGTGTGTCATGCCCCCTCAACTTGGTCTAGGAAATTTTAATCTTCTAGGAGTGTATAATTTCCTTAAATTTGAAGAAATCCTCCATCTTTATGATCTAGTTGTATTGTCGTAATTGCATCCTATATAATTTCACTTTTCATGAGCCTCCCCTTTAGATAAATTAAAGATAGTAATGCAATATTTCTTTCATTGAACTTTAATTTAATCCTTAATTGGACTTAACCCGATCATTTCATGTCATTAAGGCGGATTTATATCACATACGAACACATGTTGTGCAGATGTTTTTGGACTGCGCAAACGTCATGAATAGATTCTTGATTACAATAGTCATTGAGACATTATGTTTTCCACCTACCAGTAAATTTATCTAACACCTTTACTAGCTCACAGGCATGCTGGTACAACCTTTGCATGCTCATACCTTCCTAAAAAACTTCATTTTTAATCCATTTATCAATATTTTTCACTCTCACTCAATCTATCACTCTTCTCCAATCTCTATATCATTTTCTATTATGTTGCTCTTTCTTTCTCTCTCATTCTCACAATAAAGCTCTACAAAACTTCTCTCTCAAATTTTTTTCACATCCATCAACTCAAGAGGAGAATCACAGGCTATTGGTAACACTCTTGTTATTTTATTTCATGAAATCTTTTCTATGTAATCTCATATTTTTTTATTCACATTATTAATAGGGGTTCTTCTCCTTTACGGGGTTTGTTTCTATCACACAACTTTGTTTTATGCATTTTATCTATCTCAATTCTACCTAGTTGTTTGTGGATGTGGGAACACTGAAACATGGGTTTGACTGAGGAAAACCCCTAAATAGCCCCAACAATTTTCCTTGATCTTATGTGTGCAAGTATTCAAAGCATTTCTTTGTTGGAGGCTTCATCTCATGGCTCTTTGTTAGTGTTGTCTTCCTTTTCTCAATTTTTATATCTGCATTTCATTTAGTTTACTATACTCTAGCTATTGTTATTCTTTCTTATTTTCTTTCCCTTTAAGAGTTCCTTACATAACTAGAACTGTAGTAGTAACCCTAACATTTTCTAAGACATTCTGAGTTTTTAGTCCATATGAGATGCCAATGCACCACAGGGACGCTCCATGTCACATTTTCATCCTTGGATGAGAGCTCATCGTCCTATCCATAAGACCTTTATGACTTGGTCTTTTGGATTCTGGAACTCTCACATTTTAATTCTATATAAAACATAAATAAACATTCTTTCATTATTTTATCCTATCACCTGAGTTGTGTCCTTTGAGGTAGTTGAGGGCTATTTGCTCCTTGAAACCTCATCATCTTGGGAGTAGTGAATCCCCTCCTCTATATTTTGGTGAACCCAATGTGAACCATCCTTCTTCCAAAATTTTGATCATTTTAAAATTCTAAAACTCTTTAGCTCCTCTTAAGTCCTTTTTCTCTTGTTTCTTGGAGTTGTCAAGATTGCATGTTGCAAACGCTCTACTATGGGCTTTACAACCCAATATACTACCTCTGAACACATGGTAAGAAGAAGCCTAAGGCCTACCATACCCCTAAATAGATATAGCCCTACTAGACTTGGTCCAATGTTTTTCAGAAACCACAATCCTTTTGGTTCTCAACTAATGTTTGGTGGTCCTTCCCCTTCAAATTCTCCTCTAGGGTCTCCCTCCTCTGAAGTTTATGAAGCTTCTCTTAGGGTCCCCTTTGAGAAGGTCCAATCTTTGGAGGAGAGACTTAAAGAATTTAAATATTTTCTAAAATGTGGTAACACATACACTCAAGTTTCTCCTGTTGTAAGTAGTGTGAGGAACTTACTCATCTTAGACCACAAGGGCCTTGAGCTACTTCATGCACTATATAACATATTTGAGACCCATGCGCCTTCATACACGTTGGTCTTGATTCAATCCCAAGATTCCCATTCAGCTATCACTGATAACCAATTGAAACTTCTGATGTCAGAGGTATTTGTGCATATGGTGGACACTAATCTTTCTATACCTCCCAGGACTTTCGTCGATGACACAAATGTTGTGTATGTCCCCCTATTAATCTTGGAATCAATGTATCTCACACTCCTTTGGGGTATAATCTTCCTCCTCTTGAATCCACATCTCAAACCTCTGTCACCATGGCTAATCTGCCTCCCCCACCATCCAATCCTATTTTAAATACCTTATTGTAAAATATGTGTCAAATATAGTCGTAGTTAGCCATCTTAGCCAATGCCACCTCTCATTCTACTTTGCAACCTTACTATCATCACAGTCCTTTGGACCTAAATATTTTGAATTTCCCTATTCCCCAAGGGTTGGAGGTTCCAAAATTTAACAAATACAATGGAAGAGGTGATCTGCAAACTCATGTCTCATCATTCACTACCATGTATAGTTATTTCCTTTATCAAGATGAGTTTCTAGCTGAACTATTTCCATGGTCCCTTAAGGACACTACATTGGAATGGTTTTTCTCCCTTCTTGACAACTCTATTTTCACTTTCGAGCAATTAATCAACCAGTTCTTGCAACAGTTCCAGGCTAGCATTGGGTTGAAGGTCATGATCACTAACCTTGTCCAATGTAAGTAGGGAGCTCATAGGAAAGTGACTAATTTTATTGGTCATTATCAATATTTATTTTCTCAAATCCCCTATGCCCTACCCAATTCCAATATTCAATGTGTGTTCACGGGGAATCTATAGCCATATTTATGGGAAAAAGTCCTTCAGATGAAATATTCATCCTTCACTCATTTTTGTACTGCACTTAGAGACTATCAACAAATGATGGTGTAGTACAAGTGTTTTGCATCATCTTCTTGTCTCGATAGTCAAACAAATATGTCTATTTCGAGAGAGTCTAGAGAGAATAAAGTAATAGTGAATGTTGTTTGCGTTCCTACTAAAAAGAACACTACGGGATGTAACAAGATTTTTATAAAATTATTTGAATCTTATTCTAGTGTTCTTCAAAAATTTCTATTAGTATAGTTTAATTACTCTTTCAAAAATCAGACCATTGCCCTATGATAAACCATAACCTAGTTGGTATGATGCACAAAAGTTTTGTCAATATCAATGTCGGGTCCCAGGTCATGACATTGAACATTGTGTGCATCTTCAACATGTAATCTAGGACTACATAGATAGTGGTGTCATCTATCTCAATGATAAAAAAAACAAAAAATGAACAAATCTATGGCTAAGGCTAATAGTTAGCTACAAATTTACATAGATCCATTTTTGTCCCATTCTATTAACTTAATTATAGTTGCTTCTAGATCTTTTGAATTTGTGAATATGTGAACATGGTCTCATTTACCTCTATTCCTCCCATGAGTCGTGTCGATAAGGTTCCTAACATAACTTTAACACCACACAACATTCCCTTTAATAGGGAACACTCTCTTCTTTACATCCCTGCTTAGGTCAATGGTAACATCGTAACTGGTGTTATGGTTGGCCCTGCTAATAGGGTTAATTTTATCATGAAGGAGACACTCTTTATTAACAATTTGTATAAGGAAAAATATGAGGAGTCAAAGGCCATGATCCATACTCATGATGGCCTTTTTGCACTACCCATTGGTTTTATTTCCTTGATGGTCCTGGTTGGACCTAAGTGTATTGATGTTCCATTTGTTGTGATTCCCAAATCCATCCTATTCAAAGTGATACTATGCATTCCATGGCTAGTCTCCATGAATTTGATTGCATCGAGAGTCCACAAGTTTTTAGGTTAGCTCATGATGGCATAGTGCATAATATTCATGACACTAGGTACAAACCACTTGTGTCGCATGAGGGCCTTTTGTTAGATCATTTTTGGCCTACTCTTTTTGGACCTTCACCACCCCATAGAGACTTGTTCTAAAAGGATTATTTTAGGTACAAGGCTGGAGTTTTGGACCATAATTTTTTCTTTCCTCCTTCATCTCATGTTATTTCTATGAAGGCAGCTATACGTGTGCAACAGTGTGCTTTGTCCCCTGTTTCTTCCTCCTTAAAGGCTAAAGAAAAGAATGCTCCCATGGATAAAACTTTTTATACTATGGTTTCACAACTTCTAGTGGTGTCCTCTACTCCTTCTACTATGCCTATAACAAGAAAAGGAAAGGCGCCCACATTGGTGAAATCTAAGCCTCAGGTTTTCCAACTCCCAATTTTGCCTACAATCTCTCACCATACCTTGTATGGTAAGGGTAAGCATACAACTAGAGTTAGTTATTTTTTTGTTTCTCCTACATCTTAACCCTTGAGGCCCCCTCCCGTTCATCCACCTTCCTCAAAAGTAGAGAAAGGAAATGAGCTCATAGTTGAGTCTCATATCTCTATCCCTATGGCACCTCCTGTTCCCCCTAAGGAGCCTATTATTTTATCGACAACTATGAAGATTACTCCCTTGGTGGAATAGGAAACCCTAGAGTCTTTTTAGGCTCCTATTCTTGGTATCCATAGCCGTCAAAATTGTCTTACACGTGAGCATAAGCATCACCAATGGGCATTGGCTGGGGAGTGTGATACCTTGTAGAATATCAAAGGTGAGCCTTCTGCTTTTATTTATTATTGTCTCTAACTCTAGTGGTTTTATTTCCATTCTTGTTTCTATTCCTATTGCTTCATCTTTTCTTTTGGATTCCTCAGTGGATCTAAATGAACCTTACCGTAAGTAGGTACAAGTGTTCATCGCTCCCTCTTTGGAGCCTCCTTTGATCACTTTTTTACCTATCCTCCTTTTTCTAAACTCATGGATATGCCTCACACGAAAGTCATATCTACTATGACTCCTTTTTTTTCTTCCCCTTCTTCCACTTTTGACGTGAGGATTTTTTATCCTCCTCTTAAGTGCAAATTAGAGCATGTCGTCATTCCAAGGGATGGTCATAAAAGGTCTCCTTTGTCTTCTTCATCTCATTTTAGTTTGGTTTGTTCCACTCTAGAGAAGTGCATGTTTGACTCAATGGAGGATATTTCAACTCTATCATCCATATTTTCTAGGTTGATGATGTTATTCTCGCAAGAGCTCCCAGATAAGGACATTTAGGCAACGTCCTCCTTGGCTCTTGCTATAGGTGAATCATCTGGTACTATCCTCATTTTCCTTCCTCTATGAGCTCTTCCTCCCTTCCCTTATGATGATCTAGATTGGGAGTAGGATGACTTGTTAGAGGTACTTGACTAGAGCAATATCTCTCCTTATCTTTAGATTAGATTTGTGTGCTTGTTTATGTTCCCCCATAATTTTTTTTCCCCTAGAGGACCCTTGATACCCTTATAGGTACTTGGATACAAGAGAGAAAATTAATCGTAACTTCTTCTATATGTTTCATCATTCTTCTATTTTTCATAGATTAATTTGATTTTTACACTGAGCACAATGCAAAGCATTGGGGTATTTAGGCCTCTTCCATGTTGACCCAAATTTTTATTTGTCATCATGTGCTCTTCTTCTTGTTCTAATCTATTTGGAGGGTGATGACAGTTAATATAATTTACACTATATATACATTTATGATTAGTTTTGACCTCAAATACATGGATACCCCTATACTTTCAATCTATTTATCTCTGCTTTTTCTTGATGGTGTGGAATCTGTGTGTTATCCCTCACTTGATAACATTCCATGGATACATCTCGCTATGTATGTCATGACACAACATCTCTCTTTGTCTTTCTTCTCCTTAGAATAATGTGTGCTCCTCTACATAGCACATATCACTCTAAGGGGGGGCTATCATATATGGTTATTATTATTTTTCAAAATTATGTCTTATGATCTCATCGTCTAGCTTGGGGGAAACTTATCTAGACTTTTATTTTATCTTGATCTCATCATCTAGCTTGGGGGCAACCTAACTAGACTTTTCTTTTCTTTGACTATCCTACAACACAATTTGCAATAGCCACAAGCCTATTAGCTTGTCGTATGGTCTCTAGCATAACACAACTTGCTAGCCATACTTATCAGTGTTGTCTTTATATCTAATCAAATTTATCATGTCTATTTTCACTTTTTTTCCTAATGTGTTTGTCTATAGCGAACATGTTTGTGGTGAATTGGCAATCAGCTTTGTAGGATAGAAGATATGTTTCCTCTTCATGTCCTGGATCAACTATACAATCACATATATAGGATCAAATACTTGCATCCTCTTCATCTTGGGTATATGCTCTCCAACCTCTTTCTCTCTACTTAAGCTCACATCTACTAGAATTCATCTTCTCGCTAAATTGGGGGCAAATTGTAATGTCATAAATTTCATCCTATATAATTTCACATTATATGAGCCTCCCCTTTAGATAAATTAAAGATAATAATGCAACATTTATTTCATCTAAATTTAATTTAATCCTTATTTTCTTAATCCAGTTGTTTCCTATCGTTAAGGAAGATTTATGTCGCATGCAAACATGTGTTGTTCAAACATCTGCACATTACAAAAACATCTTGAATAGATTCCTGACTATAGTAGTTATTGTGACGTTATGTTTCCCATCTACCAACAAATGTAACACATATGCTAGCTCACAAACATGTTGGGATGACCTTTGCATGTGCTTCATTTTTCAATTCATCTATCAATACTTTTTCACTCTCTCACTCAATCTATCACTCTTCTCCAATATCTATCATTTTCTATTATCTTGCTCTTCATTTCTCTCTCGTTCTCACAATGAAGCTCTGCAGAAGTTCTCTCTCATAAGTTTGTCACATCCATCAACTCAAGAGGAGAATTGTAGGCTATTGGTAACACTCTCTTGTTATTTCATTTCATATAATCTTGTCTATGTAATCTCGTCTTTGATGGGCAAGGTCATTGATGTCACAACTTGCATCATTTAATCAATTAATTATTGAACCGGGTGTGTCTCAAATCTATATGCGATAAGGATGTTTTTCACGGATTTTTGGGGGTTTTGCACTGTAAACAATGACTTCAGGTGTCGTTTTGACTCCGTCAGGAGCTTTCAATAGCTCTCAAGGGCTCTTAGGAGCTAAACTTCAGCGACTAATTCCTAAGGATCAATTCTATCTTATTTCCTAATTTAAAGTTTCGTCGACTTATTTTTGAATTCCTTTGACTTGATTAAGACCGATTCATGGAAAAGACTAACATTTACTTTAATTCTTAATCTAGAATTCAAAATCCAAATTTAATTCTAATTTACTTCAAAAGAAAGCTATCTTAAGATTTGCTGGAAAATAAATGCTATTTTAAAGAACATAAATGAATTGCCAAGGAAATAATGATTTAATCTAGAAAACACAAATACTAATTTCCATGAATAGATTCCAAACAAATTTCAGTTTCATCTTTCCATAAGTTCCCATCATTGCTTCAATTAAACTCAACAAATAATTACCAAACTTAATTCCTACAAACATCATCCAAATCTGATTAACTCGATAAACTTTACAACGGATCTAACAAACCATTCTAACCATGATGAACTAAACTTAAAATCGATTTAAACACAATTGCTGAAAACAATTCAAATAGAATTAACATTCAAGATTTAACATCCAATGAACATAAAATGATTCAAACTAACTTAACATTCCAGATTTAATATTAATGAATAGAAACAAAATAAACTCATAAAATACCACACAAGATCACTTCCTTTGGTTGAGCGGGCCCTACTCTTCCTCCGGTGAGATCTCTTAACATAGTGATTTGAGTTAACTTCTTATATTCATTTAGATTGATCAAATAAGGACGCAGAACAGAGTATTGCAACCATTACAAGATTCTAGTTGAAAATTATCTAACTCCTTTCTAAATCCTAAACATGGATTTTTATAACTATATCCTTATTGAATTCAATTTAACATGACGTCAATTGCCAAGATTCAAGGTATCTAAACTAAAGACTTAAATAAAACTAAAACTAAACTAAAACAAGACTGAGAATAGACAGAGAGAGAAATTCCATATCAACGTTGGGACTAGAAGTTCCTAAACTGACTAAAAGAAGCTGATTTGAAACTTTAGTGATTTATCATCCAGCTGGGTTGATCAGTGGCGCGATTGTCTTCATTTCATTAAACAGGGAGTTTCACTTTATCATCAGTCATCAGTCTTTTAAATACCCTGAATAAAATCCTTAAGAATAGGATACCAATTATGATAGTAAAAGATTAAAACTGCATAATTAACTCATCAATATCATCACAAAAGCAACGCATTTAATATAAAGCATTACCTCAAATATATCTACCAAATTATCCAAACATAAAGCAAAGCAAGTAAATATATTAGTCTATAGTCTACCGCTAGTCATGTTAATTAATAAAATAAACAAGTTTTTAAAACATAAAATGACTATATGAAAGTATCTCTATGCCCCTCAACAGTCTTTGTTTATTCACATTTGTCATAGGGGTTCTCCTCCTTGTGAGGTATGTTTCTATCACACATCTATTATATTTGTGATAGGGGTTCTCCTCCTTGCGAGGTTTGTTTCTATCACATGCTTATTATATTCATGATAGGGGTTCTCCTCCTTTGTGGGGTTTATTTCTATCTCAATTCTACCTAATTGTACATGAAGGTGGGAACATTGAAACGAGGGTTTGACTGAGGAAAATCCTTAAACAACCCCAATAATTTTCCTTGATCTTATGTGTGCAAGTATCGTAAGCATTTTTTTACTGGAGGCTTCTGTTGAAAATGAAGGTAATATTGTAGCTTTGAAACTTGTAAACCTATGTGATTGTAGATTTAATTAAGTGGTCTTTGTCACAATTATTTGTGTATAATTAATCTGTTTAGATCAATTTTACCAATTGTAGAAAGAGACAAAATATATTAGAAGAATGAGACAAGAAGATAGAAGTGACACAACATATACGTGGATAAACCCTTTTGGGAAAAAACTCCACCAGAATCAATAGTGCTTGTATTATTTAACCTTAGAACAAGATTACAATAATACTGTATCAATCCTTGATTGATATGCTTCCTTGCCTTCAACAATCCTTCTTCACAACCTGCACAAAACTCTCATACACTTTCTATATCACAAGCTATCCATGCATTCCATGTGACCAAGCATGAATCCACACATCCCATGCCATGCTTCAAACCCTCACACATGCAAAAGCTCAACTTGAAAACCTGCTACAAACTCTGATGCAATTGCTGCAATAAATAGACAATTAATGAGCATGTAAACTCATAAGAGTTATCAAATACAAGAGATTAAAGCTCCTCTCAAAAATATATGCCTAGATTGTGCAAGTAGAGTTCCAATGTGTAATATGAGTTCAAACCAAAGTCTTCCTCAATTTAGGCGCCCCAAACTAAACACTTAACTGAACGTTGGCCAATAAAATATCTTCCAAGCTTCACCTCAAACTTGGCGCCCAAGAATGGGCCCACTTAACTAAGCCTTGTAAATATCTTCTCATGCAAAAGGTGTTAACTCAAAGATGCCAACTTGGGCGCCCAAGGTGGGTCCAAGTCAATCTTAGTTAACTGAAACATATCTCTCCACCAATTCATGCAAACACTATGCATGATTGATCATCCCTACTTAACTGAATGTATCCACCTATTATCTGTCATGCAACTCAAGTCAATTGAATTCAACTAACATTCAACTCAAACTAACTACATGCAACTGAAGATAACTGAACCATAACTGAACTGAACTGAACTGAATTGAACTGAACTGAACTGATACTAAATTGAACTAAACTAAACTAAACTCCACTCATGTAAATATCAATCCCTAACTTGTAGGATCTAAACATGCATTACTGAAGTGTTATCAATCCTCCAAACAATTAACTTAAGCAAGGTGGGTTCCACCTTCCATGTGGGCGCCCCATGTGCTCCTATCTTGTAGGAGCTCTTCTTGGGCGTCCCCACATGTTCCTATCATTTAAGAATAATTACAAATGTCAATTTACATGTTCATTTCATTTGAATTTAATCTTTTTCTAATCCTAGTGTTGGGGAACACTTTCCAAGGACTTAGGAGATACATGAAATATGTTTAGGATTGCAATTAAATGGCATCCTATTCCCAACAGCTTCATCCCATGGCTCTTTATGAGTCTTTTCTTCCTTTTCTCTCGTTTTACTATCTACATTTCATTTAGTTTACTTTACTCTAGTTGTTATTATTCTCTATTATTTTCTTTCCCTTTAAGAGTTCCTAGAAACTAGAGCTATAGCAATCACCTTGACATTTTCTGAGATATTCTCAATTTTTGGTATGTACAATATGCCAACGCACTGCGGGGACATCCACACACCGTACTATCATCCTTGGACGAGAGCTTATTGGCCTGTCCAAAATAATTTTGTGACCTATCCTTTGAGTTTCTAGAACTCTCACATTTTAATTTTTTATCACACATAAATAAATACTCTTTCATCATTTTATCCTATCACCTAAGTTGTGTCCTTTGAGGTAGTTGAGGACTATTTTCTCCTTGAAACTTCATCATCTTGGGAGTAGCGAATCCCCTCCTCTACACTAGTTGATCAATTATTTTTGACTCAGTAGTCTAGTAACACATGACACCTCAAGCCACATATTATGGCTAATGACAAATAAAGATTGCAACAATATTTATTACTTGTCATCAACATTAATTATTTCTAGATGTTCTCACCCTTCTTTCTCCTCACCTTTCTCCTCTTCCAAATCACTATGGCTATCCATTTGGATGATCCCTCTCCTTTAATGATATGCTTCCATCACATCCATTCTCTATTACATTATCCTTATAAATTTTCTAAATTTATCTAACATCCTAGCCATATTGATAATCCCAACTCAGCCCAAGATAACCACTCTTTGAGATGGCATTTTCAACTATAGGATAAAAATCTCTATGGATTTGGATACATGTAACACTGTGTGTTGGTTACTCTAGTTGATTTCCCAATTTCCTCTAAAGGTCGGACAAATATATGCTCAAGGACACTAAGAGGTTGGCCAACGAACAAGAAAGAAACTTACCCTTAAGATAAATTTCTCTTACACTTTAGGGTCTGCTAACTTAGGTGGATTCCCCTAATTGACACTAGACATGAATACCAAACATAACTATAGCATAGTTCCTAGCAGATGGACTTCATACAAATACAACAAGAATTTGCACATTCACATACATTATTAGCTCATTCTAGGCTGTTATCTTTGAAGCCTTGGTATGAAATAATGTAAATAATTAAGAATAATTCATGGTTTGACTTTATATTTATAAATTTGAAATTTGTTTTTGAGACTGAGGAGAAACATAGAACAAGAACGGTGCCTATCATGGGCTACAAAGCCCTATGTAATGCATTTTACATAATAGAATTCAAACATAATTTGACGATCACTTAAACTATTATCGACTTATGATAATATGACCTAGAATAGCCTACAATGGTATCATTCTTAATAATCCTTTTAAAATTACAACATCCTCATCATTTTCAAGCAACCATTTACACCACACCTTAAATAGAAAGCAAATCTTGAAAAGAAAATCAACATAAAATATGTGTGAACTCAATAACCCTTGATTATATTTCTCAGAGAATGTTATATTTTAACATTGGAGACACTCTCATTGTAGTGTGATATATGTACAAATCAAAATATAGTGATTAAAATCATGAAATGACTTGTAGACATGGATGTTTACATATAACAAATTATACACTCATCTCTATACCATATCTCTTCTCACTCACATAACTTAAGAACCCTTAAAAAAAACATAGAAAATACATTTGAAAGAAGAGGAGAAGAAGAAGATTTAATCCACTACTAACACTTGGTATATTTAGGCCCCTTTGATTCTATAACTAAAGTTGGCATCTAGAATATTCTATTACACTTTAAATTTCCCCCCTTATTTGCTCACTTACTGCCAACTAAAATTGTTTATGCGTTTTATGCTTGCATTTCCATGCATATTTTTTACCTGCATGTAAAAATAGATTTATTGCCTGCATTTTCACTTCACAATAATTTTCTTTAACCTTATGTAGTTATCCATCTCACTGGCAACAAAATAATGCATTTAACTTGACACTTTAACCTTTAAAGCCTTCACATCTATCTTTGTAGTTAGTTTGAAATATTATCAAACAGTTGTCCTCTAACCATTTTTTTGTAACTATCCACCTTCACTTTACTGGCATTTTCACTATGAAATTAACCATGTCTCATACTAAGAATGGTCTACAAAATAAATAGAGAAATGATGGGTGCTTCCTATATGTTGGCATTGGGTTTCATATTAGTTTTCATGGAGGCTCCCTCCTTCACCATTGATAGTGCAAAGGCATTAATGGTGATCATATATTAGTTCTCCATGTTGTTGGGTAGTAAAAGAACATTCATGGACATTTTAGATGTTGTCTAAGTATTTTTTTTCAATGGAATGGTGTTTGAATTATTATTTTTTATTGATTTTTCAGATCTTTATATCAATATTAATATGACATCTAATCTTCATGATAGAACATTTTACATGTTTGTCATATATTTTTCAATTGTTGCTAGACATTCTAGACATCACTTAGATGTTTTAACAGTTGTTGATCATGAAAAGAAGTTGTTGGGTGTTTTAGGGTAGTAGAATAGTGGATATCACAAGTTTTTCAAGATAAAAATAGTCCCCAAGTGTTCCCCCACATGATAGCCTACTACTGCAATGGCAGAAACACACCCAACGCAAGTTTTACTCATACATAACTGCACTATGCACTGGGGCAGCAAAGATAACACTTTAAATCCTTAATCACAATCCAAAAACAAAGAAAAAACAAATTGAACACCCCTCGAATGCCCCTCCACATGGAAGAAAACAATTGAATCACATAGCCTATGCTTAGTGCAACTTCAAGCAAAGCCTTAGAATATTTGTTCATTTAATCAAATGGTAGTGTAGAAATTTCTCTTAGCATAATTTTGAAACAAAGAAAACCCCTTCAACCTATGTCGGTGTGCTTAGCAACCACATGCACTTGACTTTAATTTGACGTTTAAAAAGATGACTTTATAAAATTTGATTGAAATGGTATTGACGTGCTTGAATTTTGGATGGGGTGATTTAAACATTTTTCAAATAATTTTCCTACCTCTCTTGTGTATTAAATATTTTAAAAATTAGAATTTTGTGAAACTAAATGATAGGATTGGATCCAAGGGCATATATGATGTTCCAAGACCATGAAAATTTGTGAGGATTGATATTTGACGTAGATTCTTGTTTTTTAGTAAAAAATTAAACATCAAATTGAATTTCAATAGCTCTTTTGTAATTGGGGCCATTCGGCGGGCTGTTTAAAAAAATTGTTCTAACCCCAAAACTTCTCTAATCATCATGAAACTGGATTTAGAGGCTGGTGGAAAAATATAAACACATGGGCTATCACCAAAACAAAGAAATTTGAATTTTTTTTACTGGACCTTATGGCCCTGCTCGAACACACCGACACATTAAAATTTGACTCAAAAATCATCTAGGAACTATGAAATTGGATTTTCAAGCCCTCTGTGAATTATCAAAACTTTTGGCCAAGCAGATTTTGAATACAAGCCATGGATTTCAAAATTTTAATGTCAAAATTTTTAGGCCAACTTACTACCACGGGGCCTAAAAGTAAGGTTCTATTGCCAATTCAATTATCATCATGCACTAGAAATGAAGAAAATTTATAGGTGCCAACACCATGTAGAGATTGAGTTTACTTGGTTCTTTAGGAGACAAATTATGGCACATATAGTGTTCCTTGCTCTAATACCAATTAATGTAGGGTAAGGTTCAAGAGTCTAATGAAGGACTATCAAACCAATCAACTCGCCTCAAGTACATATGCATATAAGAACATAATAGAAAGAAAAGAAAACATCTCAAGAAATTCCTCTATTCTCATGGGAATATTTATTGCAAATTGGTGCATATGCATGAAACTTGACACAAGACCAATTATGAAAGGTCCAAAGTAATTTACAATTTTTGAATCATTAAACTTTTCCTAGAGTGAGTGATGCCTTACAAAGAGTTCCAAAGGTGTATAAATGCACGTCGAGGAAAAATATAACCCATTGAAACATTTTAGGATAGGGATGGTCGTCCTTTGCTAGCACAATTTTCTAGTTTCTTAATTATTTATTCAAGGAAAATCAAATTAATTTTGATTTACTTGCAACATGTTATCATGCCAACTATGATCCATGGAATTGGTTAATACTGGCCCCAAGCTATTGCACAAAATTAAGACTTCTAAATTTAAAATTGAGATAACAATCAAGAGTCCATAATATGTCATTGTGCTTGATTCAAGAACATAAGGATGAAACATGAATTGCATAGGCCTTGGTAGGAAAGAGAAGATAAATCCAAATTAAATCAATATTATACACATTGAGAGCTTATCCAAGAGAAGTTACTAATAAAAACACGTGTGAGAAGGTACAATAAAACTCCCACAACCAAAACTCACTATATCATAGCATAAGCTTCAAGAATTTATCAAGATCACACCCAAGGATGCACACACTCTAAAGAGTGGCACATAAAGAAAAACCTATACATCAGAGAAAATAGAAAAAAGAAAAGGAAATGCTTTTGGTTGATGCAAATATCATTGATAAGTCGAGGATGTTGTTTACATCAATTGGATGTGTTATTATTTACTCCAAGTATAATCCACACCTATAGAATTAATCTTTGTACCTACATAAATGAACCTAGCCAATGTATTTGATTTGTAATTGTGAAAATAACATGTACACTTTTTAATGTGTAGAATCTATTTGCCTTGATGTCTAGATCCTATTTCTAAAAGTAGGCAATATTGATGAACACCTTTGGGAGTTTGCTAAGCAATTATCTTCTCCTTATGTCAAACCTCTAGATGATAATTAAAAAAATATTGAAGACAAAAGCAATCATGCACTATTCCCTAGTTTGTCACTAAAGTTAGATGCTACTGTAAGTTGATGATGTAATGTAATGTTCTTGGATTGGATGGGTGGATGTAGTATCTTGATTAATAGGTGCCCAAAAGTGAATTACTGTTAGTCATTTTTTACAACACCCTATCACACAAATTAGCACATTCCATACTCAAGTTAGCAAGTAGTAGTTAGTAGCAAGGGGTTTGACTTGGGCCTATTTTAAAATTTGAATTTAAAAATTCTAAGATTAAATTTGTACTACAAAATTGAACCAAGTTCATTTTTCGCACCTACAAATTTCACCTAGGTAAAGGAATAAACCAAAAATCAAGACTAATCTCTAAAGATATGTGAAGATATAATAATCAAATACATGCATATTGTACAATAGTCACTGCATTAAGGACAACCTAATCAAAGTGTTTACATTTATGACTCTTACAAAAGTAAAACAAGCATCCCTTTCATAACATCAATTTGAAATAGTTTATCATGATGCAACTTTTTTACACTAAACAATGAATACATTAACTCATTTATAAACTACTTCACATAAAAAGCCGACACTATAATCACTATGTCAACATTTTATGATGAAGACCACCTCCTGGTACCTTTAAGCTCTCCTATATAAGCCCTAAATGATCCTCGCTTAACTTTAAACTCTTCTTATATAAGCTGTAAATGGTCCTCACTTAACTTTAAGCTCTTCACATATAAGCTGTAAGTGGTCCTCATTGAATGTAACTTTAAACTCTTCCTTTATAACCTCTAATTGAATATTAGGTAAATGGTGTTTGAATATAAGCTCAGGCACCTTTGTTTCTAAATATTGGAGGGAACATTGTCATTGTCACTGTCATTTTGAAAGGGTCATCATGACTTGTCCATTGAATTGAAGAATAATGAATGGAATGCCATTAATTCAAACAAAGGGATTGAATGTAATTGAAGTACGGAGTCCTTCACTTTTAAGAAAATGTCTGGCCTTCTGTCATAGTACCTAAATTTATTTCTATCCAGTGGGAGCTCAGACCAATGTCAATTGTAGATAAAGTGCCACATTTTTTCTGCTGACGTATAGCTGCTCTTTTTGTTTCTCTCACCAGTTTTGTAGTTTAGATTTTGGAAGTGTTTATATTAATTGTGAATGATGTAATGCTGGTTTTTAAACAGTCTATATCAGCTTAACAGTATATTGTGGTTTTATGTTATTTTTAATATGAAATTTGTATTGAATATTACAGAAAATTATTCTGTATTGTTGTTGTGTTAAGTTTTAGTATGAGATCTGAGTAACAGCATTTCATTAAGGTAGGGTGACCACTACCTATTAATGGTGTCTGTATTTTCGAAGACACAAAATTTATCTTTTACTTTTTATAAGCAAAAGATATGAGGTTGAAAGGTATATGTCTCCAATAAGACAAATTGGAAAATTCTTTTTTCAAGAGGATACATAAAGTTTTCCTTGACAAAGGGTGGTTAAAATTATGATTGAGTATTTCCTTTTTAATAGATAAGAAATTATAACATTGTAGATCTGGAGATTTAATTGATAAATGTAATTAATTAATTTTGAGATGATAAATGTAATGGTAAGAGATTTGAAGGATTTAGTTTTTTTCTGTTGATTTTTTGTAATTGATGAAGAAGATTAATGAGATACAAGATGGTTAAAGTCAAGTTTCTAAAATTGAATCACTAAATAGACTATAATGGGTCAATAATATAAATCTTAGCCTTGTCCAAACTACATTGTGCTTGTGGTTTTGTCATTCGATAACATGTTTTCATACATATATGTTCTTTACAAGAAATGCAAGTGCCTATATTGGATGTAATGATATAATGCTAATGTAGATAATCTATGGAAATGGTTTCAAAATTTCTCTCCTCATTAACTATACCAATGACCTAGGATTGTCTATAATCCAAGACCAAGATGCTCAACTTGAGGTGTTTTTATGTGCAAGTCGATAGGCAATAATCAAATTCCAAAAGGATTGACATAAGGTAAGAGATTTTAAATTTGAAATTGGATCAAACTTGGTCATTTCATGATGCAATAGCATCTATGATCTACAAGAAATCATGTATCAACCAAAAGTAGTTGATCTTTTGTTTGTTTCACTTTGTTTTTTAGGTTCTATTTGTACACTTGGAGATAGAGTTTGTGCTTTCTTTTCTATGTTCTAGAAAGTGTTAAAATGTTACTATAATAATGTGTGGGGATTTGGTAGTGGCATTCTTTCAAAACTCATTCATAAAAGGATTTTAATAAAATATTTCTCGATGTTGAAAGTCAAAGACATATAGTCACAACCAACTCATGTTTCACACTTAGTAGTTGTATAAGACTTCATCTAACTTGGATCTACCTTTTTCAGCATTCAAAATTCATTAACCAGTCAAGTTTTCATTTGAGGGAAGAATATTTTTTTGCTTTCATTCTTTAAACTTAATGTTGAAATATTTTCTTCTTGTGGCTTTTCACCATGTTCAAAGACCTTTGGATAACTAGATTCAATATTCAATAGTTCACATACTTGATTTTTTAGAGTCTCCTTAAGCTATATAGACGACCAAAATTTAAAATATAGCCACCTCAAAGATTTATAGTTGTCTTAATCCACCTGGGGTAGATAAGCTAAATAAACTAATAACATGCCACATTACCCTAGGAGATTGTAATGGATTATGTTTTAGATCCAAGATGTGTATAAATGTGTATCCCTAAATGTTTTCTAAGTCATCTCTAAATCCTTGAAGGTATACAAGTATCAAAAATTGTAGTTGACACCATTTTGATATGCACTTATTCAATCACATACCTTGTTATATCATTTGAATTTTAATAATCAATCAAGGATATTTTGTTTCCATCTTAATCTCCATGTAGTTAGGTTTTTTGTTGTGTAGTTGTTGTGCTACTCAATTTGGAAATCCTTAATTAGACACTCAAATCTTAACCTCTATCAATTGCTATTAGAGCCAGTTTTTCTCTTGTGAGGTGTGAAGTCTAATGAAGATATCCAAAGATCTATGAAGCTCAATATATGTGATGGCCTATAGTCTCACTTAGATAATTATCTAGTGTATAATCAACAATGCCAACCAAAAAAGTTGTTAGCAAAGATTGAGCTTATAAGTACCCAAATTTACATGAACCAAAAAATTTGTGCCTAATAATAATTAAACACCTATCCTAAGCTATTATGTATACAAACTTCTAGTTGATCTTGATTTCTATGACATCTACCCTTAATTAAGTCTAAATTCTTCCATATCATCCTTATAACTACCCTTAAATTTTTCACTAGGCATGCCACTAACAATCAAAGACTATCATTTTTCCTCTAATTGACTTAGGATGGGGTTCAAGACATCAACCAAATTTTTATTTTTCAAACACTATTTGGTTTTTCTTTAGTTTTTTCTTTTTTTTTCTACTAAAATTGAAATCATCAATTAACAACAAGTGGCACTTTTACTATGCCATGGCAATTTCAAGTCTACTTTTATCGTGTCATGATAGTTTCAAGTCCACTTGTCTATTGAAAGTGTTGGTTTCAACGAATTCACCAAATTAGAAATTTGAAATGCCAATAATTTTGTTTGTTTTTACTTCTTGAGTGTTTCATTTTTCTTTTCTCTACATTTTCCTTATATTATTATGTTTTAACCATAAGCTCTTTATATTAGTTAGCTATTATAAGCATTCTAATAGCATATATTATCTACCACTATCTTACCTTACTTCAGGATACTCTAGGCATCATTTGTATAAATTATTCACATACAACTTACACATAAGATGTATAGACTATGTACATCTTTAGCATGAAGTAAATCTGAATTAATAATCAATATTTCTCTTGGGTTGAGGCACTTGGCTAAAAGGTTCATGACTTTTGTTTATTATAGTAGTTAGTTTATATCAATAGTTTAGTCCTTATTATTGTTAAAATTGGTGTTTGGTTCTTAAATCAATTAATTTGTTTGAGTATTTTTAATTTAACTTATTATATGCAAAAAAATCAAAATATTGGACTCAAACTATCAAATCACACATCACATTGCCATTATAAACCCATTTTTTGGTAGCATGGTGAAACTCAAATCAGTTAAGACATATGCATACTCTTTAAATATACAAACTTAATGATTCCTTCAAGTAGCTATAATCTTTTTTATGGTGATTGAGAGATATCCTAAGTTCATAATCTAATGTCCTCACATTGCCTATTGAACATCTATACAATAGGTAGAGTTATTTCAATCAAATTAACTTCAACACCTTGTCAAAACTTACAAACCTTAAAATACTACATCGCATATTCAAGAAAACATCTCACATTATCAAAATAAAATTCAAACTCTTGAAATTTTAACAATTTGTATGCTCAAATCTTTCAACATTGTTCGCAATCCTCACATATACAAAAGGTACATTTCTTGCACATTTATATTTTTATAATATTTTAGCAATTCTATACTTTGCAAAATATTATCAATATTTTATAAATTTGCATTTCTTGCTTTCCAAATTAGTTTACAACATATCTTACAATTCAAAGAGTATTTAAAAATTATAAATAAAATTTCAAACATTACAACCTAAACAATATTAGAAACTTGTAACATTCAAATCACTCATTGCAAGAAATCATTTTCTTCCATTACTATTATATCAAAATTACCTTTCTTTTATTGTTGTTAAACCTTCCAAACTATTGAGAATAGGGTGCCATTTAATCTCAATCCTAAACATTATTTCATGTATCTCCTAAGTCCTTGGAAAGTGTTCCCCAAACACTAGGATTAGAAAGAGATTAAATTTGAATGAAATGAACATGTAAATTGACATTTGTAATTAATTCTAAATGATAAGAACATGTGGGGACACCCATGAAGAGCTCCTACAAAATAGGAGCACATGGGACACCCACATGGAAGGTGGAACTCACCTTGAGTTAAGTTAACTATTTGGAGTAAAAGATAGCAGTTCAGTAATACATGTAAAGATCCTAGAAGTTAGAGATTAATGTTTACATGCATGGAGTTTAGTTCAATTCAATTCATTTCAGTATCAGTTCAGTTCAGTTCAATTTAGTTTAGTTTAGTTCAGTTCAGTTATGGTTTAGTTATCTTCAGTTGCATGTAGTTAGATTCAGTTGAATGCTAGTTGGCTTCAGTTGACATAGGATGCATGACTAATGACTTTAGTTGCATAACAGATAACAGTTGATACATTTAGTTAAGTGGAGATGATCAATCATGCATGATATTTGCATGAATGGTGGAGAGATATGTTTTATTTAAACAAAGATTGACTTGGACCCACCTTGGGTGCCCAAGTTGGCATCTTGGAGTTAACACTTTTGCATGATAAGATATTTTATAAGGCTGAGTTAAGTGGGTTCATTCTTGGGTGCCAAATTTGAGGATGAGCTTAGAAGATATGTTCAGAATCAACATTGAGTTATGACTTCAGTTTGGGATGCCCAAATGGATGGACTTTTTTTGACATTGTTCTTCACATTAGAACTCTACTTGCAAAGAATAAGTGTGGGTTTTGTGAGATAAGAATTGTGCTTTGTAATTGTAAAATTTTTGGAGTTTACAAGGCCCATTATTGTCTATTTATTGCAAAAAGTTGAAGAGATTTTATCATATTTTATTGCAAATTGTGAAGAAGAATTGTTGAAGGAAAAAGAAGCATCTCAAGCAAGGATTGGAATTATTGTGATCTTATTCCAAGATTAAATAATACATTGATTCTTGGTGGAGTTTTTTCCCAAAAGGGTTTCTCCACGGTATATGTTGTGTAGCTTCTTTCTTCTGGTCTTATTCTTCTACAATCTTTTGTCTACTTCTACAAATGGTAAAATGAATTAAACATATAGTCATCCACAAAAAAAAATTAACAAAGAACACTTATTTATATCTACAATATAATATTTTTACAAAGTGTTAAGCTACATAATTACCTCCATTTTCAACATTTGGTATCAGAGTTGAGGTTGGGTGGAGTTTGGGACACCTTTCTGTTAAAAGTTTGAAGGTTTTTTGGTTGTAGTGGGAGCTTTTACTATTGTGTTATTGCTTATTTTGGAAAATAAATTCGTTACAATGAGTTTTAATTCTTGTTTAGATATTGAAAGATTCAATGGATCTAATTATGAGATGTGGAAACTAAAAATGGAGGATCTCCTTGAAGAGAGAGATTAGTGGTTAGTTGTTGGTAATGAGACAAAGCCACCTACAATGATGTTAGATGAGGATTGGGCTAAGCTTGATAAGAAGGCAAGAGGGACCATAAGATGTTGTGTGTAGCTCATACCACGGTTCAGTGGGAGTTGTTGGTAGTGATGAAGATGCATCATTGGTAAGGTTATCTTCATGTGATTGGGGATATAATTTTTTCTTGGTTTAGAGTGGTTGTTATTATGTCATGTTCACTCTTGATATGCATTTAGATTTTTTCATGGTACTTGTTCTCTTGAGACTAGGATGTATATATGTTATGGTGCATGTGATCTCCTAGTAGGAGATGGTTAGATCATGTTGTCATGTTTATGTTCTTGATTCATGATTGGAGCTTTGACATTGATCTTGTGTAGTTCTCTTAAGTATTGGGTACATTAATCATTTGCTTGATTACTTCATGATAGTGCTATGTTTCATTTGGAGTTTGGCATGGATTGGTTGGTTACAGGTCCTCATGGATACTTGGAGAAATAGGTGAGGCATGATTTTTCTTACGGTAAGAGATATATGTTGGAATGGTTACTTGTACGAAAAGCTATTTTCAACAGTAGAGACCGAGAAGTGTACACCTTGGTTGGACGTGAGTTCAACACACTCGGTAGTTTCACATACCTCCAAAGAGGTAGTTTGGATACAGAGACTTGGGAAAGGTATTGGTTTTAATTGCAAGTAAGTTAAACTTGAATGTGATAATCAGAGTGCTATGTGTTTAGCCAAAAATCCTATGTATCATGCTCGTACCAAGCATGTTGATATTCAATATCACTTTGTGCAAGAAATGGTTGAGAGTGGGAAGGTATTAATTGAGAAATTTGACACTTTAATTAATGTTACAAATTATCTTATGAAACTAGTTCCTACAGATAAGTTCTCTTGGTTTTAATCATTTTCTTGGAGCTTCACGATTATGCAGGTTGCATTTGAAGTTGGCATGGATTGAATAGTTGGTGGAGGAATGTCATTGGCCTCGAGTCCTATACTTGATTTATAATAATAATTCCTTGTTTAGAATAATTGCAATGTATAATGTCAAGTGGGAGAATGTTGGAAATAGGATGTCATTTATTTGCAATCCTAAACATTATTCATTTCATGTATCTCCTAAGTCCTTGGAAAGTGTTCAAACACTAGGATTAGAAAGAGATTAATTTCAAATGAAATAATCATGTTAATTGACATTTGTAATTAATTCTAAATGATAGGAGCATGTGAGGGCATCCAAGATTAGTTCCTAAATAATAGGAGCACATGGTGCACCGACATGGAAGGTGGAACTCACCTTGAGTTAAGTTAACTGTTTGGAGTAAAAGATAACACTTCTGAATGCATGTAAAAATCCTAGGAGTTAGGGATTGATGTTTACATGCATGAAGTTCAGATCAGTTCAGTTTAATTCAATTCATTTCAGTTCAGTTTAGTTCAGTTCAGTTTAGTTATGGTTATCTTTAGTTAGTTTTAGTTGAATGATAGTTGACTTCAATTAACTTGGAATGCATGACTAATGACTTGAGTTGCATGACAGATAACAGGGGATGACCATTCTTGCATGAATGGTGGAGAGATATGTTTCAGTTAACAAAGAATGACTTGGACCCACCTTGGGCGTCCAAGTTGGCTACTTGGAGTTAACTCTTTTGCATGCTAAGATATTTTAGAAGGCCAAGTTAAGTGGGGCCATTCTTGGGTGCCTACTTTGAGATAAGCTTTGAAGATATCTACAGAATCAAGGCTCAGTTGTGACTTCAATTTGGGATGACCAAATGGATGAAGCTCATGTTTTGGCATTGTTCTTCACGGTAGAACTCTACTTGCAAGAGATAGGCGTACCTTTTGTGAGATAGGGATTGAGCTTTGTAATTGTAACTCTTTAGAGTTTACAAAGTTGATTATTTCCTATTTATCTCAAGCAAGTTGAAAAGAGTTATTATCAATTTTTATTGCAGGTTGTGAAGAAGATTTGGTGAAGGAAAAAGAAGCATTCTAAAGCAAGGATTGGAATTATTGTAATCTACTTCAAAGATTAAATAATACATTGATTCTTGGTGGAGTTTTTTCCCGAAAGGTTTTCTCCACGGTATATGTTTTTTATCTTCTAATATCCTATCTAATTCTTCTACAACCTTATGTCTGCATTCTACAAATGATAAAATGAATTAATTAAATAATCACCCACAAAGAATACATGTTTAGATCAGCAATCATAAAGTTTTACAAAGTATTAAGCTACATAAACACCTTAATTTTCAACACTTATAGGGGGTACAAAAAGTGAAATAGAAAATAATGAACCGCCCTCTTCATATTTATGGAAATTTTCATTTTCCATTATATTTTGTTTCTTTGTAAACAATCTTGTATTCAAAGCCTACCATTTTACTGCCTACTTTTATTGTTTTGTTTGAGAGAAACCTTTATTATAGGAAATATTTAATATTTTCATTCTCTATTTTAATATGGAATATATGATATAGGAGATGAAAATTAATGATGAACTGCATGTAAAATTTTCCTCCTCTCATTTTCATATGTTGAACTAGCTCAATCCTCCTTATCAATCACTTGATGGTGAAAATAAGAGGTCGAACCACTTATATTAATACAATACCTATACCAATCCTTGAAACTTCACATTTAGGTAAAATGTGTTAACCATTCTACTTACTATAAAAATCATTATATTTGTTAAGGTTAACTCATTGTAGCTTCTATGTGATGGCTTTACAATTGCAACTCTCATATGGGTGATCCCACAATATTGGTTTATAATTTCTGAGAGATCTTGATTTTTACTGGAATCACACATTTTTAGAAAATATAATGATTTAAGCCTTGAAAAGTTTCATTTAAAGGATTCCAATTAAAGAGGGTTTGATCAAACCACCTTACGTCAAACCCCCTTGGATAGAACCCCGCTAGTTTTAAACCATACCTATAATAGAGTCTCTTTTACACCTATCAAAATGTTGATAAAAAACCACTTTTGATTTACCTTTTGGGGGATCAAATGAATTCATTTAAAATTTATTTTTTGTAAGTATGTAGTCCTTATTATAAGCTTTCCAAAAAGTATAATTTTAAATAAATTTAATTTTATTATTATATTTATTTTTTATTTCTTGTGAATGTAGGTTTTTCACTGAAAATCTAGCTCTATGTTCTGCACATGTGGAAAAATAGCAAATTATCAAAAAAAAATAAAAAATATCATTACACTAGATATTGAAGTCCTTGATCCAACAAAAAAAAATGAATTTCGATACATACAAAAAAATTTATGTTGTATACAGTCGGCCTATATCTGAATTGTAATTGGTTTGACTTCAAAACTTGATTAAGGAAAAAATATCCAATAAAACACTATGAAACCAAATGAAAGTGCTAGATATTGTAGTTACAAATCTAAATTCAAAAAAAATAGAATTTTATCCTTCATGGAAAAAAAGTTATGTTGTATACGGTGAGCATCACTCCTTAAAAATGGTGTTTACTGAAAAAAACTAGTTTTCGAAGGAGATGGAAAAAAAAGTGCAAACTAATTCCAAAATTTTTGAAAAAAATAGATTTATAATCTACAAACAAAATGTCACAAATCACTAGTTTGCATCATCTTCAAATTCCTCACAGTTGAGCTACTATAGGTACCCGAAAGTGAAGATTTAGTTAGAAAAAATCAATTCAGTGTCTAGTTTGGCCAAAAATTATAAACCAATATTGTGGGATCACCCATTGATGTGTGAGAAGAGTTCATTACCTTATTTTAGAAACTCAAATATTTAACATGAAAATAATATAAATAACTATGATCTAGAAAGTATCCTTACAAAATCATATAAAACTAACCCAAATAGATAGTTGGACATCAATTATGCTAATTAGAGAACTACATTGAAACCAACTATATATGTTCATATTTTTACACTAGGTTAATATTATATCTAGAAAATTATTTAAATCATTACCCTAAGTATATATAGCTCTTATTTTCAAGTAGAAATTTGTCATATTTTGGATGTGTTTGGCCCCATTACCTTGCATTGAACTAGCAATGAAGTTCTTAGATGATAATTCAATTCTCTAGTATCCATAGTTATAAGTGTTAATGTAAACAATATGATTATTTGTTGTTTTATTAATAATTTTTCTTTGATGATCAAGCATGATAAATAATGACATTAGGATATTCCTAAATACAAGATCCTAATTCCTCAATTAAAGTTTTTTGGCGTGCAAACTAATGGAAAATAACTAGATTATCTAAAAGAGTAGGGTCAAGAAAGAAATAAATGAGATTTAAATTGGGAGGACTATGTAATAGGTGTGTCCCATCCACAAAACAAGTCACACTCATAGTCTAGTCTAGGGTGTCAAATACTAACAAGGATGAGTTGGTCTTGTTCTATATTGGTGTACTAAGCATATTAGAGGATATATTCGGAATTAAGGTTGTCTTATATATAAAAAAAAATAGTAACTAAAACCATGCATTTATAGCAAGACTTAAAGTAAGTGAAAAATAAATGGTAGAAGAGAAAAGTTGGATTTTTTTTCCTTTAAAACATGGTCGTAAGAACACTATATTATAATTATACTCATATGTATTAGGAAAACTAACATGAATTAAAAAAAATATACAATTAATGAATGACTCTTCATATAGGAGCTTATGTTCATTTATTTTCTTGGTATGCATTTCAATATGAATACTCTCTTATTCTAAGTTGAAGGAAGTTACTAAAAAGGAAACATTTTATAGCTCAACTTGAGCATTAGACATAAAATACATTATATATTTTTATACAAATATTTAATTTAAGTGTAAGAAAATAAAACCACCCTACATAAAATATTTAGAGTTAGTTAAAATTTAATGCTAACAATAATAATCAATACACCTATATATTAGAGTTGAGACAATAATTTTATGTAGACATGTTTATATATATATATATATATATATATATGAAAATGAGTAAAGAAAATAAATACTTAGCTCTAGGAATTGATGTGGAATATTTTGTAATAGATGACAATTTTTGGTTTGTCCCTATGTCCTATACTCATTAACATTTTTAAATTGATATGACTATACTTTGCTTTGGGTCATTTTTTTGTCATGGAAATGATCTCCATACTTATGGGTTTGACCCCTAATATGAAAATCTCACCCTTGTCTATAGATTTGATCGAGATGGTTTTGATCATAAAAAAATATTTTTTGATAGTATTGACATATACTAGAAAATTTTGTTGTGTTGAGAAAGAAAGTTGACTTTCTCCCCTCTTATTGTCTTAAATTGTTATAATTAATTCAATTATTCAATTTTTTTTAAGACATTGAAAACATCAATCCGCATGTGCAATATATTCTTATTGATTCAAATGATTTTGTGATGCAAAATCATTATATCATAAGATCACTATTATATGCCTCCTAGATTATTCAAATGTTTTAGGTTTTATCTTTTTAATCAAATACCATATCATACTATAGACACCTAAAATTGACACATCATCATTACTTGTTGATTTCTTCTATAATTGATTGAATAAAACTCTAATTATTCAATTAATTATCTCATTCCCATATCCTTATTAATTAAATAGTATTTAATTATTTAATTAATAAAATCACTATTCATCACTATTCACCTTCACTCATTTCCTAGCTTAAATTGTTAAATCACCTTCCTCTTATAGTCCACCTTAGGTAAATAAATCCAATTATGTATTTATTTACCTAAGTCCCCCATCCCTTTCCTAAAAATTAAATAAATATTTTTATTTAATTTACTTATTTTCTTCACCTTTATTAAGTGGGCTAATCCACTTAATCCCTTAATCACCCATTTTCACAACATAATCATAGTCAACTCCCCTCTAATCCTTCATAGTCCCACGTGTAAAAAGGCATGGAACTTTTGTACACAATGGATGTGCCTTTGTACATGTGGCAATGGCCTTGGTACCATGTCACATGGGTCAAAATACTTTCCTACCCCTCTTGGGTACTCCAAAGTACCCCTTTCATCTTGTCCATCTACTTTCTCCAAGGAGAATCTCCACCATTGATTCTCCCCTTAATCCCTCTCCCTCCATCTCCTCCAAAAAAATGAGGAAAATTTCCTCTTCTCATCTCCCCATGGCTCTCAACAAGTATGAGCCATTAATTTCATCTTTTAATCCTATCCATCAATTTGTTCTTCCCAATTTCTATAAATTGAAGCTCGTCCTATCTATTTTCATCATTCATCTCACAAGAAACCTTGTGCTACTAGAACGAGAACTCATATTCAACCATCCATGAGCATAATCACCTCACCATGGTGTAACAAGGGTTTTGGTAAAATCTTTCATGTTTTCATCAATGCTTGCTACCCTGTATGCTTAATCCAAGTGTTTTCTTGTTATTGTGATTATTTAATTTAGCTTGATCACTTTAGTCACAATTCACTACACACAGATATAATTAGAAAGTTTTGTGATTAATTCATAAGCTAATGGTGAGTAGGAAGAGGATTGAATCAATCCCATAATTTAAATTATAATTTAAAACTTCAAGTGTCAAATCTATCTTATAGATCTAAACTAGGCTCATGTCTACACCCACAAATATAAGCCAAGTCAAAAAAATGGTAAGAATGTGAACCAAGTCCAAATCCTAGGGATAACTAGAGTTAGGTTAAATTCAAGATCATCTCATTTTCCACCTTCTACTTGGAAATTGAATATGGTACAAATAGATCAAAATAACACAAAAACAAAGATAAAAAGTACAAGGTATGTACATTTCACCATTACATTAAAATTAAACTTTAAAAATTATATTTTTAATGTAAATCAAAATATAATATCAAAATAAATTGGTGTTAAAAAATTTAGTGAACTTTAAAGTTGAAAGGAAATAAAATAAAACATTTAAAATAATCTAGGGTAAATAAAGTAAGTAGGCAATAATTAGTGAATACCATAGTATTATGAGTTAAGATAGTAATTGATACATAATCACACTTTCTTAAATAAAAAAAGGGACCAAGGATTCATATTAATCGCAAAAAAGGAGTGATTTGTTAAAGATGGCTCATAATGACACCAAATGATGCTCAATAATAGACAAATATAAAATTAATTATCTCTAATAAATGGTTGGTGATTCAAGGCAAGGTCTAAAAATCCAATCAAGGTCTATCAAACCAAGAATCTCAACTCAAATGCACATACATAGAAGACAAGAATAGAAATAGAATAAAAATACCAAAGAATATCATTTATTTTTGTGGTTACATTTATTGAAGCCTACCACATAGGCCTAATACTTGGTGCAAGGTTGAATATCATAAATCTATAAAATTTATAATTGCTAAATGATCAAATTCTTCCTTGAGTGAGTGGTTCCTTATAAAAAATGAACTAGAGGTTTACAAAAACATATCTAGGAAAAATAGAGCATGTTAAGACATATAAGAATAGGGATGACCTTCACTTATTGGCATAATGTTCTAGATTCTTAATAATTCATTTGAGAAAGTTCAAAATCACTATGGTTTTCTTACAACACACTACCATGTCAACTAAGATCCATGGAATCGCTTAATATTGACACCAATCTATTGCATAAAATTGGAAACATTTAAATTAGAATTTAAGTTAGTGCTCAAGAGTCCAAAACAAGTTGTGGTCTTAAATGGTAGATGAACCACATAGACCTAGTTGGTAAGAGAAGATAAATATAAATCAAACAAGAACCACAAAAACTAATTTTTTTTCCAAGAGAATCTTACTAACTTAAACACTTGTAAGAAGGTACCACAAAACTTACACAACTAATTCTTAGTATAACAAAAAATAACCTTCTAAAAATTGTTGAGAACTCACCCAAGAAAGTGCATTGTAAGGCCCCATGTGATTGTGCCTCATTTTTTGTTTTTAATTTTTGTTGTGCCCAATCACTTGAACATGACACACTTAAGTAACAATGAAATCCATTTTTTTAATTTCAAAAATTCACATTAAAATAATTTTTAAGAATCTTCATAGCTTTTTATGGTCACAAGAAAAAAATTAGACAATACAAAGATAGAGATATTATATATGAAAACTAAAAAGATTACCATTTCATGTAATATTATATGTCATTATAATATTTTCACAATTTAACAAGATATTTATTTACAACCCAATTAAATTTGAATAATTATATGTAAAAAATATTTAGTTCATTATTATTTATCTAAATCTAAAAATTCTAATGACCGCATTCTCCAAATCATAGCCACTATCCTTTAGAATTGATTCACTGTTAGTTTGATTGGTAACTAATTCACTTCCCTTTATGTGATAGTCATTATTGTCATTTCCTTCCCCATGCACCCTATTAAAAAATATTATGTCCAAAATCTTTATTCTCTTTGCTGCTTAAAATATACTACCTTCTTTAAGAATTTGTTCAATATATTACAATGGTTGAGATGACTCAACGCAATTACTCCTTGATCCTTTTGATCATACTTCACCAAATTTGATGGAACTTTAGCCCATATTTCCTTTTCTAGTTTTACTATAGCTACCTTCAGCTCACATATGCATGGTACCCCCACTCCTTTATAACATACTAAATAATCATATCTTCCAATTCTTTGTTTTCCTACTTGTTCATGGTTTCCTTTGAGATTAGTATTACCTACAATAAAGCTTCATACTCTTCCTTTTGATTCTTTGAAGGATTCAATATGAACTACTTACCATTCTTTACTAGGATTTATGTATTAACTTAACCATCATGCACTACTTCCTTACTAAATTATCATGGCCTCTTAAAGGGAAGATGAAAAGCATTTGTAGGAATGATGTCACAAATCACTTCCTCTTTGTCCACATCAATATTAAATATCACATTAAATGATCCATCAAAACATGATGTCCTTTTCTAACTAAGACATCATAAAGGGTTGGGTGAATCATCCTCTACAACCCTAATTTCTCCACAACCTTTAAGACTAAATTGTCAACACTACCATTATCCACTATTGCATTGTAGTATTTACCTTTAACCTTGAATACCATTCAGAATATCTCTTATGCTATGTTGGCTCCCAATTCTCTTTGGGGTGATTAAACAAGACCCTCCTCATCATGACTTCCTCACCCTATTCTAGTTTATAGTCTATTCCAACTCATTAAAGGGTAAATCCTCATAAATTGTGACAATATGTGTCCTATTCTCCTTTATTATACTACCAAAAGTAATTAATTTTTAAATCTCTATACCTTGGTGGTCTTGCTCCACACTAATAGTAATTGTTATAGAATCCGCTTGTTGAACACCCAGAATACTGAGAGGGGGGGTAAATCAGTATTCTATTAAATCATTTAGTCATAATCCAACCAATTATCAAAAAATATTTAACTACAGCTATGAATGAGTACATGAAGAAAATCACAACACCACATAACACATGAACACCGAGATTTTTATGTGGAAAACCAAAGGAGAGAAAAACCATGGTGAGGATTAGCTCACAATATATATATATAACTAGTTATAAGATATTGCAAGGCTCACTACTAGGACTCACTATCCTTAAAAGGATCATGGCCTAAAAATAGATACAAGACAAAATCGCTACACAACCAAGGTGTGAACTGATATAGGATGCACCTTCCTTGTGTTGGATTTAGCTCCAATGAAGCTATGAATACTAAATACTGCTTTTCTTAGCAGTCACTCAACATACATAGCTATTTTTCCCTTATTGTGATTTCATACATATAAATTTGCAGGTTTGCACAACATCATATTTCATACTTGTACTTCTTCACCACACTACTTTATGGAACTCAAGACTATTCCACATATATACCCTATTACATCCACATACATCAATTAGGTCAACCTAATTAGATGTAGCCCCATTTCAATTCAAAAAAAAAATCCAGCTTCATCCATAGAAACAAACTTCTCCACACTCAAAACAAATGTGAAACACTTGAATTAAGGTTGGCATGGATCTAAATAGATCTCCTTAACATCCACAATACATATTAATCTTCATAGCACAACTTCAAGCATTAGGTTGATTTGGAATTAGACTTAACCACAAAATAAGCCACTCAATCCAACATTGATCATCCATGTACAATCATATAAGCAAGAACTATCTGGAATATGTGTAGTGTTGACACCTGTAAATCATCTCCCAAAATTGTAGAGGCTAAAGCCAAACACCGGAGGAATGTGGACCAGATAATACTTATCACTTATACTATATAATCCATAGTACACTTTGTCGAACTTTTGTCATGTGTAACTTTCAACTAGATTGACCAAAATTTCTAAAACCTTGAAAATATATGAATTTAGTAGTCCCAAACAACATATTGTAATCACATAAGTTGATCTTGTAATATGAGCGAATTCGGATTAGATTACTAGATCAAACTGACACAAAAACTATTTACCGGATCAGACAAACTGTAACAAACATTGTTGGAATCAATGACAATACATCAAAGGGTTCCTTCTTCATTCTTTCAATAATATCCCCATTTTTCATTGATGGCAACATGTACCAAAAAAAAATGAATCTCAACAATTCAACTTTTTAACCAAAACTTCTTTCAGTAAAACTTCTCAAAACTTCTCCACCAAACATAGTAACATCTCCAAACTTCTCCAAAAACTACTTCAACTTCTCAACCTTCTCAAACTTCTCAAACTTCTCAAACTTCTCCCCCTTTCACATCAAGGACAAAGGATGTGCCAAAATAAAAATAAAATGAAATGACTAGCTCCCCCTGAGGGAGTTATCCCCAAAATTACATTTGATCATATGTACGGGAAAGAAAAACTAAACACAACTAAAAAATATATATACAAGGTGAAATATGTTCACCCAAAGGAGGAATCACCTTCAAGTTCCTTGAGAATGGCTTCCCAAGTAGATTTCCCTTCATCCCAAATTTTCTTAGTTGTAACAAGTGCCTTAAGCATTGATTCCAACTCCACCAAGCTTTCCTCTCCCTCTTTTAGAGTAGTCAGATAAGGATATATCTTTTTAATTTTTTCAACTCCAGTGAGAGCACTTGCTATAAGTATATGCTTGCACTTTACCAGGTCTCCAAGCTATTTGAATTTCCTTATAACATCCTCTTTCTATATTTGCAAAGTAAAAAACTTGTTTTGCAAGTCTAAAATTGCAGTCCAAGAGGCATTGGTCAACTGTGACTCCATTGATTCCATTAGGTCCTTAATGCCTTAAGTAGCATCCGACCATCTCATGCAATATAATAATAGTTTTTGAGCCTCATCTTAACATTCCTTCACTTCTTCCAAGCATTTCATAACCTTACTATGTGCAATTGCACATCTTTCTTGAATTTCAAGCATTATTTTCTCTACAATCCTTGACTCATCTTCTTTTGTTGCCCGCTCCTTTAGGCTAGAAGTATATACCCTGAATGAGTCAACCAAAAATTTAAAATTCTCAATAGGTGTTAAAGAATCATCATAGTTGTACCAAGGGTTGTATCCTGCAAAACTTTGATGGCATCATTGATTAGCTCAGTCCCCTTCTGATGAGTTTCTATGATTTATTTTCTCCCGGAGGTGATAAAAGTGCCTCCAATCTCCATTCTCTGAATAGGTTAGATTTTATTCAAATCAACATAGCCTTGTTGTGATGGGAGTTGAACCAATTGGGGAGGCATGACTGGTTGAATCCTTATTTTCTTTGTCAAACAACCCTTGAGAGTGTTTTCAGAGGATTCTCTAAGTGACTTTGTTGGCTCTGTGGTCTTTTGGGATTTTTCTTCATTTCTTTCAATTGAAAATTCTTCTTTGTTCTATTCTTTCTTTTCTTCTTGTTCTTTTCCAGAGGTGTCTTCCTTTTTCTTGTCTTTCTTTTCACCCACCTTTTTATCTTTATTATCCTTATCATCATTATTCTTTTCATCTTTACCTTTTTCTTCTTCTCTATTTTTTTATTTTCTTCACCTTCATTTTTCAGTATCTTCATTTTGTTTGTGATGTTGTTCTTCAACATTATTATTGACATCATGCTTATTATGATATTTGTTATTTTCTTCGGTTGTATTCTTGGTGTCTTTCAGAGGATCAGATGTCTTCGAAGGGGCATGTGTATCATCAACCGTATTCCCTAGGACATCCAAATTTGGAGTATATTCTAAAAAATAAGAATTTACCTCTTCTGCAACTACTTCTTGAAAAATAGGTAAATCAGATATGGGAGGAATATTTTCCTCTTCATCAGTAACTTTATCTTTACCAAGCTTCTTGACTTGAGTTGTATCAGATGCAGGACTAGCAATCATCTCATATTATAGTTCCATGTCTTTCGCTATATCAAATTTTTCTTGTTTCAACTTTTCTATATTGTCCTTCTCTTTGGTCATAAGAATGGTGACTCTTTTCTTCACCTTGAACTATTGTGTGTATGCTTCTAGTAGGGTGGCCTTATCATCCTCAGACAAAGAAGATCTAATCTTGTTCAAAGCATCAGTTTTGATCTTGTTATCTACTTTGATGACTTTATGTCTTCTTTTCACCAAATCTTTCCATACATTAGTTACCTTCTCCTTCATGTTTTACATACTTTCATCCATAATGATCATATACTGAAAAAAAGCATATATAATAGTTTTATGATCTTCTCCATCAACTTCATCATATAATTTGGTAGTGGCTTCTAATAGGCCATCTTGTTCTAAAATATTTCTAACCAAGGATTCCAACTTTATAGGTGGACGAGCTCTTACCAGAAGAGTCTTGGGCTTCTTCTTCTTAGGTTTTGATGTTCCTTCATCTATTTTCTTTTCCTCTTTCCTCTTGTGCATATGAATTCTAAAATATTCTTTCTCTTTTTCCATCTCCTCTTCTTCAGACGAATCCACAATATTGACTCTAGCCCTTTTTGACTTGGTACCAGCCTCTTGTAAGGCACCTTCACCATTGGTGGAAACATTGCTTCTTCTTTTTCTTTTCAATTGTTCTTCTTCTTCTAAACCAAGTTCAATTTCTTCTTCCACAAAATCACTTAATTTTTAATCTCTAGATGCTTTCTATTTCTTTCTTCTTTCAGAGGTAGTTGCGAGTGATACTGGAGGTACATTCTTCCTCTTTCAGGTATGGGTGCTAGGTCCAAAGGGTGCAGGTATATCAACTGCAACTAGAGCCTTCATCTCCACTTTCTTCCTTTTAACGACAAGTATGGCAGTAGATTTTGGTATTGTAGAGGCAGGGGTGGAAGTTGATCTTCGTGATCTACATGGTCCAAAGGACTCACCAGTTGTCTCAACTATTTTAGGTTTTCTCTCTGTTGCAACTTCCCTCAATTTGTTAGTATCTTCTTTCGAGAAGTCATGCATTCCAAAGAGTTGTTCAACTTGCTTATTCTTCCTTTTTGTTCTAGTAGGTGCTAAAGTCTCCAAGTATACTTTAGTGGATTTCTCCTCATATGTGTCATGACTAGGCAGAGAGGGGTCCTTAGGGCTGCTTAACAATATTTCAATGTATCTCTTAGCCTCTTTCTCATCAATTTCATATCCCAAAGGTTCAATCCATATTGTTCTTGGTTTCACTGCCTCTATTATACATTCATCAGTGGAGACAAGAAAGGTTATGTCATTTGCATACTTCTCCACTAAACTCTTAGGAATTCTTTCTCTCTCATACATGTTCCTTTGGAATATAGAGAAAAATGTAGTCAATGCATCAGCCTATGCATTGTAGTCTCCAATGTCATGTAAATAGTCAAAAATTTGGTGTGCAACTGATCTGCTTCTATCCCATGTAATGTTCTTGCTTCTAGGTAGCTCTCTCATTAAGTAGAAAAGCAAGCAAATAATTAGTGTTCCGTACTTGAAAGCATATTTCTTTGTTTTGGTCTAATGCAAGTTATCCAAAATTTGCTATCAAATAAACTCACACAAATCATAATCCTTCCCACTTACCACCATGACATGAGAAACATATATTGTAGTTACAAATACTAATTTTTATCTATTTTGGAAATATATTTTGAGACCAATCATGATAGATGCATACTTCACTACAGGATGGATAATTGGTTTAGTAGTTAGTGCTCTCTTGTCAAATGTGGCACCAGTTAGCTGCATAACTACATCATTCTTTACAGACTTCAACACAAGTACGAGTACAATATCACACAATCCAGTCACAACCTTAATTGCATCTTTTGAAATCAATCCAAGCATATCAGTCCACATGAATTTTTCATACATTTTTCTCAGGGCTATCTTCACATAATTTTCATTCAAATTACTGCTAAAGTTAGGAGACCAGTTCCAAATGTCTAGTTTATTTCACACTAGGTTTCCATATTCTAGTTTCACCAAAAATTTGTATCTAGTTAACTCATGTTTTACCATAATTTCTTGAGCACTTGATTGTCATACTCTTCCAATTTGCAACGTATATAGATTCTTGTGTCTTCAGTAGGAAAAATCTTGATTGGGATCTTGGAAAATGCACCGTTGGGGTCATTCTCAAAAACTTTCCATGAAAAAATATTAAACTTCGGTCTAGGTCTTTCAGTAATCTCAACTACAATTGGAGTAGCCATTACAGCCTTAAATCTATCTTCAAATGCTTGTAAAATCACCTCTAATATAAACCCGCAAAGAACATATAGAATTAAATACCTTTTTTGTGCTCAAAAGGAACTAGGGTTTGAACTAATTCGTTTTGGATCGCCTTCAATCACTCCTCAATTTGTTCTGCTTTCTTTCAAATGTGAAAAAGTGATTTAAAAATTAACTAGGGACTTCACTTTATACATTATCGATCTACCCTAAATTTGCATTTAATGCCTCATATTCCCAAAAGATGGTAAGCACTTCCTTGAAACATTGTAAACCCTAAGGGCTCCGCAATATTTTAGATTTGCATATTTTCATCTGGACTCTTCCAAAAGCTTAAGTATACCATCTTCACCATATATCTTCATGTCATTGTTTGACACCTCATGATTCCAAGGGGTTGTTAGATTTTTTGTTATTGCTCCCCCTAAGCCTATCATGGGCTTAGTTTTTAGAAGAAATATCTACACCAAATGTAGGTACAGGTGTATTTGGTTCATCCTTGTTCTCAGGTTCCTCCTTTTCTTCCAAATATTCTCTATTTCCTTCTTGACTTCAATAGGATCAACTTTCTTCATTGGATTATTCCTCTATTCTAGATTAGTTTGTCTTCCATTCTTGCTTCTGCATAATCTTGAAATGTGTCCAGGCTTGTTGCAATAGTAGCACACAACATTTTTCTAACCAAATTGACTTCTATTCATTCTTTATCTACACTAGTTAGCCTTACATACAAATACATTACATGTATAACAGTAGCCATTGAAGGTTTGAAACATTCTACCAGTATTGAATCTATTCAACATCTGACTTTTGCACTCAATAGCTCTATATCCAAATTTCTTGCAGGAAAAACATTGTCCAGAAAAGGATCCAACATTCAGATTCATTCTACTTCTACATTCTACAACCTTATATCCAAATTTATTGCATGAACATTAAATACCATTCAAAGATGGGTACCTGAACCATAGATTTGTGGGCTTGAGGCTTATAAGCTACTCTTGCACTCTCAGGATGTTTCACCTAAAAGGAGAGAGATAAACCTCACAAAAAATCAATGTGGTTCACTTAAATTAAGATGTCTATGATGTTATTAAGGATAAATGAGATGGTCTAAATGCAACTAAGCTAAGTAATTGACTGATTATGAATGCAAACCTGAAGAAATATGCAATGTTTGAAAACACAATGTGATATGCAAGCAAGAACTAAACATGAACAAATGCAAAATAGAAAAGAAGAAGGATGAATCAGAGTGAACCTGGGCAGAGAATGAAGAATTTGGAGTGTCCTGAATGCTAACAAAGATCACTGAAAATCACCAATGGGACTCATTTTCCACAAATGGCAAATCAATCTCGCTTCTAATGAAAACTTTTGGAAACAAGTTTCTAAGTGTCGGGATCTAGAATCTGACAAAATCTAGTTTTCCAGCCTTAAGGTGGGACTCATTTGCCACTGATGCCAAATCAATCCTCTCCCAAAATTCTATGAAATCAAAGACCAATTTTGTAGCACCAGACCTGAGGTTGTCTTCTTGTCAGGTTGACGGAGTCAAATCTACAAAAAACGGACTATAGGTTTTCTCCAAGCTTGAAATAGATTGTAGTTGACTTGTTGACCACCTTTCAACACCTAAATACTTGATAAATTTGCATACACAAGTCTACAAACACACATGCAAAAGGGGAAAAATGGTTAAGGGTTAGGTTATAGGGATTTGCATTGGTCAAATCCCACTTTGGTAATCAAACCATTAATGAAGAAATGAAATGAAATGAACAAGGAAAGATGAATAAACAACATGCAAATGTCCTAAACTCACCAACCTTGTTGAAGAAATCTAAAGATATAGTAATGGTTGCTCCAAGATACTTGCTTGATGATTGATTGAATGATGCAAAGTGCTTGAGTGCTTGGATGAATGAGTGAATTAGTGAACTTGATGAATGGGGGTTAAAATGGATGTAAAAACACTTATTTATACACACTTTGTGCCTTAATAACCCAAATATACCTCATCACAAGCCGACATAAGGTGATTTTAAATAAAAACCCGAAAGAAAATTTGAAATATTTTGAATTTTGAGCCAAGAGGGACTCATTCACCACCCATGGTGAATGAGTCCCACCTTGGACTTGAAAGTGGGTGTCAGGAATCATCTTGCATTTAATGTTGTTTTCAGGTTTACATTAAAAAACACACTTAATTAAGCCGTATAAGGGCATAAAGGGGTCAAATAAAGCATAAGAAAGGTGTAAATAGTGAAATTAAGCCTAGAAAAGCATGAAATCTTGTTACAAGACTTTACAACACTTCAAAATAGGACTTGAAAAGTGATGAAAAGGTGATTTTTAGGTGAATTGTAATGAATAGAGTATAGAAAAGTGTAGAAATGTTTTAGAACACTTCACAACACCTTCACAAGATGCCATAATTTGAATTTTTAGGACCTAATGTGAATGTTCAAGCCACATTTCAACATTAAATCAGAGCAAAATGGACCAAGCATCATGAAGAAAGACCTAAAAGACCATGAAAGTTTCAAGGGGCCATTTTTCTATGGCACAGTACCTTTGAGCATTTGGTTGTCTGATAGGAGGTCTTCCAGTATTGCTTCTTTGATTCTTGAACTATATGCCATTTCCTTGAGTCTTCTTTTGATTGTCAACCTTGTTAGATGTCTAATTTGTCTTTAAACTTTGTCCTTCTTCAAGTCCCAAACCACCTTTATCCTTAAAAGGTTTCTAAATTGCAATTAATCCATTGAAAGAATTGTAGTACTTGTTTTGAATTTTTCCTCATGAGCTCTTCCTTTCTCCATATCAAATCTTAGGGTTACCACTTCTTGTTCAAACTTTGTACTTTCATTAGCCTTGCTTTGTATTTTAGCACTCAGACAATCCTCAATTATCTTCTTTTCTTCCATCTTTTAGTCCAATGATGTCTTCATTTTCCTTCTTCAACTATTCATTAACCTCTCTATGTCTCTCTTTGAACTTTTTGATTTGTTCTCTCAGCTTTTTGATACATTCATTTTCTTCTCCTAGGCTTTCCTTCAAAATTTTGTTCTCACTTTCAACTTTGTCAAGATCTTCAAGAGCAGCTTTAATTTCTTCTTTGTCAAGCATGCAATCATCTTCTTCATATTCAATTGCAGAAATTTATTTCGGAGGAATAGGATACCTCTTATTAGCCATGTGTTCAAACTCCAAGATCTACCTCAAGTTGTTAGACTTTTCAAAAGGAACTAAGCTATGATACCAATTGTTGAACACCCATAATACTAAGAGGGGGGGTGAATCAGTATTCTATTAAGCCATTTAGTCATAATCCAACCAATTATCAAAACATATTTAACTGTAGTTATGAATGAGTACATGAAGAAAATCACAACACCACATAACACATGAACACACAGATTTTTTTGGAAAACCCAAGGAGAGAAAAACCATGGTGATGATTGACTCGTGCAATATATTATAACCAGTTATAAGATATTGCAGGGCTCATTTCCAAGACTCACTATCCTTAAAAGGCTCACAACCTAAAAATAGATACAAGAAAAAATGGCTGCATAGCCAAGGTGTGAACTAATGTAGGATCAAGGATAACTTTAAGAAACCCCCCCCCTCGGTGAAGGTGTAAAATCCTAGTGAATCTTGTATACTTTCTAATAAAAATATTAATTTTAGTGGTGAATTTTTTCCTTTTTCGGGAAAAAAATCTCAATTGGCGAATCTTTTCTAATCGCTCGAAGTCTGTGGAAGTTCCTAGAAAATTGCAACATTTTTTAAACCAATAAAATATTTTCATTGACAATTAAAACCTATTTTTCAAACCAATAAAATATTTTCATTAGCAAATTAAACCTATTGTCAAAACAGAGAAAAAAAATTATTGGCGATTAAAAAAAATTTCAAACCAAAAAAATATTTTCATTGGAAAATTTAACCTATTTTCAAATGAATAAGAAAAAACATTGGCGAATTAGCATAATCTCAAACAAATAAAAAAAATCAGTGGTAAAATGTCAACACAAATCAATATAACCAAAACTATTTGATGAAATTTTGATGGATGACTGTAGTTGCATTCCATAAGTAAATCTTCGAAGCACTAGATTTGTGAATTGAAACCTCCAGAATAACACTAACACTAGAACCATTAGTTGTAGAAACATGGCAAGATCAAGGCTCATCGCTCATTGTGGTAATGAACCTGATGGGTTGAAGGATTTTGGCGATGAGCGATAGAAGAACTTAAGTGTCATAAATATGCACGTGCATAAAGTTTGTTTTAAAAGAGGGACCACCTAGGAAGAACATAGGACCAGGGCTTAAAAACTTAAGAATGTTTTACACAAAGGATGTAAAGGCCAAACAAGGATGAATTATCAACCTTATAAAATAATTTAATCCCCGGACTAAAGTAATGAAGGAAATATGTTCGAAGGATATACCATATTTGTAGCCAGATGTCAGTACAAATCAATATAACCATGACCATTCGATGAATTTTTGATGGACGGTTGTAGTTGCATTCTAGAAGTAAATCTTTGAAACACTAGACTTGCAAATTGAAACCTCTAGAATAACACTAGAACTGTTAGATGCAGACACATGGCGAGATCAAGGCTCATCGCTCATCACTCATTCTCCCTTGTCAATGCCTCGACGTACTACATTGTGATTAATTGAAATTCTCAATCTTTTTGAAGAAAGTGTGGTAGCCATACTATGAGTGGCGATTAATGCCATATGAACATCCAAAGCGATTGATTGGACAAAGTTCTCATAGCTTTAATGAAATAAGATTTGTAATTATTTCATATCATTTGAGTGGTACTAGAGTCTGGTGATTTTGATAGCTTGTTAGCTTGAGGTACATTTTGCATGTAGCCAAACATCAATCAAATCAAACATTTTAATTGTGCATGCAAGGCTTAAGTTACACAAATCGATTAAGTTGGTTTTTTGATTTGCACGAATCAAGTTGGTAGCAGAACTGGTTGCCCATAAATAGGGATAGTGATAGTGGATAGTGTCATAAGTATTAAGGGTTTTCATTATTTAGGGTTAATAAGGATTTAGGAAGAAGATGATGTGGTATTATTGGGGATACTCTAAATTCTCCTACCTCCAATTATGTATTTATAGAGTAAAAGACCAATTTCCTTCAAGTCCAGAATGGGTGGAATTGGAAAGAAGTTGATTTGGTTCACTTGACTTCTTAGACAGGTTTTGAACCAGGATGAGGAGTTCTAATGGAGATAAGTGTTATCCCGATGCATGGAGGTTGCAGGTAGAAGATGGGAACAATTTACTACCCCTCATCTTCTGCATGATTCTGGTTCTCGAAGGGGATAAATACATTTTGTATCTTCACAGCTCCCACTTCCCTAGCATTGTTGGCCAGGCGAGTCCCTTGCATTTATTTTCAAAGCCACATTTGTATTACATTGTCACCAATAGAAGCTTTGGAATCATGCATTTATTTTTAGTGTCACATTTGTATTACGTTGTCACTAGCAAAAGCTTGGAAATTGGAATCAATATGTAATCCATTGTCATGAGCAATAGCTTGGAATAAATTGTGTCTATGTAAAGTGACATATGTTATTTATACAAAACAGGAGCTTGCCTACTCTATAGCTACTCATCTTTAAAGAGATATGTAATAATGTGACATTGTAATTTAGTTGTAATAAAATAAATGGTTGTGTTGTGTTACTTTTTGTTATTCATTTACAGTAAAGGGTTATTTTTTGACTTCAGTGTCTATGAATCTATTCAAATCATTTTTTTTTCCTTTAAGAAATTAAGTATTATCTATTTATGAAATAATTGCATGCAGATTTAAAAGTAAAACATAAAGCAATACAAATGAAAAAAAAAATTGTCATCAAATTGACAAAAAACGTTATAAACACTAAAAGTTGGCACTCTTGTAATAGTTTACCAAAATGTTATTGATTTCTAATTTTTTGATGACCTTCTCCCCCAATTCCTGGTATCATTATTCAATTTATTAAGTCCTTTGCAACATTAAGTTACCGGCCCCTTGGCCTTGATGTCAATCCTAGCGCATTAAAGTTTAAAACAACTTTAAAACACATGTTTATTATTTATATCATAAATTACTCAACCGTTTGATGAACATTTGATGTATGGTTGTAGTTGCATTCCAGAATTAAATGTATAGAGTGCTAGGCTTGCGAACTTAAGCCTTCAAAATCACCCTTTAACCGTTAGATTTACAAAGATCAATGGTTTAGAATTTGTTGTCAATGCAAGACTAAACGACTTGTTTTAAATGTTGTCATCCATGTACTAATTGTGTAGTCCAGAAGCAACACGTAGACATTTCAGTTTCATTCACTTTAATGTTCGAAAAAAAGCACTTTCTACTACTAAGTGATTTTATTTTTAGGTGAGAGGGTCAGCACATGGGGAGATTTCGGTCTTCAATTTTCTCATTGCAGTGCACCACCCTATTTTGGGTTCCACAGTTCCACTTCCAACAAAGCCATTCCAATAACCCAGTTTCCATGACTGTCAACATTAATCATTTCAAGAATCAAAATATGGGTAAGTGAAAGAATTCATGTGGCTACATTTCATAGTTTGACATTACTTAAAATCTTATTTTTTCAAACTTTGAAGTTTGGGTTTAGGGTTGAGAGACTTAAGAATTAAGAAAAATTAAGGACTAATAGGGAATTCACAATTTCACATTGTATAAGCATCTCTACCACCAATACCACTAGAGCAATGTCGGATAAAAAATACATTATGCAAAATTGCTTAAAACCTCAGGTTTCACTGATGAATACCATGATATTTATGATCCTGAAACCTATGGTAGGTGTACCTCAGAACTTAGATTTTCATCTCAGAATAAGGATACAAAACAAATGCAAGTTAATAGTATCAATGCACCATGGGTAACAAGATTAGGACACATGATGTTACATGAGGTTTTCCCTTGCCCAAAATTTATCATGGTCTATGCCCAAAATTATGATGATAACAAAAGAGAAATTGTTAATAAAGATAGAAAAGAAGAATTGTTATCCATTAATGCAGAAGAACTTGGAAAAGTGTTGGGGTTTACAACCGAAGAATTTGGAAATGTCCACATTGACCTAGAAAATCTTGCTAGTGATTATGAAGCAGTGGATGAAATGGAGAAAAATTCTTTCTTAAATAAAATAGTTCAGGATGGAAACAAATTGAAAGGTGATCATAAGCCTCCTTATGATTTGGATATTTTTAAACCATGGGTTCAAGATACTATTTCCATGCTAGCATTTTTCCTCGGACTGGATAGCAATTTGGAAGTGGGTGCAAGCCTCCTTGAAATGATGTATAATATCCATTATGGTGTTCCAAATGTCAAATATAATTTTATTGAGCACATTGTAGAATCCATGCATAAACAATTTTTAATGATTAAAGGAGGTTCCACCAAGACATTTAGGTTCACAACCTACTTGTGCTATCTTTTTCTATTCAAATTTAGAGGAATGTTTCAGACCAACAAGCTTCAGATTCATCCCTATAATAATGCTGAGGAAAAGAAAATGGCTCCACTATATGAATGGACCACTAAGATAAGGATGAATGATTCTTGAAGGAACTACAGTCATTTTGTAGACTACTTTTTTGCTCCATTGCATCAAGAAATTACAAATATCCAATGCTTAGATTGCCTATGTCATGTAGAAACTGCATTCAACTAGGAAAAGAAATGCAATTGGTTGATTGGTACTTAATGGAAGAATATATTGTGCTAATTTTTTAGGGATCGGGAGTACTACCATACAAACTTCCAATACATGTGATAGAAAAGTTTTTTGCATTGGAATATGTAAGGCAGATGTAGAGTATTGATGAACTACACTTTGTCGGTTAGTAAAATAAGACCTTATTTCCTTCTTTACCTTTTTCATGTGGAGGGTTCACATTCGAGAGAAAAGTATTTAGTGTGGGTATTTAGTGTGGTACATAATCTTTTGAACTTTTTTAATTTTGATGCTATTTGTCACTGGTAGTATGATCCATGTGACACCATTAAATCAATGATTGTGCTCAATAAGAATGTTGCAAGTAGAATTCAACATCAAAGTAAACCCTTGCTTGAAAACTTGAGAAACAAGGATTCTTGGGATGAGGTAAAAATAGCAATGGAGAAAAGTGTTGCTGAGAATGGTATTTCTTTTGAACAATTGTTAGTAGAAATTATGACATTGCATCAAAAGAAAATTATGAGGTACAACAATTTTTATGAAAAAAGTCATAAACCATCTAGTAGAGTAAAAATACCATATTCTCTAGAGAAGGAAGTTACAGATAAAAATTGGTCACGTTCAAAAAATACTACCTTTTGGTCTATGAGGAAGGAGATAGGTGATCCAAGAGCTCTTGCAGAGTATGGAGATAACAAAGAAGATCGTGAGTTTAGCAAATTGTGGAATATAGAGCATCTGAATGAATAAGAAGATAAAGAAAGTGACAATGAATCTAATGATGATAGGGAAGAACAAATCCATGTTAATTTCAAACTTGGTTTAAGTGAGGCCACAAAAGAAGCATATACTATAGGAGCAACCATAGCTAAAAAATGGGTTATGAAAGTGGTCCTTTGGGGTCCCAAAGACAAGGGCCTTGGATGGTAATAGATGTAGAGCATATAAAACTAGTTGATAAATCTGGCCTTGGGCATGGAGGTGAAAAATTAGACCAAGGGAATACAAGTCAATTTGTTAGAGCTTCAAATCCTTATCCTCATGGTTAGATACAATCACAACAAGGACATCCCATGGTGGAGAGCTTAGTGCAATTGGCACTGCCTCTGTTGGTGATGGTATGGGTAGTAGTACTAGTAGTGGTCAACATGTGCTACAACAACAAATTACACACAAGAGGACAACAATGCAATATACCACAGAAACACTAGGTGATCAAGGCATACAGAAGAGGCAAAGGATTTAGACAGGTCCAAGTCATACTACCAGCGGATCCACCACAAAGGAGTTATTTCTAGGCACTCCCCCACTGCCAATTAGTCTAGTTGTGACATCATTAGCAATTGCAAGTACTCCTATTCCTTCGACATTCAAGCACTCCATTGTTCATGCGTCCCTAGGTTTTGATTACATTGAAGAGTTTAAAAAGAAATCAGACTTGAATAAAAAAAGAAAAGAAGCAACTGATGGAGAGTGTGTCTATTGTAACTTCAAATCCTGCAACAACCATGGTATTACCCATATTTGACACAAATAAATAAATCATGGAGTACACAATTCTTGTTCCCATAGTTCAAAACAAACCAGCAAATCAGATGGCTTGATCTAAATTCCAGGTGAACAATATTCAATTGGATTTTTCTGGACTCAAAAATATTGACAAAATTAATGTATCAAAGAAGAACAATGAATTGGTGTACACATCATTGCTAAAGCAAGATAGAGAGAAAAAAAGGTTGCAGACTCAAATTGAAAAGTTACAGGTAGACCTAGCAAATGAGAAAGCAAAGAGGAAAGCAGCAGATAACAAGAGCAATGAATTAGAAAAAAGAATAAAAAAATATGCCTCTACATCAACAAGCAAAGAGGATAAGCAAAATGAGATTGAAGTGAATGAACTAAAGCAAAAGCTAGATGAGAGCAACAAGAAATATGATGAGGAAAAATCCACTTCAAAAAAATTAATACTAAGCATTGTGAATGGAAATGCATAGTGGGAACAAAAATTGGAGAAAGAGAGGAAAAGAAATGAAAGATTGGAGGCGGAGCTGATGGAAGCAAAAATGAAATTAAGTCTTGTCAAAGTAAGTTATTTTCATTTTGTAGAGAAACAATGAGGCATATGAAACAAAAGATCTAGGATGAGATAATTCAGAGGATTGATCATTTGTGTGACATGTTTCAATTTATTGATGCTATTAGACAACATCATAAGCAACTCAACAAATATTTACTGGACAACAAAAATGTGTTGGCATTAGAGAAATCTACAAATCAAATTCAACAAATAGTCTACAAAGCCAGTGACAATGTTTTGAAATCAAAAGGGATTACTAATCCACTTGCTACATCAATGATGTCGTCATTGATCATTGAAAAGTGTTTGAGAATGTGTGAAACAAAGGAATATTTGCATTTGGCTCTAGAAAAAATGAAGAAGGTAGATGAAAAGGTAAGGAAATTCACAAAACTTGGTTTTCCAAAGGCTTTTGACACAAATGAGTGATTCATTGGAAAGAATGATTTCAAAAAGAAGATGGAGGATGCAAGGAAGATTGATTTGGACCAGTTTCCTCATAACCTAGATGTGGTAAACTATTTGGATTCCATCAAACCATTGCTAACCTTGAATGCAAAATTGACTGAATAATCCAAGACAGGTTCCAATTTGAATCATGAATTGTTAACAAATCTTCAATTCAAACAACATTAGTTAGAACAAATGACAATTCCACCACCTAAACAGTGGAAGTTGCTAGAAAAGGTGATGCAATGATTTGATTTTTGATAATATGAGTTTCCAAGTTCCAACTCAGCTCTGTGCAGAGTTGTCTTTGAGCAATATTTTGCATTGCTAATGCCTCTATTTACTCCTTCATGTGATAATCAATAAAAAAGCTCAAATTTAGACTTTATCAATGTGTTGATTTTCAATTATCTATATTATTTATATTATCATTTGAAGAAAAAGTCTGGTAGTGGTTTCAACTACTAGATACACATTAAACGATTGTTGATGTTCATTGTTGTATATGCTACTAATACTATTGTTAATATGGTATTAAGCATTGAGTTGAGTGATGAATCATTGAGTACATGTTCAAGTTTTACTTTTAACACAATTAAAATATGAACTATAAGGTGATTTTAAATCGAGGCATCCATAATCTTAGTGAAATTGCATTACAATTCACACATCAATACTCAATCTCCATAACTACTTATCAAATCCACTAAACATTTATATGAATTCATGCTTTAATCAAGGTACTTTAATTGGTTCATTAAAGAAAAACCATAATTAAAACATACATCAATGCATAATGACAAAGAATATTAATGAAAGATCATTGATCAAATTTCATTAATAATTCATGTAAAATGTTAAAGTTGGAGAGACAATAGACTCAAAATAAGGGAGTAAAACAAGCTTAGTCACTAGTCCTCTGAGTTTTATAACCTTATCGCAGAGTTATAAATTTTCATAACTTTTCGATTCCCTGACTTGGTTTAGTTTGTTGAGTTGCAAGTCTTTGTTGGTCATCTTTGTAGTCGGTGGAGGATGAGAGAGTTATTTCAATATAAAAACACTTAGACAATGGTGAAGTTCATGCATACGTAATCTTTGAGTTATGGTGTGTGGATTTATTCTGCTTTTGTTTAGTTTGCAGTGGATTATCTATTATTGTAATTGGAATGATAGATTTTTGGTTAGTTTCATTGTTGTGGTTACTATCACTCAAATTCATGGTTTTGGTGCTTTTCCTAACCTTGGTCGCTAGTCCTCAAAGTTTTATAACCTTGTCGTAGAGTTCTAAATTTTCATAACTTCTCGATTCCCCGACTTGGTTCACTTTGTTGAGTTGCAAGTCTTTGTTGGTCGTCTTTGTAGTCAGTGAGTCGAAGGTTTCGAAAACTTTGAAACTTCATACTTTGGTTCTAAGGATCCAAGTTTCAGCGACCATGCGATATTATGGACTTATCTTGGATTTCAAAGGCATCGTCATCTCATTGAATGCTATGTATGGACTACCCTTGAGTTGTCTTTTTAGGAATTTAAAAAAGCATGTAGGTTTAAAGGCTATCTTTTCAAGGAATGAAATTGAATGTTGCATTTAATGCACGTCCTATCAAAATAACAGCATAAGTGGGTGGCAAAGTTTTACTCAGTCATTTAGCCTACATTCTCATTCTTTTCCAATGCTAGTACTTCTCAAGTACAAACATTCTATCTCCATGAATTTGTGCTCATGCAAAGTGGAATTCAAAATCATTGGTCAGGCATGAGGGACACTACAATTGGGCACATCAATTTGGAGGAGTTTTTGGTGTGCCTGGAGCAAAGGGAGAGAACAACACTAGAAGATAAAATTCTACAGAGCGGTTTGGTGCACGCGGAAGGTTTTCCTGAGGTTGCACAAAGTGTCAACCTAGTAATTGTGTGTGCAAGGGGCTACATTATAGAGACTCGAGAAATTAGAGTTGTGGACAGGTCATTCATTGCGAGAACTACTCCTGAAGTGATTTCCCGCGCATTAAGTATTCCATAGAGGGAAACTATAGAGGAAATTTTTGTAGCTATTGGCGATGATTTTTTCAAAATGAATGAGGAATGGTGCAAAAATTCCATTGCAAGGAATTGGTTGAAGTCTGAGGAAAAGGGTAAGTCTCAGTTGCCCTCAAAGCTTAAAATGGTTCATTTTAAGGATGAAATTTCAGATGATATCACCTTGCTACATCATGCAGTTGGTAATGCATATTCAAACTCTTTTGATTTTTTGATGTGACATTTTAGTCTACTGATTTGTAGTGAAAATAAATTCATTGACTGGGCTGAGATTATTAGTTATCATTTAAATGAGAAATTGATAAATTTTTGGCAAACTGTTGCCTTCCACATGTGCTCATACCTGGTTTACATTCTAGTCAATCAAGAGGTTGTCTAGGCAGGTTGGACCTACAAAGGTCTCTGACGTTAGACACGCCTATGTATAGAACTTCTCCACAACTCACTAAGGAGGTTGGAATGAGGAATTTATGTCACGTCAATGATGCATTTTAAATGGAAATTGTGAGAAAAAATGATGGAAAACCTAAGCTTTGGTTTTCACCTAAAGTGGTTGCTCTGGTATTGAGGTTTGGAAGTTTCTACATTTAGTTCAAAAAATTTACTTATCTTAGAATTGGAGGTTTTGAGAAGGCTCCATTGAAATTTCCCCATTACCCAAGTGATCTCTTGGTTTTTCTTGAAGTTTGCCATAGATGGTCGTTGTAAATGTTAAATATTCAAACATGGGAAATTAGGGGTATGCTTTTCCATTGTCCATGCCTTCATTTTCTTGCAAAATTAATAATATTTCTAGGGGTGTGTAGAAAGCCCTCAATGAATTCAATTTTTTAGTGTTTGTCTATGAGAACTAATTTTGATAGCAAGGGTTATGTTAAGAAAAATTTGTATGGAGCTGGAAGCTATGAACATCGCCCTGATATTGAAGATTTTTGGGAAGACTGTACAAATGAAGGAAAGGTGTATAGAAGAAATTTCATGAGATTGACCCTAAGGAAAATACAAGCTTTTGGTATTTCTTTCAATTTTCCAAAAGATGCACAAGAAGATTTGGTGATCATTGATCCCGAATATCGGGCCCCTGCTGGTAAGACCTTATACATAATTAATTGGTCAGAGGATGAAGTTTCAGACTTAATGGTTCTTTCTTCCCCTATTTTGAGAAGAAATTTAGACTAGTTGAATAGAAAATGGTGCCAAAGTGCAGGTTCTCCCCATGAGCAAAGAGTTTCACAGAGAAAAGAGCAAGGGACTGTATAGGCCTCTAGCATAAATATATCAGTTGGAAAGTAGTCAATTAGGCCTTCTGGCACTGGCTCACAATCAGGAAGAGATGGCAAGAAGCTAGAAGACATTGGGGCCAAGCTAAAATCAATTTGTGAACAGGATAGTGTACCCTTGGTACCTAAGAAAAAGGGTAGTCAAGAAAAGCCAGTGCCTACAAACTTTGAGGGAATTTTTCAACAAATAATTAATGATACTTATTTTCCCACATTCTTTGAAGTTCCCCCTTCTCCACTACGAGATACTTCTATTTCTATTCAATCAACTGAAAAAAAAATGTAAGTGTTGAAAGTAGAGACAATGGATTAGTGACATCTTCCCCAACATGGTTAAAGAAAGTAGTCGAGAAGAAAAGAAATAATATTCCCACAATGACAATTGAAGTAGATACAGTTGCCATGCTATTGCAAGGTCACTAGAAGCCCAAGATGGCTAAGAGGATGTCACGAATTGTCACCTATTCCACTACTGGGCATCTACTATTGGAGATTGTGATCTAGAAAAGGACCTAAATGAAAATGAGATGACAGAAGCCAACTACAAGGTTACTCATTTTGATATAGGGCCATCTACTTTATAAGGTGATGTCTATCATATCGATTACTCTGATAATGTATTTATCAAAAGAGAAAAATAACTAAAAAAGGAGAACCTTCAATTGCAATCTCATAATATTTCTTTAAAAAAAATTATTTCATCAATTGTGACTCTGACCACTGAGGAAGCCTCAAGCTCAAATGTTCAAGGTATTGATTCTGACACTGTGCAACGTGTATGGAAAAATTCAGGTTATGCTAAAGCTTCTAGCGAATGGATGGAAGGGCTTTATCAAGATGGTGTTTTCCACATTACTAAATTTAGGCAATTCTTTGTTAATGTGTATGATAAAAGAAAGGAATTGGTAGTTGAGCTCGAGTAGAATAGGAGATAACATAGTAGCAAATTTTTTCTTTCAAAGGAAATTTAAGAATTAGTCTCCATGGAGCACACTTTGTTAATAAGAGAAAAATTGGTGGATGACCCTAAAGAAATTGATCCTAGTTGGTATGATTCATTGGAGTGGAAATTGACAGTATATGAAGATTATATCAAGGAAATCAATAAAGTGTTAGAAAAATAATTTGACATATTGGTGCAGATCAAGGACAACTTCAATGCTCTTGAAGTGGACCTCACAGATGGGTTCGATGAAAATGTACTAGATCTTGCTGACATAACAAGGGAATTTAAAGAGGTGTATCATAGAGAAGTAGTTGATCCTAAGACAACCACTACAAACTCCTTCAGAAAATTGAGTAAGTTATAGACCTATATGAGTGCATTTAATTTGAAAAGTGACAACATATATGAAATGCTAGCTGAGTCAAACCGTGCACTTTCAAGATGGAGGACAAGGCTGCAAATCACAATGACTCCAAGAAGTAAAAACATCACCGCAATTGTCACCAAGTACTAGAAATACAGGCAAAGAGTAAAAGGCACAGGAGGCATTACTGAAGGAGCAAGAGGTGGAAATAATTGAAAGCGAAGGAGTTGGTGTTGGGACCACTGTTTAGTTTTTAGTTTTTATGTTATTTTCTTTAATTTGGCTCTCTTGATACTTCAAAGAATTTTTATTTTAATTTCTAAAATGGTTGTCTTCAAGAAACCGTTATCAAGGAAAAAAAAACTCTGCTATTTTTAAGTTGCTTTTTTGTTATTTCAATATAGAAATACAATGGTGAAGTTCATGCATAGGTAATATTTGAGTTATGGTGTGTGGATTTATTGTGCTTTTTCTGAGTATTTTTCCAGTGGATTATCTATTATTGGAATGATAGATTTTTGGTTGGTTTCATTGTTCTGGAATGTTTATCTGTGAATAAAGATTTTATGGTGATGGATGCATAAGGATTTCTTAGTATAATTTAGGTGATTTGGTAGTTTAAGCTTTTATTGTTTAAGTTGTGTGGATGCCTTTATAAGTTATTTATGTTGTACTATTAGCTTTTGTTAGCTTATAAGTTATGGATGTTGAATTGTTAGCTTCTATTCAAGGAATGGATTAATATTCCCTCCAGTTATTTATCAAAGATTGTGTGAATGGCAATGCAATAGGAATTTTTATAAGTAGTGTGATAGGTGTTGTTCTTTAAAAATTATAATCACATATATCAAATTCAATACCATGGAATACAATATAAAATATAAAATATCACAATTTCATGGAATACAATATAAAATATCACAATTTCATGGAATACAATATAAAATATTATCAACTAAAGTTTGGAATATGTCTCATGAAGTGCAATATAAAATAAAATATCATGAAATGCAATGATTCACAATTTCATTGAATACAATATAAAATATCATCAACGACAATTTGGAACAATGGAAATTGATTCAAGTGCAATATAAATACCTAAAAGCTACTAGTTCTCTTCCATTTCCCAAACGGAGTCAGGGTCCTCAAACTGACATTCATCTTGAGATAAAGTAAAAGAGTCATCTTGAATTTGATTCTGAGTCTACTCTTCATTTTCTTCAACCTATCTCTCAAATTCAACATTCATTGTGATTTGTGTCCATGTCATATGTCCCAGTCCCACTGCCATTACCACTGCCACCAATACCAACATTTGGAATTGGAGTGTTGCACAACTCGGTCCCTCTTCTTCCACATGTGGACCTCCAAATTGCAAGTTCCCTTTCAAAAGGAAATTTTTTGACATTATACACAATTCCTTTCATCCTCGAGCAATTTTCCAAATTCTTGTCTAGTTTGTTTGTTAACTTTGATTTCAAAAACGCTAATGTACTGAAAAATATCTCATCCTCCACCAACCCCAATATCATTGTTTAACATAAATTAGCAAGTTTGAAACATTCCAATATCAAATCATGCAATATTTCACTCTAACCTAAGCTTCTCCAAACCTTATTTATTAATCTCGGTTCAAAGGCCTTCTTCGTGCCCATGGATTTATACCGGTCCTTCATAACTGTTGCAAAATTCCTACATTGTTTTCTAAGCTTAGCTTCATTTAAAATTCCTTCTATTTTCTACTCATTGTATGTTACACTTTTCAAAAATTATTAGATCAATATTTTTAATTTATCATGAAAATATTTTGGGTTTTCTCGATTTACCTAAAATTGAGGATACACAATACCCATGGCTTCAAGTATTTCATGTCAAGGGAATCTTTCACGAATCTCTGAGGAAAGATATTTTGCAATTTCCTTCAAATTATCACTAATAGATTTAACAATTCTATTAAAATATTCCTCATTAACAGCTACTTCTTTGCTAGAGTGCATAGTTGTCTTACAATGGTACATTGGTATCTCATATCCACATACACAAATACATAAGTGTCCACTTGCATTAAACTGTAAATAATTATGATGATTATTCAAATCAATAATTTTATGACACATGAAATAATTTGGGCCTTTTTGTGTTAGATCTAGATATAGATGATCGAGGGCCAAGCATGTATGTTTACATAGATTGGAATATTCATAAATATACATAGTTCTATCTTGGGCTTTATTCACAAGATTTTTCATCACATCCAATGTGGGGAGAAGACTAGCTAAAGTCAATAGTGTCTTTATATCACTTAACCTATGTAAGAGGTTAAGAGCTTTGTCTACTGTGTTGCGATGCTCGTACATCACTCCAATCAAGGATTGATATTCTGAAAGAACTTGTTGCACTAGTCCATGCAGGGAGATCCATCTGGTATCAACATCCTTGAGAAGCTTGTTTCCTAGTGTTATTCCCTTGGAAAAAATTTGAAATTCTGCGAAATGTTTGGGACTTTGAAAGAAGTATGCATGGATCTCGTAGACTAGATTTTCAACTTTTTCTACTGTAGGAAACTTGCTTACAATTTTGAATGCTAAATTCATTATGTAGGCCATGCAATGAATTCCAAGCATGTATGGTGCACAAGTAGTTTTTAACTTTGTGCAAACACCGCTCCTTTGACCTTCCATCACTACAGCTCCATCAGCTCCTACACACACCAATTTTTTGGCAATTGTCAACTCATCCATACCTGCAATTTCATTCAAATATTTATTTACTAGTTCAAATAGATTTTGTGATGTTAAATTGTCCTTCATTTTATGAACACAAAGAATATGAGCTTGGCGAACATGTTGTTCTACAGTATACAAATGCATACAGACCCAAGAAGTATTGTCTACCACAATAACTTCATCTAAAGATAATGCAACGAAATTTGACTCTTTTACTTTCTCCTTTAAATCTTTCATTTCCATTGTAGCAAGAAAATTTTCCCATTCACTTCCAGCGTTTACTGACCAATGTGAGAAGGGATAGTGAGAAACACACAAATAAGATAATAAACTAGAATATTTTGGGTAGTTTTTCATAGGATGCCCTTTGGACAAAATATGAAAAACAAGACTCATCTGAACATTTTTTGACGGATTTGCTACTTCCATTGCTTTTCCAAATTGAGCCTCAAGTGTACCTTTACATGTAGCAAGCTTCGACATTCTTTGGTCATGCTCTTCATATTCCAAGGCATACCTAACATGAAGACATTCTTCCTTTGATTTCCATCATACGAGTGATTGTTCCTTTTCGTCTATGATATTTTTTTCATAAACATTATCGATATGCTTTTCTATAGTGTCAAGATTTAGCTGCAACATTTTGTCTCTTCCACATTTCCAACTACAAATCGTACATTTGGACAATGTTGCACTTTCAATATCATTTGCTTTCCCCATTGGTACAATGAATGGATACTTTGACAACCAACCAAGTTGAAAATTCCTTGTCATTTCCCACTCATATCCCATTTTTTATTTTCTTGCTACCAACATCATCCTCATCCAAGTCAATTATCTCATTCTAGCTAACCAGGGTATCCCTTGGAACATCTTCTACGGTATTTCCATCCTCATTTGATACATTTGGATTTAAATCAATGAAAATATCACCTTGACCTTCTGGTGGTGGTGAGGTATTGTGAATACCTTCTTCATTAATATTTGGTGGAAGAGTTGCTGATGTAACTCCATCTTGATCTGATGGATCAGAAGCTTTTCCAATTCCAAAGTAAGATTGTATGTTACCTCTACATTTTGGGCATTTTGATGGCCTCCCAGTCTCTTCACTACCCTGGGGATCAAGAGTCTTACCCTTGCTGCTCGACATATTGATCTCTTAATTGGAATAAAAGCTCTAGAAAAAATGTCTTCTTGTTTAAGAAGGACAAAGAATATAGATCCCATTCCCTACTCAATAATATCTTTAAGACTGAAGCAATAATGGAAAAGAGATAAAGAAATCTTATTATTATAACTAATAACACTATGAAGAAATGATCACTCACCTTTAAGCCTACGTTTTCAACTTTCATTGACTTCCAAATCAAGAAGTAGAACCTCAGATCTAAACAAAATATGTAAGAATAAATGAGAGTTTCGATTGTATTTATATCAATTCATATTTGGTGAATTCTGAGGGATTTTTAAATGGTATATTAAAAATTTGGCAAATCTCGCATGCTTATACAACGATACGTAATTTTCAAGGAAAAATGTGTCCTCAAATGTAATTATTTTTTAATGTTATTGGCGAGATAGATCCTCATAAGCAACTATTTATAAATTTTAATTGGCGAAATGGGTCTTCACAAGCAACTATTTGTAAATTTTAATTGGTGAAATGGGTCCTAATACAATGTTTTTGTAATAGTATTGGCGAATATGTAGGTGTTTTATTACATGCTTTCGAGATTCCAGGAGAAAATATTAGTCGGTCCATTTGAAACGTGTAGTTTGTTATGAAAAAATTGCTGCTTAAATATGCCTCATAAGAAAACAAATGTTGGCGAATGGACATGCATTGGACTGATAATTCGTTAAATTTAGGCGATTTGGACACCCTGTTGGGTGCGAATAATTCGCCAATTTCTACTTGGTCGATTTCTAGAATTCGTCAATTGGTGAAGATTTGCCACTAAAGTTTTCCCTATGTAGGATGCACCTTCCTTGTGTTGGATTTAGTTCCAATGAAGCTCTGAATATTAAATATTGCTCTACTTAGCAGTTGCTCAACATGCATAGAAATTCTACCCTTATTTTGATTTGACACATATAAATTCATAACAATATCAGATTTCACACTTACACTTCTTCACAACGCTACTTTATGCAACTCAAGACTATTCCACATATATACCCTATTACATCTACATACATCAATTAGGTCAGCCTAATTAGATGTAGCCCCATTTCAATTCAAAAATACTTGTCGGATTCATCCATAGAAACAAACTTCTTCGTGCTCAAAAAAAATGTGTAAAACTTGAATTAAGGTTGGCACAAATCTAAAATAGATCCCTTTAACATCCGCAATACATATTAATCTTCATAGCACAACTTCAAGCATTAGGTCGGCCAAGGATTAGACTTAACCACAAAATAGGCCATTCTATCCAACATCAATCATCTGTGCAATCATATAAGCACACACTCTCTGGAATATGTGTAGTGTTGACACCTATAAATCATCTCCCAAAATTGTAGAGGTTGAAGCCAAACATCAAAGGAATGTGGACCAAATAATACTTATCATCTTGTACTATATATGCCAGAATACAACTTTTCAAACTTTTGTCATATGTAACTTTCAGCCAAATTGACCAAAATTGTTGAAACCTTGAACATAGATGAATTTAGTAGTTCCAAACAACATATTGTAACTGCATAAGCCGATCTTGTAATATGAGTGAATCTGGACCAAATTACTGAATCAAAGTGACATAAAAATTGTTTACTGGATCAGACAAACTATAAAAAAACATTGTTGGCATCAATGACAATACATCAAAGGGTTCATTCTTCATTCTTTCAACACTTCTTTTGTGTTCTTTAGTTTAGTCATGACTCTTAGCTACACTTGTGATATCTTGTTTTTTGATAGTTGACTCAAGAGGGATCCATCCTTTCATTCTCAACACTTGATCCACCTTTCCCCATGGAATTATTGTGTTGCCTCCCATTCAAATTATTTTTATGCTTTAGCACATTGATATGCCTCATCAATAGTGTACAACCATATAATAATTATCTCCTCTTATATTCCAAGTCGTAAATCATTCACATATTACAATAGCTTTTCTTGATCCAAATCATGGTAACTATATTTTATGGTTAGCTTGTAAAAATCCTCAATGTGTACTCCTTCAAACCATCTTCACATTTTCATTGATCATGTAATTTATTGAGTAGATATAACTGGCAGTACTTAGGTGACATTTTACCCTTTAGTTTGTAGAAAATTTAGTCACAACAATTAACCTTCTCCTCATCATTCTTCACTTTCTAAGACTATGTCTCCTTTGAATATAATGTGGTATTCCATTCAACTTGGTATAGGAAATTTTATTCCTCTGAGTCTAAAACATCCTTAAATTTGAAGAACTCCTCCATCTCTATGGTTTAGATGATCAATTCTACTAGATTCAATAACCAAGTAAAACATGACACCTCAAGCTACATATTATGGCTAATCCCAAATAAGATTGGAACAATATTTCTTACTTATTAGTGGCATAAATTGTATCTAGATGTTCTTTCCCTTCTTTCTCCTTACCTTGCTCCTCCTCCAAATCACTAGGTTCATCCTTTTGGATGATCCATCTCCTTTAATATGCTTCCATAAAATCCATTCTCTCTTACACTCTCCTTAGCAATTTGCTAATTCTATCTAACATCCAAGCCACATTGACAATCCCAAATCAACCTACACTAGCAATTATTCTAGATGGTATTTCAACTATAGATTAACAATATTTATGGGTTTGGTTATAGTTAACACCATGCAGAGATTGAGTGTACTTAGATCTTTAGGTGATCAATTACACACATAGAGTGCACCTTGGTCTAATAACAATTGATGTAGGGTAAGTTTCAAGTGTCTAATGAATGACTATAAATAATCAATTTGCTTCAGATACATATATAAAAGACAAGAATAGAAACAAAATATAAGACCTCAATAAATTTTCCTATATTCGACTTATGGGAAGATTTATTACAAATTGGTGCACATGCTTGAAACTTGGTACAAGGTTAATTATCAAAGGTCCAAATTTCCTTACAATTTATGAATGATCAAACTTTTCCTATTGTGAGTGATGCCTTGCAAAGAGGTGTATAAATATACATCTACGAAAAACATAACCCATTGCAATCTTTGATGGAGATGACCTTCACTTGCTAGCACATTATTCTAGATTCTTAATGACCCATTCAAGGAAGAATAAAATAGTTTTAGTTTTCTTGCAACATGTTATCATGCCAACTAATATCAATAGAATTGGTTAATATTGACCGTAAGCTATATTTTTTTTAAATGAACTTTTAAATTTAATAAATAATGAGATAACACTCAAGAATCCATAATAGGTCATTGTGCTTTTTTCAAGAACACAATGATGAAATATGAAATAAATAGGAATTGGTGGGAAAGAGAAGATAAATCCAAATTAAATAAGTAATGTACACATTGAGAGCTTATCCAAGAAAAGGTACTAAAAAAAAATTGTGTGAGAAGGTGTGGCAAAACTCTCACTGCCAAATCTCACTACACCAAAGCATAACCTTCATGTATTTATCAAGATTGCACCCAAGGAAGTACACACTCTAAAGAGTGACACATAAAGAAAAACCTATAGAACTAAGAAAACAAAGAAAAGGAAAGGAAATACTTTTTGGTTGATGTAAATATCGTTGATCAATCGGGGGTGCTCTTGCATCAATTGGATATTTTGTTATTTAGTCCAAGTTTAATCCACACATGTGGAACTAATATTTCTACCTACGTAAATAGACCTAATCCATGTATTTGATTTGTAATTGTGAAAATGAAATGTGCACATTTTTAATATCTCCAATCTTTTTTCCTTGATGTCTAGAACCTAGGTTTGAAAATAGACAGTATTAATGGACACTTTTGGGAGTTTTCTAAGTTAGAATCTTCTCCTTATGCCAAACCTCTAGATCTTAATTCATGTTTTGGAACAAAGATGAAAACACAAGCAATCATGCACTATGCCCTAGTATGTCACTAAATGTGGATACTCATGTAAGCTAAAGATGTAATGTGATGTTCTTGGATTGGATAGGTGGAAGTTGTATCTCAATTAATTGGTACCCAAAAGTGAATTACCATTTGTCTTCTTATACAAAACCCTAGCACACAAATTAATGCATTGCATGTTCTAGCTAGCAAGTAATGATCAGTAAGAAGGGAGATGGCTTGAGCCTACTTTAAAAATTAAATTTAAAAGTTCTAAGATTAAATTTGTACTAAAGAATTGAACAAAATTTATTTTTTACACCTACAAATTTGACCTAGGTAAAGGAATAAACTAAAAATCAAGACTATTCTATAAAGATATGTGAAGGTATAATTAAACACATGCATCTTGTAGACCAGTCATTGCATTAAGGACAATTTGGTCAAAGTGTTTGCACTTATGACTTACAAAAGTAAAATAAACATCCCTTCCATAATATCAGATTTGAAATATCATGATACAACTTTTTTACACTAAACAATGGATGTATTAAATCATTTATAAACTACTTCACTTAAAGAACTAATACATTTAAGGACAATTTGGTCAAAGTGTTTGTACTTATGACTTACAAAAGTAAAACATTTGTACTTATGACTTACAAAAGTAAAACAAACATCCCTTCCATAATATCAAATTTGAAATATCATGATACAACTTTTTTACACTAAACAATGGATATATTAACTCATTTATAAACTACTTCACTTAAAGAACTAATACATTGTAATCACCATGTCAACATTTTATGATGAAGACCACCTCTTGATAACTTTAAACTCTTCCTATATAAACTCTATATAAACTCTAAATAATCCTCGCTTAACTTTAAGCTCTTCCTATATAAGCTCTAACTCAAGCTTTTCCTTTATAAGCTCAAAGTGGTCCTTACTGAAACTTTTTAAGCTCTTCCTATAGAAGCTCTAAGTGGTCCTCAATATAACTTTAAGAACTTCCTTTATAAGCTTTAATTGAATATTAGGTAGAGGGTGTTTGAATATAAGCAGTCACCTTAGTTTCTATATACTGGAGGGAACATTGCCATTTTCATTTTAAAAGGTCATCATGACTTGTCCATTGAATTGAAGAATAACGGCTAGAGTGCCTTTAACTGTTCTGAATTCAAACACAGGGATTAAATGTAATTGAAGTACGAGAGTCCTTCAATTTTTAAGAGTTCTGACGTAGCAGATTGCTTTCTATCCACTGCGAGCTCCTGTCAATTCAATAAAAAGTTAACTCAGAGACAATGTCAATTGTAGATGAAGTGACATTTTTTTCTGTTGAGATATTGCTGCTCTTTTATTTCTCTTATCAGTTATTTTGGGACTGTTTATATTAATTGTAAATGATGTAATGCTGGTTTTTAAACAGTCTATATCAGCTGTCTTATGAGAACTGTACACTGCTGTTTGACAGTTGTTTTTGAACTGTATATTGTTGTTTTATATTATTGTTAATATGAAATCTTTGTTACAACACTTCATTAAAACTGTGTATTGTTGTGTTATGCTATTTTTAAGTATATTGTGGGGTGGCCAGTAGCTATGTATAAGCTGTAAGTTTTGGTTATAGGAAAAACAAACAATACTGATGTGTTTTGTATGTGTCTGTGCCTTCCAAGACACAAATTCCATGTTTTACTCCTCCATATGAAAGGATAGATAAACTTTTTCCTTTATTGTAAAATAATGATTGAGTGTTTTTTAATTTATTTGGGAGATTTAATTAATATTATTAGATGATAAATGTAAATGAAATATGGTTAGAGTTTTAAAGAATTTAGGTTTTTTTTTTTTTTTTAAGTTGATGAAGAAGATTAATGTAATACTGGATTATTAGAATTATAGTTTTAAAATTGAATATGTGATAAACAGACTATAATGAGCCAACAATATAAATCTTAGTCTATTTTGGACTAGATCAGATCATGCTTGTGGTTTTGTTATTAGATGCTTTGTTTTCATGTAAATATGTCCTCTACAAGAAGTGCAAGTGCCTATGATTGATGTAATGATATAGTGTTAATGTAGATAATATATGATAATGCTTTTGAAATTTGTCTCTTCATGAATACTAATGACGTAGGCTTGTCTATAATACAAGACCTAGACACTCAACTCGAGGTGTATTGACATATAAGCCTACAAGCAATAGTCAAATTCCAAAAGGATCGACACAAGGTGAGACATTTTAAATTTGAAATTAGATCAGACTTAGTCATGGAATGATGCAATGGCATTCATGGTCTATAACAAATATTATACTAACCAAAAATAGTTATTGTTCTTTTCTTGCTTCACTTTGTTTTATAGGTTCTATTTGTAAATTTGGAGATAGTGTTTGTGCTTTCTCTTGTATGTTCTAGAAGTTTCGAGGATGTTACTACAATAATGTGAGGGGATTTGATGGTGGAATTCTTGTCACAAGGGTCTTATCAAATATTTCTCACTGTGTTGAAATTTAGAGTTGTGCAATAACAGCTGACTCATGTTCTATGCTTAGTAGTTGAATAGGACTTCATTTGACTTGGATCTACTTTTTTGATCATTTGAAAGTCATTAACCAACCAATTTTCCTTAATCATTCAAGTTTTCATTTGAGGTAAGAATACTTGTTTGCTTCCATTCTTTGAATTCAATTTTGAAATATTTTCTTCTTGTGGCTTCACACCATGTTCAAAGACCTTTGGATAACTCAATTTTGGCTTCATTAGTATACATAACTTGATCTTTTAAAATTTATTTAAGCTGTGTGGACCAATTAGAATATAAAATATAGTTGATGCCAACAAAACATAGTCCACATTTACCAAATATTTTATAATTGTTTTGATCCACCTTGAGCAAATAAGATAAAAACTCTAATGTCATGTTGCATTAAGAAGCTCATCTCACTCTCCAAGGGAGATTGCAGTGGGTTATGTTTTAGAACCAATATGTGTATAAATATGTGTCCCTAAGTGCTTTATAAATCATAAAGCTCAATCCTTGAAGGTATGCAAGTTTCACAAACTGTACTTCAGAACATTTTGGTATGCACTTATTCAACCCCATGCCTTGTATTATTTGAATTTTGATAATAAATCAAGGATCGTGTGTTTCCATCTCATTGTCAATGTAGGTAGGTTTTTTGGTGTAGTTGTTATTGTGCTACTTAGTGTGGCAATATTTAATTAGATTCTTAGACCTTAACCTCTATCAATTGATATTAGATCCAAGTTTTCTCTTGTGAGGTGTGAAGCTTGGTGAAGATCTCCAAGGATCTATGAAGCTCAATCTACGTTTGGTGTGGCCTATAGTCATACTTAAGTAATTATCTATCCTATAGTCAATAATGCCAACAAAAAGACTTATTAGTAGATATTGAGCTTGTAAGTACCTAAATTTGCATGTGCCAAAAAAATTGTACCTAGTGATGAATAAACACCTATCCTAAGTCATTATGGCACAAAAAGTGGTATTTGATCTTGATTCACATGACATCTACCCTTAATTGAGTCTCTAAATTCCTCCTCATCATGTCTTATAAGTACCTTAACTTTTTCTCTATGTATGCCAAACCAGTCAAAGATTATCATTTTTCATTTTATTGACCTAGGATGCGGTTGAAGACATCAACCCAAATTTTATTTTTCAAAAACTATTTGGTTTTTACTTTATTTTTTTAATCAAGTTGAAATCATCAGTCAATAGTAGGTGGCACTTTTTCTATGTGTTCGTAGTTTCAAGCCCCCGTGCCTATTGAAAGTGGTGGCTTCAATGGACTCACCAAATTAGAAATTTGAATCACAAATAGATGCATTTTCTTGACCTTTTTCTTCTTGAGTGTTGCATTTTTCTTGTATCTGTATTCACCTAATATTACTATTTTTTAACCAGAAATTATCTTTGGGTTTGTCCTTATATCCTATACTCATAAGATTTTTATATTGATGTATTGAATAGACTTTCCTTTAGGTCATTGTTGTGTTATGGAAATGATCTCTACACTTATGGGTTTGAGCCCTAATATGAAAATCTCACCCTTGTTTATAGATTTGACCAAGATGGTTTGATCTTAAAATTTATTTTTTTTGACACTAGCAAATTTTGTTGTGTTAAGCATGAAAAGTTTACTTTCTTCCCTCCTATTGTCTTAAACCATTTGAATTACTTTAATTATTTGAACTTTTTTAATACATTGAAAACATTCATCCACATGTGCAATATATTATTATTGATAAAAATGATGTTGTGATGCTAAATCATAATATCATAAGATCATTATTATATACCTCCTATACAATTCAAAAGATTTAGGTTTTATATTTTTAATCAAATACCATTTCATACTATAGACACCTAAAATTGACACATCATCATTACTCAACTATTTCTTCTATAATTTATTGAATAAAACTCTAATTATTCAATTAATTATCCTATTCCCATATCCATATTAATTAAATAGTATTGAATTATTTAATTAATAAAATCACTATTCACCCCCACTCATTTCCTAGCTCATATCATTAAATCACCTTCCTCATATAGTCTACCTTAGGTAAATAGATCCAATTATTTATTTATTTATTTATTTATTTATTTATTTACCTAAGTCCCCCATCAATTTCCTAAAAAAATTAATAAATATTTTATTTATTTAATTTACTTATTTTCTCCACATTTTATTAAGTGGGATAATTCACTTAATCCCTTAATCACCCACTTGCACAACCTAATCCTAGTCAACTCCCCTCTACTATGTCACATTCCCACATATGTACAAAGGCATGGACATTTTGTACACAATGGATGTGCCTTTGTACATGTGACATGGCCTTGATACCATGTCACATGGGGTCAAAATACTTTCTCATCCCTCCTAGCTACTCTAAAGTACCCCTTCCATCTTGTACATCCACTTCCTTCAAGGAGAATCTCCACCATTTATTCTACCCTTAATCCCTCCCCCTCCATCTCCTCCAAAAAAAATGAAAGTTGTCCTCTTCTCATATCCCCATGGCTCTCAACCAATATGAGCCATTGATTTCATCTTTTAATCCTATCCATCCATTTGTTCTTCCCATTTTTTATAAATTGAAGCTCATCCTATCCATTTTCATCATTCATCTCACAAGAAACCTTATGCTACTAGCACAAGAACTCACATTCAACCATCCATGATCACAACCACCTCACCATTGTGTAACAAGGGTTGGTTTTTGTAAAATATTTCATGTTTTCAATAATGTTTGCTAACCTTCATGCTTAATCTGAGTGTTTGTTTGTTATTGTGATTGTTCAACAAAGCTTATTTTAGATTGATCACTTTAGACAAAATTTCACTACATACACAAATACAATTAGAATGTTTTGTGCGTATTTCATAAGTTAATGGTGAGTAGGAAGATAGTTGAATCAATCCAATAATTTAAATTGTAATTTAAAACTTCAAGGGTCAAATCTACCTTATAGATCTAAACTAGGTTTATGTCTAGGCCCACAAATATAAGACAAGTCAGAAAATAGTAAGAATACAAACCAAGTCCAAATCCTAGGGATAACTAGACTTAGGTTCTTCAAGATCATCTCATTTTCTAACTAATACATGGAAATACATTAGTTTCACACTAATTATTGAATATGGTACAAATGGATCAAAATGACACCAAAACAAAAAGAAAAAGTGCAAGGTATGCATATTTCACCATTACATTAAAGTTAAACTACAAAAGTTATATTTTTAATGTAAATCAAAATATAATATAAAAACACATCGATGTTAAACATTTTAGTGAACCTTAAAGTTGAAAGGAAATAAAATAAAATATTTAAAATAATCTAGGGTAAATAAAGTAACTAGGCAATAATTAATAAATACCATCGAATTCAAAATGATCTATTCAGAGAAGGATTGGTTTTCTCTTTGCAACAAAGGACTGGTGCGCGTGTGCGGGTTTTGGTGGTGAGGTTCACCCACAGGCCGTGGAGGAGGCTTAGCCCTCCTCCATGATTGTTAATCATTTCTCCTAGTGTACTCCAATCTTATCTTGTCTTGTGTTAGGTGGAATCTTGGTTTAAATCTATTTGTTGTGGGTATGACGGGGGCATCTCGTCAGCAGATTCGTGTGTGAGAGGCCGCATGTGTGAACTTGTAGTGTTAATCTAAATTGATGGGTGGGGATACGGATCATTAATGAATCTACTAAAACAAATGTTAACGGTGTGGCTCCTAAATCATTCTGAGACATTATCGCATGTGAAAGAAGCCAACTTCTGTAGGGTGCCAAGTTTACGCTCAAGGGAATCGACAAAGGGCAAGAAAATAGAAGAGACAAACAAGGTAAGCATCCCTCGTCCCCTCCGTTGAAAGTTGTGTTAATTCCTAATGAAAACCTAGATGAGGAAATTGCAGAAGAGGATGGTAGGTTGTTGAAAACTATTGTTTTTTTGCTTTTTTCGATCCTAATAGGGTTTTGATAGGAAAGTATATGGAAGAGTGGTTTCATAATATTTGGGAAAAGAAACTAGGACTGCATTTCTACTATTGTCATATGGTACATAAGGGATTATATGTCATATTTTTTAATAACCATAATTTTAAAGTGCAGGTAATAAAAAAGCAATTTTGGAATGTTAGGATGGTTGTCTTTCGTGCCTTGGCATCGATTCCTGATGCATTCGAAGAGGAGGTTCTAGCCCTCTCTAGCCCTAGATGGCTAGTTATCAAACATGTTCCTCCCTGTCTCTGGAAATTAGTTCCGCTTCTATTGGAACCATAAGGAAATGTCTTAAAAATTGATGATACCAAAACCCCTCTCCTGCACTTTGATGTGTGGGTTTTGGTATCCTTGTCCCCGGGAGTAGATCTTTCGAAGGTCTTGGAAATTAAATTGAAAATTGGAAGTGTTTGTTGTGAACTAGAAACACTAGGAAGGTTGAATGCCTACTACTTGTGTAGGCGAGAAGGCCACATCAGAAGAAACCGCCCATTAATAAGGAATAAAACCAACATTAAAACCGCCTTTGGCAGAGACAACAAAAATAAAAAACAACTATCAACAATGGATGGGCGGGTGGATGGAGATGAAAATAAGGTGGTGGAACTATGTAACACAACCTTACTCTGCAACAATTAGATGAGAGGTATTCCCCCTCAAACCCTAAGTCTAATAATAAGAAAAGAAATAACTCTCCGCAGATGGAGGATGTAGAAGCAACCAAAACTAATAAAGGTGCATCAAGTGTTGAGGACAACCTGAATTCTCTAATACATGAAATAGATAACAATATAATGAAGGAAAATGTAGAGAATAAAGAATCCAAGAAAGTTAAGGATGAATCTAAACCTGGCCATCAAATAAGCTCCGATAAATTGGAAAATAATGTCAAAATAAATGCCCAACAATTGGCCTTGCAAAAAATAAGGAAAACTAAAGAACCTAAAGAAAGTAATCCAAAACCAGCCAAAGAGATGTAATCCTTTAACTCTAAATACTTTAAGGAGTGTAATGCAGTGAGAACCAAATCTGAATTCTGCCCCTTAGAAACAATAGGGGAGATACCAGTACATATCTCTAGAGCTGAAAGGGAAATCCTGGACATTGGGGATTGTTCTCAAGATTAGGATGTGGACCGGGAGGTGATACCTACTGAAGAAACTAATGTTGATCTTGAGGACATTCACCATGATGGTCTGGAGGACAGACTGGAAAATGTTGTTACCCTCAATACTGTGTCCTTTGTAATTGGGAATGAAAAAATTGATGAAATTGTGGTCCCTAACCTAGCAATGAATCCCCTCAAACCCCTTGGTGGAGTGGTGATTTCTGATGGATTTTCATCACAATCAAGCATGGATTATGTAAATGACCTAGGACCATTCTTTGCTAAGGAAACCATCGATGGAGAAGAGATCCCCATGAAGGTCATAATAAAAAAGACCCGGAGGTATAGGAAAAAGAAAGGACTAGACGTCGGTAAACCCCTCCTAGATAAAGACCACAAACAGGCCCAAAAGGACAAAAGAAAGAAACTTAGTGGGATCCTGCCCCCTAATGTTAAAAGGATGAAAGCAGAAAATAGACTCCCTAAATGTTTTGATAATTTCAAATGTGACAGGGGACCCCCACCCAATGAAAAATCATAATGGAGGTCAACTGCATCTCTTGGAATGTTAGGGGACTTGAAACCCTTGATAGAAAACATGTTGTGAGAAGATTCTTAGCACAAAAGAAGGAAAAAAACTTTGTCCTGCTGTAAGAGGTTAAAGCCACAGGTTTCACCCTAGAAACTAGTCTAAGGGTGATATGGAAAGAAGCAACTTATTTTGCTACCAAGCATGAAAAGGGAAAAGGGGGTGTTGTTATTCTTATGGGAAATAATTGGTCACAGTTTGTGGATAGCTTTGGGACTCCCCCCTATAATCGGGTTGTCTAGGTGATTATTAAGAAAAAAGAAAGTTGCTTTAGGATCTGCTCAGTATATGCCCCTAATGATTATAAGGATATGATCCTCCTTTGGAACTGGTTATACAATTTGCAAGATATTTCCTAGCTCATTGGAGGGGATTTCATCTTTTAGAGAGAGAGGAAGATAAATGGGGTGGAATAGGGCTAGATTGGAAAGGAAATGAGAGGTTTTATTAGCAAAGAATGAAATCCAAACTGAAGATTGAAGATCCTATTGAAGGGAAAAAGAATGACACCCAAGCCATTTTGTTTACATGGTGTAATTCTCAAAAAGGTGGTAGGAGAATCTACTGTATGGTGTAAGACACCCAAGCATCACAATAGATATCATGGAGGCAAGGTATGGACATATGTGGCCTGAGGGGCATCCAAGTGTGGAAGTCTTCTTTAGGGATCTTCATGCATTTCGACAAGACCTAGCAGAGGGATAGGGCACTAAAGTTGACAAGATTCAGTACAAGGTAGGGCATTCAATGGAAACTTATGTTGAAGAATTGTCAGCTGCAAAGACACTGATAACTATGAGAGGTGGTAATGGGACAAAGTAAAGCAACCAGAGGACAACAAACATGCTTTGTATATATCCTTTTTTATTTGCATTAGATGTTTACATTAGTACAATGGTATATAATTGTATATTCTGCTAATGATGCTTTGATGTAACTAATGACACTCTGATACAGGTTCTATTTTGAGATCCACTCTTTTGACCTCATCTAGTTGAGGATAAATTTTGTTGTTATGTAATGGGGTATTCTAGAATTGATACTGATACTGTTGGGTTTTTCTTTTTGATCTCATGTAAAAGGGGGGCAACTGATGATATGTTGTAATGGGGAGTATTCTAGAGCTAATCCTCAGATGAGCGCATAGTCTATATGATATGTACTTGTTGCTTCTATTATACTTAATAAAAAAAATACCATAGAATTATGAGTTAAGATAGTAATTGATACATAATTACACTTCCATAAATAATAAAAAGGGACTAGGGATTCATTTTAATCACCAAAATGGGTGATTTTCTAAACACAACTCTAAATGACCCAAAATGATGCTCAACACTAGGAAAACATAAAATTAATTATCTCTAATAGATGGTTGGTGATTCAAGGCAAGGTCTAAAAGTCCAATCAAGGTCTATCAAACCAAGAAGCTCAACTCAAATGCACATACATAGAAGACAAGAATATAAATAGAATAAAAATACCAAAGAATATCATGTATTCTTGTGGTTACATTTATTAAATCCTGGCACATAGGCCTAAAAATTGGTGCAAGGTTGAATATCATATATCTATAAAATTTACAATTTCTAAATGATCATTTTTTTCCTTGAGTGAGTGGTTCCTTACAAACAATGAACTAGAGGTTTATAAATACATATAGAGGAAAAATGGAGCATGTTAAGATATACAAGAATGGGGATGACCTTCCTCTATTGGCATAATATTCTATATTCTTAATAATCCATTTGAGAACTTGATCAAAATCACTATGGTTTCCTTATGACACACAACCATGTCAACTAAGATCCATGGAATTGCTTAATATTGGCATCAATCTATTGCATAAAATTGGAAACATTTAAATTAGAATTTAAGTTAATGCTCAAGATTCGATATCAAGTTATGGTCATAAATGATAGATGAACTACATAGACCTAGTTGGTAAGAGGAGATAAATCTATATCAAATAAGAACCACAAATACTAAATGTTTTTCCAAGAGAATCTTACTAACTTAAACACTTGTTTGAAGGCACCACAAAACTTGCACAACTAATTTTTACTATATCAAAGAATAACCCTCTAAAAATTACCCAGGAACTCACCCAAGGAAGTGCATTGTAAGACCCCAAGTGATTGTGCCTCATTTTTTGTTTAATTTTTGTCATGCCCAAAATTTCACTTGAACATGACACACTTAAGTAATAATGAAATCCTTTTTTTAAAATTTCAAATATTCACATTAAAAACATTTTTAATAATCTTCATAGGATTTTTTGGTCAAAAGAAAAAAATTATAGACAAAACAAAAGCTAAATATATTTTATACAAAAACTAAAAATATTACCATTTCATGCAATAATATATGTCATTCTAATATTTTCATAATTTAAAAAGATATTTATTTACAACCCAATTAAATTTAAATGTTTTTATGTAAAAAATATTTAGTTTATTATTATTTATCTAAATCTAAAAATTCTAATGATCACACTCTCCAAATCATAGCCAGTGCCTTTAGAATTGATTCAATATTATTTTGATTAGCAACTACTTCACTTCCTTTTATGTGCTAGTCATCCTTGTCATTTCCTTTCCCATGAACCCTATTAAAAATATTATGTCACCTAAAGTTTATATTACCTTTGTTGCTTAAAATATACCACCTTCTTTAATAATTTGTTTAATATATTATAATTATTGAGATGGCTCAATGCAATCACTCATTGATCCCTCTAGTCATACTTTACCAAATTTGACGGAACCTTAGCCCACATTTCCTTTTCTAGTTTGACTATAACTACCTTCAACTCACATATAAGATAGATGACTAAGCCATTCCAGGCCTTCTCAACCTTACCTCAATTTGAACTTCATTAAGGTGACAGGTGAGGCATACTTTTATCTGAATTAATGTTTAATTCTACCCAACCCCTAGTACATTAGTTAGGTTTCCACTAGATTACAAAACCTACAATAGGTTACCCAGGAAACTGCTTAGGGTTCTGGCCCCTACCCCAAGCCACTCTTCCTAAGACATGACACAATATCAATTGCATGGGTTAGCCATCAAGCACATAGAACAAAATCACATACGTAAACATCTATATCATGACATAGATCAAAATGTGCATAATGTCACTATAATAAAAATAGATTGTGCAAGGCCATACCCAAATAAAACACAATAATAGTACACCAAAGTACATAAATTTACATTTTAAATCACAAAGTCAATCTTCCTAACCTCTAGAAGTTAAAATCTCAGTAACACTTAACAATTGACTTCCATTTTGACAATTTCAAGCAAACAAACCCGTAAAGGCTTTCTTAAACATATTCTTTTAGAATAGAATACACTCTTTAAAGAAAATCATGGCCATAAATATATCATTTACAAACAAACCATTCCTATTACTTATACCATGAACCAAAGATTAAATATTACTTTGTAAATAAAGATGTGTTATTACTTTTTTTTTATTCCAAAATAAATCTATATCTTCCTTAACCATGCAAATATCAATTTATTAAATTAATAAATTTGTAAAAGAAAACATTGTTTAAATGATAGAAATTTAAGTTATATAAATTCCTATTAATGAAACAGATATATTTATATATATTTTGTCAGCGACACATAAAAAAGAGAGATAGACATACGCCAATTATTAAGTTCCTAAATTAAAATAGATATATCTGTATGTTTATATAGTTGCGTTGTATATATATAAGAGATATATATATATATATGTTAAAAGTAACTCCCGTTTGAAACTCATAAGACTTTAGTTGACTTAAAAATCTCCATAAGTCATGCAAGGAAAGAATGCACACTATGTTAAATTGTATGTTCAAGAAAGAAAACTAATGCAACAAATGCATGGCGTCGAACCCAAGGAGAAACTTAAGTTTTGTTTTAGTTAACACAAAATGAAGTTTACAATAATCACCATTTCCCAGCATACATTAATTTCAAAGTCAGTAACAAAGAAATAATTTTAGATACGTAAGATAAATTTGTCTTTTGAGGATCAAAATATAATCAAAAGGTTGCAGCTCCAATCTACAGAATTTATCAACTATAATATAGAAGAATATAGAAGAATTTAATAGTAAGAGATAAACTAATGACTTTGATTCATGACAACAGCGAACCTACGATTTTTTTTTAGTCTATTGTTCTACAATTTACAGTTTAAATAAAGCCATTAAGTTTGGTTAACATGCAAATCCATGGTAGGGGCAGCACCATAACATATTTGTTCACTATAAATTGAAATACAATCAGAAAATTTTTGTAATGCATAAAAGCAGTAAATCATGAATTTAATAAGGTTGTGATCTAGTTTACATCCATCAAACTTCGCGGATATAAATACAGAAACTAGAAATGTAGTGCGATCTTAGAGTAATAAACCAATGCAATTTTTCGTAAAAACAAGAAACAGGAATTACATAACTAAGATTAAATTTCTCATTACGCGGATCAAAAGACATGGCCTAAAAACATACAATTTGAACAGCCTAAATATGGTACCTAATAATATCAAACAACTAGTATACTTTCTTGATTCACCTATGGAGTATACAATTTGCAAAAAAAATATTATTTTCTTCATCTATCTAATTCGGAAACTCTTCTAATTATTTCATGTTGATTGTGCAGGTTTAGCTAAACAATCTTTTCTACAAGTTTATTCAAAAATTTGCAAGAAATCCAAAAGAAGAAAACCCGATCAAGCTGAAAAGTTGAACTGAAGCAAGGTCTGAAGCTCCTGTCAATTTTGCTCAACACTAGCTATCTGACAAGGAAATCCAAAAGAAACCAGCCCCAATATTATGCTTGCAAACCAATTCTAAGATAAAAGTTTTTCTAGTACAACTGTCGTGCAAAAATATTCTAAAAACTACTGCCGTAAAAATAATTCCAAAATATTGTCGTGAATCAAAAATTGCAACCCCCAAAAACTTTTTAATGCATTTAATTAACTCTCAATCATGAAGCTTAACTGATGGTCAATTATGCATTCAGAATTGATCAAACAGTTCTAACTTACCATTTTAACTTTAGATCACATTTTCAACTCCAAATCCAAAATTCATAACATGTTGAAAACATCTTCTCTTAAAATATCTATTTCCACAAAAATCTTGTTTGCACAAGTAAATCAACAATTTATATTTAATTTGTTGGTGTAAATAAAGTCTTGTACCTAGTTAGTTCATTACTAGGGGACTTATTTACATCTTAGTTAAGTTTACTTAGGTCCTAGGAAGGAATCTTTCTAGAAGGTGTGAGTTGTCATTAGTTGTTATCTTATCCTTTGACAACTACTACATGTGAACCTAGGTAAGTGTGATTAGTTGTCTCATGTCATATGATTAAGACACTTGTCATAATCCTATGACATCTTGCATCTCACCTTGGCTATATAACCAAGGGGTCTCTCATTGTAAAATCAACAATCATATCATTAACATTGAATACAGTTTATTCTTGTCATATTCATCTCTCTTTTTGTGCTTTCCATTTGGTCCATAGATCTTGGCATCCATAGCCAATTCTAACATGGTATCAGAGCGGGTTGGGTGCCATTTGAGAGTCTTTTTCTGAAGAGAGATCTCAGATTTGGGGGAGTTCCATTTTTGGCTCTTTGTTGCAGGTTCATATCGGAACTTGTTGGTGCAAATATAAGCTCACCATTGCATCCAGAAGGTTCAAGAAAATCAATTTTTCCTTTTGTTTCATCCAAATCAAACATTCGAGGCCAAATCTATGAGGGTTTGAAGTTGAAGAGTGGTTGCTAGATCCAAAAGGTAGCTGCAATTTTGGAGCATTTTGGGTCAAATCCGACCCTACCATCGCATCCAGAAGGGCCAAAAACCCTAAGATCGACTGTCAATTTGTCCATTTTGGAGCAGTTGTCCGGTGAGGAAAAAAAAAAATTTGCTCGAAGAGTCGTACGGCCCCCCATGTCGCCATAATTACATCAATGGTATGATTTCGAAAAATAAATATTTTATTATTCGGTGAAAAAAATTTGAAATTTTTTTATGAAAGAATTATTTCTAGCAATTAGAAATTGTGGCCGATATTTTTTATTTGAAATAGTTCTGTGAATTTTTTTTTAAAAAGGGGCTTTATACAGCCCACAGACTGTACAATCTACAGACTATACCGATGTCCCCATCGATTGCCACGCAGCACCACAAGAGTGGTCCACACGCATCTACCACTGGCCCCCTCTTTCATCCACCAGCGGCGGAGTTTATTATCACCGACAGGGGTCTTTCAAACAAACCGGCAGCTAAATAGGCGAAAACCATAAAGCAAACTGACAGTGAATGAACATAGAATATTCAATAGAATATTCCTTCTGGATTTCGAGCAGGTGCCGACCTAGTGACGGGGAAATGGGCGTCAAAATTAAGCTTCAATGTCTGAAGAATATTCTGCATGAGGAGAATTTTTTTTCCAGCCTATGGCCGTCAAATTTAATCGCGTCAATTGTTGACGTCATCCTACGTCAATAGTGATGTCAGCGGCTGGTTGGATTTTTTTGACCCCTCACGGTTTGCAATTTGGTTTTCATAGGCGAACTTTGAAGCTCAATATCTCAGTCATACGAGCTCCTTTTTTAGTGCATTTTTTTTTTATTTGGGCTAATTTTTGGTGCTCTTCACAGAGGTGCAATCAAATTCTAGTTTTGGTGTTTGGTTTTTCCAGAATTTTCAAATTCTCACAAGTGTTGCTGCTTCGTCCTCATTTTGGGAACTTCAGGAGCTCATATCTTGCTCCTACGGTAACATTTTTTAGTGCAGGTTTTTTTTAAAGTGCATTATTTTTCATGTAATTCTTAGTGGTATGATCAAATTGATCTCATTATATTCCAAAAATTGTACTTGATTCTATGGCCTATTTTGGGTATTTGCATGTACCAAGATCAAGACCACTTCGCTATTTTTGGAAAGTGGCAATTGCAAACACACTACTCATAAAGTGCCAAGCTCATATATTGCTGGGGGGTTATTTGATTGAGTGAATTTGGGGGGATTCTTCTTGTGGTTGTGGTTGCATTCCTCTTGATTTGTGTTCTTGTTTCATCATGGAGCCATCTACAATTCCACTTCTAACACCTTACAACAATCCTAAATGGAAATCAGAAATGAACAAATTGCTAAGAGTAAAAAGATTGTATAGGATAGTTCATGGGCTTGATGGTGAACCAAAAGATGATGAAGTTAAAAAGAATAAGTGGTTGAATAGTTGTGAAGAAGCAATTGGCTATTTGTGCTTGTATGTCTCTCCTGAGTTGTTGTTTCACATTGAGCATTTGGATACACCTATGGCTATGTGGACTACATTGTCAGAATTATTTGGGAAAATAGATGAAATTCAAGGACATTTGTTGGAGAATGAATTAATCAGTCTCAATCCATGTAATTTTGACAACATACAGGACTTCATCACCAAATTCAAGTCACTAAGAGCACAATTGAAGGATTGTAAAATTGAGAAATCAAATACACAATTGATCTTAAGTGTTCTTTCAAAGTTAGGACCTGAATATTCAGTGTTTGTGTCTACTTTCTATGCTACAAAAAATGCCTTTGGGAGTGAGTTTAAGATGCCTTCCTTTGAATATTTTTCTATGCAACTCACTAGGGAGCAAGATAAGCTTATTCAAATGGGTACTTTGAAGTCTTCAAAATCACATGCCTTGGTTGCAAAGGATGAGAAGTCTTCAAGTGGCAAAGAAAAGAATAAGAACAAGCCTAAGAAGAACACACAATCCACATCAAATTCCATAGAAGAACATAAAGATTCATCTTCAAAAGAGAAAACATCTAAGAAGGAGAGGCCTTTTTGTGCATATTGCAAGAAGGATGGACATGAAGAACATTATTGTTATAAGAAGGATATTGATGAGTTGAAAAATCTTCTCAAAAAGAATCACATTAATTTTCCTTCTAGAATGTTTGAATCTTCTTCTCCTTCTACTTCAAAACAGTCTAAAAAGGACAAAGGTCAAACATCTACATCAGGATATAAAGGACAATCTCTTTATTCTCTTTCAGGTCTAGGATCAGGGAAATGGCTTCTAGATTCAGGAGCATCTCATCATATGGCATCTTCACAGACTATCTTCTCTTCATTTCAGCCTTGTTCTATGTCTCCTATCTTTATGGGAAACAATACATACATGAGTGTAACTGGGAAGGGATCTATTAGCATTGGGGACAACACTTTTCAGAATGTCTTGTGTGTTCCTCATTTGACGAACAATCTTCTTTCTAATTATCAGATTACACATGGTGGAGATGGGAGAACTGTGGATTTTGAGCCTGATTCGGTCATCATTTGAGACTTGGAGACTAGAGATATTATTGCTACTAGGGTGGTTGATCATTCATCTTGGTTGTATACCTTTGCACAGTTTGCTTCTGATGGTGACATTGCTCCTTCGACTGTTGATCACCATGATTCAGAGGAGACATTTGGCTTTTTGAACTTGGGAGTTCTCACATTAGATCCAATTCTTGATCCATGCATTTCATCTCCTCCATCTATTGTTGTACTTGATTATGCTTTTGTTGCTACAATTTTGGCTCCTAGTGATTCAATGCAGCAAGATATACATAGTCTTCCAGATATGGCTACTTTGGATGACTTCCTAACAGGTATTTCAGACTTGTTTGTGGAGTCTCATCTTGCAGATTTGGGGGACATCATCGATAGCATTCATCTTCTCTTTGATGAAGATTCACCTTCTTCAGTTGTTGTGAGGGAACACCTTGACCCTCTTGCTCATTCTCTACATGATCATTCTTCACAGATTGGCGTGAGTATGGATAATTTTGGAAAAAAATTGGAGGAGGCTTCTTTGTCTTCAGAGGGGATATCCTTGTCTTTGGATTGTGCTCTACATTCATCTCTACTAGATGTTGGATTATCCTCTTCAGTAGTGTGGCCTAGAACGCCTATTTGGAGTGTGTCAGCCTTCAGCATTGACATGGAGACACTTGAGCATGCTTCAGAGACATCATCATACATCATCCATTTTCCTAGCATCCTGCATACATCCATGGTGTTGTTTCTTCCTAAGGGGAGGAACGTTGTTCGGCGAGATTGGATCATCTTCAGTATTCAATGTCGAGCTTCTACCATCATTGAAGGAGACTCAACATTGAGGGGGGGCTACCTTTTCTCTCTTCTACTTCTCTCTTATGGGGGGTCTTTTTCCTCACATGGGGTTTTTACTTCTCATTCATCATTGAGAGCATTTCTATTTTGTATTTCATCTCTCTTTTGGGGAGGAGTTTTGTCCCACTGGGTTTTCTCCTTTTCTCCGTTTGTGAGAGATTGCATTTGCATATGTACATGGGTACCTAATATGGCCTAGTAGCTAGGACCCATTCCTGCATCTTTGTGTCATTTGCATAATAATCTACTACTCCCTAAGTTGCACTTAAGGGGGGGTGTTGGTGTAAATAAAGTCTTGTACCTAGTTAGTTCATTACTAGGGTACTTATTTACATCTTAGTTAAGTTTACTTAGGTCCTATGAAGGAATCCTTCTAGAAGGTGTGAGTTGTCATTAGTTGTTATCTTATCCTTTGACAACTACTACATGTGAACCTAGGTAAGTGTGATTAGTTGTCTCATGTCATATGATTAAGACACTTGGAATAATCCTATGACATCTTGCATCTCACCTTGGCTATATAACCAAGGGGTCTCATTGTAAAATCAACAATCATATCATTGACATTGAATACAGTTTATTCTTATCATATTCATCTCTCTCTTTTTGTGCTTTCCATTTGGTCCATAGATCTTGGCATCCATAGCCAATTCTAGCATAATTAAACACTTTTGCAAAATTAACTTTCACTTTTAAAGTAAATAACTTATTTAATTAAAATTAATAAATTAAACGATAAATATAAACGTAAACATAAAAATTTAAACTAATATTTAAACAATTAATCATTTAACTACAATAATGAATTCCCAAACAAAACATTACAAACAAGTACGACACAACAAAAATGGACTAGACAACCAGGAAGGGTAACAATTAGGTACTCGTTCAATGAAGAATGATGGTTCAATAAGGACCTGTCACTACCTCCGGATCAACATAATTTCATTGGATTAGGGTACACTTAGACCTGACAAGCAGGTGGAGCCGATACCCGGTACCTATATCTGCATGAAAAATGACTGTTAAACATATAAACTTATATCATGAAGAAGAACCACAGCGTAGCAAGGTACTCGTCAATGAGTAATGCTACATTGTATTCTTCACCGAAACTAACGAGCATCATATATCATAAATAACCATTTCAACATGATAACCACATAAAAACTCATAAGAAACATAATCCATATCACGTACATGTCTATCACAATACCATCACACAAACACAACCAGATAATTAGGATGTCAAATGTATTATCCACAAAGTGTAAAAACAACATAATATCGGAGTCATAACTAAAAAAAAATAGTATAGAATCATGAGCAACTACAACATCTATCTATCAAACTAAATCAAACTAAAATAGAGTGTCGCAACTGGAGGGACACTACAAAGCTCAACAGTCCCAAGGGTAAGGGGCATTATATTTCCAAATGATAATGAGATCCTAAACCTATAGTTTACCTATGACACCTCAATCTTGTTAACCCTGGAGGAGGACAACCTTGCAAATCTAAAGGGGAAATTAGATATTTTCTGCTTAGCCTCTGGGGCTAAAATTTCCCCCTCAAAATCTTGTATTTTGGGATGGAAAGAAAAACCTCTAGACTGGATTAAAAAATTTGGAATTCAATGGGGTGGTCCTCAAAAATGGTAAGATACCTTGGTATCCCCTTTGTTTTGGAACCTAATATAAAGGAGATGTGGCAGTGGATTAGAGACAAAATAGAAAAGAAACTTACTAAGTGGAATAGACAATTTCTATCCTTGGCTGGTAGAATTCAGGTTTGTCAAAAGATACTCTCATCTTACAGTATATACTTTGCTTTTGTTTAATTTTCAACTCATACCAGATTAATGAAATCTAGAAAAGAATAAGAGCCTTCTTATGGTCAGATGGGAAAGGTAAAAGAAAGAGACACTCGGTGAAATGGGAATGGTGCACAATTGAAAAACCCAAGGGAGGCTTGGGATTAAAAGACTTAAGGCTGCAAGGTATTGCTTTGGTTGTGAAGTGGGTGATTGGGGCATTGGAAGGTGGAGAACCTTGGAAGGTGTTGATTAGGAAAAACATGCTCAATGATGTTCCCAAGCATGCAAAAACATGGAGATCTCTACCACTCAGTGATATCCTTAGCAGTGATTGCACTATGTTACCTGCATGATCTAATGTTTTTAGAACCATTTGGAAAGCCTAGGAAGTGATGAAAAGGTTCCTATCCAACCACCACTTCACCAAAGGGGACAATGGGATCATCTAGGCTAACAGATCTATATGGTGGAACCTAAAACATAAAGGGAAACCACTTGCATTAATTCAAGGTTGCTCAGCAAGAGGATGGGCCCATAAAGGAATCTGATGTTTCAAGGACATACTGAAAGATGGTAAGTTGAAAGATTGGAATGATTTGAGCTCTGAATTGAATATTCCTCTCACCAATTGGAGGACTTACACAATCCTTAGGGAGGCTTGCAATCAGATAAAATTTCCTGTGGAAACAAAGAATGATATTGCTCAATTTAAAGACTTTCAATGGAAAAAATGGCAATAATATAATGTAATCCAAAGTTAAAGAAATGTATTCCATGCTAATAGACCACACAGATCTAACCGAATATTTGAACCAAGCTTGGAAACTTAATTGGAACAAGAATCAATGGCAAAAAAAAATTCAAACTAATTGGTCTAAATAGCTAGAGGCAAAAAAAGCATGTTTCTAGTGGCTTCTAATAATACAGAAACTGTCATTCAAAAGAAAAATAGATGACATTGATATATGCAGCATCTGTAGAATACCTGAAATAATTAATCATATTTTCTTTAAATGTACTTTTTGCTAAAGAAATATGGAAAAAAAATTGTAACAAGCAAGATATCTAGGGGAATAATGAACCCCTTCCTAAGAAGATTTTATTTAATCACAATATAAAAACGGGGGAAACTATTGCCTTATTCTGGCTCTACCTTTCATCTAACATTTTGTGGTTCATCTGGAAAGCAAGGAATGAAGACAGGTTTCAAGGAAGGAATAGGATGCTTACTGAGTCTTATAGAGGACTCATGTTATACAATGTTGCCATGCAGGTCTACATTACGGTGGAACTCTCAAAGGAAAATTTTGGAAGTACCTAGAGAATAGGCATATCACAATAGATATCATGGAGGCAAGGTATGGACATATGTGGCCTGAGGGGCATCCAAGTGTGGAAGTCTTCTTTAGGGATCTTCATGCATTTCGACAAGACCTAGCAGAGGGATAGGGCACTAAAGTTGACAAGATTCAGTACAAGGTAGGGCATTCAATGGAAACTTATGTTGAAGAATTGTCAGCTGCAAAGACACTGATAACTATGAGAGGTGGTAATGGGACAAAGTAAAGCAACCAGAGGACAACAAACATGCTTTGTATATATCCTTTTTTATTTGCATTAGATGTTTACATTAGTACAATGGTATATAATTGTATATTCTGCTAATGATGCTTTGATGTAACTAATGACACTCTGATACAGGTTCTATTTTGAGATCCACTCTTTTGACCTCATCTAGTTGAGGATAAATTTTGTTGTTATGTAATGGGGTATTCTAGAATTGATACTGATACTGTTGGGTTTTTCTTTTTGATCTCATGTAAAAGGGGGGCAACTGATGATATGTTGTAATGGGGAGTATTCTAGAGCTAATCCTCAGATGAGCGCATAGTCTATATGATATGTACTTGTTGCTTCTATTATACTTAATAAAAAAAATACCATAGAATTATGAGTTAAGATAGTAATTGATACATAATTACACTTCCATAAATAATAAAAAGGGACTAGGGATTCATTTTAATCACCAAAATGGGTGATTTTCTAAACACAACTCTAAATGACCCAAAATGATGCTCAACACTAGGAAAACATAAAATTAATTATCTCTAATAGATGGTTGGTGATTCAAGGCAAGGTCTAAAAGTCCAATCAAGGTCTATCAAACCAAGAAGCTCAACTCAAATGCACATACATAGAAGACAAGAATATAAATAGAATAAAAATACCAAAGAATATCATGTATTCTTGTGGTTACATTTATTAAATCCTGGCACATAGGCCTAAAAATTGGTGCAAGGTTGAATATCATATATCTATAAAATTTACAATTTCTAAATGATCATTTTTTTCCTTGAGTGAGTGGTTCCTTACAAACAATGAACTAGAGGTTTATAAATACATATAGAGGAAAAATGGAGCATGTTAAGATATACAAGAATGGGGATGACCTTCCTCTATTGGCATAATATTCTATATTCTTAATAATCCATTTGAGAACTTGATCAAAATCACTATGGTTTCCTTATGACACACAACCATGTCAACTAAGATCCATGGAATTGCTTAATATTGGCATCAATCTATTGCATAAAATTGGAAACATTTAAATTAGAATTTAAGTTAATGCTCAAGATTCGATATCAAGTTATGGTCATAAATGATAGATGAACTACATAGACCTAGTTGGTAAGAGGAGATAAATCTATATCAAATAAGAACCACAAATACTAAATGTTTTTCCAAGAGAATCTTACTAACTTAAACACTTGTTTGAAGGCACCACAAAACTTGCACAACTAATTTTTACTATATCAAAGAATAACCCTCTAAAAATTACCCAGGAACTCACCCAAGGAAGTGCATTGTAAGACCCCAAGTGATTGTGCCTCATTTTTTGTTTAATTTTTGTCATGCCCAAAATTTCACTTGAACATGACACACTTAAGTAATAATGAAATCCTTTTTTTAAAATTTCAAATATTCACATTAAAAACATTTTTAATAATCTTCATAGGATTTTTTGGTCAAAAGAAAAAAATTATAGACAAAACAAAAGCTAAATATATTTTATACAAAAACTAAAAATATTACCATTTCATGCAATAATATATGTCATTCTAATATTTTCATAATTTAAAAAGATATTTATTTACAACCCAATTAAATTTAAATGTTTTTATGTAAAAAATATTTAGTTTATTATTATTTATCTAAATCTAAAAATTCTAATGATCACACTCTCCAAATCATAGCCAATGCCTTTAGAATTGATTCAACATTATTTTGATTAGCAACTACTTCACTTCCTTTTATGTGCTAGTCATTCTTTCCATTTCCTTCCCCATGAACCCTATTAAAAATGTTATGTCACCTAAAGTCTATATTACCTTTGTTGCTTAAAATATACCACCTTCTTTAATAATTTGTTCAATATATTATAATTATTGAGATGGCTCAATGCAATCACTCCTTGATCCTTCTAGTCATATTTTACCAAATTTGACGGATCCTTAGCCCACATTTCCTTTTCTAGTTTGACTATAACTACCTTCAACTCACATATGCATGGTACCCCCAATCCTTTATGACATAGTAAATTATTATATCTTCCAATTATTTTATTTCCTACTTGTTCATGGTTTCCTTTGAGACTAGTATTACCTATGGTAAGGCTTCATACTCTTCCTTTGGATTCTTTGAAGGATTCAATATGAACTAGTTACCATTCTTTACTAGGCTTTATGTATTAGTTTAACCATCATGCACTACTTCCCTACTAAAGTGTCATGGCCTCTTTTAAAGAGAACATGAAAAACATCCATGGGAATGATGTCACAAATCACTTCCTCTTTGTAGGCATCAATATTAAATCTCACATTAAATGATCCATCAAAACATGATTTCCTTTTCTAACTAATACATATTATAAAGGTTTGGGTGAATTATCCTATACAACCCTAATTTATCCACAACCTTTAAGAGTAAACTATCAATAGTACCATTATCCACTATTGCATTGTTGTATTTGGGTATGTGCAGGATCACGATGGGTCAAAAAATGGCAATATAATGGGTATTTGTAGGTTATGTGGCTGACGATTTATTTTTTACCCAAAATTGATGAAATGAAAAGGGCTTTTAAAGGAGATTCTCATCTTTCCACCAATATAAATTATGCTTTACTTTGAATTTAATAAATAATTATTATTCATTTTCTATTTGACTTATGACTAAAGTCCTGATTGATAGGTTGATTGAAAAACATCTATAGCTTTCAAACTATATCACATTTTTTGAATTTGAAACATGTGTCACATTCTATGCTTTTTGCATACTATAGGATTACAAAAAAAAATGAATTCCACAAAATTTTGACCAAGTTAAGGTGGTTAGACAAATTATTTTTATATTTTTTAAAAGTTGTAATAAAAAATTGATAATTAATTATTTACTTGGAAAAAAATTACAAAAAAATATGCATCGCATCCGCACATGAGTCCTCTACTTATATCTAAAATCTTATAAAAAAATATTATAATTTTATTGTGGTTAGGGTGGTCAGACAGACACCTACTTCTTATTTTTTCCCTAAAATTTAAGTAATACTGCATTGAAATTTCAAATTTTCACCAAATATATATTTATTTTTTAAATAAACCTACTAGTTTAGAAACTACATTCAATTTTCTACAAATTCTATTCTTACATATTTTTGAAATAATATAGATAACTTATTCAAATTTTTATGTCAAGTTGCCTAACTCTAATTTTTCTGAATTTTTTGCCACTTAAGGGCCTATTTTTTCCATGATGATCTTGCACATACCCATTTACCTTTATCCTTGATACCATACAAAATATCTCCTATGCTATGTTGGCTCCCAATTCTCTTTTGGGTGATTCAACAATACCCTCACCATTATGAATTTTGATACCATACATAATATCTCCTATGTTATAATGGCTCCCAATTCTCTTTTGGGTGATTCAACAATACCCTCATCATTATGAATTCCTCACCCTATTATAGTTTTTCTTCCTTTCTAACTCATTAAAGAGTAAATCCTCATGAATTGTGACAATATGTGTGTTATTCTCCTTTCTTATACTACCAAAAGCAATTAATTTCTAAAACTCTATACATTGGTGGTCTTACTCCACAGTAATAGTAAGTGTAATAGAATCCTCTTTTGTGTACTTTAGTTCAATCACAACTCTTAGCTACACTTGTGATATCTTGTTTTTTGATGGTTGAATCAAAAGAGATCCCTCCTTTCATTTTGAACCTTATTGAGTATTCTCAACACTTGATCCAACTTTCCCATGACATTATTTTGTTTCCTCCCATTCAACTTATTTTTAGGCTTTCACACATATTGATATGCCTCATCAATACTTTAGAACAATATAATACTTATCTCATCTTGTATTCCAAACCATAAATCATTCAAATATTACAATAGCTTTTCTTAATCCAAATAATGGTAACTATATTTTATGGTTAACTTTTAAAACTCCTCAATGTGTACTCCTTCAAACCATCTTCACATTCTCATTGATTATTTGATTTATTGAATAGATCTAACTAGCAATACTTAGGTGGTATTTTAGCATTTAGTTTGTAGAAATATAGTCACAATAATTGACCTTGTCCTCAGCATTCTTCACTTTCTAATATTACGTCTCCTTTGACTATAATGTCATATTCCATTCAACTTGGTATAGGAAATTTTATTTCTCTATGAGTCTATGACGTAGAAAAAAGGACCCTTTGCTTGACATGGGATTAATTCATGATAAAATGGACTTAATGAGGTCTTGATTCAGGTGTTGTGAGGCATTTTATGCATCCACACTAGATCTTGGACCCTTACAAATTGAATAACATGCTTTTAACGACATCTTGTAAAGGTGTTGTAAAGTCTTGTAAAGGACTTTCACACTTTTCTAGACTTAATGAACCTATTTCTCCCTAATTCAACATTATAAAATGTGTTTAATAACATTATTACATCAATCTAGAAGGTTTTTAAAATAAACTTAATGTTAAACTAGTGTTGTAATGTGTCTTGCACATTCACATTGGTTCTTGTGCCTTCCTAGACTATGTGGACCTCATTTTAGTGTTGTAAAGTGTATTTAATCACACTTTCACATTGATTTATGTGTCTCAATCCCTATTTGACATTCACATCATCACTAATATTCCCAAATTGACCCATATTGTGCATCTTGAGGCCTAAACTGATCAAATACCCGACAATGTTGCATTTTAAACCTTATTTCCTTATCTCCTAGCTTCCTAGCTATCAAATTGGCCCCTGTGGGACCCATTCGCCATGCATAATGAATCAATCCCATCCAGGTGGGACCCATTCACCATGTGTGGAGAATGAGTCCCATTTGGCCCAATTTTGACCTTTGAGCAGGAAAAAAGTGAAATTTGAGTTTAATATTACTTCATGTTGGCCTATGATGAGGTATTAACAGGTAAAATAGATGAATTTCCTATAAATAAAAGTATTTTAACTCATTTTCACATCTCTTATCTATTTTCATTCATTAATCTTCCATCTCAAGTCAAGCAACTTAGGGTTTCTTCATTTTTAGTCACCAAGACAACAATTTTTAGACATTCAAGGGAAAATCCTTCATGTTCTGCTGCAAACTTTCAAGATCAAACATCATGGCAAGGTAATCAACTCCACTGTTGTATGTTTCATTCCATTCTTTTGTCATTTTGGTTAATTACCTACAAGGGGTTTGACCAAGGCAAACCCCCATGCCCTAACATTCAACATCTCTCTCTCTCTCTTGCATTGTGTGTTTGCATATTTAGGACTCTTGGAAGCTTAAAAATCATTGAAGGTAAAGTTTCAAGGTTCCTCAAGTCTTCTCTTCATTCAAAAAGTCAAAATATCAACAAAAACTCATTTTTAGACTCATAAATTAGAGTTTCGGAAGCGAACACCTCTAGGAAGTCAAAGTGCAGATCGGAACTCCAAAATCCACTTTTGAAAATCCAAAAATTCAAGTGGACTCATTTTCCATGAGTGGTGAATGATTCCCACTTCCAGGTCAATTTTTTGTTTTATGCATTTTCTAATACCCTTTTGTCAGAAACAGGTCTCAGCTCAGTTTGGTAGAACTGGGACTAATTCGCCCAGAATGGCAAATGAGTCCCTCTAGGCTTTAAAATCAACATCAATAGTGTTTCAAAAGCAATTTCCAGTCTCCTTCAAGCTTTCAGTTGCACACTTCAAGTTTCATTCATTTTTGTTTAGCTTTACATTCATTTCTAGTTCATTGTTGCATTACACAATGTGTTTTCAAACATCACTTATTTCTTAGGTTAAATTGCATTTATAATCAATCATTTAGATCACTTAATTTCATTTAGATAATTTCACTTAGGCATAATAACATCCTACATTACATAATTTGAATGAACCCTTTAGCATTTTTGGCCCTACTCTCTCCTTTTAGGTGAAAAACCCTAGAAGAGCTAGAAAAGTGTGGTGCCAAAAATCTACGGTTCATTTTGGTGAACCTACTTTTTAGAACACTTTCTTGTTTGATTTTGGAGTCTTTCATCATAGATCTATCCTTGCATTGGTCTTGCATTGGGGTTTGCATGATTTCCTTTGCATGCTAGGTTTCAAATTTTGCATTCATAAAAAATGCATTTAGGTTGCATTTTTGACATATAATTTCATGTAACTTTTTTGAAATTATGCATTTTTCATTTAGGTCTGCATCATAGAACTCTAAAACCATAAAAATCAGTCAATTTTTTTTTAAATCTGAAAAAAAATTCCATATTGGGGCTCATTTGCTACCTTGGGCGAATCAGTCCCTTTTGACCCCTAAAACTACATTTTACAGAACTCGTAAATCTATTTTTAAGCTTTTTTTTGGTGCCTTAACCTACCTATATCAGTTAGTTGCATTTATGTAGCATGCATTTCACTAGATCTCACTGAAAATAGCTCATTTCATGCATTGTTTCATTTTGCATTTACATTTTTCATGTGTAATCAGAACATTACCTTGTTTCATATCTAAAAATTGTATTTCATTTTAAGTCATTGCATTGCACTTTATTTACTCTCATGCTAGTATGTGTTATCTTAAAGCATTCCATGTTTCTGGAATAGCAAGTGGCTTGTATGATTCTATTTTTCATGAACATAATCTAGGACAGCAAAGTAAAACATTTGATAAGCATTTTGCATACCCTCCTAGTACCTATCAGATTTGCAAGAATATAATAACACAAGAGGATGCAAGAGTCAATAATCATGACACTCATACTTGTTCTTCTCATGATACCCCTCCTATTAGTGACGAATGTATTTTGGTGAAAGGAGCTACAAGTACTGTGGGTCTTGATTGTCCCTCTCCTCTTCAACCTTTGGAAGACATCAAAAACCAAGAAGATGAAGACATAAAAACATTCTTGAATACCACCATCCCTAATCTCCATATCCATGAAAATAAAACTTTTCCATCTCCTAATATCCGTCCTCGATGTCAAGAGGATAGATTGGTATTAGAAGACATCCCTATTATTAGTCATGATAATCTTAACCCTCCCTTTCCTAATGCTCCTCCCATTTGGCATAATCTCTTTGAAAACCATAGTGATCCTTCTCTTGATGCCTCCCTCACTTGTCATGAAGCCACTTTACACACTTCAAACTTGGATGAACATATTACGAGCTCTCCTAGTAGGGTAGATAACATAGCACAGGAGAATAATACCTTAAGGGAAATGGACATTCAACTAACACCTTCTCCTAATCATCCCCCTCTTGAAAATCCTATCATTGGTAATTCCCCTATTAGTGATGAAGTCATTTTGGAGGAACCTAGCCTTACTTGTCAAGAACATGTGGCTTGTTGTTCTCCTAAAATCTCTCCTTCTAGGGAGAATATCATGATGCTATAAAATGACAACAATCATAAAGTATCTTCCTTCCATAAATAAGTGGTTCTTGATTTCCCTTCATTAGAACTACATCAAACCATGACCATTGAGGTTATGAATGCACAAGTGTCCATTAGATCCCCTTCAATCATTGGACCTCATACATACCCCATGGGAAATCCTAACAACCCTCTAATTCTCTACCCCCCTTCACACAAACAATAAATTCCAAACAAACCTAAACTCATCCTCTACCCACCTAAGAATAATGTATCCCAGCAACTAAGTTATAATATTGTTGCTCATACATATAACACTTGAAATAATCCACAACTGCTACAGCCAACCCCAATCCCTTTACCTTTACCCAATCCTCCTAGTGCTACTCATTACATCCCACACACAAAGGAGTATGATCTTGTTGAAAAATTAAAGAATACTCCTGCAAAGATTTCCCTTTGGGATTTACTTCAAAATTCACCAAATTACCACACTATTCTCCAAACAGCCTTACAAAAAAATATATTTCCTCCTAGTACAACTCTGAATGATGTGGCAGCTTCAATCCATAGCACGAATCTCAACATTACTTTCCATCAACATGAGCTCCCTCCTTTAGAGTTGCGAAAACAAAACGAAGATTTCATGATCATCATTCAATACAACACAAAAGGGATAAAGAGAACTATTTGCGATGTTGGTTCTTCCCTTAATGTGTGTAGTATGAGTCTTTTGGATGGGCTTTGCATTGATAAAACAACCATTCAACCTGATTCTCTATCTATTATGGGATTTGACAATGTCGCAAAGAAACCGCTAGGGGTAATCATTATACCTCTTACCACTAGAGTGGTCACCTTAAATACACCAATCCATGTCATTCCTTATGAACTTTCATGCAATCTTATCTTAGGCAGACAGTGGATTCATGCCATGAAAGGTGTGCCTTCCACTCTTCATCACAAAAATGAAATACATTTACAACAACAAAGTATACACCCTTGACACTAGCCCTGAACCTTATAGTGTCTTACAACTTGACAAAACCAAAGAGAACCCCTTGCATGCATTAACACCAACCACACAAGTGGAACCTGCACAACAAAAAGACAAACACCAACATATTGAACATCACACAACATCATCAGACGACGATTGGGATTCCTTGGATTTTGAGCATGACTTCACAAGCGAATACAAAATCATCCACAAAGATTCAAATAAGGGAAAAGACACAACAATAATTTCAACACCAACTTTAGACAACCTTTTGAAAGCATCCACCTCAACCACTTTAGACAAAGAATCAAACTACACAAAAACCTTTGACGAACACAATAACAAACAACCACCCAATCCAAAAGCAATGAAAATGCTTTATGGAAAAGGTTTTGAGCTTATGAAACAACTTGGATATCATGGAAAAGGATGTGGTGCTAATGAATAAGGTATTCACAACCCTATAGACCCCCTCACACAAAAAACAACTTATGGTCTTGGTTATTGTCCTATAATAGAGATCGCCAAACCTTCACCCAACATCAACAATCTCACACAACACCCTCCTAAATCAACTAGTGGTCTTGAGCATCATCCTTTACCAAACATGCAACACACAACTACACCTTCGCTTAATGTCAATTCCATCTTGCAAAATGCTCATGATTTTAATTTGTTATATTTTATATCCTCCTATGGAGAGAAAAATCTCACAATCCAAAGAGTCTTGTGTAAGTATGACATCTACTACTAAGAAAGATTTATCTTTGATACCAATCACAAGACCACCTCCTACTGTTGATCAAGAGGGTATCTTTTTGAGACTCCTCCAAGATCACTTGATCACCCTTCCTCCAAGAACTCACAATAAATGCTATTCCAAGACTTCATTTTGTGCATATCATAGAGTTCATGGTCACTCCACTAATGGATTTAATGCCTTGAGTCATAAAATACAACATTTTCAGGAGTTCGGTATGCTTCCCTATGTGGGTGAACCTCATTCCTCTAATTTCTATTGATTTTCACTCTAGCATGCATCTCATCAATCCTTTTGGCTCACCTTTTTCCTGCACTAAGTGGGGGAAAGGGGTTCGATAGCCTTTTCCTCATTTGTCACTTGCGGTCGCCTCCTTTTAGCTAGTCGTTAACTTTTCATGAATACATAAGAGAAAGCTTGGGATGTGGATGACATGCCTTAAGTTGGCTCGCATATGACATATTTCTCTCTTTCATGACGTAGCTTATCAAAAACATATGACTTGGCATAGAGCTTTCTGAGTAAGCTCTCATGTTCTCCTTCTTCTACTTTAAAGCAATTTCTCACAGTACAAGTGCTCACAACCACTTTAAAGTGGGGGCATACGTCACCACTCACATTTCATTGTGCTATTTTCTTTTTCTTGTGATTCCATCTCTTGGAAGCATTAGGTACAATGTTGCCTAGGATGAGACATTGCACTTTTCTTCTCTTGGAAACAATATGAGATTGTTTGCACTTATCCTCTCTTGGAGAGATTGAACATGATGTTCCCTAAGATGAGACATTGCACAAACAAAGCAAAATCCCTTTGAACATTCCTTACACTAGTTTGCATTAACAATGTCTATGAATGTCAAGCATGTGAAGTTTTGCTTACCTCATAAAGCTTGAAAACCATTTTCCTTTGTGGCACCTTAGTAAAGTTATCAAGAGGTATAACTTTTGTATGGTTGAGTGAGGAGCCCATTGAGCAGCATGACTTTCCCCATAGCCACCTATGTGTTTGAGTACATACCAACTAGCGTATGTTTCTCATGTTTTGGGATTTCTCACCCCAGGAACAATCAGAAGTTTCATGGCCCTAGAGTGAGTATGTTGTCGACTTCTCACCCCGCAGATGACTTGAGTTCTCTGGCCCCAGAGTAAGTGCATCCTTTCCACCCCATCTTTTCTTTCCTTTAGTTCTTGCCATTGCATGATTTTGTATCTTGATGGTTTGACTTAGGATCCTAGATCCTGGGGACTTGTGCAACCTCCTTTGATCTTTTTCATTCTTTGTCATCTGCATCTATACATGTGGATCTCTCTTGAATGTCTACTTTAGTGTGAGTTTGAAGCAAGTTCATCCTCTCACTAAAGTGGGGGCTAAATGTGCTATAGAAAAAAGGACCCTTTGCTCGACATGGGATTAATTCATGATAAAATGGACTTAATGAGGTCTTGATTCAGGTGTTGTGAGGCATTTTATGCATCCACACTAGATCTTGGACCCTTTCAAATTGAATAACTTGCTTTTAATGTCTTATAAAGGTGTTGTAAAGTCTTGTAAAGGACTTTCATGCTTTTTGAGACTTAATGAACCTATTTCTCCCTAATTCAACATTATAAAATGTGTTTAATAACATTATTACATCAATCTAGAAGGTTTTTAAAATAAGCTTAATGTTAAAATAGTGTTGTAATGTGTCTTGCACATTCACATTGGTTCTTGTGCCTTCCTAGGCTATGTGGACCTCATTTTATTGTTGTAAAGTGTATTTAATCACACTTTCACATTTATTTTTGTGTCCTAAGCCCTATTTGGAATTCACATCATCACTAATAGTCCCATATTTACCCATATTATGCATCTTGAGGCCTAAATTGATCAAATACTTGACAATGTTGTATTTTAAACCTTATTTCCTTATCTCCTGGCTTCCTAGCTGTCAAATTGGCCCTTGTGGGACCCATTCGCCATGCATGGTGAATGAATCCCATCCAGGTGGGACCCATTCACCATTCATGTCAAATCAATCCCATCTAGGTGGGACCCATTCGCCATGTGTGGCGAATGAGTCCCATTTGGCCCAATATTGACCTTTGAGAAGGAAAAAAGTGAAATTTGAGTTTAATATTGCTTCATGTCATCCTATGATGAGGTATTAATGGGTAAAATAGATGAATTTACTATAAATAAAATTATTTTAACTCATTTTCAAATCTCTTATCTATTTTCATTCATTAATCTTCCATCTCAAGTCAAGCAACTTAGGTTTTCTTCATTTCAAGACACCGAGACATCAATATTTAGACATTCAAGGGAAGATCCTTCATGTTTTGTTGTATACTTCCAAGATCAAGCATCATGGAAAGGTAATCAACTCCATTGTTTCATGTTTCATTCCATTCTTTCATCATTTTGGTTTAATTACCTAAAAGGGGTTTGACCAAGGCAAACCCCCATGCCCTAACATTCGACATCTCTCTCTCTTGCATTGTGTGTTTGCATATTTAGGACTCGTGGAAGCTTTAAAATCATTGAAGATACAGTTGCAAGGTTTCTCAAGTCTTCTCTTCATTCAACAAGTCAAAATATCAACAAAAACTCATTTTTCAAACCTGTAAATCAAAGTTTCGGAAGTAGACACCTATAGGAAGTCAAAGTGCAGATCGGAAGCTCTGGAATCCACTTTTGAAAATCCAGAAATTCAAAAGTGGACTCATTTTCCATGAGTGGCGAATGAGTCCCACTTCTAGGTCAGTTATGTGTTTTCTACATTTTCTAATACCCTTTTGTTAGAAATAGGTCCCAACTCAGTTTGGCAGAACTATGATTGATTCGCCCAGAATGGCGAATGAGTCCCTCCAGGCTTGAAAATCAAACATCAACAGTGTTTTAGAAGCAATTTCCAGTCTCCTTCAAGATTTCAAGTGCACACTTCAAGTTTCATTCATTTTTGTTTAGCTTTACATTCATTTCTAGTTCATTGTTACATTACACAATGTGTTTTCAAACATCACTTATTTCTTAGTTTTTTCATTTATAATCAATCATTTAGATCACTTAATTGCATTTAGATCATTTCACTTAGGCATAATAACATCCTACATTACATAATTTGAATGAACCCTTCAACATTTTTGGCCCTACTCTCTCCTTTTAGGTGAAAAACCCTAGAAGAGCTAGAAAGGTGTGGTGCCAAAAATCTATGGTTTAGAGTCTAAATATCCTTAGATTTTAATAACTCCCCCATCTCTATGGTTTAGTTGATCAATTCTATTAGACTCAATGACCAAGTAAAACATGACACCTCGAGCTACATATTATGGCTAATCCCAAATAAGGATTGGAAAAATCTTTCTCACTTATTATTGGCATTAACTATATCTAGATGTTATTCCCTTCTTTCTCCTCACCTTGCACATCCTCCAAATCACTAGGTTCATCCTTTTGGATGATCCATATCCTTTGATAAGCTTCCATCACATCCATTCTCTATAACATTCTCCTTAGTGATTTTCTAACTCTATCTAACATCCAAGCCACATTGACAATCCCAACTCAACCCACACTAAAAATTATTCTAGATGGCATTGTTAACTATAGGTTAACAATCTCTATAGGCTTGGGTATAGTTAAAACCACGAAGAGATTGAATTTATTGAGATCTTTAGGTGATCAATTATACACATAAAGTACACCTTCATCTAATAATAATTGATGTAGGGTAAGGTTCAAGTGTCTAATGAAGGACTATAAAATAATCAATTTTCATCAAATAAATATACAAAAGACAAGAATATAAACAAAATATAAGGTCTCAATAAATTCCTATATTATCATGGGAATATTTATTACAAATTTGTGCACATGCTTGAAACTTGGTACAAGGCCAACTATCAAAGGTCCAAATTTCCTTACAATTTTTTAATGATCAAATTTTTCCTATTATGAGTAATGCCTTGCAAAGAGGTGTCTAAAAACACATCTAGGAAAATAATAACCCATTGCAATCTTTGATGGAAATGACCTTCGCTTGCTAGCACAATATTCTAGATTCTTAATGACCCATTAAAGGAAGAATAAAATTTAGTTATGTCGAGAGGTGTTCCTACAATGGCATCACGGGTGAAAAGAGCCTTTGTCCATTTTTGAAGCGGCATTTATTTTGACATTCTCCTGCCTTCATGGATCCTGTTGAAGCGTTGATCCTACTAAAACGTTTGCGATAAATGAAAAGACGTAACTGACGTGATCAAAGTGGTAGGAAGAGAAAGCGGTGCCAAAATGTAACGTTAAAAATCTCTTCATCAAGAAACTATTGTTTGCTTCTCAAATACTCTTTGTAGAATCTGCTCTAGGGTTGATGCAAGAAGTTGGGTCCACAAAAAGCTCAAAAAGTGGAAGTGTTTTTGCTATTTTTTAGAATTTGTCACACTTGGATTGAAAATTTGAGGCACTTACACAATTAATCTTAAAAAAAGTCAGTAATATGAAATTTAGCATTTTGAATCTAGTTTCCAAATATGTAATTTATTCAAATACCCAGATTATAGAAATTAAATTTTGATAGGGATGTATAAAAACCACTTTTTAAAAGTCCCTATTTTTTTACCATACCATGCACATGTACGAACACCACTTTTTGACCCAAATAAAATTATTTTGCTAATTCCTTTTGGGGAAAGAGAGCTAACAACATGAAGATTGATGATTTTTTTTTAATATATATTTTTTAATTTAATTTTTATTGGCCTTAATTGTTGTTTATAAAAATTGTGTACAGACAACATAATTGGACCTATACTAAAAAAATTTTGAAGCTTCTTTTTTCATTGTATAGATAATTGTCTAAAGATTGATGCCATATAAATTTTTTTACAAGAAACTTAACCAAAAGAAAGTTATTAAAAAACAAAAAAACCCTAATATTTCAAGTTTAAGGACTAGTTTGCTTAGAAATTAATTAAAAAATAACAAATATAATCCAATATTAATAAAAATTATATATTTGCAAACTATACATTGTGTTCTCTAATGGGTTTTAATTTTATAGCTTGATTCAGAAGAAAAAAAAAAAAAAAAAAAAAAATGGTCCATCACCATATTGCCAAAGTTAGTTTTTTCTCTCGAAATTGCCCTGACCTAGTACTTGTAGGTCTATGCCTAGGTGTTGGGTTACCATGCCTTTTCTAATCCTAAATCGAAATTAAAACATCTCTTGTGAGTTTCAAACCTTTTGGAACAAGTACACACTCCAAAATGGGTAACTATTTTAAAAAATGAATGGGTATTTGTTTTAAAGCTAAAAAATGGCACTTCCCCTAAATGTGGACCCAACTTCTTGCTCAAACCCTCTATGTGGAAGCAACTATGTCAAATCCATATGCTTTGATTGTCTCAGAGAATAAAGAGCAAGTGCAGGGAAATAAGGAAGCGATAACAAAAAACAGGTGCCTAGCCTGCGTGATCATTTGGGGATGCAAGAAGCCACGCCTAGGCTTCACACAAAGGTGCCAACAATGGATATCACAAAGTTTTCTTTTTTTGTTCTTTATGTTTAAATATTTTTCATTTGTTTGATTTGTATCATTTAAATTTCACACTCCCTTCCTCTCTGATGAGAAAACCCCTCTGAAGTTTATATGCAACAATGGGTACAGTGTGCCTATTTTCAATAGAAGCAACAACTATCAAAATATGTTAATATGCAAGTGCACTTCCCAAGAATTTTAGAGGAAGAAGCCGGAGAACAAGACAAAAGGGGAGAAAAACAATCAAAAAATCTATTATTTTGTATGTTTTGAGCTAGGTAATTTTTTATATGACTTAGGCCATGAAATAAATATTTTTTCTTTGGTGTTTGTTTTTAATTTTGTCATTTGGGTGATGTTTTCAACTGAATTTTTCCAGTTCTGTTAATAGACTTTGCAAAAATCATGATTGGTATAAAACAATTGCATGGTAATTTTGTGTAACAAACATTAAGCCAAGGGCTTTTAATGAAGCATATGTTTTTAGAAATTTAGAAATCCTAGATTTTCCATTTTGAAAGTTGGATCATAATTAAAGTAATGGTATGCTGCTCTGAATTTGAAAGGTGGTTGTTGAATGTATTTCTATTTAATTCTATCAAATTAATCTTTGATCTATGTTTAATCTTAAAATGTTCATCAATCTTTAGCATTTATGATCAAAGTAATTCTAGATTCAAATACTTGAATAAGTTTAATCTAATCACAAATAGCAATCATATACTTGACTTCCATTAAGGTGATTGAGGTGACTCAATAAAAATGTTGGATACAAGCTGACATACTAAAAATCATTCCTAACGAGTGATATGATAAAATGATGAGAGTAAAGAAGAATATTATTGTGTAGTATATTGTGATTGCAAGTATAGGTAATAAAAAATAGATAGTTCAATATATTATTTTTTATTTAAAAGTTTGTGAAATTTATTTAATGGAGAATATATATTTCAATTTATTAGTTTTTTAAGTTCATTTAGTGTGATTAAGTTTTATTCATAGAATACCAAGCTTATGACACATACACGATAAGACCATAATTTTGAAGATTAAATCTATAGTTTTTAAAGTTCAAATTAGTGAATTTTTTAGTGGCTAATATTTGCCAATTGGCTAATAGTTGAAATTTGGGAATCTAAAATTGGCTAATATTTCAAGCTATAACATGACTTGAATTGCCACATGTTTACAAAATATTATTATAGTCTTAATTAAATCACCAAAGAATTTATTTTATTAAAAAAATTAACTCAAAAATTTGCCACAATATTTGATACATGATCATATTAGATAGTACAAATCTATACTAATTTTCTAATAGTATATCATAATTTTATTAGTTGCTTTAGGACCATATTTATAATCTTTAGTTTAACCACCATTGATTTATAATATAATCTAATGGCACTTATTGTATACCATGACGTAAAATGTACCCATGATTTGTAATGCACATGAGGCCCCACAATTTCAGGTCTCATGAGCATTATAGATTGTGGGTACATTTTACCTCGCAGAGTATAACAAGGGTCATTAGATCAATGATCTCAAAGAAAATTTGAGTCCTATGAGAATTATAAATTGTGGGCGCGTTTTACCTTACAAAATACAATGAGGGCCATTATATTATATTTTAAAACAATGGTGGTAACTAAATATTATAATCTACTCCTTAAACCCACCGATAATTTCCACTCTTGGGCCCCTAATTTTCCATGAGAATTATTTTTAGATTGGATGGATTCGCCATCATAATTAATATATTTTCCTATTATTTTTCAAGATTTTCCAAAAAAAATTACAAAATTCTAGAGATTTAAAAATAATCACCAATAAAAAAAAAAACTTGAAAAAAAGAAAGATTCGCCAATAGAAATTTATATTTTTTCCAAAAAAAATGAAAGATTCGCCAAGATTTTATATCTTTTTTTGAGAGGGGTTTCTTAAAGTTATCACTGGTTCAAATTATAGTCACTACATCAATAGGATCAATGTTTGAAATTTTATGCTCATAATATGAATAAGATGAAAGCCATATACATGTAAATCTTCAATAAGTGCATTCTAATACTTGAATAAATAAATAAGTGAAATAGTTAGGATTTTTAGAATTTAAAAGATTAAGCATAAAAGAAATATTTTAAATTTACTATTGCATATAAAAGTAACTAGAATTTCTAAAATTTTAAAAATTAAGTATGAAAAAAATATTCTAAATTTACTATTTAATATAAAAGTAAGTTTCTAAATTAGTATAAGTTAGAGTTTCTAAAATTTTAAAAAGTAAGTATAAAAGAAATATTCTAAATTTATTATTTTATATAAAAGAAAGTTTCTAGAAATGAAAATCAATTGTTATTAAAAAAATTAAATTAAAGTATTTAAAATTAAAGAATTAAGTAAAAATGAAATATGTTAAATTTAGTATTACACAAAAAAATATAGTAGACTTAAAGTATATAGTAATTTAAAAATATAGAAACTTAAAGATATAGTAACTTAAAGATATAGTAACTTAAAAATATAGTAACTTAAATATATAATAGACTTTTCATAACAAGTGCACATATATAATCAATTTAAAATTATAAAATGAAATACAAAAAATATAATAATTTTATCATTACACACAAAAATAATTTTTTAAATTAATATATTTATTAAAATTAGCATATCTATCTTTAAAAAATTAATGTAATTAAGAATTACATTTACACTTAATTTTAACGTATAATTTAAATGATATTATTATTATTTAAATTGGCTTATCATTATGATTGGGATTTAATTAGGGTTAGGGTTCAATTATAATTCTAAAATAAAACTTGGAGTTAGGGTTAAGATGACTAGGGTTACAATTAGGGTTAGGGTTCTTCATTAGGGTTTAATCATGGTTAGGGTTAGGGATCAACTAAGATTATGATTGAATTAGCAATAGATTAAGGTTAGAGATCATTTAGGATTAGGGTTCAATTACACTTACGGTTCAAATGGGTTCAATTAGAGTTTAATTAGAGTTAAGGTTATGTTAGGGTCAGGGTTCTTGACAGGGTTTAATTAGGATTAAGATTATGGTAGGGTTCAATTACGATTAGGGTTATAGGATAAAACTCAAGGTAAAGGTTACGGTTAAGGTTGGGGTTAGGGTTATGACTCAACAAGGATTGCAATGTAATTTATGTAATTAAGAATTACATTTACACTTAACTTTATCATATAATTTTAAAATAATTTATATAACATTATTATTATTTATGTATTTATTATTATTTAAAATTGGCTTATCATTATGATTGGGATTTAATTAGGGTTAGGGTTCTTCATTAGGGTTTAATTAGGGTTCAGAGATCAATTAAGATTATGATTGAATTAGGGGTAGATTAGGGTTAGAGATCATTTATGATTAGGGTTCAATTATAGTTAGGGTTTAAATGGGTTCAATTAGAGTTCAATTAGGGTTAAGGTTATGTTAGGGTTAGGGTTCTTGGTAGGGTTTAATTAGGATTAAGATTAGGGTAGGGTTCAACTATGATTAGGGTTATAGGATAAAACTTGGGGTAAAGGTTAGGGTTAAGGTTGGGGTTAGAGTTAGGACTCAACAAGGGTTAGGGTTAGGGTTCAATTAGGGTTAGCCATAATTAAGGTTAAGGTTAGGGTTAATGTTAGTTAGGGTAAGGGTTCAAATAGGGTTATATTTTAATTAGTGTTAGAGTTAGGGTTCAATTAGCATTACAATTAGAATTAGGGTTAACATTACAATTATAGTTAGCATTAGAATTAGAATTATAAATAGAGTTAAAATTATGGTTATCTTTAAAATTAGAATTAGGGTTATAGTTATGGTTAGGTTTAGAAAGAGGATAAGGATTTAGATTAGAATTTAATTAAGGTTAGGGTTATGGTTAGGTATAAGATTCAGACTAGAGTTCAATTAGGGTTAGATAAGATAAATATTTGGGTTAGGTTTAGGGTTAGGGTTCAATTAGGGTTAGCCACAATTAGGGTTAAGGTTAGGGTTAATGTTAGTTATGGTAAGGATTTGAATGGGATTAGGTTTTAATTAGGGTTAGGGTTAGGATTCAAATAGAATTATAATTATAATTAGGGTTAACATTACAATTAGAGTTACTGTTAGAATTATAATTATAAATAGAGTTAAAATTATGATTATGTTTACAATTAGAATTTGGGTTATAGTTATGGTTAGTGTTTGAAAGACGATAAGGATTTGGATTAGAATTTAATTACTTGGTTAGAGTTATGGTTAGGTATAAGATTTAGATTAGAATTCAATTATGATTAGGGTTCAATTAGGGTTCTAGGATAAATATTTGGGTTAATAGTAGGGTGAAGGTTAGTATTAGGTATAAGATTAAATTAAGTTCAAGCTTATGGTTAGGATTCAATTATGGTTTTCATTATGGTTTGGGTTCATTTAGGATTACAATTTAATTTGTGTTAAATTTCAATAGGGTTAGGGTTAGGGCTATAAGATAAATCTTGGGGTTAGGGTTCACATCTAATTAGGGTTAGAGTTAGAGTTGGATTTATATTAGGGTTAGGGTTAGGGTTAGGAGTTGTAAATTGAGATCAATTTTAGGGTTGAAGTTAGAGTTATGATTAGGGTTGGGGATTAATTTATGTTAGGGTTAGGGTTTAATTATGGTTAATATTTAACTCTAGGGTTAGGGTTAGGATTCAATTGGTGTTTAATTAGGGTTAGGGCTATAAGATAAAACTAATTGTATTGTAACCCTAACCCTAAACCATAATTGAATTATATTATAACCCTAACCCCAATTTTATCTCTAACCCTAACCTTAACTCTACCCCTAATCGTAATCTATCTCTAATCCTAGCCATAACCTTAATCATGATGCTAACCCAACCCTAACACTAATTTTGACCCTAATATTCATACTAACCCCAACCCTAATCCTAATTCTATCTCTAACCCTAACCCTATCCATATTCTTAACCCTAAATCTAATCCTAACCCTAACTTTAACCCTAATTCTATCTCTAACCCTAACTTTAACCTAATCCTACCCCTAATCTTAATTCTATCTTTAACCCTAACCCTAATCTTAATTATAATGTTAAGCCCAACCCTTATCCTAACCCTCATCCTCACAATAACCCCAACACTAATCCTAAGTCTATCTCTAATCCTAACCCTATCTGTAATAATAACACTAATCCCAACCCTAATCATAATTTTATGACTAACACTAACCCTAACCCTATTCCTAATCTTAACCTTAATAATCCTATGCCTAAACTTAACCCTAATTCTATGTCTAATCTTAAACTTAATCCTCACTCTACTCTTAATCCTAATTGTAACCTTAACCCTAATTTTATCTCTAACCCTAACCCTAAACCTAATCCTACCCCTAACCCTAATTCTATCTCTAATCCTAACCCTAACCTTAATTGTAATGCTAAGACAAACCCTTATCCTAACATAATTCTAATGCTATCCCCAATCCTAATCCTAACTCTATCTCTAAACTTAACCCTATCCTTAATATTAACCCTAACCCTAATCCTAACCCTAACCTTAACACTAATTCTATCTTTAATCCTAACCCTAACCCTAATCCTAACCCTAACCTTAACACTAATTCTATCTTTAATCCTAACCCTAACCCTAATTATACTCCTAAATCTAATCCTAGCCCTAACCCCTAATTATATCTATAACACTAACCCTAACCCTAACCCTAATCCTAATTCTATCTCTAATGCTAACCATAGCCCTAATTTTGATCCTAATCCTAAGTCTATCTCTAATCCTAACCCTATCTGTAATAATAACGCTAATCCCAACCCTAATCATAATTTTATGACTAACGCTAACCCTAACCCTATTCCTAATCTTAACCTTAATAATCATATCCCTAAACTTAACCCTAATTCTATGTCTAATCCTAAACTTAATCCTCACTCTACTCTTAATCCTAATTGTAACCTTAACCCTAATTTTATCTCTAACCCTAACCCTAAACCTAATCCTACCCCTAACCCTAATTCTATCTCTAATCCTAACCCTAACCTCAATTGTAATGCTAAGACAAACCCTTATCCTAACCTAATTCTAATGCTAACCCCAACCCTAATCCTAACTCTATCTCTAAACTTAACCCTATCCTTAATATTAACCCTAACCCTAATCCTAACCCTAACCTTAACACTAATTCTATCTTTAATCCTAACCCTAACCCTAATTATACTCCTAAATCTAATCCTAGCCCTAACCCCTAATTATATCTATAACACTAACCCTAACCCTAACCCTAATCCTAATTATATCTCTAATGCTAACCATAGCCCTAATTTTGATCCTAATCCTAACCCAAAACCTAATTCTAACTCTAATCCTAACCCTACCCTTGATCCCAATTCTAGATCTATAATCCTAACCCTAACCCTATCCCTAATCCTAATACTAACACTAACTCCAAACCTAATCCTAATTCTATCTCTAACTCTAAAAAGAAGAATCTATTAAATTTTAATAATATATATAAAATATGTAATCATCACCATAATCCTTACCGTAATCATAAACCATAACTCTAACCATAATCCTAACCCTAACCCTAACCCTAACCCTATTCATGATGTAAATCCTTACCCTAACCATAACCCTAAATCTTAACCCTAACCATAATCATAATCCTAGCCATAATCATAATCCTAACTCTAATCATTATCTTAACCCTAAACCTAACCCAAACCCTTCCCCTAATTGAGCATTAATCGTAAATTTAATTGAACCCTAAATCCTAAATCTATTTGAATGCTAACCCTTATCATTTAAAAAATCATAACCAAATTGAACCCTTACTATAATTGAACACTCACCCTAATTGAAACCCAACCCTATTTTAACCCTACTCATAACCATATCTTTAATTTTAATTATAACACTAACCATAACTATATTCTATAATTCATAATCTTTTTTAAGACTAACCCTAACCTTATTTAAAATTTAACCCTAATTAAACACTAACCCTAATGTTATTTGAATGTCAACCACAGTTTAACCTTGACACTAACTCAAAGATTTCCCCTCATTCAACCCCAACCCTAACTCAAAGGTTTTTCCCTAATTGAACCCTATTTTAACCTTTACCCTAACCCTAATTAAACTTGAACCTCAACCTTAATAAAAGTTTGAACCTAATCATGTTTGACCCCTAACAATAACTTATATTAAATATACTAAAATATTATTATTTATCTAATAATATAATAACCCTAATTAAACTTGAACCTCAACCCTAATAAAAGTTTGAACCTAAACATGTTTGACCCCTAACCATAACTTATATTAAATTTTTATATTAAATATACTAAAATATTATTATTTTTCTAATGAAATAATAAAATAATATTGTATAATTATATATTAATTCATGTTATGTGTTGTGTCGTGACTACTACTAGCTTATCTATCTTAATTATATATTAATCTATATATTATACACTGAGAGGTATCATTTTTGAGGCGTATTTTTTGCTTTTTTGCTTTTTGAGTTTAAAAAATATGCCTCAAAAATGATACCTCTCGACATATAATATATAGATTAATATATTAAGATAGATAAGCTAGTTTTGGTTTTCTTGCAACATCTTATCATGCCAACTAATATCAATGGAATTGGTTAATATTGGCCCTAAGCTTCTCTTTTTTTAAATGGATTTTTAAATTTAAATTTGAGATAACGCTCAAAAATCCATAAGAGGTCATTGTGCTTGGTTCAAGAACACAATGATGAAACATGAAATGCATTGGAATTGGTGGACAAAAGAAGATAAATTCAAATTAAATAAGTAATATCCACATTAAGAGCTTATCCAAGAAAAGCTACGGATAAAAAGCATGTGTGAGAATGTGTGACAAAACTCCCAATACCAAATCTCATTGGACCAAAGCATAACCTTCATGTATTTATCAAGATCACACCCAAGGAAGCACACACTCTAAAGAGTGACACATAAAGAAAAACTTATACCACTAAGAAAATAAAGAAAAAGAAAGGAAATACTTTTTGGTTGATGTAAACATCATTGATCAATCGAGGATGCTCTTCATCAATTGGATGTTTTGTTATCTAGTCCAAGTCTAATCCACACTTGTGGAACTAATATTTATACCTACATAAATAGACCTAATCCTTGTATTTGAATTGTAATTGTGAAAATGAAATGTGCACTTTTTTAATATCTCCAATCTATTTTCCTTGATGTCTATATACTATGTTTGAAAATAGACAATATTGATTAACACATTTTGGAGTTTGCTCAACGATAATCTTCTCCTTATGTCAAACCTCTAGATCAGAATTCATATTTTGGAACAAAGATCAAGACACAAGCAATCATTCACTGTGCCCTACTATCTCACTAAATATGGATGCTATTGTAAGCTAATGATGTAATGTGATGTTCTTGGATTGGATGGGTGGATTTTGTATCTCAATTAATTGGTGCCCAAAAGTGAATTACTATTTGTCTTTTTATACAACACCCTAGCACACAAATTAATGCATTTCATGCTCTAGCTATCAAGTAACAATTAGTAAGATATGAGATGGCTTGGGCCTACTTTAAAATTTGAATTTAAAAGTTCCAAGATTAAATTTGTACAACAAAATTGAACCAAGTTCATTTTTCACAACTAAAAATCAAGACTAATCTCTAAATATATGTGAAGATATAATTAAATGCACGCATCTTGTACACTAGTCATTGCATTAAGGACAATCCGGTCAAAGTGTTTGCACTTATGAGCTACAAAAGTAAAACAAATATCCCTTACATGATATCAAATTTGAAATAATTTATCATGATACACTTTTTTACACTAAACAATGGATATATTAACTCGTTTATAAACTACTTCACATAAAGAACCAATACATTGTTATCATTGTGTCAACATTTTATGATGAAGATCACCTCTTGATAACGTTAAACTCTTCCTATATAAATTCTAAATGATCCTCGCTTAACTTTAAACTCTTCTTACATAAGCTCTAAATAGTCCTCACTTAACTTGAGCTTTTCCTTTATAAGCTCTAACTCTAAGTGGTCCTCAATATAACTTTAAGAACTTCCTTTATAAGCTTTAATTGAATATTAGGTAGATGGTGTTTGAATATAAGCAGACACCTTAGTTTCTATATACTGGAGGGAACATTGCCATTTTCATTTTAAAAGGTCATCATGACTTGTCCATTGAATTGAAGAATAACGGCTGGAGTGCCTTTAACTGTTCTGAATTCAAACACAGGGATTAAATGTAATTGAAGTACGAGAGCCCTTCAATTTTTAAGAGAATATTTGGCACTTCTGACGTAGCAGATTGCTTTCTATCCACTGCGAGCTCCTGTCAATTCAATAAAAAGTTAACTCAGAGACCAATGTCAATTGTAGATGAAGTGACATTTTTTTCTATTGAGATATTGCTGCTCTTTTATTTCTCTTATCAGTTATTTTGGGACTGTTTATATTAATTGTGAATGATGTAATGCTGGTTTTTAAGCAGTCTATATCAGCTGTCTTATGTGAACTGTACACTGCTGTTTGACAGTAGTTTTTGAACTGTATATTATTGTTTTATATTATTTTTAATATGAAATCTTTGTTACAACACTTCATTAAAACAATACAGATATGTTCTGTGTCTGTACCTTCCAAGACACAAATTGCATGTTTTACTCCTCAATATAAGGTGGACATGTATGTGTCTTCAATGAGAAATTTTGAAAAAAAAAAAAATCTAAAAGTTCAAATGTACAACTTTTTAAGGCTTATCTAGAAAGGATAGATAAAGTTTTTTCCAGAGGGAAGGACCGGCAAAATTATGATTGAGTGTTTTTTTAAATAGAAAGGAAATTATAATATTGTAGACCTTACAATTTATTTGGGGGATTTAATTAATATTATTAGATTTGAGGTGATAAATGTAAATGAAATATTGCTAGAAATTTAAAGTATTTATTTTTTGTAGTTGATGAAGAAGATTAATGTAATAATGGATTATTGGAATCATGTTTATAAAATTGAATGTGATACAGACAATAATGAGCCAACTATATAAAACTTAGTCTACTTTGGATTAGATTGTGCTTGTGGTTTTGTCATTAGATGCTTTGTTTTCATGTAAATATGTCCTCTACAAGAAATGCAAGTGCCTATGATTGATGTAATGATATAGTGTTAATGTAGATAATATATGGTAATGCTTTTGAAATTTGTCTCTTCATGAGTACTAATGACTTAGGCTTATCTATAATACAAGACCTAGACACTCAACTCGAGGTGTTTTGACATATAAGCCAACAAGCAATAGTCAAATTCCAAAAGGATCGACACAAGGTGAGATATTTTAAATTTAAAATTAGATCAAACTTAGTCATGGAATGATGTAGTAGCATTCATGGTATATAAGAAATATTATATTAACCAAAAATAGTTATTGTTCTTTTCTTTATTTCACTTTATTTTATAGGTTCTATTTGTACATTCAAAGATGGTGTTTGTGCTTTCTTTTGTATGTTCTAGAAGTTTCAAAGATGTTACTACAATAATGTGAGGGGATTTGATGGTGGCAATCTTGTCACAAGGGTTTTATCAACTATTTCTCACCATGTTGAAAGTTACAATTGTGCAATAACAACCAACTCAGTTCCATGCTTAGTAGTTAAATATGACTTCTTTTGACTTAGATCTACTTTTTTGATCATTTAAAAGTCATTAACCAACCAAGTTGCCTTAATCATTCAAGTTTTCATTTGAGGGAAGAATACTTGTTTGCTTCCATTCTTTTGAATTCAATTTTAAAATAGTTTCTTCTTGTGGAGCTTCACACCATGTTCAAAGACCTTTGTATAACTAGATTTGAGCTTCATTACTTCGCATAACTTGATCTGAACTAGAATTTCCTTAAGCTATGTCACAGGCCAATTAGAATGTAAAATATATCCAATGCCAACAAAACATATCTACACCCCAAATATTTTATAATTATTTTGATCCACCTTGAGAAAATAAGCTAAAAATTCTAATGACATGTTGCTTTAAGAAGCTCATCCCACTCTCCAAGGGAGATTACAATGGGTTATGTTTTAGAACCAAGATGTCTATAAATATGCATCCCTAAGTTCTTTGTAAATAATCAAGCTCATTTTTTTGAAGGTATACAAGTTTCATAAGTTGTACATGAGACCATTTTGATATGCACTTATTCAACCCCATGCCTTGTATTATTTAAATTTTGATAGTCAATCAAGGATCTTTTGTTTCCATCTCATTCTCAATGTAGGTAGGTTTTTTGGTGTGCATTTGTTATTGTGCTACTTAGTGTGGCAATATGTAATTAGATTCTTAGACCTTAACCTCTATCAATTGAAATTAGAACCAAGTTTTCTCTTATGAGGTGTGAAGCTTGGTGAAGACCTCCAAGGATCTATGTAGCTCAATCTGTGTTTGGTGTGGCCTATAGTCATACTTAAGTAATTGTCTAGCCTATAGTCAACAATGCCAACCAAAAGAGTTGTTAGTAGATATTGAGCTTGTAAGTACCCAAATTTACATGGGCCAACAATTTTGTACCTAGTGATGATTAAACACCTATCCTAAGCCATTATGGCACAAAATACGGTAGTTGATCTTGATTCCCATAACATCTACCCTTAAAAGAGTCTCTAAAGTCCTTAGCATGCCTTATAAGTAACCTTAACTTTTTCTCTATGTATGTCAATACCAATTGAAGATTGTCATTTTTCCTCTTATTGGCCTAGGATGGGGTTGAAGGCATCGAACCAATTTTTTTTTTTCAAAGACTATTTGGTTTTTAATTTATTTTCTAACAAAATTGAAATCATTAGCTAATAGTAGGCGACACTTTTACTATGTCTTGGTAGTTTTAAGACTTGTTGCCTATTGAAAGTGATTACTTCAATGGATTCACCAAATTAGAAATTTGAAGCACCAATAGTTGCATTTTCTTGACCTTTTTTCTTCATGAGTGTTTCATTTTCTTGTATCTACATTCACCTTCTATTACTGCCTTTTAACCAAGAATTACCTATATTAGTATACTATTATATGTATTATAATAACCTATAGTCTCTACCATTATCTTACCCTACTTCAAGCTACTTTAGGCATCATCTCTATCAATTATTCATATGCAACTTGCAAAGACTATGTACATTCTAAGAACAACATTAACATGAAGTAGTTCTAAATTACTAAACAATTTTTCTCTTGGCTTCAGGCACTTGGCTAAAAGGTCATGGATCAATGCTCTATTCTGCTCAATATCCGCACACTATGTAATACAATTTACCCAACTCTGATCAAATTCACATCATATACATGTAGGTGGAACACCATACATGTCACTTTTCTCACACCACACACACACCACTGGCATCCATCCGTCAAACACTAAAATCAATCTCCTATATAGATATATCCATATCAAGTGTAACTTCAATTAGGTCAACCTAATTAGAAGTAACACACAAAATTAAACTTGTCGTCCTTAAAACATTTCATCCACATCTCACGCCTTAATTCAAAATTCAAATCTCCCTAAGGTAGGTCGGGATGGACCCAATATAAGTCTTGCATAAGATTGCAACACACATTAATCCTTCAAATATGTTAGGTCGGTCCCAAATAAGACCTAAACACAAAAAATTCCATTTGTTTACCCAATTCATCAACCGTGTGACTCAAAACTTGATCTCTCTTTGAATTCCCACTCAACCTCAGGACATCTGAAAGCTTATCTTAAGCATCAAAACTTGAATTGATTATCTGTGAAGGAATGTAGAATCTCCCACATTGACATACTATTCATAAAATAACTACAATATATAGAGTTGAACTTTGGCATTCATATATTTTTGAGTACTTCTCTAAACAACACAAATTCTTGGATTTAGGTACATCTGATTATCATAAAAACATTGTTACAATCGCAAAGTGACTGCTCAATTTGCAATGGAATGTGGACCCAAAAATTGATGCACTGAACCATTATATTATCAAAAGAAACACTTAGCCAAATTTTTGTATAACTATACTTTATGGACCAACTTGTTATGTACAACTATCTTTAGAAATACTTCCAAATCATGCTAGAGTGATCACAACAATGTTGAAATCAATGACAACAATGGATCAAGCCATCTATACATACCATGCTCATGTTGCCAACCTGCATCAACAATGACAAAATTCCAATAAAAACTTCATAGAAATGAAAAGTCTACTTCAAGGCTAGATTTGATAGAGTTTACAAATGGCTTGATAGAGCCATGCTATCAAATCTATCCTTTTCTTCTCTTTTTTAGTCTTATTCCTCACTAGTGGAGCCTCTATCTTATGATATCCTTTTATATCACTTCCCCTTATGGTTTTGTATTGAATGGCAATTTGCTAAACCCAAAGCTAAGAAGAATCCATTTTTCTAAACACGTCATTATTGACACATTAGGCCATGTTGGCTTATATCTAATCTATTTGCAGGAGCCTAGAGCCTAGAATCATGCATTAGACAAGTTAGATTGCTTAGTGAAATGATGCCATCAAGCATATCTCTCATTTCCTTTACATTTATGGGTGTTAATTAGATAACTTATATCACCACTTAATCAAGGTTGCCACCATGGAGCTCTAGATTTATAAGCTCAACACTTTTCTCTCACCCTACAATTGCACTTTACCAAGATTCTCCACCAAAAACAAGTTGTAAATAATTATAATATTAAAGATGTTCAAGTTAAAACCCACCTCCACTAGCTAAATATTGGTGCATCAAAAATATTAAAGAAGGCTAGAAGATTTTGAATGGACTTCCAAAAATTCTCCAGGCCTTTGTTTGATGCTATAAGCAAATATTTACAACTTAAGAGGACACTCCTAAATGAGACAATGTTATAGAACAATGCCCAAATGTCATTTCATACTAGATTTCTAACTCTTAATAGATCCTCTATGACTATATGCTTGCCAAAGAGGATATTTGTGAGGCTATCTTCACCATGACCAATGCAAAAGATCCTAGCTTTGAGGCTTTTGATGTGAATTTTTTCAACCCTTTGGGATTTAGTGGGTAGAGATCTTCATAAGGTTTACCATGAAGCATTCCATAGAAATTCATTAGGGAGTTTAATAAATTGAAATGCAATATTAAATTCATACCTAAGGTTGGTGATTTGAAGGAGATATGTAATTGGAGATTAGTCACTTTATTGAATGTCTCCTACAAGATTTTTGCCAAAGATCTTGCCTTGAAGTTATGTCATCTTCTCCTTCTACTAGTTCATCTTGAGAAAATTAGTTTGATTAAATCCAAGTATATTATTGATAATATTATTGTTGTTTGGAAATGGATGAAATAAATAAGACATTCTCAATATCCAACAACCTTTCTTAAAATTGATTTTTCTAAAGCCTGTGATCCCATTGAATGGATTTTTATCCTTTCCATTCTGAAAGCACTAGGATTTGGACCCCATTTTGTGTGTTTTATCCAAATGCTTTTTGTTTATGCTTCTACTTGTATCACCATTAATGGTCAATAATCTAATTCATTTAAGTTTTCTAGGTGCATCCATCAAAGATGCCCTTTGGCTCCAACCCTTTATGTGCTTGTAGCTAAAGGTTTTGGCTACCTATTCTCTCATGTTGTCTCATAGAACTTGGTTAAAGGAATTTCCCTATTTAATTCCACTACGTACCTAATTATTGGTCATTTTATCTAGATGACTCCTTTCTTACTCTATTGGAGGAAGACAAGTATATTAAAAAAGCCTTAAAATGCCTAGATATTTATTGTAAAGCTTTAGGGTTGAGTCTATCCAATGGCAAAAAACTTGATGCTATAGCAAAATCCTTTCTACCTAAACCTAGTTGGTTAGACTCCTATGGATGAAAATAGACTGATCATGGAGATGATTTCAAGTTTCTTGGTATAATTTAGTTTGTATTTCAAGCCCCCCTTCCACCTTATGACAAGCTATCATTTCTAGAATTGAGAAAAAACTTGCCTATTGGATTACTAAGCCTTTTTCATTAGAGGGAAAATTGTAGGTGTTCTCTAAAGTCTTGGTTGCCACACATGTTTACTTCTCTTCTTGTTGGGTTCCTTTTAAAGCCTCCTACTTGAAAATTGAGAAAGCTCAAGGACTTCCAATAGGCCTCTTTTGATAATAATAAAGGATTTCACTATGTGGCTTCATATTATTATTGTCTTATGATTTTGGAGGCCATGGGTTGCTTTCAATTTGACACTAGGATTATCAAAGCCCTTGAAGGCAACAAAATCTAAAACGTTTTGGTTTGACATTGCATATATTTTGGCATGCATATTCCAGACACCTAACTTGGAAGGGTATTGGCCTCAATACCATTCTCATCATGAAAGAACCCATTCAAATCCATGTCACTTTCATCATAAAAATAATTAGAAAGCTTATGAAGCCATCAAACATGGCTTCTGTGAGATGGTAATGACTTTCGCAAGGGACTTTCTAAATTAATCAATAGTCTATTTGGTGGTCTCCAATTCTTTCTTATCAAGATTACCTACTTGCAAAGGCTATGTGGGTTCATGCTTTGAAATTCTATAAAAGGGGGGGCCAAAACTCTATCTAACCTCTTTTCCAAGATTACAAAGAATTTATTTTCTTGGCTAGAAGCCAAAGTGGAATTCAGGCTATCTGATTAGGATTTTGAGACTTATTGGACAATTATTGATTTAGTTCCTCCTAATACACTTTACAAAATTAGGGATAAAACCTTAAAGCCTCAATGGAAAGATTGGAAATGTTATCCAGACATGTCATTTCATAATTACAAACCCCACAAGGGATATGATTAGATTTTACCCCACCTTCCCATGGTTTCTCAATTGAACCATGGATGACATCTCTTGTCTTATTTGGGTACTTAGCACCATAGATTTAGACTATTTGGTCATTACTAAACCAAATGTGTATTCTTTATTATGCAATTCCTATTAGTTCTAAATTAATTCATCTTGGAGTTGTCAATCCTTGTGACCCATTTTGTGTACAACAAGAGACTCTCAAGGACTTTTTTTTGCTTTTATTCTAAAATTTAGGAAGTGTAAAATTGGACTTATGACTTTTTCAAGCGATTTAGATGAGCCTTTCTCACATGTCATATGGTCCTACTAAGTGATTAGCCTAGATTATTTGTTAATAAATACCCATATTTGGTATACTTTCAAGGTGGATTTCACATTTGGAGAGAAACCAATTCTACCATTTTTTACTGATTGCTTTGTTGATATCCACTTCTTGTTGTATACTAAAGCTATGATTTGTTCTAATATGCTTATGTACATTCAAATGCAAGTGAATAGTGTTGCATTTAAAGTGACACATCTATACGTACTATTAGATCATTGGGATAATGTCCCATGTATGGTCGCCAAAGTTTGTTGCCTTCAATTGCCCACAAGGGTCATTCTCCTCCTTATGGTCTTCAATGTGAACATAGTTAGATAGCTCAAGGAGGTCACAACTCCCAATCACATGCTTCCTAGCCTCCTTCTAGAAGAGCTAAGAGTAGGTCTACTTGTGGGTGATCTTAGCCTTCTTGCTCACCTTTAAACATGACCTAGGAGCTCTTGGTTGACCAAAATTTGGAGTTCTCATGTTTGGTTCTAGTTATTTCTCTTATTCATACTACATAGCTTCCTACATAAGACGAGAATAAAAAAGAGGGTTAGTTGAGAACATGTCATTGATGACTCTAATCTCACTAATGTATGAGACCATCTATATGATTATGACCCTCCTCCTCCCTTTACTAACATAATTCTCAGCACCTAAATAATTTTGATTTATTATTAGTTTGTCTTATTATTTGAACTTGACCCCACAGACTTTGAAGAGTATCCCTTCTACTACATGCTAAATGATTTATTATTCTCTTTCACTATTCATACAAAAAATATCTAATTCTTGATTGAGGACGGCATGCAAAAATATATATATATATATATATAATCTTGTATTCGGTATATTCGAGCCGGCTACGCCACGCTTCCAATCTTTCAGTTTCGTGTTATCAACGATAAATAGGTAATATATAAAAAATACAACTCCCGATTTAATTGTACTTTGTATAATACTATTATATTCTCCCAGATTCCCATGAATTTCTTTTTATTGCGTGCATAGGTAATATCTCTTGTAGAGCAGTTCCAACGAAATTTAGGAATTCGATAGAATGGAGGGCAAATCGCAATGTTGGGTTTTACTTTTCCTGCTCATTGTGGTCAGCTTTTCACTCATTCCTGCAACATACGCGGATGTGAAGACTGAATATTGTGGTAGGAAATAAATTCACGGTATTTTTTTTTATTGGCAGCAGGGATTTTTGGCTGACAATAGTTAACCTAATTGAATTGAATTGAACGCAGGTTCTCAAGAAGACTATTTGGTAAAGGTCGATTCGGTGGATATCGATCCAAATCCAGTTGTCAGAGGAGAAGATGCAACCTTTAATATTTCCGCAATTTCTGGTAACTACATAAGATTTAACGCCTGCCTTTTAATGTTTCCTTGTTATCCTTTTATAATTTGGGTATATGGATAGATAGCGTTCTTATGTTTTTGGGTTAAATCCCTTCCCCAAGAATCAACAATGCTCCGCTTGAAAACGGTTGAAATTGTAGAATTTATCTCAGTTATGTTTTCGAATCAAAATATTCTAATTGTCTTGTTTTAGAGGTTTTAAAAAAAATTCTCTTCGAGATTTTAAAACGCACACAGGAACCTGCATCGGTAATATAAGCCATAACAGTATGGTCACATTAATCCCTTGACTTCCCAATTGACAAAGCCTTTGGTGTATGCAATGCCTTATAAGCTTATTTGTCTTACAAACTATTATCAATGTTTCAAATTTGGGGAGGAAACATATCCCAGGCGGATTATTTTATGATAGTTGATGCTTGATAGCGATAATGAAATTAATGTATATTAAAGGTCAAAATTGATTTATGGAACTGTGAAATTATAATAAAAATTTGTTAAGGGTTGGATTGAACTTTTGTTAAGGCATTTAGCAGTCTTTCATCTGATATCCACATCCAATATTCTTCTCTTCATCCTCCTATGCGTTGACTTAAAAGATCTTTCACGTCCCCAACCTAAAGTTTTTTATCTCATATCCACACCCAATATCCCCCTCCTTGTCCTCATACTCTTCGATTTAAAAGATCTTTCACACCTCAAACCTAAAGTTTTTCATTTCATATCCACCACACCCAATATCCCCTCTTGACCTAAATGTCATTCATCTCATATCCACACCCAACCACCTCCCTTGCTCATTCCACCTTACTGAACACACATATATATTTCAATGTGGGATTTTACTTCTAGTTAGCAAGATTTTTCTTATTGTAGCTTTACTCTAAAACCTCTAATGAGACGAGACGAGACAAAATCCCTTAATATCCTTTAAGTCAAATAGATCTGTCGGATCGTATATTTACCTGTTTTGGGTATTGTTTCTTTGGATGCCCAATTTTAAAATCAATTCTCCATCTTTCATTTCACTTCTTCAGTTAAAATCTTATGTACTGGGTTATGTTTGCAAGGGCACTTGTAATTGTGCCCAATGTCATTGTATAGTGGTCACTTCAAAAGAATGACTTGCATTTTGTACTTTATTCAATTTGCACGCCATATATATTGTGTTTTTCTCTGGTTCATTAATGTTACATGCCTTTGTGAATTTTTTCTGTAAGGGATGTTTTTGGGTAAGTCTATTCATCAAGTTTCAATTTGATAAGATATAACGTTAAGGAGTATGGTTAGGCTTACAGTTCATGTTAGTGATAATAACATTTTTTTTTGGGAAAACTGTATCAATTTTTGAAGATATAGTCTATTTTATTAGATGGTCTCATGGACTTAATGTATTTTACAATATGGCAGTATAAAATCACTTAGGCTATTGTATATTCTTATCTATTGAAGATATAGTCTATTTTATTAGATGGTCTCATGGACTTAATGTATTTTACAATATGGCAGTATAAAATCACTTAGGCTATTGTATATTCTTATCTATTGCATACATCTTTGTTCGCTTAAAAGCTTCCATCGTCTAGAAGCTTCATTTCATATCCTTTGCACTCATAATAAAAATGAGTTTGTAGTATTTACAGTTGTGGCAGTAACTTTGTTTTTCTATTATTGCAAGTGTGCTTTTATTGGAATTGGTTTGGTTCTTTCTTTTGAAATTACTGAGTTTCCTTTTTCAAGCTAGATACCATGGGACGCTTTAGTTTAGACTTTAGTATTGATGGTATTCTAATAATACCACAGTTATTGCTTGATTTTTATTTTGTTGCTGTTTCAAAGGTTGTCAGTGATTTTAGTTTGGATGTTCGATTTCAGGTTATTCAGATTTTCCAATTTCAAATTGTAGAACTGCACCTTAAGATAAATTATAAATACTTTGTAATTTTACATAGAAATGACTGCAGACTTTACATTGACAGATCTAAGGATTTATGAATATGAAATAATTTTGAGACGGTCAAATGATACAGATATTTAACATTTTAGGCACCATTACAATCTCACAAACTATAAATTTTTCATTTCTTAGGTCAAGAGTAATTAACATAAGAGAGCTTCTTTAGATTTATCTCTGCTGCAAAATCAGTTGTTGCAAATTTTCTTTGGCAGATTAGGATTATTAAGAGGTGCTTGCATTGAAAAACCCCTGCTTAACAGAAATCTTAATAGGATGCAGTGTGTAGTCATTTGTATTTTATCTTAGCCTAAAGCACCCATGCAATGTAGCGTCTATTCGTTATAGAGTGTTTCTCCGCTTGCCATAAGGATTTTATGCAAAGCTTAACCATCTTCGTTTGCAGCTCTTATGATGCATTAATTTGGTTTTTTATTTCAGGTCCGTTTCCTATGTTTTGTAATTTTCTGGCAGTTTCAGTGATTTTCTTCATGTTTGGTATACGATTGATTTCTCAAGAGAGTTGTGTAAAGTGCCTTGATTTATCTTGCATTGATAATTTGATTCCTCTATCTTGGGTATTCTACAGTATAAAACTAGTTAAGCATTTTGCAAACATGATTTTGTATTAATTAGTCTTTTATAATGCCTTCTTAATTTCAAATATCTAATATTTGCTCTGGTTCTGTAGAAGATGGCATTTCTGGTGGAACACTGACTATCGAGGTATTTTTCTACGGACTACGTATTCATACAGAGAATCATGATCTTTGTACCAAGACAGCATGCCCCGTAAAGGAAGGAAGTTTCGTTATCACACACTCGCAGAGTTTGCCAGCATTTACTCCACCTGTGAGTTATATAAATTTTAGATGTTCAGACATTCGTAAATCTCCTTATATCTTATATAAAGTATTTATATCTTACTTAAGGTTGTCAGTTTTGTCTCTACTTTTTTATCATTTTATGCTAGAGAAAGGTCTCCATGCTAGGATCAGCTGGAGAAACCTATATTTTTGGATTGCTAGAATTTTTAATTTGAATTTATTCGACCTTTAACTGCTACAAGTCAGTCTTGGCTTTAGTATAATGTTGTAGGGAATTGGTAACATTTGTCTATGAGAATGTTAAAGGTAGGATTAAGATATAAGATATTGATTAATCACTAAGGATCATCATGTTTACGACTTCCCATGTAATCTTCATTTGGTAATTCATTATCAGATTCTTTCTATTTCTGTTTTGTGTGAAGGGTGAATTCTTAGCACCAAAAGTTTGAAACCAATTCTCGTGTATGGTGTATCCTTCAGTTAAAAACACTTCCAGAATTAAGCATCTGTAAAGTCTAGTCAAGTTTTTCAGAGTGAAGGCTCAAGTGTGGAAAAATTGTTATACAAAAGAAAAGGTAGAAAGGTGAGATATAATATCTATTGGTTTTGTGGGTGTAATAAGAGGGACCAAGAAAAAAAAGATTTGGGGAGAAGGATCTTTGCACTACGATAAAGCAAAAAATTTTAGAACAATTTTTCAAATCATTCTGATTTTGGGTTGGTTGGTTGGTGTATCAGATTTTGTTATGCTTTGCTTTGTGTAGTCTCTTAGTTGTTCCGTTTGGTTGTCCTTTGGTATCTGTCTGTGCTTAATGTTCTATCTTTCTCCTTGTACAAGATTCTGGACCCTTTCAAAACCCTGCTTATCTAATAAAAAACAAGAGGGACCAAAGCCATTTAGATTCTGAAGGAAATTTTATCATAAAGACTGGACTTATCGTTTTCTATTTCTTTCAATGCTTATAATAACATGTATTGGCAAGTGGACCACCCTTGGGTTTTAAATCGGTAGGATAGGCTAGTTCTAATTATGCAGTAAGTCATGTCCTCACTTCTCTATACCCTCAGTGGGTTCGTTGTAAGATTTAGACATATGTTAATATATATTTCTTTAGAGACTTAAAATTCCAGCCTATAAGACAGACTAGACTTCAACTTGAGTCTCAAATTTCAGTATGTGCATAAACAATTCTAATATGAATCATAGCTTTCTTGTATGATTGAATGTTTTCTCTGGATAAATGTTTGATTTTTTTTGTCCCTGTTGCAGTATGACCCTGTAGATGGATTGTGCATGGCATTTCTTTTTCTCCCATGATAAGTGGATACTGGATGCCGCTCCAAATGACTAATAAACCTAACCTAATCTTGAATTGAATGGGGCAAGAAATTAAAATCTTTATCACAATTTCCAGGTCATTAATCTTTGCCTTTAAATGATGGTTGGCAGACCTTTACAAAATTTTAGATTCTCTCTGTAGCTGCCTTTTCAACATCAAAATGGCAGATGCAAATTCATAGTGATGGGGAGGGAGGATGGATTTTCCACGCAAGTTCAGGCTGCAATTTACAAAGATGCAATTGTGATGTATGCTTCCAGTTGAGTTTGGGGTGAGATCATAGTTTCAAATCTATTGCGAATTTTACTCCCATTTAGTTAAGTATTATAACCTTAATTCCTCTGATTAGCCCTCAAGGCAGAACCTGCTTACTGCAAGCATGGCATTTCCCTTCTGCGAAATTCTACTCTGATTTACCAGTTATCGGGTGTTTAGCTATTAATGCATCTTAGGGAACTGGAATGTTCACTGAAAACTTCTCATGGTTTTTTCAAGTTGTCAATGTCATTTGTCTTTTGGGAGCCAGTGTAGAAGTGAAAAGCAATCGATAAGGTTAACTGTTGGGTCCCTAAGCAAATGACGTGTTGTGCGCAAACTAGGTCTCCATGAACACGTGGTAGCTTTAAATTATTGGTGCACAATGATTAGGTCCACATTTTCACCATGTGAATCATATGATAACACTTTATGTAGCAGTAGTTTGACGCTCTGAGCTTGCAATCATATAAGTGATACCCTTGACCCTTGCAATCAATACCATATATATTTAATATGATATTAATAGATCAAAATAACTTTTAGTAATCAAGAATAAATATGTAACTGTTAAAATTAACTGAATTTTCTATTTGTACAATTAATAAAAGTGCAATTTTTTATTACGATCTAGTAACTAAATTAAAAATCAGAAAAATCAGAAAGTTAATATATATATATTTTTAAATTTTATCGATTTTTCTTTCTTCGTTGTGTTTTCATTAAAACGACTCAAGCAGGTAATTGTTTAGCTAGTCGCCCTTGCTTTTCTCGTTGGCTTGTTTGACCACCAGCACTTTGGTTTCTGCTTCTGATCACACCTACTTAACCTTTTGGGCCTACTGCTACCTACCACACAGTCAAACCCTTTGCCACTCATCTCGTCCATAGGAATTGCTGCAGCGGTTTCCTCCATGGGAAGAAATTTGTGAATGAAATGAAATGAGCTCCCAAGACCTTCAACACGTGACCAATGAACAAGCGACGAGTGTTTGCGTTGATAGAAGGATAGGATCCGTTCAATCGTCCTACATTGGTATGACACCGTGCTAGCGGTAGATACGCCAACTCTGGTCACTCCCTCTCATAGAGGGATTCAGCATAATAAAGTTGGATTTTTGGTTCAATTATCCAGCAACCTCTTTTTTTGCCTCTTAACCCTTTATCTGCTGCCCAAATTCCACCGCCATTGCACCACTGTACAAACATATTTTGTTGAAGGGGCAGGTCATACTTCATAGAATGATAAACGATGCAGTCTTTTTCATCGTTGATCAATAAAAAGAAATAGTCTATTTTGTAACCAGCTGTACACAAGATTGTGGAACAGTTTTTGAGATGGGGAAGCAATACAGAAATCTTTAGTTTTGAGCGTATCATCTATGCCACTCACAAATTGTTTCAGTTGTCTTCTTGGGTGTAATTTTATGCTACGTCGGCTCCCTCAACTCAGATTTTGAGACCCTGCTTATTATTTAGTTATATTTATTATTCAACCCAATATTATATTAATGCAAATCCTCCTAAACTTAATCTTAAAAAACTTCAATCGTGCAATATTTTTTTTGTTTTGTATAAACAAAACCGAGGAAAACAAATGAAATATTTTTCTATTTCATCAAACAATTTTTCTCTGGTCTTCTTGCAATGCAACTCTACTATTTTTTTGGTGTCTTAATTTTTATAAATCTAAGAAAGACAATTGTTTATAATTTTATATTTATATTATGTTGTTTAAATGTTAGATATTTTTTAAAAAATAAAATTTGTTCTTTAAATATAAATAAAATTTATTCATATTATTTAATTGTTTATTCTTTACTAAGTTAAAATTATTAATATTAGTTTAATTTACTTTTTTTCAAAGTAATGAAAATCTCCTCTAATTACTTGGAAAATCGTGTTAAAAATGTGTGTGTTTTATGAATGTCGTATTCAACCATATCCATATTGGAGGTCTTAAAAAATTGCCCTGTCCTTGTCCATGCAACTTTGATTAAATATGAAGGAATACTATAAATAAATAAATAATTTATAATTCTATAAAAAATATTTTAATAATTGTAGATAAGAAATTAATTAAATTTAAATATAAAGTAAATGTGTTATATAAATAAAAACTTAATAACTTAGATTATTCATTTAAGCAAATGAATCTAAAGAAAATTGAAATAGATAAAAATATTAAAAACAAATAATAGTGGCCGTGTTAAGTTTGTGTAAGCCTCTGTGCAGGCCTTCATATACGATTGATTGTCGAATGGAATATTGAATGTGGTATGGCCTGACTAATGCCTTTCATGTATTTCTGGCTGCTTGCGCACTACTTGGGGCGGCAGGGCAATGCCGTGGCCATCTTGTCCGTGAACCCGTTTGGTCCTGCAATGGCACTCAAACACCAAGAACCCGATAGCATAGTAAATTTCCAATGGTACATGCTCTGTATGAATGTAACTGCAATGGTAAGAAGACAAATATGATTAATACTTTTTCGTTGAACAGGCCATATGAACTTCATAGCAAAACTCGACATCCTAATTTAAAAACTATGTACGAGCTTTATAAGAACTGATCTGAAATGGATAGGATAGTCATTCATGAGAACAAGATATCTTTCCAGAATCCACCAGTGAATTGGAGGGAAGGATGGCAAGAAATGGCGATAAACAACTAGTTGAGCACTAGTTTCCAAGAGATCATTCATTGGGAGTTCAATACCCAAATGACAGCATAGGTATTTGAGAATTGATGCACAAGTGTACATGTCAGAACGACTCCCTATGTTGGGGAGGAACGGGGAAGCTCTGATGAGTTTTTGACTTACTAACAGTGAGCATTATCATAGATTGGCATCAATATACACCCGATAAGCAGGCAAGTCTCAGTGTAGAAATTATGATTCACTCACATGAAATGGTTTGAAAATGGATATGGGGTACCCAAGGCACTTAACAATACTCAGGTTGAAATTCATCTTTTTGACCCCACAAATGCCCAGAAAACAGATGAACTGTGTTGTTTATAATTTAGTTGTATGATATTTGAATGAGCCAAACTTTGATATGCAGAAACTGGACACTCCAATCAATTGTCCCACTAATTTTCAGCCACTTTTTCTGCTATTTTAACCCCTTAGATGATATCCACCGTTTAACTTATCAGGATGGCATCCACACATTGGCTTGCAGCTTTTTCCATTTAAATGATGGATTTATTTGCTAATCAGTAGGTTTGTATTTTTACCAATGTCTTTGTTTAGCATCTGGTGGATTTTTACCTGCAACTGGTAGATACGACACTCCAAGGAATTAGAACAATCATCCGTGGTACCCAAAATATAAGGAGTCAATAGAGCACAAGAAGACACTAGTAAACTAAGGAATAGAAATCTAAGTACCTCTAAAAGCCATGTATACACCTTACTTAAAGGACTAGGGGTACTGATTCATTTATTTGGAGCTGGATTAAGGACCAAAAGATTTGTGCAGAGCACAAGTTCAAGTGAGAGTTAAGAGCAACGTCTCCATGCTCTTGTGAGGCCATACATCCTTGTAAGACACGTTTTACATCTGCTTGTTGACAGGGAATAAAGTTGAGAGCCTTTTTTGTGGTGTTTTCATAAGCATTGGTTCCATATGTATATGTTTCCTCTGCATTTGTTTTCCATTTCTCGAACTGCAAGAATGAAATTTGTTTTGGCCGCATATTAGTAGCTATGCTTTTCCAGCATATGTATGTTTATATTGTGTTATTGAATTAGCAACAGCCATAGGCCATGCAATTACAGATGAATTTCCTGACAATAGTCTGCATCCTAATTTATTATCTTTCTCAGGTTCTATATTGCATTTGACACTATCATATAATGAAGCTATAAGGGAGTGTTCTGCCTCCACCTCGTGAACAATGCTGAAAGATATCTTGATAGAGATGTTCTACTAGGTTTTCTCGATAGGCTGTATTGTTTCTTGATCAGCATCTTTGCTGTTTTTTTTCTTGCATGTACTTAACATGTGGGTTTGCCTATTGTATATTATCAGTAGCAGCTTTTCTTCCTACATTTGAATATAATTTCTTTTTAAAGTTTTTACTGAACATCATGAGCATCATAGCTAAATCATGAAGTTTCTATCTTTGTTAGCCCCTTATATGAGAACTTTATCGTGGTTACATCTGTTAAGATCACCATTCCAGTTGAATTTCTAATATATCCTATTGTTTGACATTGTACAGGGTTCCTACAGGCTCAGGGTAAAGTTGACAGATACTGATAACAAGCTGTTGACATGTGTTTATGTCCAATTCAACATTGTTCGCAATAGCATCATTTCAGCCATCGAAGATACAGCAAATTCAGGAGAGAAACGTTATTCGTAATAGCATCATTTCAGCCATTGAAGATACAGCAAATTGTGGAGTGCTGCAAAGAACTTGATTGCTGATTCTGAGTCTTAATACGAAATTTCAGATTGTGGCGAATCTTTATTGTAGTTAGTCATTTGTTTGGCTTGGATCGCTGTATTTTAGTCAAGATGTACATAGGCTAGGAACAGTTTTCCATTGCATTCGTTCCTTTTTGCATGATATCATACTTCCAACCATAATGGTTCTAGGAATGTGTGGGCAACTGTTGGTGTTTATAACTATATTGTATAACTTTTAAATTGAAAAGAATGTAAGAATTTTGTGTTGACTGCGGTAATGGCTGTAGGTGAAGAATAATAAAATTGCTCAAATGTGACATTTGTAAGAGAATGGAAAATCAAGATGGTCAAACATGCCTAGAATCACAACTCGTTGCTTTTCCTGATTTCTGTCATCCTTACTCTCGTTGGCATTTCTGCTGCACAAGTAAATTTTCATAGATACCCCCGACACTTTAATCCAAAAAGAGAAAGGCAGTTATTAGACGTCTTGTCCTAGATAATCAAAATCAAATTGCTATCAGACTTCCTTAAATACCTCATTGTTGATTTCGTACTGATAATTGTTTATAGAACAAAAATTACATGCTTTTACAGAATGTGCAAGTTTGACCGCATACAACTATAGAATAAAAGCATATGGGGGCAGAAGTATTCATTTTTCTATCAATGGGAAAGTGTGTGATTGCATACGGTTGTAGGAGAGCATATAGCTGCAGAATGGCAACATAAAACTGTATCCCTTTTTTATATCGAGGGGCTAATCTGACTGCATATAATTGTAGAATGAGAGCATGCAAATTTGGTAATATGATGAAACAAAACAATACGATGTGAAAGAAACACATGTAGAAAATAGTTGGAAATATGTTTAATGTTGATAACAAGAATTGCAGGTATTTTGGAGGCAACTTCTTTGAGAGCAAAGATCAATTTATATAAAATGATTTTAAGATAATATTTGCTTTATTACTAAATATAAGAAAATAAAAAGGGTAGTAACATAAATTTTCAAAGCAATAGTGGAATCTTTTACTTTGTTTATTCCTTTCTCTTTCGATTGAGCTGAGGTAGAGTTGCATCAAATGCTCCACTTGATGTGCTCATTTTGATTTATGTAATGTTGTTGCTTATGAAACCAACAACATGATGGTAGGATTGAGATGATGAGAGATCAAATGAATAGGGTAATGGAAGATTAAATAAAAAATGGAGCAGCATAAGATTATGATAAGAGTGGATGTTGAAATGGGATGAGAGACCTCCAATTTATATTTTATAATTTTTTTAAAGGAAATCAATGGCCAAGATACATTGGTTAATGGATGGTTGAAATTGATTGAGGATTAGGTTTTAGATTGATGTTTAACCTTGTAACAAGGGTCACAAGAGGGATGAAGGTGTAAAAAGTAGGTTTGATTTTTGGATGTACACATGTGTAAGCATAAAGGGTGGAGGAATACTTCTCACATTATAACATGTTTAGATTGTGATTCATGTGAAAAGGTTTAATGACTAAGATTAAATGGACAAGGATTGAAGATTATGAGTTAAATAATATGGGAAATAATAATGGAGATTAATTAGTATAAATCAATTAATTTGGGGGATAAATTTTAGTCTTAATTGATTAAAAGTGAAGGATAAAGGTAAAGGATGAATTAAATATATAATAAACATTCATTTAATTGGTTAGAATGGGGTAAAGTCTAGTATGGTCGGGTATGAAAAAATTTAAGTGTCTATGCTTACAATATTAATATAAAGTATTCACAAAGAGTGACTTACAAGGTAGAACCAATGTGGTGATGAATGCAAAATTAATTATAAGATAATATAATATTAACTTAATAATTATAACATGACTATTACAATGGACAAAATAGTAAAGGGTTAGGACATAAGGGTTCTAACATGTGCTTTCTTTCAGAGAGTTGTTCATGTATGCACAAAAATGGGCACATTGTGCTACAAAGTGGACACATGTAAAGAAGTAGAGATAAAAGTACAAAGTCGTGTCACTTTTATAAAGGAAACAACCAACATTGATCCAGCTTTCAAACTTGAACCACTAAAAAGTGGAATATACGGTTTGAATTTTGAAATGATGTAAACTAATCAAATATGTATTTTTTAGTATATTTTGTATTTGTATTTTTTTGAAAAAAAATAAAAATTATTTGAATATAGTTTTTTATAAATTGACACTATAATTTAGTTGTTGATAAAATGTTGAAAAATGAAGTTACTTGAAACTTAGTGCATGGATATATTTTCTTTCAATTTTGATAAATATATATTTTTAAATAAATATTAAAATATGTGTACTAAAACATATTTGTTTCCATTTGACATCAATTTTCATATTACCTATTTATTTAAAATAAAAATATATATACCATCTTGATATAGATTTTTTTATCTAGTGATATTTTTTTTCAATTTTTTTAATAAGTTTTAGTATTTTTTTTCACATACTAATCAATCTAATATTTTGTGTTGATAATCTACTTTTAGTTTTTTAGTAAAAATTAAAAATAAAATATAAATAATAATTAAACTATTAGAATATATATTTTTGAAAACTACACTTAGAGATCTACAAAATGGTATTTTTATATTTTAAAAAATATGTTTTTTACATTAATAGAAGTTGAAACATCGAGTTTTTCATTTTATTATTTTAGTAAATTAGTCTCAAAGTGGTGTTACATATGCATTTAGCCAACAATTTTAGTTGGAAAAGTTGTGGACATATCTAACTTAGCTAAAATGAATCTTACTAGATCATATGTTTGACCAAAATTGATTTTCAGTTAGAATCACTTGTGTTGATAAGTTTGTCGAATGTGTGACACAACTTTGTACTTTTACCCATAGACGATTGGTATGGAAAATATTGTATTGACTACTTTAATTGAAAGATGAGTTATCAATGAAGAACGGATGACTTCCAAGAGAAAAGACCCTTAATTTAATTGCTAAACATGTATATAAAGAAAAGGACATGTCAAATGAACAATAGAAAATTGTAGAAAATCGTAGAAAAGATTAATAACCAATTTTTTTTATTAAAATTAGCTTTTCCCATAACACTACCAAGCCAATTGGGGAAAAATGACATCCTTTGACCAACATTGACATAAATGGTGAAGATCATAACACTAGATAGAAATAATGTTAATATAAACCTAGGAATCAAGATCAACTACCACTTTTATGCCAATATTGTTTAGGATGGGTGTTTAATCATCATAGGATACAAAATCGTTGACTCATGTAATGTCATGTTAAAATGGATACTTATAGTGCTCAAGGCTTGAACTAGGAAAATTGTCACTAAAGCTAGTGGAGAGATTCCTAAGTAACCTCATTTAGTTGTAGTCCTCACCACTAAACTAGAGTTTATGTAATGATGCAATTATGGAATGAGTGTGATTGCTTGTCAAAAATAGCCTTTGGTTTGAAGATGATAAATATTTATTCATCAAATTTAGAAAGTGGATAAAGTGTGAACATGTTGGTCAAGGATCTTCCTCGTTAAAATGGATACTTATAGTGCTCAAGGCTTGAACTAGGAAAACTCACTAAAGCTAGTGGAGAGGTTCCTAAGTAACCTCATTTAGTTGTAGTCCTCGCCACTAAACTAGAGCTTATGTAATGATGCAATTATGGAATGAGCGTGATTGTTTGTCCAAAATAGCCTTTGGTTTAAACATGATAAATATTTATTCATCAAATTTAGAAAGTGGATAAAGTGTGAACATGTTGGTCAAGGATCTTCTTTGGACATGAAACAGGGAAAGTGTGATATATCTTAGACGATGAAGGAAGATCTAACTAGTAGGCCCCCTCACCCTCTCATTGTAGTATCTTAAGGGGTCCATATAACTTGGGTGCCTTCTTTTGTCTATCAAAAAAATTGGGGGATGTTTGTTTGTATGGATAAAGATGTAGGAAAACCTTCTCCTTGGTAATGAATGCATACTTAGAATGATGTTGATTGGCTTGTTATTTCTTTCAAGATCTAATCCAAGGCCAATTTTCCCTCAAGAGTTTGGAGAAAAGGTGCATGGGTGTTGAGAGTGGAGTCAATACTTTGCATTGTGAAACTACTAACAAGTAGGTAGCAAGAGATCGTGGAGGTTGGCCATACACATCTTCATAGGGCATTATCCTAGTGGAAGAATAATAGGTGTTGTACCACCATTCTAAAGGGGGCAACCACTTAACCTAGTGAGTCTATTCTTCATAAGTGAAGCAATGTAAATAAGTATCCCAATATTTATTGACTATTTATTTCTAACTAGTAGTTTGCAAGCGATATGTCGAGCTCATCTTTACTTGTGTTCCTTGTTGCTTGAATGGTTCTTGCAAAAAGATATTGGTCAAGATGGGATCATGGTCATAGAAAATGCAAGCAAGCATGCCATGGAGGCAAAAAATTCAATCAAGGAAGACTAGGGCAATAGTAGATGGGCAATACATATGGGCCAAGGAACAAAAGTGGCATATTGGAGTGACGATCAAGCTCCATAAGAATAACTAATTTGCCACCTAACTTAGGCAATCCTTCAATAAAATCCTTGAAATGTTTGGCTATATTGCATAGAATTAACAATTGTAGAATGCTTGGAATTAGGATAGTTTCCCCCTTTTGTCATTGTCATGTATCACATTTGACAAGAAGCTTTTTTGTCATTATTTTGCACCAACCCAAAGGAAAGAGTATTTTATTGTTTCATGTCTTCAGGAACCCAAAATGACCTTTAGAAGGAGGCATATGTAACTCCTATAATTGTGAGGCCTAAAAAGAAAAAATTGTCTAAAGAGCGATTTTCCCTTTGTAATATAAGTAGTTACCTTCTCAAGTGTATCAATGCTTTATTGCATAATTATTTGTTAGTTGTTAAATTTGTACATCTTATTGCCATTCTTGTTGGACAATTCTTAATTAATCTCAAGTTAGAAAGGATAAAGCAAATAAGGTTCTTTGGTCATCATTTTTTTAGGAAAGGGCATTGACCATCACATTCTCCTTCCCTGCTAAATAATTTCATAGTCATAGTCTAATTATTTGGTGATCCACTTTTGTTTTTATATAAACGTTTTGCCCCACTAGATATGGCTTCTTTTCTTGAATACATGAAAAATGACTAACTTATCATAAGTTGATTTGGCAAGATTTTTCGTAATTAATGTCACACTAATAAAAGCTAGTGGGAATCCCACTTGCATTAAGACAATCCCAATAACATTTCTTGAAGCATCACTTTTAGTGGTAAAAGGATTGAAAAACTTTCATAGCCCAAGTAATAGCATATTGCACATAGCATGATAGAGGAAATAAAAAACAATCTTTGTCAATTGTGACCACATAAAAGCATTTTTCTTTAATGATGGTTAATGGAGCAACAATTGAATTGTATCCTTCAAAAAATATACTATAATACCTAGTGAGACCCAAGAATCCTCAAAATTTGAGAGTTTGGGGTTTTAACCAATTCTTCATATCTTCATTTTTTTAGAGTTGACTTTAATTATTGTCAAGACAATATGTCCTAGACATTCGACCTATGTTTGGCCAAAAAACAATTATAATTTTTTGCACACAATTGGTTGCTAGAAAGAAGTTGGAATGTTTTCTTAAGGTGAAGGAGGTGTTCTTCCCAAATTTTGTTCTAGAAAAGAATATTATTAAAGAATGCTAGAATGAATAAATGAATATATAGCTAAAAAAATGGGTTCATCATGTATACACCTAAATTTCACCACCTTTTATCATCAATTCTACATTCATTCTAGCTAGTTTCCTCTAACATCACTACATTAATTAATTAATTAATTGTACCATGTCATCACATTCCATTAAAGCTAATTGATTATCATTGATTAGTTAGTTAATTTATTTTTAATTAATTAATTACAATCTTTATTCACTAATTTCATTTCACAATTAATTAATAATTTATCATTATTAATTAATTAATCAATTTCCAAAAAAATTCATTTACACGTATTTGATTAATTATGTAGATAATTGATTAATTATCCTCTCACAAATTCCATAAATAAACTTCATGCATACATAATCAATTAATTATCTTCTCACATGCCATTTTCAAAAGTCAACTTCTTCCACTCATACAAATTTTTAACTCATTGACTTGTGCACGTGGATCCTTAACTGAAATAAATTGAATAAATTAAAGGTTGCGCAAGTTTTTTTTAAATCAAAATCAAGAAAATTAATTCAAGTTGCTAAATTAGGTCAACTAACCTCAACCATTCATCTTCTCATCCCAAAATCCATCTCTTCTTCCTTAATCCATCATATTTTACAAAAATCATTACGATGTAAGAATCTTGCATGAACATTTAAGCATCCACACTCTATCACAACATGAGAAAATCCACTTCAATGCTCTATTTGGGGTTTGGATGGTTTTAAATAACAATTTTTTTTATTTTATTTTTTTTAGTTTTACTCTAGTTTTTTGCATTACATTTTGGCATGCTTGGTGAGATTTTGTCCTTTGTCCTTGACCTTGGTTTCACAAGTAGAAGATTCTGTATTTTTCTTTTTTTAATTTAAATTCAAATTTCTTTGTCATGTGTTTCACACATCTTTAAGAAATGAAAATTTGGATTCGTTGGAAAGAGGACTTTGAGAGCTCTTCAAAAAGTGGTAATGTTGGGAATTAAACCCACCATTTTTGCTTGAGTTCTTTCCTTTTTATGTGTATAACCCTTTTTGACCCATTACTTATAATTGATATGAGGAAACCTATATGTGGGTCTTCATTTGTGACTTTTTCGTTGGTGTGGTTCTTTGTTGTCCCCTAAAAATCTATGTAAGTCTAATTATGAGGGCTTTGTGCTTGAATTCCTAAGTGTTTTCAATGTTTTTCAAAGTGACAAGATTTCAGAGTTTCCCTTGATGCCATGCCTTTCCACTCAACCTCAACTTCCAAGTTCATCGCCTTTAAAAGTTTTGAAGTCTTTCAGGTTGGACTAGTAGAGTTTCCCTTCCCAATGTGCCATTTACTTGTCAAACTTGATATCTTGATACCCTCTGAAAGTTTTCTAAGTCTATTTTTCAAAATTTCAGACTTCCCTCTCCCTTTATGCCTCTTATTAGAAGTCTAAATTTCCTTTATACTTATCGGCTTGTCAGAATTCCCTCCATCTTCCTACATTAAGGGATGAATTCCTCAATACTCATGATCCCCAAACCTCGAAAAGTAAAAGTGTTTGATGTCTCAAGTTCAAAGGTTGCTAAAATCTTTGATGTGAAAGAAAGTAGAAAACACTGAGCATTAGTGTTAGACCTATTGGAACTCTTTTTTTGGTAATATTTTCTTGTGTCTTGGCTCATGCTATGTTTTTGTTTATGTTTCGCCCCCATTCATGTTTACGAATTTTAACATTCATCATAAAACCATGAAATCCTAAGTATTCTATGTGTTATTATGTTATTTTTATATTGAATAAAGCAATAAGAAATTACAAGAATGAAACTATGAGAAGTCACTGAAGTACATAGTAACTAGCCACAAAGGCAACAACCACAACCAAAAATCCAACCATACATAGATAAATTACGAGTTGTATAACATATTTAACACAAAATAGACTATTCCATTGATGAGGAGGGTTTTGAGGACATCTCGATTAGGGAGGTGATCATGGACATGGTTGGGGACGAGGTTGAGGATGCATGGCAAGGACCCTAGACACAAATATAGGCACTGCAGGAATAGGTACATATGTTATAGGCTCAAGTAGCTCAGATGCCAAGGTTATAGGGATAGGTGCAAATTACAGTCAAGAGGGACATGGCAGTGATGAGGGCACATAGGGCTAACCAACAATGGATTGAGTTCATTGCTATAATGAGTGGACCTACCGCAAATCTTGCATAGACCTTGTATCAAGCCATCCAGAAAGCTCAATAATAGAGGGATTTATATGAGTGGGAAGTGCCAACAACTGACAAGGTATCGAGATTCTAGAGCCAAAGCCATACTAGATCACACTCACACAGGGCGCAGAGCAGTGTAGGTGTATCACAAAGGAGGTCATTGCCATATGACAGGCCTTCTGGATTAGGACATAGAGATGAGAGGACACCACCATCAGGACCATCCCCCTCAAGCGACAGGGGTAGCACAGGCTAGGCATGTTTTCACATGTTTAGACACATATTTTTTATCAAACATGTGAGTTCCATTTTTGACAACCATCTTGATATTGTATTATGACATATTATTTTTTTATATATATGTGAGATGCATGATTTTTGCGGCAACTATATCATGTGCATGATTTTATCTAGATGTTTCCCTATGTGATAGATGTATATGATGTGATGTTATGATATTCATTTTATGGTTATGTGATGTTTCTATATGCTATAAATGATGGATATATGATGTATGGTTTATGTTTATACATGTTTGTGGTATATGGATAGATATAGATGGTTTTATCTTATGTTTTGATGTATGCTATGACATATGGATGGATGCACATGATATGATGCCATGGATATGTAGGATGATACTATATGTTATGACATGTTTGTGCAATTCTTATGTGAATTATACTCCTATATGATGTAATGTGATGTATATTTTTGTATTTTTCGATGCAATATGGATGACCTAATATGTATATGATGATGATACCTATGATGTCCTAACATGATTATGTATGCAGGATGATAATACTAATGCATTTGTTTTTGTGTGTCACAACACGCCATCAAGATAACTGCAAGGGTGGACAGATGGAATGTTCACATAGAAAGAAGATTAGTAAACAACAAAGAAAAAGCAGATGGGATGAAATGGGATTGACATCTTGAGATCTTGTTGATAAATGATCGAGCCTTTATTTTTATTGCATGATTATCATCACAAAAAAAAATTATTGCAATGGATAAAGAACACCAAGATATGATATAGACCATGGTGTAATAGGTTATCCCTTGCAAAAACATACACACGATAGACAAGGAATACCCTAACTCTAACTAGTAACCATAGAACCTTGTCGGAATATGTGAGGAAGTAACCACAAAGCATGTTAGTCCTGATGTAAGAAAGCATTGGATGACCTTTCATTCGCATAGGATATTTTGATTATGACAAATGGAACCCCAATCACACACAAGGAACTTAGTTGTCCTAGGCATATTGCCAAGACAATGCACAAACAAAAATAAAAAAGAAAAAGGTCATGATCCATCATTGCTCCTCTCATCACTTGTGGACTTCTTCAAGGCGCATAGTAACATGACCAAAGATAAATCAACAAAAAGATAAGACAAATTGGACCAAGAGTCAACAACCATTTAGATCTTCTTGCCAACGATAAGTGTTTGTATGATCGAATTCTAGATAATGATAGCGTATGGTTTCAGGAATGAAAGCATGTCATATAAGATCGTGGATCCTAATGATGCAACATACTGTATAAGACAATTGATAGGATTGTGTCTGGTTTCAAGGATGACATACCTTTTATAAGACCAGGGATCTAATTTTGAGGATGCAACAACCTGTATAACACAAATGATAGCTGATGGATGAAGTTTGGTTTCAAAAATGAGGCATGCCATATAAGACTTGGGATCTAGTTTCGATGATGCAACATTTTATATAAGACTAGTTGATAGCTAATAGGGATCACTAATGTTGATAGACACCTGTGATTAGGAAATTGATCTATTTGGATTGAAAACTATTCAGATAGGTTGTCTGTTGTTTCAATATTTTGTAAGCTCAGTTCTCTGTCATATTTCGTGTTTGTGTTTGATCAAAGTGTCAATCTTAGGAAAGGACAGTTTATTGCAAGAAGCAGACAATGATGGATGGAGATCTTGTTACGAAAAACTCTAAGGGACTAACCTAATGCCTTGGAGGCTCATCGAAGATGGCCTTGCCTATGTAAAGTGCAGAGACAACATAGTTCGACTGACCTTGACAATGGATAGTTTATTGAAACATAGATAGTGATGGACCAACTATTTGTTATGAGAGAACCTAAGGGACTGACCTAAGCCTCAAGGGCTCATTGATGATGGCCTTCCCTATGTGAATTCATAGAGGCAACGCAGATCGACAACTTGGACTAACATCAACATTGTTTTTGACTTTTTTGATGTTTTCTAATTTTTTGGATTTCAATTTTTTTTTTTTTGGATTTTCTAATGTTTTGATTTTTTGGATTTTCTAATGTTTTGAATTTTTTTGGATTTTTAGAATATTTTGAATGCTAATACCATGTCCAGGATCCCATACGAAAACTTAAGTCAAGTATTTTCCCCCAATCGGGTATAGGACCAACTTATTATGGATGGGATTGGATGGGAAAAATTTATTATGGATGGATATGAAAGATGGAGGATGCTAAACATCAACAATTCTCAGGCCATGAGAAGGGTGACAAAGCTTGATTATGGATGCGGGTTTATTATGGAGTGAAGTGTGTGCGAGGGATCATGGATGGGGATGGAAAATCAGATGGAATGACAGTAGACAATGGAGCAAAGATTGACTACACATGGTGTTTGTTTGCCAGGTTTTCACCATGGTACTTATCCAAAGCGCCACCAAAGTGGTTTTCACTATTGGATGAATTATTTCTCTTTACTATTTTTTTATTGTTTTCTATTTTTTTGTTGGTGTCACCAAGACACCCGTTTGCCAAGTTTTCATCAAAGTGACAATGTTTTTCTTTTTTTAGTTTTTGATTTGTTTTGTATTTTTGTGGGATTCTCTGAAGACTAAGTATAGTACTTGCGAAGGTGCATGCGATTGATAGGCTCTATTAGTTGTTCACCTTTAGGAGTAGCAAGTTGGTAAGTACCAAACCCATATGTTGCAGTTATGATGTAAGGACCCAACCAATTAGGCTCAAACTTTATAGGCTTCTCTTGAATCATTTGATTCTTTGGATTTTCTCTCAAGACCAAGTCACCGATGTTAAAATGCCTTACCCAAACTCTCTTATTGTAATTGTGATGGAGACGATATTGATAGGCTTGTAAATGGACCAATGCATTATGTCATTTCTCATCTAGTAACTCTAGCTCATGCAATCAGGATACACAATATTCTTCATCGTCAATGAATTGTTGCATAGATACTCTCAAGGATGGTAACTCAACCCCAATGGGAAGAATGGATTCAGATCCAAAGACGAGGGAATATGGAGTAGCTCCTATGGGAGTACAGATGTTGGTTCAATAAGCCCACAAGGTGGGATTAAGTTGGATATTCCAATCACGACCAACGTTATCGACAGTCTTCTTTAGGATTTTAAGGATGGTTTTATTAGACGCCTCAGTTTGGTCATTTCCTTGGGAATAATATGGAGTGGCAAAGTGGTGATGGATATGGAATTTCTCGCACAACTCACAAACATCCTAATTTTTGAAAGGATGACCATTATCTATAATGATGGATTGGGGAACACCATACCGACATATGATGTAATTGAGGATGAACTTGGATATTTTCTTTTCAGTAATGTAGATGATCAGAATAGCTTCAATCCATTTCGTAAAGTACTTGGTTGTTGTAAGGATGAATTTATGACCATTGGCAGAGGCAGGGTGGATCTTTCCCACGAGGTCGAGTCCCCATTGAGAGAATGGCCACGGTGACATAATTGGATGACATTCTTGGGCAGGTGCATGCACAAGATCTCCATGTATCTGACATTGTCGACATTTCTTAACAAAATGACAGGCATCATGTTTCATAGTAGGCTAATAGTATCTCGTTCGCATGAGCTTCTTGGCTAAGGTAGGACCACTAGAGTGAGCTCTACATATACCATTGTGTACCTTGTGTAAAGTCATTTGTGCTTCGTCTAAATCGATACATCTAAGGAGAGTGCTCTCAAGGCTACGACGGTAAAGGGTATCACTGATGATGACATATTTAGAGGCTTGTCATATAAAGGTCTTGTGTTGGTTAGAAGACAATCCAAGAGGGATAATTTGGTCGTGTAGGTATTATAAAATTATTTATACCAAGGAGAATCAGGACCAACAATTTCACACACGAGCTCAGATTCAAGGATGTTGAATGCAGAGATCAATAGTTGTTCCACCAAGAACTCATACTATAGCACATTGTTAGGTATATCCAAGAGAGATCCTATCGTGGCCATTGCATCAGCTTCTTTGTTTTGAATTCTTGAAATCTGCTCAAAGATAATGACATTGAAAGACTCCTTGAAACTATCAACCATTCTCTTGTAGGGTGTGAGCTTTTCATCCTTTGTATCATAATCATCATTGACCTGACAGATAACTAATTGTGAATCGCCATAGACCTAGAGGTTCTTGATTTTCCATTTGATAAGCATTTGGAGTCCCGTGAGAAATGCTTCATAATCAGCCATATTATTGGTACAAGGGAATTCTATTTTGTATGACTTAGGTATTGAGTCCCCTTAAGATGTGATAAAGAGGACACCAGCTCTAGAACCATGATTTGTGAAATACCCATCAAAGTATAGTTTCCATGCAGTAGAAGTATCTACCGTGAAGATGGATTCATCAGGGAAATCAAACACTAAGAGAATGATTTTCTTTTTTTTGGAGCATCTGCAAGTTGGTCAGCTATCACTTGTCCTTTCATTGCTTTTAGATCAACGGACTCTATATCAAATTCACTCAAAATCATCACCCATTTTTCTAGTTGACCTGTTAGAGCTGCTTTAGTGAGTAGATATTTCAAGGGATCTATCTTTTCTACCAATTTTGTGTGGTGATTTAGCATGTGGTGTCGAAGCTTTTAAGTGGCAATGACAACTGCAAGGCACGCTCGTTCAATAGGACTATAGTTAAGCTCATACCTCACAAGTGTACGATTGATATAATAGATGGCTCGTTCTTTTCCTTCATCATTTTGTGCTAACAAGACTCCCAATGTTGATGGGGTTGTTGATATTTATAGTATTAGATGTCTTCCATCAACAAGTGGCATGAGGACAGGAGGAGTTAGCAAATAATCTTTGATTTTTTGAAAATCCTCTTGGCAACGATCAGTCCATACGAATGGGACTCCCTTACGAAGCAAGTGTTGGAATGATTGACATTTATTAGCTGAGTTATGAACCTTCAAATAGATTGTAGTTTTCCTTGTAGAGTACGTAACTGACTTATATTTGTTGGTGGAGGCATATCCATGATAGATTTTACTTTTGTAGTGTCAACCTCAATACCTCTACGAGAGACTATGTATCCTAGTAGCATTTTGGATTGTACCCCAAAGACACACTTTCTTTGATTTAATTTGACCTTGTACTCTTGCAACCTTTTGAAAATATTTTCTAACACTGCTAAGTGACTGTCTCTTGATATTGATTTGGCTTACAATTCATTAACATAGTCGTCCATGAGTGTGTGCATGTAGTCATGAAAAATTGTAGTCATAGCCCTTTGATATGTTGCTCTAGCGTTCTTAAGACCAAAAGGCATGACATTCCAACAATATGTACCCCAAGGACAAGAGAAATTTGTTTTATGTTGATCTTCAAGAGAAATTCTAATTTGATTATATCCTAAGAAACCATCCATGAGTGAAAGCATTTCATGCCCCGTTGTAAGGTATATTATGATGTCAATGTTTGGCAACGAGAATTCGTCTTTAGGAAAAGCTTTATTTAGATCTCTAAAATCTATGCAAACTCTGATTCCACCAGTTATTTTTGTTATAGGTACAAGATTTGAAATCCACTCTGCATAATCTATAGGTCAAATGAAACCAACATCAAGCAACTTCTTTAACTCTGCCTTCACTGCAAGTGTGATTTGGGGTGCATCTTTCTCAATTTTTGTTTGACAAGTTTTGTATTAGGAAACAATGGAAAATGATGCAAAACCAACTCAAATCCAACCTAGGCATATCAGCGTATGACCAAGAAAAATTATTTGTCTTTTTGAAAAGAAGCCAGTGAATTCAAGTTTTTCAATGGTTGTCAAAGATGTTGTGAAGTGCACGATTCTAGAACTATCCTTAGTACCAAGATTGATTTCTTCTGATTTTTCCACAAGCAATGGTGATCTCTCTTGATTTATGGGGATCATGTCCAACCCTCCATCCTTAGGCACCTCAAAGAGGTTTTCACCCTCGGATATGTCCTTTGTTTTTACTTTTTCATGGTCTAAAGGAACCTTTTGGTTTTCACCTAGAGACCTATTCTTTTTATTTTTCTCATTTTTGCAACTAGAGGGTGGAATAGATCCCCCAAAGTAAGCTACATTGTCAAGTTCTATGATGAATCCAACTTTATGATCCCACTTGGTATTCCATCTTGAAGTCCCATAAACATGGCTATTGCTTCATTGTTCTTGAATATGTCTAAGCTTGGAGGTCCTTGTTGACCCCAATCTATCAATTGCAAATAAACTAGAGGTAAATCACCATCAATATCATTATAGCTCAAGGATAAGGCAAATATGGTAAATACAGATGTATTGTCAGGATCCCAAAAGGTCTCAATCCAAGCTTGACAATCGGTATATTTAGTTTGAGAGGGGTATTGTTCAAGCTCATGAAAGGTTTCACCTAGGTCATAGTCACTGAAGGATTTTTTAGAACCCCATTCCCATTCATTGGAGTCTGTTTTGGTATTATAATCCTTAGATGTCTCGACGTCATTAGAAGCATTAACATTTTTATTCAAAGGTAACTTAGTACGAGGACTCACTTTTAATGGTGTATACCCTAACCCTTTGTTCTTTGGTAACTTAGGAGGAAATAGCGGCTCTGTCATTCCATTCTTGTGTAAGCCAAGATCACTATGCCCATCATAACCTTTTCATTTCAAGATCTCAAAGCTTTTTCCATATTGCTCCATTGGTATTTGTACAGGCTCAGTGTCCTCTTCATCCTTATAGATCCATGTAGAGATATCCTCGCCTATAGTCTCTTTACTTAGCTCACCCCACCTAGTGAAAGTAGTGGGAGGATTATGGATGACAATCTTAGGTTCCTTCTAGATAGGACGGAGTTTCCCACAAGATTTTAGTGATGTAAGTAACTAGCCAATGCAAAATGAACTCTAAATGTTATACTCTCCATGTCCTTGGTCCTGGATTTGGACTCCACCTTTGGGAATGGAAGTGGACGAAGTGGCGGGTGTGGATAATGAAGAAGGATCAATATAATGCGATGTAGTGGAGGGAGAGGCTTCTCGATTGATAAGCACTTGATGCTTAGAGGTTCCCTTCAGATTACTGCAATACTGGAAGGGGTTGGGGTCACCTGGTATGGTGATTTCAGTGTTGTTATAGGGAAAATTGAGGCATTTATGGTAGGTGGAAGGAACGACCCTCATGGCATGAATCCATGGGTGACCAAGTAGAAGGTTATATGGTATTTCTAGATCCAGGACTTCAAACGTTGTATTTTGAATAGTCGGTCCAACTCTCATGAGAAGTGTAATTACACCTTTAGAAGAATGCTTGGCATCATCATAAGACCTTATGATAATTTTCTTAGATATGTCTATACAAGCTTCAGAGAATCCCAATGTTGTAACCAATTTTAAAGTGCATATATTCAAACTTGCTCCACCATCTACCAAGATTCATCTAATTTTGTGTTTGTTTATGTATACCTCAAGGTGCAATGGATCATTATGGTTTGGTCTTTGTGTAGGGAAATCTTGTTCGGAAATGTGATGGGTGGTAGCCAAGTACCCTGCCATGGATTGAAATTGACTAACATTTAGGTATGTGGGGATAAAAGTCTCTTGCAAAGCTTTGTCCAAAATGGCTTTGTGCTCAGGAGATATACAAAGTAACTCAAGGATGGATATCTATGTGGGAGTCTTTCCTAGATGATCTAGGAGGTTATATTGAGTCTTTGGTTGTAGATTAGAATTGGCCCCTTGCAAGACCACTTTAGACCTTTGAGTTGTGATGGCACATTCTAGATTTTTCTTAATGGTAATGGTAGAGACATTATTGTCAAAAGTTTAGATGTTATTGACGGTATACTCATATGAGATGTCGGTATAATTGGCTTGGTTACCTGTATTGGTCCCTGAACCAAAGGCTTTTCCCAACCCATGGTCTTGTAAGGGACTTTTGAAAAATGGTACGATCAACATTCGTCTTCCCTTGTGAATTATATATGGATATGTCACCTTGGTCAATGAGATATTGGATAGTGTCCTTAAGTTTCCAACATGACAATGTATTATGTCCTTTTGTGCGATGGTACTCACAAAAATCGTTATCATTCCACCAATTTGGTTTGAAAAGTCCTAGTTGACAGTGTTTGATTTTTTAGAGTTGAATGACATTGGATTGCAATAGCTTTTTCAAAACTGGTTCAATGGATTCCCCTAGGAGTGTATATGTTTGTTTTGGTATGTTTGGTTGTGGGGGACCTCATCGTTGTTGATTGTTTTGGAGTTCATGGATTGGTTTTGGCTTGTTGGTTGATTGTTTGATGTGGATGGACCTTTAAGATGAATGGTGAGGTGAACTTTATTAACCACTTTAGCATCAACTACCCCATCATTAGTGACATTCTTGTTTCGGGACCAAAATTTGTTTTTTTCATTGGGATTGTTTTGGTTTTTTGTGAAGGTTTTGATTTATCCTTGTGCAACAAGTTCCCTCTCAATGGAAACACCTTTCTCAACAACCTCTTCAAAAGTATTGCAGCAATGTATTTGCAGTTGATACATTAGTTCCTTGTTTACATTCTCCACAAGCATGTGTACCAATTGTTTCTTAGGGATATCACATGGACATTTACTAGCCATAATTTTGTATCTCTAGAGGAAAGATATAAATGTTTCTCCCTCTTTTTGTTTGGTTGTAGCTAATTTTGCAAGAATGATGTCACTTTCAATATTGTAGGAGAAGTGTGTGACAAACTTATCGGCTAGTTCATTCCATGTTCTTATCCCCAGAGGTAAATGTGCAAGCCACTCTAGAGCTTGCCCCGAAATGCTACGTGGGAATAATCTCATTAAGTGTGCATGCTCAAAAGCAATGTCCATGTAGGCAGTATGAAATTCTCTCACATGTTCTATTGGATCTCCCTTTCCCTTATATTTGTTGAAGTTTGGGGTGTTGAAATATTGAGGGAAAGGTGGCACATGTATATGCTTCAATCAAAAGGATAAGGACATAGTTCTTCCATGGAGTATGTTTTCTTTGTTCCACTCACTTGAATATTGGAGACTTGTCATTGTAATGCTTGCAATTTTTTTGTCAATGTATCCATGGGTGATAGTGATGTGTATATTGTGTTTGCAACTGCATTGGTGTATTGATGTCTCGTGTTTGTTGTAAGTGGAGATGCACTTTGATAACCAAAATTTGGAGTGGGTACATTGGCATTTGGGTCAAATGTGTTATATGATGGAAACAGGGTTTGGTTTTGGAAATTGGGTGTAGGTGTAGCATGATGTTGAAGTGGGTTTTGGTTGGTTTGTTGGAAATGTGATGTGAATGTTCGATTTGGATTGATGTTTTGTTGCGGAGTATTTCGATTGCTTTGTTGGAAATGGAAGGTGAACATGGTATTGGTATTGGTGTGGTGTTGAGGTGGGTTTTGACTCATTTGTTGGTATTGTGGTGTGAAGTTGGGGTTTGGGTTAATGTTATGTTGAAGTGGAGGTGGATTGGTGTTCAAAGTTGACCCAAAAGACATGCTTGTTTTTGGTGTGGTGTTAATCATTTGGGGTTGTGTTCTTGATGTGGCAATGTGAATCCTTCATGTATTGTTTGGTTGGTTTGGATTTGTGATGTTTTGACCCATGGAGATGGTGTTGGTTGGTGGTATGGCACCTTGGGAGCCAAAATGATTTCCAAAATTCATGCCCATTGTGTTAGATGTTGTAGCAAATGGATTGGAAAATGAGGGACTTGGTCCTTGAGATGTTGGATTTGTTCTTTTGGTCCCAAATGTTGGGGTAGGGGGTATTTTTTTAGTTGTCGTGTTATGTGTAGTTCCCCCAAGTGGCATACTAGTGTGCATTTGTTGCGAAGTGGAATGATCTAGTGAAAATGTGTTATGTCCTTGTGTTTGAGTTTGTGTTATCCCTTCTACAATTGTGGAAGTGTCAAAACCAAAGGGAAGTTTGGACCCATTTTGAGTGAGTGCCAAAAAGTATCTATCGGGATCTGCTTTGACAAGCTCTTCTATGATACACAATATCTTAGGATCTTGGGAAGCACTTTCAATTTATTTTGGGGTTAGATGTTGTTCAACTTCATGTATGGTAAGATTGGAAAATGGGTTTGGAATTTGAGGTTGTGACGTTGAGGGTTGGTTTGAAGATGACCCAAAGTTCATGGTGCTAGTTGGATTAAAGTTGGGGTCACTTGTGGAATCCATGTATGTTTGTTTCCTTTGTGACCTAGTGAAGACCATATAAGACTTGTGACTTGTGGATTTTGAGACTTTTGGAATGAATGCAACTAAGGATGAGAACACAAGATGACAATGACACTATACTATGTTTTTGGATTGTTTGGATATAAGGGTGCAAAATGGTAATGCAACTATGACCAAGCTTGGTGTGCAAGGTGATAATGAAGGTATGACTATGTTTGGAATGCAAAAATGACAATGAGAGTATGACTATGCTTAAGGGTGTTGTATATGCAACTTTGAACCTTAAAAAGGGGATGCTTGGCAAACTACGATAAACAAAGGTAACAAATCTAAATGCCAAGACCTCAAGAGGATAAGAACCAATATGAATGATGATTGGATAAAAGGTGAACCTAGACTAGAAACATGAGTTCTAAGCCCAACCTAAGGATAAGATAGATGAAATATGATAAGGTCAAGACACTCAAATATCTAACTATGGTCTGATCAATTATTTGATAAGCCTCCCAATCTCAAGACTTGAAGATGGTAATGGATAGACAAGATAAGCTAACAAATGTAAACTAGGATATGCAAGATAAGGCTAAGGCCAATGGTAAAATGCAATGGATGGACTAAACAAGTCACAAGTCTGATGGTACAGTCACTATCTAATAGGAAACTAGAATTTGGATACACATGTATTTCCCCAAAAAAAATGAAATTGATAGATGCAGTGTGCAACGTTACAGATGTGATGTAGTTCCAATCAATTGTGGCTCAGTATAAGTCAATTGCAATGCACAGGAAAATGCAAGTTTCTGGCTTCCTAGGGTTTCTAATGGATGCGACATTATTTTTGAAAATTGTGGCGTTCTGTGTATAGTTGTGGTTTTCTATTTTTCGGTCTCAAATTGATGCTTTCTAAATGGTTTTTCATTTTGGGCAATTTCCAGATTTGATCATAAAGCACAACGAACACTCAGAAGATAGATTTGGTTGTGTTTGACTCTTTGACTTCTTGGTAAGCAAGTATTTTGCAAGTTTTCTTCCACAAAAATCAATAGGCCTTGGTTCACAAGTAATATAAGCAAGCACAACCTACCTAGTAGTAATAGGGTTATCTACTAAAGTGGGCTTACCTCACCCTTTCGAGTGATTAAATCCGAGTATGAGGAGTGGGTGAAGCTAGAGTATGCTAAGGTCATGTACCACCTTAACACCTCTCACCTTGAAAGGATGAAATCCAAACAAGGAACCGTGCCACCTCAACCAAGCACCAAACATGGTAAGTAACTTCTCGTGACAATGCTATCACGATGCACCAACAATAGTAGATGGCCAAAAAGAGTCTTAGGCTTCTAAAACAATGGTTCTTACTCTCGTGTGAACTTCAAAAAACACCATGTTCTAGTAGCAATGGAAGACCGAAGTCTCTAACCCTCGTTTGGAATCACTCAAGACCGTAGGGCCCACCCCTTAGGGCTCAAATGGATTATGCTTAGCTTTTGGTTTTTGCACTTTTTTATAGCGTATTGGAGGTATATACGTTGGGGGTTGTTCCCAGGGGTGAAACTCCACTGGCAGGCCCACCCTACTCAAAAAGAAAAATGGAAGGCTTGTGCAATGCTCTTTCTCATCACCTAGGAATCACACGTAGCATAAGGGGAGAGGATACTTAAGACTATGTTGTGACACTATTTTTCATCACCCAAGAATCACACGTAGTGTAAAGGGAGAGGATAATTTAGCTAAACACGACTTCGGTAATAACACATGCGTGTAAGTGCACAAAACACAAAAGGCACTTATTCTTTTTAAGCACCGATTCCAAATGTTCCTAATTTAGAAATCACACATACAATGAAACCCTACAAGAAATTGGATTAGTAGTTTAGATCAAAAGGTCTTCTCCCAACAATTGCCACAAGCTAGTAATCAGATATCAATAACAAAAAATCCATGTCCTAATGAATGCAAAAAGCAAAATGAAAATCTCATATTTATACCCTCTTTTTGCTATGACAGTCAAATGTGGTGTACAAAGGCTCAAATGTGGCGTTTGGATTCGTCATGGGATGAAACAAATGCATCTTATAGAATGATGGTTGCGGCCCTAGGAATGGTGACTACGACATAGAAACTAACGATTGTGGTGTTCTAGAGTACGATTACAACGCATAAACTTGTGGCTATAAAAACACAAAGATCTGACAAAAAAGAACAAATCTAATGATGCAAATGATATAAGCAAATTGTTAAAATGTAAGAGAAATAACTAGAAGCCAATAAATTGATCTGAGACAACAATGATTGGATGAATTTGAGATTTGCAAGATAATAGTTAGATGTGTCGTTATAGGCGACAGATTCGGTGTGGTAGACCTCGCATGTGTCACGTTGTACAACGATTGTGGCATTTGAAGGCTCAATTACGTCATTGCACTCGATGATTGCATCACACACCTAAAACTCAAAATTTTCTTAAAAATTTCACAAAGTTCAATTAGTTCACGTTAGGTTCACCAAATGTAGATCAGGTAAAATTTGGGGGAAAGCGCATGAATCAATGATAGCAACCACAAAACTATCTAATTCAAGCCATGAAGACCCTAATCTAACAATGAATCACAAATGAGAATAGAAATCACAATAATGAAGCAATAAACCTCAATTCCTATGCCATAATTGAATCACCTCCATTGCTCTTCTCCATTTTGATTTGTTTGTTCTTAGATTTGTAGTATGCAATTTATATGATAAGCTTGATGTTGACAATTGATAGCTAGATCTTGAGATAGCAAAATTTCAATGACTATAGTTTGGGTTGGAATGAAGGTGATAGCTTGCTTTTATAGAAATCCCAATTCAAATGAAGGGTGAGGATTGAATGATGAGGTATGGCAATAGATGAATGAGATTAATTGAGAAGAAAAGAGATAAGGACGGGAAGAAAGGACCAACACTCAAGAAATTAATTGAGATTTAGGGCTTAGCTAAGAAGAAATAAATTAAATAATGACAATTATTTAATTTAGGAGAGGGAAAATGAATAATTAAATAATTAAAAATAATTATTTAATTATAGAAGAAAAGTGGAGTGGGAAATATTAAATAATTGAAAATAATTATTTAACAAAAGATGTAGGGAAAATGATAAATAATTAAATAAATAAAATTTATTTAATTATAGAGGGAAAAAGCTAATGAATAATTAAATAATACAATTATTATTTAATTATAGAAGACAAATGGAAATAAATAATTAAATAAATAAGAATTTATTTAATTATGAAGGGAAAAAGGGAAATTAGAGACACAATTTAAATAAATTGGCATTTATTTAAATTAATCAAAAGAAGAATAAAGATAAAGTGAATTAATTAAATAATTACAAATTATTTAATTAATAGAAGTAGATGACTTTAAGAAATAATTATATAATTAAAATTATTTAATTAATAGAAGCATATAACTTTAGGAAGTAATTAAATAATTAAAATTATTTAATTATACAATACCATATGAATGTGCTAGATGTCCATCATCCTACGCCATTTCAAGATCAATGGTTATTATTCAAAATTGAGAAATGGCTACTTACGAACAAGTTTCATCCGTACAAACCATTAATGCAACAATTAAGGCACAACAAGCATTGTTTTAAATCAATTGAAGATTTTTCATATCATTATATTCAAAATATTCCTGAGTTATGGTGCAAGAAGTTTGAGTTGCTAGAAAAGTTGTGTGGTTGAGGATTTAGGGTTTATGAGCAAATTCACTGGTAAGTCATTTGGTTACATCCAAAAGCTTGTGATAGTTCTTAAATTGCTTATAATTGCTAATTAAGGTTTTTTTAGAAGTTCTTTGCACTTTCTTATCAATATTTTAAAGGAGGTCAAAACCCTAGGTTGTTTAGAACCGAAACTAAACCCCCTTTTGTTTGAGAAATACTAAAAAATGAGTGTATATAGTACTAAGTCTATAGGGGTTAAAAGGTTTCTCGAGGATGACCTGATGAAACAAATTCCTAGATCCACTAAATGAGCAAAGCATTGTCAAGGCACTGGGGTTTTAATAGACAAAATTATTGACAAGGCCAACCAGGTTAGAGATGCCATTATTCCTCAACAAGGGTGAAACTTTTTTAATATAGCTACAAAAGAAGTCAGTCTAATAGACATATCAAATTTGTGGGGTTAAGACAGGAAAATTAGTGGTCCCAATTTTTTTCATAAATTTTGATATAATTAAGGCTATAGTATAAAATTATGATGTTGAGGGCAAAGCTATCAAAAGAAGTAAAGGAGCACCATTCCTGGAAATAAATTGTCATTTCATTGTGGAGGTTTTTAACCTAAATGTCACAACCAATGTGACTACTAATTTTGGAGCTCTAAACAAAGAATTTGCTTAGGATAAGCATAGTTTCAGAGTAATGTGGTTGCCTCAGCATAGGAGAAGAGGACTAGATAGAAAAATGGTCAAATTTTCTAAGGATGAAGCAAAGCCCTTTGATTATGATATTTTTGAGGATTACTTCATCAACACATACTTTGCTCTATGTCAAGTGTTAGGTGAGGATTACAAAGTACAAATGCATGTTTACATGATGATGCTAGTTGTTGATGTACGACACCGAGGTTTGAACAGAAGCTTTGATTATGCTTCACATATTGCTAAGAATATTCATAAGCAATTGAAAGCCATGAAAGATCCTAAGGTTGGTCTATACTTTAAATGGTATTCTCTGTTATGCCACTTATTATTGTACAATGAGATAAAAATTTGGAATAAACCTATGAAATTGAGAATGACAGATGTCAATAGTGTCCAGTTCTTTGTCCAAATGTGGACATATTTGTGGGATTCTCATTGCTCCTCTTTTGATTATATGGTATTTGAGAATGTGTTTGTACAAGGTGTTTTGAAAAATTTAGGCCTTCAATATAAGCAAAGATTATCAGTGAAGATAACCAAGTTCCTTAGGCCTTTGGAGCTGGACCCTACAAAGGAGATTGATCACAATTGGTGTGATCGGTACTTGCATTTCAATTGTATGGTGATTAGGGTCTATGGCTCTCCAGTCCAACCCCATTTTCTACCAAAATATGTGTTTGATAGGATTGCTTTTATAGAAATAATGTGGCAATTAAATGAATCAAACAAGTTTCACGTCAAGTTAGTTAAAAAGGGTTCTCTCATTCCTGTTGGAATGCACTTTTTCAGATTTCAACATCACATCTAAGGAAGGTTTGGAGGTATTACCTTCTTTTTTGCAAGCTCACATAATGAAGGTAGATGTAAGAAATTGTGACCCTGGGCATTATATAAACAAAATCAGATTAATGCTAAAAGGTCACCATATTATGACAAGTTTAATGCTTCAGATGATATAAGAAATTTCCTTTTAGAGGAACAAGTCAAGTAAATGAAGAACTAGATCAAATTTGGGCAGTTAGAGGAAAGAAAGAAAAAGGAAAACCCATCCTTTTCCTGATATTATAGATCTATTTGACAAAATGACAAAGTTATTAGATAACTTTGATAATATTGTGTACCGAGAAAAACCTATTGTTGAGGAGAGGCCCATTGAAAAGGGAGTTGAACATTCAATTCAACAAGGAGCTATGTCATCGTAGGTATTGGTACATCATGTAGCAAACATTCAATTCAATAAGGAGCTATGTCATCATAGGTATTGGTACATCATGTATCAACTCTTGAAATACCAAGTGGTGTTCAACCTTTAGTGGGCTATTCTATTGGTACTAAGGATGTTGGGGAGAATATTCTTGGAGATGAGGAAGTGGATCAAGTTTTCCCTTCTCCCCAACGAGATCAGGTTGAGGAACAAGTGCTTGAAAATGGGCTCTTAATTAATTTTGGTGATCCTAATGCAATAGAAAGTGATATGAGAGCTTTGGCTAGTAGCCAATTCATTTCTAATGATAATTTTGTTAAAACCCAAGAATTTGGAGATTTTTTGTTAAGGATCAAGAGGGGAGAATTTCAGGAGAAGCTTAATAAATTTAAAGTTGATCCTTCACAATATGAGAAATTCACTCAACATGTGGTAAAGGAAGTAGATTTTGATGTTAAGGACATCACTCCAGATGAAGGAAGAAAACTAGTGAGAGAAATTGGTTTACTTTTGCTCCCTAAATGGGATATTGCATCATCTATTACTTTTGATACCATAAGAAGACAAAATGAGAAGTTTTTTCTTTTGATGAGCAAGCTAAGAAGCCAAAGATTGCAGAGACTGTGCAAGAATTGACAAATAGCCTAATTGTTAAAATATTATCAGATACATCAACTCCATAGGCAACATCCTTAATAGTTCACATAACATTGTTTAGTGAAGCAACAACTAAAAAACAACAAGCAATTACAAGTTACATGAGAAATATCTAAAGCTAATGCAATAATATAATAAGGTAGAATCCGAACTGTCATAATCTCAAAGTGATATTGCTACCCCTTCTACCCCTCAATCAGGTTCAAAAAAATTCTCAACCCAAGATAGAGAAACCCTTTCTCTAAGAATAAAAGAATTGAAGGATCAAGTGAAGCAAAGCCAAGAAAGTGAGAAAGTTGTTGAGGAAGTGAGAAAGGTGGCCACATACATGATTGATGACCTTCTTGGCCACGAGCTTTCAAATATTTTACATAGGTTTGAAGGTGCTTGGAAAGGATATGAAAGCTTGCAGAAGGCATACATTAAGCATATGCAACAACAAGTCAGTTTTCAAGGCACATTGAACAATTGGATCCTTAGGACTACCTCTATCAAAGAGGTCAACAACATGACCACCTTTGATGATAATGCTCCCAAAAATCTTGCACAGGTACAAGTGAGCATATTAACTTATTAGGGGAGGTTTCGACATTCAAGCTAGATTGGATATGCAACTGAAAGTTAAGCTAAAGATGTTTGAAAATATGGAGAAGGGGGTAATTTAAACTATCTTAAACAAATTTGGGGTAATTGAAAGTCCCTAGATGTTTGGAAGTCTAAGTTTTCCAATGTTATACCAACAATTTCCTCATATGTTTATGCTAATGGTAAACCGATTTGACATTATTAAATAATTCAAATGATGAATTATTCAAATTAGAGTTTGATTTGGATACCCTCGCAAAAGAAACCAAGGCAATTATTGATGCAAGGTATAATTTTCACAACAATAAGGTATAGAAGCTATTAGACTTTCAATGGCCATCTAAAGATGAATATAATTCATGGCTTGAAAAGTACATTGAGTATTGAGTAATTGGCCACTTTTGTTCTTTTGTCATCTTCTATCATAGTGGGGATTAGGTGGACCCTTTTTGTTTTCCTTTGCTCTTCAAAAGCTACTTCTTCAAAAGTTACTTCTCAAATTGAGTTTTTCTAAATATAGTTTTCAATTGTAATTGTCTCCAATGTATGACATGTTTCATGTTATGAATAAAATTACCAAGCATAATTGAGTTCATCATTGTAAATTATATGCAATTATGTATTTCTATGAGAGCTTTAGTTTAATTAATGGATTGAATTTTCTTTCATGGATGTAGATGCCTAGAGTTCATCCTCAAAGAGATGTTCAAAATTGAGGCCAAGGAACGTAGCTGTAGAAATGACAGAAGAGGCAGTTTCAAGTAGGGAAGCTATAGAAGGGTAGTAGAGACAACTACAAGTAGGGTAGCTACAAAAGAGGCAGAATATGTAACTACAATCCAATAAACTTCAAAGCAAAGTGGCCTTAGCTGGAGGAGATGCAAGCATGAATGAAAAGCCCTAGATTTTGATTTGTTGCCAACTTGAACTGTTGAGGGTTGTAGCTAGATGATATTTGTCTTATCATGATGATTCGCATTAGAGCTTTATTTTCTTCTTTTGAAGGGTTGTAGACTAGATGATATTTGTCTTATCATGATGATTCGCATTAGAGCTTTATTTTCTTCTTTTGATCTAGTTTGTATATGCAAAATGGGGTAGTCTTTTGCCAATATGTTTTCTGTTTAGAGTCAAGAAGACTGTTTTGTTCAAAAAATTTAATAGGTAGAGTAGACTTTCATTTTATTGGTGGGACCCACACCCATCCATGACCCAAATTTGGCCTTCATGGTGATGGTAATTTAAGTGTCATAGTAGAGCCAATCACCCCTTGTGGAAATTGCTACAATTTCTTCCTAGCGCACCTCGCATAAAAAGAAAAATATCTACAAACTTGTATCTTACAAATATCAATCCTCTACCAATATGCATTTTTCTCTGCCTATATTCTTGTGGGCATTGTGTCTTAGGCAATGAGGACTTATTATGAAATAAATATATTATTAACTAGATAAAATTGACCCCCTCTTATTAGCAGATAGGCTATATTTAGTGTGAGCCGGGATGTTGTCTCATGCTGCAAAACCTGTGTTCTCTCCGAAAAACTTCGTCAAAAAACCAGCTGGTTAGTCGATTGCATTGAAAGATACAATTATAATATATTTATAGTAAATGCATTCAAATCATAACGAATCTTATTTCAGAATCAAATCATATCTTCAGCAGGTAATCAAATCAGATCTCCAATAGTCAATCAAATCAAAATTTAACTCACACCCAATATTTTGGTTTAAAACACTACTAAAATCTTATCTCCACCTCAAAAATCCGATATTTTAAGATTTACTTTTTCCTTTGTTATAAATAGATCGGTATTGGTTCTTCTTATCTTAAACATTTTTTGTTCTGGTAGAGTTTTGTAATATTAGTCTTGCAAACTCTCTACACTTTTTTCATCGGCATCGTGGCCAGCACGCCACAATTTGTGTAGAATCTGTACCTGGCTGAATCATTTTATGTTGTGTTTTATTTCATTCTAAAACAATTGTCTTAATCTGTTGAATGAAGGATCCACACTAATGATCCTCGAAAGCTAAATATTTTGTATTAAAACACACATGGAATGCCAGTCTTATGCAGTGATCATCGAATTCTCTTCCCACATAATATTCTCTGAACCATCCCTAAAACTGTCCACCAATGCCCATTCCATCTTGCTCAAAAAGAGGGTGGAAAAGCAAAAAAAAATTACAAATTTTGCAATGCTAGAAAATAGAATGAATATCCAGGAACAATGGAGAAGGTGTGCTTGCATCATCGCCCAGTCACCACCAGCCGATGGATTTGGGGAAGAGTGAACTATAAATTAAATTAAATAAGAAAAATAACACACTTGAATTCACTCTATATCCAAAGTACAGGCTTCATTGTCTTGCATTGACATCTTAAGGACTCATCTACTCAAGGCCAGGGTTCAATTTTTGACTTCTACTAGGGCTGAAATCTCTAGGGAATAAGGTAGAGTTTCAATTTGATTTTCAAATATTTTGATTTACCAATAAATGTAATTGTAACCCACATTTTAGTATTTCATTTGACAATGAGAAAATACTATGGCTTGACAAATAAAATTTCCATTTTATCAGGATTCTAATTCAACCTTTGTATGCAGAGATTGTTAGTCAGAGAAGGTATTGAATATAACATTAAATTTGATAGCTAAAACTTCTTACATTCTTTTGCACAAACTTTATACAGTGTGCATCAAATTTCTTCACGGTTTTGTGCCAATATACTGGCTCTTGTACGTTTAAAGTCCCAAAACGTGGAGGCATAGACAAGTCGTCTGAACCGTTGGCAAAATATCGTTGAAAATGTGGTTTCAAGGAATGTAACGATTATAGATTTTATGCATAAATGAATTTGGAAGCAAAGATCAGGCACTAAAACTGTTTGACAAAATCCCTCAAAAGAATATTCTCTAATGAATTCATAGATTGCAGGACATGAACAATAAAATTTGTGAAAAATTTGTGAATAGAACTTACATGTAGACGCAAATGTGGAAGCGTTGATAGGGCACGTCACCTGTTTCACAGAATGTCTTCTAGAGAAGGAAGTGGTCTCATGGAATATGAGGATTGCAGGGAATGCAAAAAAAAATCCCTTGTAGAGTTCCCTCCGCCCCCGCCGCCGCCTCCCCGGCCCGCGCCCCCGCCCCCATTCAACATGTATGCAGAAGGCAAAAGCAGACGGCTTTCCTGATCGCATGCAAGATATGGGAGTATAGACAGGGCACGTGAACTACTGTGCAGAGTACCACACCCTAATGGAAGATCCACGTGCCCTCCTCGAGGAAAGAAGAAGCTGACATTTGTTAAACACATACACAAAACTCTCTTGTTTTAATGATTTTATCTTATAAATTTATTTGATCTCGGGTTTTAAAATTTTTTATTTTTTTTTTATTTACCCATTTTTATTAAAAATGATTGTTTCAAACAATTAAATATTATTATAATTATTTATTTACCTATTTTTATTAAAAATTGTTTAATTCTAAATAATTAAATATTATCATAATTAGAACTGTATTTTATGATTCTGGCTAGAAGAATTAATCATAGTTAAAACGGTAGGTAGATGCTATTGTTATGTGGAAAAAACTAATAAAAATGTGGATAAATATGTTTGATTGTTTTTTCTGCATCTACATTTGAAATTTGATGTTTATGTTTGGTATTGAATCTATAACCATAATGTTAAAATAATATAAAATTTGTCATATGCAAAAATGCTATATAGACGTGTAAATGTGTATGCATAAGATCTAAGGAGGCAAGTTCATCTCATGAATTTAGAGGATGTTCTATAAAAAAATTTAAGGGCTCAATCCATCTTTCTATAGTTTCTTTCATATTTTAAGAAATTTTGCCAAGGGACCTTAGGTCACATGAAGAAGTTTGTTATTTGTGTTCTCAAATATGTGTGGGCAATGTTATTTTTTGACAATTTTATCTAAAAGTTATAAAAAAATGGCATACGGCAAATTCATCGCTAGCAATTCATCGATGGAAAATTCACCGCCATGACAAATTCATCGTGGGAAAATTCACCGCCAAGTAAAATTCACCATCAGCAATTCCCCGAAGGGAAAATTAACCGCATTAATGTTTTTCAATATATATTTCGAAAACTTTGAATTTTTTTTTTTAAATAATTTTCACCTGCGTTACAATACAATTTTTTTTTTAAATATTTTTTATGTTTATTTTGATATAAAAATTATGCACTAATTTTCATAAAAAGTTTTAAAAAATATATATATATTTACTTTAATTTCTACTTCAAATATTTTTTATTTTTCCATGTGTTTATTTATATATACAATTTTTTACTTTTCCCTGTGTTCCTTTATTTTATACAATAAACATAAAAAAAAATATTTATTATTGAAGGGACATAGAATTCTAAAAGCTCAAACCTGTTACAAGGGAGATGCAAAGAAACAACATAGCAAAAATATGCTCAATATTGTCAAAATGTAAAAGAGTCACTTTACAAAGAAAAGATTACAACCTTATATAGGTAAAAAACCTAAAAAAAAAGGAAACCCTAGGCTTGCACATAATAATTAATAAAATAATTAATTATTATGCACCTAAAGTTAGCTTAAGTGAAAAAGAGATAAAAGGTAACTTAATTAATTAACCAGTTATTGTTTAATTAATCAAGTAAAACCAATTACTCTAACACCCCCCTTTAAGCTAGACTTAGGGAGAAGCTAAAACCTAGAAGAAGCTACAGAAAGCAAAGAACAATGGGTTCCGGCAACAAGGCTAGATCAGGTACCCACGTACAAGGAAATCTCTATGAAATGGAGAAAAAAGGAGAAAACCCAATGGGAAAAACTCCTCTCCAAAAAGAGATAGAAGAACATGTTGAAAGAAACATGAAAGAAGGAAGGCCTCATGAAGACCCCCCAAGGACAACTTCCTTCACCCCAAGCATAGAGTGCAACTGAAGATAGCGCGGCAAGGCAAAAGGCTTCGTGAAGATGTCAGCAACCTGCTCGGTAGTGGGAATATACTCCAAGATGAGAGAACCATCCTGAATCAACTGTCTGATGAAATGCATATGAAGCTCAATGTGCTTCGTCCGCTGATGCTCCACCGGGTTGCGAGAAATGTGTATAGCACTCTGATTGTCACACCAAAGAATAGTGGGACTATAAGGAGGAAAACCAAACTCAGTCGTCAACTGTCGAAGCCATAAGATCTCCTGACTAGCAAGCACAGCAGCTCGGTACTCAGCCTCTGTAGATGATAATGCATGAGCAGTCTGCTTCTTGCAAGACCATGTGATAGGACCAGAGCCAAGACAGAAAACAAAGCCAGAAGTAGACTTCTGATCATTGACATCACCAGCCCAATCTGAGTCAGTGTAGCCAACAATGTGAGGATCCCCTGATGTGTAGTGAATGCCATAAGAAAGGGTGCCCTAAATGTACCTCAAAATATGTTTGGCAGCTTGCCAGTGACTCATGAGGATCATGAGAGAATCGAGAGACAAGGCCAACCGCAAAGGAAAGATCAGGACAAGTGTGAGTTAGGTATAACAAATTGCCAACCAACTGTCTGTAAAGTGTAGAATCTACTGAAGGAGTGGGGCAAGTAGTAGTCAAAACAACCCCTGACTGAAAAGGTGTGGGGGCAGGCTTGCAATCAAGCATGCCAAAGCGCTGAAGCATATCAAGAGCATACTTCTGCTGGTGAATGGATATCCCATCAGAGGACTGAATCACCTAAAATCCAAGAAAATAGTGCAGAAGACCGAGATTGGTCATCTCAAACTGCTCCATCAAAGCTCGCTGAGCATGCTGAATCATAGAGGATGAGCTACCGGTGATGAGGAGATCGTCAACATATAGCACAAGAATCAGGATCTCACCCTCAAGATTCTGAATATAGACTATAGGATCAAAATGACAGCGAGTGAAACCAGTGGAGAGCAAAAAAGAGTCCATCTTCTTATACCAAGCCCGAGAGGCCTTTTTGAGACCATATAATGAACGCCGAAGTCTGCAAACCAAAGAAGCATCCTGAAAAAATCCATGAGGCTGCTCCATATAGATCTCCTCCTGTAGGTCACCATGCAAAAACGCACTCTTCACATCCATCTGATAAATGGACCAGACCCTAGAAGCTGCAAGTGATAGTACAAAGCGAATAGAATTCATCTTGGTGACAGGGGAAAATGTCTCGAAGTAATCAATACCCTCAACCTGTGAGAAACCCTTCGCAACAAGACGTGCTTTGTACTTATCAATAGAACCATCAGCAGCATACTTGGTGCGATACAACCATCTGCACCGAACCATCTTTCTGCCCTTAGGAAGAGGACATAGATCCCAAGTATTATTCCTCATCAAAGAAGAATACTCCTCCTCCATAGCACTATCCCACTCAAGGTGACCTGTCGCCTCTGAATAATTCTGAGGATCCTCAGAAAGAGCATGACTCAAAAGACTAGAACCCGCAATATGAGAACGGGTGCGACGAGTGTCTGAAGGATCACCTGCCATAGATCCTGCTGCCTCAACAGTAAAGCGAGCCCATTTGGGCATCTGAGGTGGAGCAAGTGGAGGTGGAGATGGGGGATCATCAGCATCCTCATCAGAATCATCCTCAACATAATCCTGAAGAGCTGTAGTGTGAGGAGTAGGTAGTGAAGTAGACACTGGAGACAGGGTATCCACTGTGGGAAGGCGCTCATCAAACTGGACATCCCGTCGAAACAGGACCTCTCTGGAATCAGGATCAAACAACCTGTACGCCTTAACATCCTCACAGTAGCCGACAAAAATGAGGGGTTGACTCTTCTGCTCCATGGCTCTCCTCTGAGCATCAGGAATAAAGGCCCATGCCTCACTACCAAATACTCGAAATGATGAAACATCAGGCTTGTCATGAGACCAAGCCTCCTCAGGAGTCATATGTCGAATCGCCTTGTGAGGCATCCGATTCTGAATATAATTGGCACAATTAACTGCCTCAGCCCAAAAAGATGGATCCATGGACCTGGACTGAATCATACAATTCGCCATCTCCCGTAAAGTCTTGTTCTTTCTCTCAGCAACACGATTCTACTAAGGGGTGTAGGGAACAGTAAACTGATGCTGCAAACCATGCTCAGTGCAAAAATCTCTAAAAGCTTGATTCACATACTTACCCCCATTATCTGTACGTATCCGCCGAATAGAAAGGCCAGTCTGCTTCTCTACGAATGTCTTGAAGATTCGAAAGGAATCAAAGACATCAGACTTGTACTTAAGAAAGTACACCCATGTGCGTCTGGAGAAGTCATCAATGAATGTGAGTACATACTTGGCCCCAGAAAAAGGAGTGGGAAATGACATGATGTCACTATGAATCAACTCCAAGGGTGCCAAAGCATGAGTGGTGCTTCCCTTCGGAAAGGGATCCCTGTGATGCTTTCCAAGCACACAACCATGACAAACACCGTCGGTGCAGGAAATCAGGGGAAGACCAAGAACAAGTGCCTGAGTACTCATCTGCTGAAGATATCTGTAATTGACATGGCCCAAACGCTCATGCCAAAGCTTACTCACGGAATCTGCATGTGCTATAAGAGATGAACCTGTACCCCCAGAAGGCTCAAATCCATCAAATATGTAAAGACAAGATGCAGTATCAGCATACCCAGTAGTCACAATCAAATCAGAGTCATGGAGGTCCCGAATAACCACATGATGTGGTGAGAACTCAACTGTCTTACCAAAGCCAGAATGGAAAATCTGATAAATGGACAAGAGGTTCGTCGAGATGTCAGGAACAACCAGAACATCCTGTAGAGTACCCCCATCCAAAGTGACAGAACCTGAACCCAAGACAGAAAGTTGTGTAGAGTCACCCACTGCAATCTGTGAAGTACCACAAGAGGCAAGAGAAGTGACCAACTGTTGAGTGTGAGTCATATGGTGAGAAGCACCAGAATCTAGAATCCAATTGGACCCATAGGTCGATGCGCGAGCAGTGAGAGCATGACCTTTCCCTGTGGAAGGAGAAGATGACTGAGGTGAGGATATGTGATGCTGCTGCAGGGCTTCCTCTAAAGCCTCTAATCGTTTCCAACACCTGGAAACTAGATGTCCTTCCTTGCCACAGAAGGTGCAAGTGTCTCCTGATTTCTTCTTAGTCTTGGAGGAAGACTCACCAGACTTCGAAGATTTCCCTTGTTTCGAATTAAGTGGTGGTTTGGAGTCAGACTTAGGAGGTGGTTTGGAAGAATGCTCAGTGCCTGCAGAATCTTTCTTGGGCTTCGGTTTCTGCTTCGGTTTCTTCTTAGATGACTGAGCAACCAATGCTTTGTTCTTTGATCCTGACAGCATATCAATCTGAGAAAGGTGTGACTGCTCACGAGACAAACGCTCACAAAACACATCAAAGGTAGGCATGGTAAAACGAGTACCCAGACCATCCATGGTGGAATAGAATGAAGAAGAAAATATCTGAAATGGACCACGAAGCTTCGAAAGGATCAAGTAAATGCACTCTGTGTCTGACTTATTCTTGCCACAACCCTGTAAAATAGAGCGGATTGTTTTGAACTTGGTCAAAAAATCCTCAATAGTGGGAAATGATTCAGGTAACAGTGAAGTCAGCTCTGCCTCAATCTGTAATGCTCGGAACTCATTAATGGTCCCAAAAAGTGTCTCAAACTTCAACCAAATGGCGCGAGGAGTGAGCAAAGCATCAAGGTGAAATAGAAGGTTGTCTGAAACGTGCAGAGATAGAAAACCCATAGCTTCATCCATCTTGTTCATGTGCTGAAGAATCTCAAAAAGACGTTGCAACTGAGGCTAAACCTCATCTAGACAAGACCACAACCCTCGTGACCTGAGAAGCCTCGTCATGCGAGACTTCCAGGTGTGATAGTTTTGTGATGTGAGTAACTCAACTGAGGAGTCTACCATGAAACCCTGCACCTGTACCTGTACCTATACCTGTACCTGTACCTGTACCTGCTGGTGTTTTTTTATTAGTATGTGATCTTTCAGAATAGACAGAAGATGCAGAAGGGTTTGATTGTTTTGAGAGTTTTTGGTGTTCTATATTTCTGATATAAATGATAGAAAGCGAGAAAAAAACACCCCCCCACAAAAGAGAAACCCAAACCCTAGTACAAATTGAGAAAGAGGAAGCAATGCATAAGCAAAAAAGCTTCAAAACAAATTCTCATGTACCTGAATAAAATTTTGAGAAAAAAGATCACATAGCTAAATAGAGCAGGCTGAGAGCTTTCCAACGCCTATTCGTTTTTGAAAAACGGAGTCCGTTTACACCTTTTATGGCCCCGAAAATGCAGAAAGAAGACCCCTCTTTGACTGGAAAAAAATATAGTCAAACAGAAAATCTGGAAAAAAATACCAGCACCATGATGTCCGGCACGAAATTATCTTTCCAACGGTATCTTGTTTGAAAAAAACGGAGATCGTATGCCCATTTTGTACCCGATTTCGTGAAGCCACCTGAAAAAGCACAAAACGGCCTCCTTGGAACCCTGGGGTGGCTAGGAAAAAAATAAGCCTGAAGTATGACTAGAATTTGTGATGAAATGGAGCGAAAGAAGAATGAAGCGAGACCGGCAAAGCTTCGAGAGGAGACAAGCGGGCGGCAATGTCGGCTGACACCAAACGGAGAAACCGTAGAGGCAACCAGAAGAAGCCGAACCAGAATGGGCACGGTGAGTTTCCTAATGGGCAATGAAAACCGGGCGCCGGCCGAGGAAAAACCACTATGGCAATGCAAGCGCCGAGAAAAACCGTGGTGCATGACGCAATACCCGAAGCAGAAACAGCCGGCGGACAGTGGAAAACAAACGCGGGTTGGAAGTCTGCGCTGCCGATTACTGTCCGCAGATTACAGCGCTCAGTAGAGAGTGAAACCCACAAAGTTACCTCAAATTTTTTTTTAAGTTTTTAAGAACCCTTTGAAATTCCCCTGGTTTTTTTTTTTAAAAAAACAAACCCAGCTTCTAATGCAAAATCTCAAACACCAGAACAGGGAGCTTCAAACCTTGGCTCTGATACCATGAAGGGACACAAAGAATTTTGAAAGCTCAAACCTGTTACAAGGGAGATGCAAAGAAACAACACACCAAAAATATGCTCAATATTGTCAAAATGTAAAAGAGTCACTTTACAAAGAAAAGATTACAACCTTATATAGGTAAAAAACCTAAAAAAAAGGAAACCCTAGGCTTGCACATAATAATTAATAAAATAATTAATTATTATGCACCTAAAGTTAGCTTAAGTGAAAAAAGATAAAAGGTAACTTAATTAATTAACCAGATATTGTTTAATTAATCAAGTAAAACCAATTACTCTAACAATTATACAATATTGTATCATGAAACAATGGAATTTTTTTTTATTTTATATAAAATATTATATATACAATTTTTTATTTTTCCATGTGTTTATTTGCACAAATATTAAAAATATATATTTTTCCATGTGTTTATTTATGATATTAAAATTAAGTTAATGTATTTATTTTTTATTTTTATTATCATAAAATATATCTTGAAAAATATTTTTATTTTTAGTATCATATATTGAAAAATATATGATAAAATATATTCAAAAATATTTTTATTTTTATTATCATAAATCAAATTCTCTAAAGTTAATACATTTAATTTTGTATTATCATAAATCAAATTATTCTTTTGCAAAAAAAATTCAAAGTTTTTGAAATATATATTAAAAAACATTAATGGTGGTTAATTTTCTCCTTGGTGAATTGTTGGCAGTGAATTTTACTTGGCGGTGAATTTTCCCACAGAGAATTGTTGGCAATGAATTTTCCATCGATGAATTGTTGGCAATGAATTTTCCTAGAGCCTAAAAAAATATGACATGTTTCAAGACATGTCTTAAAGAAATGGCTTAACAAATAGACATTTGGTCTGTAACTCTAACTCTTTAATATGCAACAAGGAAGTGCAAGCAAGACATGTACTTAATAACTTTCAATATATAGCTAATCGCCAAGGTTAAGTTCTTTGAATAAATTTGGCATGGGACATTAACTTAATTATTAGGAATATATCGAGTATTCATTTGAGCTATTTGATAGTGATATCAACAACTCACTTCATGAAGATTGGGATCCTTCATACCTCCTCTTCCTAGGTATAAGTTAAATATATGGTGACTAATTTATATATTGAGTAAATCTTCATATAGGAAGATGTGATAATTTTTTATATATTTTTTTTCTTTATGTTCATTTAGTATACATGAATGTGGTCTATTTTTTAATATGGAATTTAGTTTTATTTATTGAATTTGGTGACAAGATGTTTTTGATATTAGAGGATAAGCGGATTTTGAAGGGATCCATAACCCTTTACAACAAGAAAAGCCAGGCGGCAGAAAGGACAGCCTGCAGCCAACAAAAAGCCAGCGCCCAAACAAAACTCATCAAGATTTACAATTAGCACTTTTCTTGTGGGAGCGAAGAGTCATGTCGAAAGAAGGCCGTGAAGATTTATCTTTTTTACCCTTGACTGTAATCCATCCTTCTTCCACCTACGCAGCCAAACTATGTTAGACTTTCTTAATATTTTCATGGTGATGAAAGCCATCAGTCAAACACTTGGGGTTGTCCTCATGACTGCATTGTAAAGATAGCATGGTAGCTCCCCCAGCGGAGGAAGGAGAAACCTCAGCAGTCGAAACCCTAGCAACCTGTGAATCAGAAGCCCCAGCGGAGGAAAGAGAAAACCCAGCAATCGAAACCCCAGCAACCTGTGAATCAGAAGCCCTAGCAACTTGTGAATCAGAAACCACCTCAGAGAAGCTCCTAAGTTGATCAGATTTCTTCTCAACCGTGTAATGTTGTTGAGAAGCGCCATTCCACCAAGTAGTAGTCTTTGTCTTCTTCTCGAATCCGCATTGCGCAGTAGCATGTCCAGTTTTGAAGCATCTTCTACAGCGAAAAGGGACCCCCTCATAATCCAACGATTGGGTCCAAGACCCCTTAGAACATTTTAAGAGAACCTCAGCAGGCAGTCCTTTTGAGACATCAATTTCAACAAGTATTCGGGCAAAGGTAGAGTGATAAAGATCAGAAGATTCATTGTCCACAAGTAAGAAATCACCCAGGGCATCCCCAACCTCCTCCAGGAGAGAGTCATTCCAAAGGTAAAGAGGGAGATTAGGCAAACGGACCCAAATCGGGATTTTATTGAAGGTTTCAGAAGCTGGGTTAAAGTTAGAGTGCCAAGGTTTAATCATCAGAAGGTATTTGTCCTCCCAGCTAAAGAAATTATCACACAAGATTTTGTCTCTATCTAAGGTATTTTCAAACTTAGCAACAAAAAAACCTTTGGCCATTGGGAAGATTTGAACTTTACCAGTGATGAGGGGCTCCCATTCATTGGTGATCCACGAGTGCAGCTAAGGAAGGCTTGGCCAAAAGCCCCTAAATCGACAGATCACCCCTTGAGCAGAAAGCTCTACTACACTATCACTTATTTCTTCTACTAACTCGTCCTTAATCTTCACTGTGATGGAGTTTTTCACAAGGATGAAACCATCAAAACTCTGCCTAATATTCTTATATGATCTAGGTGCATGCACAGATGAGCCAACACCCTTGATACTCTTACCAGATCCAGCCCCGACGCCAGCACCAGCACCAGCCCTGGAACCAACACCTCCATCCCCAGCGCCAGCACCAGTACCATCCCCGATGCCAACACCCTTGATACTCTTACCAGATCCAGCCCCGACGCCAGCACCAGCACCAGCCCCAGAACCAACACCTCCAGCCCCAGTGCTAGCACCAGTACCAGCCCCGACGCCAGCACCAGCCCCAGCCCCGACGCCAGCACCCGCTCCAACGCCCCTGAGAGCCTCACCAGAAACAGAAAACTCCCCTGTCGGCCCAGTATTCCCGCCCGGAGCAGAGAACTCCCCAGTCAGCACAGTTTTCCCGCTCGTAGTCATTTTTTAAAGATGCGTGACAAGATGTTGGGATTGACCATATTATGCCTTTGTACTAATCATAATTACTATGATTTCAAAAAAAAAAATACAGATTTTAATAATGTCCAAAAACAATGTATTAATGTAAAATATGTAAAATATCTATGTCATGCATAGGTGGATGCTTGTTCATGTTACCCATATTATATTTTCTTGTCTTTATTTCCATTGTTTAATTCAAATTAACTTCATGTTGTCTTCAATATGTACCTTTGAAATAAGAGCAAGAATGCCTTTTTGATGTAAGTCCAATAACTTTTTATTTCAAATTGTAGGAACCAAAAAATAAACAAGAAAAAAGCTCATTGCAGGCTTCACACTCAAAAAATGCAGCAAGTGTGTTAAATCACTTGTAGTCCCAACTATTGTTCATGTCTTATCTCCCTTGATTAATTTTTAAATATAGGCTCAACTATTGTTCATGCCTTATCTCTCTTGATTACTTTTTAAATTTGAATTACTACTATAAAAGATAGTACAATAAATTGCAATTCTTCACATTTTGCAGGTTTTAGTTACAAAGAATCATTTGTAGTTGTGAACTGCTTTGTGTTAGGATAGATTGAACAAGGGAGTTCTTAATGTGGGTCGGTTTGATTCGAAAGGGTTATAATGGAGTTCAAATTTCACAAAGAGTATCTAACTCTAAATTATTATTTGTTGTTTTATATTGCATTGTCAAATAGTAATTGACATGCAACCAACAAACCTCTATTGAATCAGATATATACAATCGTGAACAACTCATTTGAAAATGAACACTGCAAATTCTATTAAAAAAGATAGTGACATTATCTTAAGAAAGAGTCTTTTGCAACTTACAAACATGTTTTAAATTCTAGAAGAAAATAAGATTTTTTTAAATGGGTATTCTCTTACGTTGGTTAAGATTTAATTGAACAAGCAAAACAAATTAATAATGAATCAAATTTAGATGAATTTTGTAGTAACTGAAGAGTGATTAGACAGTTGTGTGATTTTTTTAGTGGTGTATTAAGTTTATTGTTAATTGTAATATTGTGATTGAAGGTTTGTATGTAAAATTGGTATAAAGAATAATAGTATGAAAGATGTGTTAGACCTAGGTAAGGATATCTCTTGTTATAGACTATTTCACATTGTGTGGCTTGGTCATGGACTAGGCTACACCATGTGATGTTTTTGGACTAGGTCATGGCATGTGGCTTAGTCCTCTTTTGTGTAAATTTTTCAACATTTACTCATATACATAAATTAATGCAAAAGGACATTTATGCAGAGTTTTGAAATGTTAGGCCCCAATGTGTGAGCATCAAGTAGTTGGTGTAAAAGTAAAACTAGAGTATGATGTCATGGTGCATGTAGATGGTGTAGAGTTTAGAACCTCCAAACCCTTATAGCATATGCACATTGTAGTATCAAATACTTTGACATGTAAAACTCCTCAAATTGAGTGCACAATGACATTGTGCATTTAGTTTAAGGAGAAAAAAGATGAGTCATATAATGTGGTAATGGTTGCATATAGCAATATAATAGCCTTGGATATCATTTTGAAGATGTCAATATAAATCAAGTAAATAATGGGTACCTCTAAGAAAGATTAATTATATGTGTAAAGTTTTGGCCAATTTCATATAAGTAATGTAATATAAGATGTGATCACATATGCATGTTGACATGATGTCACATGGGTTAGCAATGTGTAGTCTTGGATTTTGTAATTCTAAGAAAGAGGAATCACTTGAATTGTGTGTTATAGTTATTAAATGTCCCTAACGAGGAAGCCATAAAACATGGTGTGCACAAGGTGAGGTCAAGAGTCATGGAAGAAAAGGAAGTAAAGGGTTGAGTAATACTATGAGGAAAAAATTCATGCAATGAAGGAAAGGATCATAAAGGATAAAAAAGAAAGGGACAATGAATAATAGAAGAATATTTTTTATGCAATTAAAAATATAGAAGGGATCATAAAATATAGAATGGTAATGGCTAAGGAGATGTAATAACCACCCCTAGTTACCACTATTTTTTTTTTTTTTTTTATCTACACCTCGAATTCTAACTTAATCAACCAAGAAAATTCTATCTAATTTAGAAGTGCTAGCTTCACAACCTTACCAACTATAGACATGGAAGCAACTTCAGTCCATAATCTTACATACTTGCAATGAATATGGTTAGCTCCCAAAATCAGTTTTATCCCTAGAAGCAAAAGAAATTAGGGATTACATTCCAAACATAATAAAGTTGTTACAAAACATTAATTCAATTGATTATAAACAAATATGTTATACAAACATATTTCAAATGTCTTATAGAATATTATATGCAATTCAAAGTTGTACTTCTACATTGTAAATCAAATAGAAACTTGAGACATATGTTTATCGTTATTATTAATGTAATCTACAAAACAAAAGTAAACTTAGTAAAATAATATTCTAAACACAAAAAATCTAATAGATCATACTTTAAATACTACTTTATATAAAAAGGAATAATAAAAATAATGTATATTTTATCGGCTTGCTTGTTACAACTTACTTTGGTGCAAGTGCTAGTTTTGTAATCATCTTGCTTTCTCTACCACTGATCAAAGTCTTATTCATGTTCATTTTTTTTCAAACAAAGAGTAAAACATCAATAAACATGCATTTTTGGAAATAGGTCTTCTATCGAAATGTAGCTTGACAACCTCCCAAGCAATGAGGAATTATTATTACTATCATTGATATCCACTGCATATATATAATTGAAAACCTTTCATTGTGGTCACCTGGTCTACAATTATTACTCATCAATACACATCTTGTGTTTCTCTACAACAGATCAAAGTCTTGTCAACGTGCAGTGTTTTCAAGGGAATACGAGGAAAAATCTAGAGTCACAAAAAACAATAGTCCATTAGAATGTATCTCTGTGTGCATGTAATATGTTGATAAATACATTGACTGATTATGAACTTCACTATATGATTAAATACCCATTGCATCCATATAATCGACACCTTATTAGGGTCAACTTGTCGACACTCGTTAATAATACATATTTCTTTGGTCCTCTACCACAGTCGGTCTTATTAATGTCCAATTTTTTCAAGGAAATAGATCAGATAAGTCTGAGATTTTTTTAGCAATTGATAGATATCATATATTTGGTGATACACTGATTTCTTCATTTATTAGTAGTATTTTTCTTTAGCAATAGATAGATATCGTGTTTGGCAATTCATTGATTTCCTCACTCTCTTAACCAATTTACCAACAATGATTATATCCTTTTCAATAAATAAATGATCGAAATAATGTTACTCTCTAATCAATATGAGAATACAGTTACCCATAGTCAATACTACTAGTTAAAAAGCTATTCTGCAATTTTCCCATTACTTGGGATAACGAAATGGCAAATCCTTGCTCCAAGGCCCATCTTTCCTCACTTTGCTAACTACAAAGCTTATTAGTTAAAACCTCTTGCTTTGCATTCTGATTTATGCAAAAATCAAGGAACATTTTCATCTCTTCAAATTATGACTTCCTTATATACAGAGTTGAACCAATTTACTCAACATCACTTCACCTATTAAACATGTTATGAATTTAATGCAATGTCTAGATAAATGCGTATACAGCTCTATACAAATTTGACATATCAAAGAGAAGTTGGAGTTGTCAACAATTTACCGAGTAGCATACAAACAAAGATTTTGTACTAGCAAGATTAGCAAAGTTCTGAATTTGTCTGATGCGACTCATCACAAGCAGAAACTCATACAAGTTACAATTACGCTCACTGCTCCCAGGCTCAATAATTTTCTGGATCATGAAAGAAGAGAGACCAATGATACAAATTCTGCAGTCACTCGTCCTTTAGACCTTATGTTAATGACAAAATGCTCCGGGTATCTTCTAACAAGTGAAAGAAGCCCAATCCAAGGCCTCCCCTTACTCTCAGAATCATCCCAGTCCTCTGCTGATAAAAATTTGCGTATTCTACTCTGATGCCAAACTCCACTGTAATGGTCAAGAAGCTGCACCATTCAAAGCACAAATAAGTCCACATTTCTAACAGCACCAATGAAATCTTGGTATGAAGCAACAATATGATGTACTAGTACCAAGCTTTAGTATGTAGTGAAGATTCCACTCAGAAGTGCATGCGTGACCTTTAGAATCTGTAGACTCAAATTATAACTCAATATAGTTTCTTTGGACGAGAATGTCTTCCAAGAAGCAAACGGGTTAGCTAATGTCTTTTTCTGTGGGATTACATTAGTAGCTTATCAAATGCATCACAAACACTGTGATTGTTGGTCAGATAACAAATTTACTCATAGAAAAGGTACGGTATGCTTGTAATAAATATTAGAGACAAAGTGAGGTAAATATAACTAAAAGTAAACATAGTTGATTTATTGTTGGTCAGATAACAAATTTACTCAGAAAAGGTACGGTATGCTTGTGATAAATATTAGAGACAAAGTGAGGTGAATATAACTAAAAGTAAACATAGTTGATTTAGTCTAGGGGCAATTTTGTTCCATACACAAGAAAGCAGTGTCTTAAACAGTCATTGCTGGGAGATTTGCACAGTATTGTAACACACCTATAGATGGTTGTCAGAGTCCAGTTATTGTGTGCTGGTAGATGCACTACACAAATAACCAGGTCAGAGGTGCACATATGTGACAAACAGGCAAACATTAAAATGTATATGGCAACAGACTGTATTCTTGTAACAAATTGCATTTGTCAGTGATCCTGTATAGGTAATGTCAGAATGTTGTTCAGTCTCTGAACTCTAGATTTTTGAACACGTGCAAATGTTTGTTTATACCACAGCAACTTAATGCTTTTCATAAAGCTCTAATGTCAATGAACAGGAGAAAAATATGTTTATAAAACATATCACTGTAAAGGATAAAATATACTATAAATAATTTTTAATGACAATAAAAATTAGTCTTCAATGACAACTGGTAAGAAGTCAGACAATGACTTTACCAGGAAGCGGGAAGAAAGCCTAGTATGAGAATTGGAAGCAGACAATTGAGATAAATGCTAGCAATTGAACACCATAATACGAGGAGGAAACTAGTACTCTAATAAGTAATGAGCTAGAAGAATACCATCAAATAAGAAAAACCCATATCCCAATAAATCTGAGATGTAAGGACATCACATGAAAAACAACAGATAATTTACTCAAACCACGGATAGCACACTTTATGCAGGATAAAGTAAAGTTCACACAGTTGTAGAGTCTCCTCAATCATGCAAATGCAGCGAGTAAGATTTCATCCCCAGAATAATCCAAAATAAGAGTGGGAAAGACAAGGAGCATAACAATCATATTGTATCAAAAGTATTGTTATGACAAAAAGAATAAATTTTTTGTTCTCAAAATGTTGATTATAATGGAGAGAAGCTTTTATTATAGTTGTATTTAACTGGTGCAGTTTTACAAACCAGCCACCAAATCAAGCAATGACAGATAACCCCCGCATATGGAATACAAAACCTTCAAAATATAAAACAAGCAAATAGAAATTCTCATCCAAAACGATAATTTGAGAAACGGAACCGTGGTTACCAGCAGCCTATTCAAAAGCAAATCGATGAACATAGTTTGGGTGTGCAGGTGGCCAAAGGTAAAAACTAAAAAGCCAACAAAATGTGACTCATCCCACGCTTGGACTCATTCATTCACATAATTCACTGCTCCAAAACAATTTGTCCCTGTGACACTTGCCCCATTAATCATTAGTATGATAAGGATTGTAAAATCCTTTACAAGAAACTCCATTTTCTCCTTGTCAATGAATTTTCTTCCATCTCTTACACTGGCACAGCCTATCTTTATATCCTGACTGAGAAAAATGAGGTTCTCATGTTACAAGTAAGAATATGGCCAGGCTTCAGAAAAGATTTCCATACTCTTCTGCAGGAGATTGCATTTCTCCAGGTTAACCCACAACTTATCCTTCCTTGGCTGTGTTAAAATTAAAAAGCATACTGCAGATTTACAAGATGTTCCTCTTTGTCTTGCAAAACACCAAAATGTCATCCAAATAAACAAACTTATGACATTTTATTAGGATTCAATTACATAGATTTTGAGTCAAACACATGTACCCATATTTCATAACTATTGTTTCACATGAATCCATCTCTCATAAGCATAAATGGTCCACTTAGCCACTCACTGTATCTAAGTGATGCTCACAGGGGTGAAGCATTGGTACTTCCTAGGAGGGTCAACCATCCCAGCACTACTCCGATTCAAGTGCACTTAACCACAGAGTTTCCACCAAGATCAAGCTAACTACCTCCCAAGAAATCCCAATGCTTCAATTCTGCAAGCTAAGTGAGCTTGATCTTGGTGGGAACTCCATGGTCAAGCCTGCTTGAGTCAAAATAGTACTGAGATGGATGACCTCCCGGGAAGTCTCAATGCTTTACCCTTATCAGCAAATATGATAGCAAGTTAAGTGGGTTTGATCTTGGTGGAAACTTCATGGTTAAGCATGCTTGAATCAGAGTATACTAGTATGGCTGACCTCCCAAGAAGGCCCAATGCTTTACCCCTGTGCGCATCACCTAGATGCAATGAGTGCCAAGTGGACCATTCATGCTCATGAGAGATGGATTCATGTAAACGGCTACTCATGAAATATAGGTCAATGTGTTTGACTCAAAAACTATGCTGTTGAATCCTCATAAACATCATAATTTGACAAACTACAAAAAATGCCACTTTCTTGTCAACAACAAGCTTACCCAAGAATGGCTTCAGGACTTCATTCATCAGCCTCATGAAGGTGCTTGGCACACATTACTCAGCCCAAATGGCATGATCAGCCACACATACAGTCCATCCTTGTTTTTGAAAGCTGTCTTCCATTCATTCTCTTCATAGATTCTAATTTTGATGGTAACTGCCCTTGACATCAATTTTGAAAAAGTAACATGTGCAGTTATGGAAACCTATAGTTACGGTGATCTTGTTGATAGTACAGGAGTCCATATACATCCTCCATTCTCCTCCCTTCTTTGGAACAAGTACTACAGATATACTATAGGTACAGCACAAAGGTTCTTGCTTTCTTTCCCTAATCAACCTCTGTTCAACAATTATTCAACTTCTCCGTTCAACTCAGCACTCACAACATAACTAATCCTCTGTGGTGCCTTATTTGTTAAACTCGGTCCTAGAATTAAATCCATAAAATGTGAAATATTGTGCACTAGTGGCAATTCTTAGGTATTCCACTATCCATAATATGTTCAAATTCCTTCAACAGCACTTCCACTTCTAGCTCCTCAGAGTTGTCCAGCTTACTTTCTTCTACGATTGCAAACTTAGCAGCCAGCACATAACATTCCTGCAAGCTTCCAATTTCATTGAGAAACATTTTAGCAGTCAAAAACATTATAGTCTATGACTTCTTTTTCAGCCTTCAATGGCAACAATTCAAACTCCATTCTACCCTTGGCAATGGTGAAAGTGTTCTTCCTCCCATTATGGATGGCACAAACATCATATCGGCAGAGTCTACCCAACAACATATGACAAGCATCCATGGGAATCAAATCACACCAAATTTCATCAGAACCTCTAATGTGAAATGCAACTCAGCACTATTCCTTCACAATCATATGTTGATCCTTTCTATAACCATGAAACACAATCAGGATTAGGATGCAATACTGATTTCATTCCTGTTGAAACTTATGATCAGATTTACATGCACAGAAATAAAAATCAAATCAGACACAATAACACAGCAGATACCCTGGGAAAACCCTCCACTTGAGGGAGAAAAACCCAGCAACAAAGATCTCTCTTTTGTATATCAATAATGGCAACAATTCACTTTACAATGAGGCCAATCACAGGGCCAATATTCAGCACCTACACTAGATGCACAACAGATAATAATCTGTCCTCACTAAATCTGCACTTACAGAAATTCGCAATCTGATCTAGGAGATAATTCACCCTTGAATGAAGGAGAGAAAACCAACTTGCTTGATCGTTACACAAGGAGAGAAGTGATCTCTTATAAATACTTGGCTATAAGAGATCTCACAAGGTCGGCCTCAACACAAATTACAATTTGAACAAGTCGGCCAAGATGAATATAATTTACAAAGAAAGGTCGGCCCAGAATAATAAATATATTATTTACAAATAGATGCGCCCATGCTCATTTATTCTCACATATAAATAAATAGCCAATAGGCTACATTTATTTATGACTTTACTCGAGGCTGGAAGGATGAACCCGAAGCTGCTTAGTATCATTAACAATTCCCAATTCCTCTACCATTTTTGTGGACACTAAGTTGTTAGTGCTTTATCCATCTATAATCACCTTACAACACCATCCCCCAAACATAAACTTAGTGGAGAAGATACTCTTCTTCAACCATAGTTCTTTGTCTTCCTTAGTAGGCCAAAGTAACGCAAGGTTCTCTCCACCTTCTGAAGCTGTGTTCTCTACTTCACTACCTAACTCTTCACTACCTTCTGCAATATGCACTCTTTTTTTTGCTCATCCTTGTTCTTTTGCCACCTTTGGACACTCAAATGCTTTGTGGCCTACTTTTCCGCATTTGTAATAGGTTCCATTGAAAGACCTTCCACAACTCCCACTACTTGTGCCTTCCCTCTTCTTCGATGTCTGCTCTTATTTGGAGTCTCATGTGCTACCATTGGATGTTGTCATCACCCTCTACACATACTTTTGTTTATTGTCATGCTTGGCATTCCATTCTTGCCCTTGGCTTGCATTATTTGTTGTTTGTGAAACAACTCTTTTTCCCTTGTCGCAAGTTGGTAGGCATCCACAACAAAAAGATTAAAAAACAAAGAGATTTCATCTTGGATTGCAGTATGCAAACCATTTACATATTGAAATGCCTTATCCACATCATCAACATATTCTTAACCTTATCTTTTTGCACATAGTCCCGCCATAAGGCAGCATGCCCCTTTAGCTTTGTAGTTGCATACTTGACTCTCTTAGGGTGTTAAATGGACTCAAACTCAAAATACTTCTCTAGATCACTAATCTAATCCAACAAATCTTCAAGATTCAAACCTTCTAAGTAACAAAGGAGAACGAAATTTGGGCTTCGCTTAGTCCTCGCATACTTGACTCTCTTAGGGTGTTCAATGGACTCAAACTCGAAATACTTCTTTAGTTCACCAATCTAATACAACAAATCTTGAAGATTCAAACATCCTAAGTAACAAAGGAGATCAAATGTTGGCTTACTTCCTACTCTTAACAATGCCATAGCAAATTTATCCTCTGTAATTAGTTCCTCGTCAAAACTTGAAGCATATCCTCAACGTGTGGTTCCTAACCTGGTGGTCTCTCATCATAACTAACATCTTCAACCACAATTGTTCCAATCTGTAGGGCTTCAAGCCTTGCTTGTAAAGCTTTCATTATGTCAACCAAATCATGATCATGTCTTCCTTGATTTTTGCCACCTTTTTTTCTATGAACCTACAATGCAACAATGTACAAAAATTCAAGACAAACCACTATGCAGAAGCGGCTGCAGCCTATCATGGTCTTAAGCTAGCACAAGTCAAAGGCTATAAGAAAGTTTGGCTAGAGGGTGATTCTCTTAATATCATCAATAATTTGAAATTTTGTGCTACCCCTTTTTGGACTATTGAGTCCTTGATTAGGGACTCTATTGATATTCTTAATTCTTTCGATGAATATTACATCTCTCATATTTTGAGGGAGGGTAACGGGCTAGCGGATATCTTCGCTAATATTGGAGTTAGAGGTGTTAGGGAAGGGGGTTTGAATGACCCCCTCCCTATAGAGGCAATAGCAAGTATTAACAATGATTGCCAAATTTAAATGGCTTAAGGATTTATTATGGCTTGCAGCGTGCATGTCAATCTTTGCGTGGCCGATGATTATGTGGAAGGATGGTAAGCCTGATTTGAAAGGAGCTAATGGTACGGTGGCTGAAATCCGTAGGGAACGAAACCCTATGATCTTAATTCTTCCCTGCCTTAATTTCGTTTTCACACGGATTTTGAGCACTCCTTGCATCGTCTTCTTGAGGTTCCTTCTCATTGCATTCAGAGCTCTCAAGCTTTTACACTCTGCAAATTTTATAGACATGGGTGGAGATAGGAACCGTGTGGAGCCCTTCTCTTGCAAAGCTGTCAAGAAGAAGCCGAAGGCTTGGTAGGTGTTGGAGAAAGGAGGGTTGACTCCATACCTGGAGAGATTGCATGGTAACAATCCACAGACTACGGCATTGTTTGCAAAAGCATGGAATAATAGGGTGTTGAAGTTGGGCGGAACGAAGTTTGATGTGAACGAAGAATTTACAGCAAATATCACTAGTTTGGCCATGGATGGTATGAAAGTTTTTAGAGACAAAAAGGAGTCACAAACTGCAATGCAAATCTTCTTCAAGGGGGATGAAGCTAAGGACTTGAAGACTGCAAGGAGTGGGAGCTACAAGAGGAGCTCTCTTAAGGCACTGTGGGGAGATGTGGCCGAGGAACTCATGCGTTATATCACCCTGAAAGGACGCTTCTCCACAGTAAATGCTTACCACTTCTTTTTGCTTAATCATTTCCGCCACAAAAAAAGGATCTCCTTTACCTATTATCTCCTAGCGTCGTTGGATTCTGATCTCAAGGACCATAAGAAAAACCCCAAAAATCATGTTTTGCATGTGGGGTTAATCCTTTTAATTTCTGAATATGCAAAGTCTTTTGAGGTGGTTAAGCCGATTGCTACCCCGAAGGGTAAGCAGTCTAAGCCGGCAGAGGAGTATGAGACTGTCTTAGAAGAGGAGTCGGCTAGTAAAAAAGGGAAGAAAAGGAAACTTATTTTGGAAAAGGAGTCGAATTCTGAGGAGGATGTGGACTTTGTTCTGGACTCGCTTGCATCTTTGGAGGTGGGTCCACAACCCCCTACTGTGGGAAAGTCTAAAAAAGGGGAGATGTGCCCTAACAAGGGCTATGAGACTTGCAGTGATGAGGTGGTTGTTGATTTGCCGAGTAGTGGTGTGAAGGAGAAGAATGATTTGTATGGTGAGGCGTCTTCGCCACCCCCTGTGATCAAGCAGAAGGAGCTAGAGGAGGGAAGTAAGAAGAAATGGGTTCTAAGGACTACGAGTCAATTACTAGAGAGGGTCTCTCCTCTCATGATCACGGGAGGTCTGGATGTTGATGATTCCCCCGAGTGTGAACCCGAATTTGCAACAGAAAAGTAAGGTCGAGGCCGCTGGCGATCAGGATGTTGTGGAGACCCAGGCAATGGACCTGGAGCGGTTGAAGAAAAGAAAGGTTGTGGCTGAGGAGATTACGAATTCCATCCGCAAAATCAAAATGTCGGTTGCTGCTGGGAAAGGTAAGGAAGTCTCTGCCAGTCAAGATAAGGTTAGCTCCTTTGAGGAGGAAGATGCTACGGGGAAGGGGGTTTCTAATTTTGAAAGGGAAAATATCTCTGATGTGTTGGGAACTGCTAGAGAGGGTTCCATTGTTTTGTTCAAATTGTTCAAATGGTTTTTTCATGAACTTAATATGACAAATGTCAAAGTTAGGGGTGCAATGAGTAAGGCTGAAGAGTCCTCTATTCAAAACCAGATTGATGAATTGTTTAATTCCTTGAACATTGTGGCGGAGGAAACTCTTAAGATGAAACAGAATTTGGAAGGTAGAGTTCTCACCCTCGAGGATCAATTGGAGAAAATTTGTGCTAGTGTGGTCAAGGGTGGGGAGGTGACTAAGTCTGTTGTTAACTTTGAATCTATTGGTGTTACTTCTCCTTCTGTTAGTGCCAAGAATCATAAGGAAACTATTCACACTGAAGAGTTTGGGGTTGGTGGCAAGTTGATGGAGGAGGAGGTTAGTGTTGAGAAGGGTGGGGATAAGAATAATGTTTTGATTACTGAGGTGAATACAGATGGGCCTGGGGCTAGAACTAGAAACAAGACTAAGGCTCAAGTTGGGGCTTTTGTTAAAGAAATGTCTAATGTTTTGGATGATGCTCAGAAGGCTGCGGCGAGCGACGTGGAGGCGGTTGATATTCTGAAAAACATGTAGTGTTGTTGGTTGGGGTCCTCCTTTTTGGCTAACGTTTTGCTGTTGGTTCACTGATTATGGGTTGTTATATACTTAATGTAGTTTTCTTTAGTTTCAACTGCTTTCTTTTGTAAAGGGTTCCAGGACCCTTCAAAACCTGTTTTTTTACCTCTAATCAAAAACAATGTACAAAAATTATACTATATGGTTACCACTAACCCTTCAATGACCTAGAAACATACCAGGCTTTGATACCAATTGATGCAAGCACGAATAGAGGATCTAATGAAAGACTATCTATTCATGCAGCCCAAACACAATAATTGAAAACTCAACAGAAGAGTACACAATAGAAACTAAATTCTTTGGACAAAAAAGATAAAAAAGATATCATAGAACAACAAATTATTTATATATTACTTCAATGACAAAGGTCGCCCTTGAATTAGAAACAAAGGTACATGCGAAGATTCTGAATTCATTCAGACTCTAATCTTCAACCTATTTCTGTTTCCTTCCCCCTCTTGCTTTCTTCTAGTTCATTCTCACATTCTTATAGAGATCCCTTGTTGTAGTAAGGCAATAATGACCAAAACATGGTACAATGCCCTACGCACATGTGATGGTAACCTTGGGCCAGATTCAAATCATTCTCCTTCCTTAGGAGTGGGTGCATTCCCTTGATGATTGCAAAGTGACCCCTTAAAACATAAATGCAGCAAGATATAAGCCTTGAAACTTGTGCATACCACTATAAACCTACCTAGCACCAATACTTAATTCTATGACCCCATTGTTGGCACATAATTCAATGTTTTGCCAGTGAAATAGATTCTTTTTGGCAAAAGAACACGCCATAACTGACAGTAAGGAAACCAAATTCAATAATTGACATGTAGACATGTTCAAAGTCCTAATACAATATTATGATTACAATTTTGGAAAAGTGTGATTAATATGCAATATTGCACAGGAGAAACATTGTCTCTAACTCAGAATGCACAGTCAATACACTGCAGTCAGAAAATAAATTCGTGCCAAGAATAAAACGGTTGTAGTGCCAAATAAAACTTGCAAAAGAAAAACAATCGTTAAGGAAATATTTTTGGGGGATGCAAGATTGCTCGACCAACAAGATGCTCTTGCATCAAATGATCCCCCAAGTCGTTTCCAAGCTGAATTGTGTGCAGCCCCTTTGTCTTATAAGTGTCTTTAGTCTCATTTTCTATCTTCCTAGACTTACGTTCCTTGGTGATTCAGCTTAAGGTAGAGAGAAAATGCCACACCCTTAATATTAGGTACATTAGGTTATGAATAGTCGGCTTGGGACTATCTTAACTCTTAATTAAGTCATATTATCATTATTATATTGCTATTTAGTTAATTAGGTCAGCCTAGGGCTTATATAGGGTTATCTAAGTTGACCTAGGTCATATCCTAGGCATAAATAAGGTATATATAGGAAGTAGTGAGTCTTATTTCATCATCATATCGCGAATTGTGTTCTCATTGGAGATATTTGGAGGTTTGCCCCCTCGAAGTGGCTTGTTATTTTTAGTTATTATTAAGTATTTGGAGCATATTTCCTATCATATTTTTCTATTGTGCAAGTTATTTCATTACAAGTGGTATCAAAGCATGATCTTAGCACCGTAGAGGCAAGGCATTTTCTTAATATTAGAGATCATTTTAGGAAGAGCATATCTCTTAGATTTTGGCAAATTTTTCTCTAATTTTTAAAGGGTTTTTGAAGAACATATTCAAGAAGCAACAGTCCAAATTTCAGAGGAATTGGAGCAGAATTGAGCAATTTATTGCAGAATTAGGGTTTCTACCCAATTTATTTGGAAAGTGCATATCTCACAAATCCTGCAGAATTTGTTTCTGATTTTTGGTGGGTTTTTGAAGAAGTAATAGAGGAACTTACAGTCCAAATTTCAGAGAATTGGAAGCAGAAATATTCGATTTATTGCAAAATTAGGGTTTCCAACAAATTCGCTCTTAAGGGTGCAAAACACCAAACTTTTGGAATATTTTTTTGGGAGAGTACAACCTAGGCCTTGGTAAGTTACAGTAAAAATTTCATATTATTTTGAATTTATTTGTGTGATTTATTGCAAAGTTATTTTCTACCATCATGATGGGGCCTACACTAAGAGGCAAAAAGGATGCTACCACACCGACGAAATCTTCAAATAAGGATGAGGTAGAAATTGAGGATATTAACCCTAATGATGAGATCAACAAAGTCAAAGGTGAAATTTCATCAATTAGGAATGACATAAATGAATTTTCTAAGAAGTTGGACACGATTATTCAAGGGATGAAGTGTACGGGCGAAGATTCACCTAGTAAGGTGAAAGATAATGCTTTTGTTGGACATGAATTCCATGGGCTTGACTCTGATTTCAAGAAGGATCCTTCCTTTAATAATCCTAGGCCAAGGCAATTCATACCCAAGTTGGATATGAGAAAGTTTGATGCCAAGGATCCAACCAATTGGCTATGCCAAATGGAGCAATTCTTGATATCAGAGTCAAGCCCAAGGAATTCACTCTTCGGTTATAGCGCCCCATAAACTCTCAAGGTAGTGGGTTTCTTAAAGAAGCAAAAAGTAACAATGTTGATTGACTCAGGTAGTACTCATAATTTCATCAGCAAAAAGTTGGCTACTCGTCTAAATTGTTTTATATATCAGCCCCAAAGTTTCAGGTCTTGATTGCAGATGGTGGTACTATTAGTTGTTTAGGCAAGTGCCATAGCATTAAATTATCCATGGGAGATTATCACCTGTATGCTATCTCCATGGGTGCAGCAGATATTGTTTTGTACAATGGCTTACTACTTTGGGAACAATTGAGATGAACTTCCAAGAACTATTCATGAGATTTCAATTAGAAGGAAAGACAGTAAAGCTAAGAAGGTTGAAGGCAAAGTCCCCTCAAATGGTAAGCTTCCATCAAATGCAAAAGTTGCTTAAGAAAGGAGTTGATGGATTTGTGGCCCAGTTACGTTCATTAGAAGTCTCTCAATCTAATGCTCCCACCCATCCAAATTTACAAGCAATAATTGATCGTCACTCAGTGGTTTTCGAAGATATGCCTGAAGGACTTCCTCCTAAGAGGGATCATGATCATGCCTGGAGTTGATGGATTTGTGGCCCAGTTATGTTCATTAGAAGTCCAAGGAGCCAGCCACCCAACATCAGGCCTTAGAGGTATCCACATATACAAAAAAGTGAGATAGAAAAGATTGTTGAGAAAATGTTAAAGGCAAGAATTATTAGGCATAGCCAAAGTGCTTACTCCTCACCCGTGGTGATGGTGCGTAAGAAGGATGAAACTTGGCGCATGTGCCCGGTCTATAGAGTGCTCAACATGTACACCATCAAAGATAAGTTTCCTATTCCTTTCATTGATGATTTGGTAGATGAATTGAATGGAGCTGTGTATTTTACAAAGTTAGATCTTACATTAGATTATCACCAAATTCAAATTAAGGATGAAGATAATTGTAAGACAGCATTTAGGACTCGTGAGGGTCATTATGAGTTTTTGGTGATGCCATTTGGTCTTACCAATGCACCATCTACATTCCAAAGTTTGATGAATTCCATTTTCAAGAAATTCTTGAGGAATTTTGCATTAGTGTTCTTTGATGGTATATTGATTTATAGCAAGACATGGGAAGAACACTTGCAACATGTCGATCAAGTATTACAAGTTCTTGAAGATCAACTCTATGCTAAGCCATCCAAGTGCGCTTTTGGTCTCAATGAGATGGAGTACTTGGGACACATAATTTCATATGAAGGAGTAAAGGTGGATCCTAAAAAAATTAAGGCTATCATGGAATGGCCTATTCCCAAAACCATTAAGAAATTGAGGGGTTTCTTGGAATTGACTGGATACTATATAAGGTTTGTGAAGAATTATGGTCGTATAGCAGCACTCCTCATAGCTTTATTGAAGAAGGATTCTTATAACTAAAACAAATCCACTAATGCAGCATTTGAAATGTTGAAAGAGGCTATGTGCACAACTCTAGTGTTTGCCACTCCAAATTTCACCAAGGATTTTATTGTGGAATGTGATGCTTTAGGAAATGGTATAGGAGCAGTTCTCACGCAGGAGGGTCGGCCCATTGATTTTGAGAGTCGTCAATTAAAGGGTAAGAATCAACTCAAACCTATTTATGAGAAGGAAATGCTAGCTATTATTCATGCAATAAAACAATGGAGGCCTTATCTAATGGGTAGACAATTCAAGGTTAAGACAGATCATGATAACCTAAAATATTCTTTGGAACAAAGATTATCTTCTAAAGAGCAACAAAAATGGGTCACTAAGATGTTGGGATATGATTTTGAGATTGTATATAAGAAAGGGAAGGAAAATGTTGTGGCAAATGCACCATCAAGGAAGGATGAGAAGGATGAAGCTTTATTGTGTGCCATTTCACTATTACAAAAAGATTGGGTAGTAGAAGCCAAAGCAGAGTGGCAAAATGATGTTGCTACAAGTAATCTCATTCAACAATTACAAAGTGATCCTAGTAGTTCAGATAAGTTTTGCTGGAAGGGAGATACTTTGTGGTATAAAGAGTGATTGTATCTTTGCAAGAATTCCTCTCTCAAACAAAAGATTCTCACAGAGTTTCATGAGTCTCCGATTGGTGGTCATTCAAGATTTTTGAAGACATATCATCGAGTCAAAAAAGACTTCTTTTGGGAAGAGCTAAAAGGGGATGTTCAAAACTTTGTGATAGAATGTTTGGTTTGTCAAAGAAATAAAGGAGAGACAATTATGACACCTAGTCTCCCTTAGTTATTCCTGGCCAACGTTGGGAAGAGGTCTCCATGGACTTCATCACAAGGCTTCCAAGATCTAATTGTAAGAATGTCATCATGGCAATAATGGATCGCCTCACTAAATATGCACATTTTATTGCATTATCACATCCTTTTACAACAAGTACAATGGAAAAAGCGTTTTTGGAGAATATTCACAAGCTACATGGTATACCTAAGGTTATTATTAGTGACCATGATGTAATGTTCCCGATTTAATTAAGCCAACACTGTAATTAAATAATTAATCTTAAGTTGTTGAAAAGAGTTAAATTTAAAAGACAAGTTAAATTAATTATTTAATAATGTAAAGTGACTTAAGACGAGAAAGAAATAATATTTAATTAAGTCACTTTAAGGGAGAAATAAGGAGTTAAAATAAAAGTTAAAAATGGTTTTCAAGAAATCTTGGAGCAGTTACAGAAAAGCTGAATAAAAGATCTGGAGAAGCTCATTTTTTAGGAGGCTTGGTTATTTCTGATTTTGGAAGAAACTTGGTTTCTTAGGACTCGAGGACGAAAACCCTCAGTTCATCAATTTGGATGGAAACCCAAATCTGAAGCAGGTGGAACCATTCAGGTTTCACGCAAAAGTCTGATGTTGTAAGTTGGATCACTCAATGTTATATATGTAATCAATTTAAAGGTGACATTTTTTTGATGGGCTAATGTAGATATTCATATATTGAGTTTGATTTTGAGAACTGTTTAATACTGGTGTTTTGAATTTGGTCGGCTGCATTGTTTATATATATAATTACTACTTTCCAAAATAAACAATTGTGAATGTTATTTCTATCAGAAGTTTGTGCTACAGTTGGAATGATTCTTGAGCATGGTGGGTTTCTTTATAGACGTCTCCCTCTAGAAATCAGGAAGCCCAATGCATATGTAGTTTCTAGTCTATGACATGACCAGATTTTGGGGTGATATTGGAGTTTAAAACTCATTTGTTTGATACAAGCCTTATTACTTAATATCCAAGTCAGACTGAAAGATGCCTTCGAGGAAAATAAAGAAGCCGCACTTGAAAGTCGTGGTATTGATTTTTGTATCTCGGCCAGCTTGAAGCACCACTTATTCGAATTGTTATCAATTTGGTTCACATTTTTATTCAAGATAGAATGCCGTTCCATTTTTAATTGATGTTGCGTCCCTTTGGGTGAATTATCGGGGGCCTTGATGTAATAAGGAGTGGGTATTTCTTATTGCTAACTTTCTGAGAATCCCAGAGATAAGAGTCTTGGAAAATAGAGGCCACAAAATGGGGATACTATACACACTGAGCATGAGGTAGAATTTCTGAGAAGGCTCGATGAAGGAAGAGTCGTGATTTTCTGTTGCTGCCATTCATATTTCAGAGCCAATGAAATTTGGATTCAAGGGGTTGATAATTATTTTAAGAAGCTGCCGCTTATGGAGGTGTCGATACATATACTAGTGGAGACAATTCAGCTTCTTTAGTGCCGCATTTGAGATGAAAGTCAAAATAGAGAGCATTTTGAAGTCAGAACTTCTGAATATTGGTCGTTTCATAGTCGTCTTACCATCATGAAAACTAGGGAGTCTACATCCATTGTCTTTGCCACCGCAGGTCCTTGAGTCACCATTTCCTTGAGCTATCGGGAGCTACTTGGAAATTACAAGGAGCTGTCGTGAAGTTTTAGAAGGGGTTCGATGCATAAAGATGTTAATTTTAGACCAGAAATGAAGATAAGCAGCAATAATAAAATAATGAACACAATGACACAGCAAATACCCTGGGAAAACCCTCCTTCTCGAGGGAGAAAAACCCAGCAACAATTAGATCTCTTATATTATAACAAGAGCAGATATCTGCTTACAATCTTGGCCAAACACTAGGCCAATATCAAGAGAAAGCACCTCTCTTAGATGCAAATGAATAACAGATATGAAGTCTCCTTTTGTATCAATCTTCTTGAAGAAAAAGTCCGATCTGTTGTAAGTGCAAATTCCTCCTATAGTGCGAACTTGTCTTGAATTGAAATTGAATGATCAAAGAATAGAAGTCTCCTTATATTTATACATATCAAGGCGCCTTTTCATGAAAGGTCGGCCTTGTCCATTAACCAAGGCATCTCTTGAATAAGTCGGCTTCAATAAAAAATAAAATAAAATATATAGCAAGTCGACCCCTTGCTTTTAATGTTTGAAATTTATTTATTATTTATTCTTGAAATCGTGGGAGAAAGATCTCCCACCACTACTCATCAACAAAAGAAACATTTAATTGATTATAATTAGACCATGGACACGTGAGCTATAGCAAGAGCAGGGCGCAGGGGTCTCGATAATAAAGAAACGACAATTGTTTTAGAAAATACATCGCACTTGTAATGAAGGATATCATGGCAACCTTTCAAGCAACCGTTTATCTATCTAAAGATTCTTATTCCATATATGCCATACGGGATTGATAATATGGAAGCAACTGACAATAAGCTATAGGTGGGTCACCGGCTATATGATTGTGGAGAAGCTCATATGTTGAGAAAATAAAGGGGTTGATATTTGGGAGCCGCTACAAAGGTGGTACTCGTGAGCTTGGGTCACATCAAGATAAGGAATAACACAGAATCAAGGAGTTGAAGATTAGAATGAGGAGAAAAAAAGTGGCGTAGAAAACGGGTAGAGGAATTATGAAGCTGCATATTTATAAGGTGACGTGGAAAGGCATTTAAATCAAAGGAATGGTCAGTGGTGTTTAGATGCGATGCAACTAGTGGTCTCGTAAATAAGGAGGACATGCTGCATAGTGAAGTTTTGCAAGCTCTTGCAAGACACATTCAAACTTTCTAAGGTGAAAGTCATTCTGATTTCTTGTATAGGTAAAGAAGGAAGATTTTAGTAAATGATATTTCTGAAATATATTGATGTCTTCTGGAAGTACATTTGATTGAATTATATATACAGATATCATGAATCATATTTTGCTATGAATGTTTCATTGTGGCAATTATATATATTGTATATGTTTACATCGCAAAATCTCTTCGAGGGAAATTATTTGTATGAACACCCAAACAACATGCATGAAAGTGTTTGACGTAATGCCTGTGCTCTTGAAGTGGTGAAATCGAAAAAATTTGTTCTCAGTTCAGGGTAGCATCTTACACATGATCCTATCTTTACTAGTAACTTTTGGACAGATTTATTCAAATGTTTGGGCACTCAATTGGCTCATATTTTTTTATACCATCCTCAATTTGATGGGAAAATGGAGATTGTTAATAAGTGTTTGGAAGGATATCTACGTTGTTTCACTTCAGATAAATAGTCTCAATGGATAGATTGGCTACCACTAGCAGAATGGTGGTATAACACTTCCTTCCATAGTTCATCAAAGATGTCTTCATTTATGGCATTGTATGGATATCATCCTCTTTCTTGAAAAGCACACAAGAAATACTAAGAAGGGGGGGGAAGGGGTGAATCAGTATTTCAAAAAACTTTAAAACAAAAATACTGAAACGGAGAATCAGTAAATACTAAATTAGTTTGAAAGACCTAAAACAGAGCAGAGACCATAACAAAAGTAATGAGACGGCTCCAACAAAACACACGAACCTTCTAGAGATAGCGAAAAGACATCCACAATTCATCCTTTCTAAAAAAAAGTTACACTTTTGAAATGGCTCAGGCTGCGATTAGAAGAATAATATCTGTTGAGAATAGCTATGGTTCATTAAATCAATATGGTCAACACCACGTATAAGCTGTTATAAAACACTGCTCAAAATCATTAAAGTCAATCCAAGCGGCAATACAACAAGCACGACACTACCTCCAATATCAAAGGCATGAAGAAATTGTCATAAGAATTAAAACCAATAATAAGCAAAGAGTCGCCCCACTCCATATTTGATATGCCTGAACCGGTTGCCAATAAAAACTTCCGTCAGAAATAAATTTGGCAAATAAAATATGAGCCGCCCTTCGAATTAATTTTGACGTCCTTTAAAAAGGCCCGAAGAAAAAATATTGTCCTTTCAAATAATGAATATCCTGATGTTATTTCTGACCATTACCTCTTTTCGCGCCACACACAATGTTATCCACCAAAAAACATCCCCTACCACTGCCTTTAATAAAATCGACAGGAGCAACTATAACCGACGCCAGGAGAGATTAATCCAACCTAGGTCACCCAATAAAGTCACCACATCCATAATGTGAATTAGGAAATATAAAAGCCGCCGAGAAACCATTTGAAATGCCTCCATAAAGTAAGTCAGTTAATCATTAAACCAATGCATTACAAATATATCTGACCAAATGAAAATCTGACTTGGCACAAATGTTTATACTTTTCAACCTGCTGACTAAACACTGACAGAGCAAACAAGCAAGTTGTTGATGTAGATAGGCAAGCAAGTTGTTGATGTAGATAGGCAAGCAACTAGCTTAAGCAAGTAGGCAAGTAGCTCAAGCAAGTAGGCAACCAGCTCAAGCATGCAACCAAGTAGCTCAACACACAGGCAAGTAGCTCAAGCAGCTCAAGCACTTAAGCAAGTAGCTCAACCTTGACATCAATGACAAATTACTCAACACTTCCATCACATCATCATTGAAAGTGTCATCAAGAGTTCATGTTGTGGAGGATCACATGCTTCATCAACAAGTACTTTTAGGACTTAAAGAGAATATATCCATGGCACAAAATTGAATGAAGCAACATGCGGACCATCACTGTAGTGAAAGAAGTTTTGAAGTTGGGGATTGGGTTTTCTTGAGATTGCAACCTTACAAGCAAATGTCATTGAAGCAACAATCAAAGAATAACAAGTCTCCAAAATATTATAGCCCATATCAAACCATGCACAAGATAGGTAGCATTGCCTACAAGCTTGCATTGCCATCAACAACAAAGATACATCCAAATTTTCATGTTTCTTGTTTGAAGAAGGTAATTGGGAATAGTATCCCTACTTAGACAAATATTACCTGAGCTCGACGAAGATGAAAGAATCATATTGGAACCAAAGTTTATTCTTCAGAAACACACAAGGAAGCTAAGGACTAGAACACTCACTCAGTATCTCATCCAATGGAAGAATTTACCAATTGAAGATGCCACATGGGAGGATGAGTTCATTCAGAAGCATCCAAACTTGCTTAGCATTGAGGACAATGCTTCTCTGAAGAGGGGGCATCCTACGCCCTTAATATTAGAGTACATCGAGTTATGAATAGTCGGTTTGTGGCTGTCTTAACTCTTAATTAAGTCATATTATCATTACTATATTGTTATTTAGTTAATTAGGTCGGCCTAGGGCTTATATAGGGTTATCTAAGTTGGCCTAGGTGATATCCTAGGCAAAAATAAGGTATATATAGGAGGTAGTGAGTCTTATTTCATCATCATATTGCAAATTGTGTTCTTATTGGAGATATTTGGAGGTTTGCCTCCTCGAAGTGGCTTGTTATTCTCAGTTATTATCAAGTATTTGCAACATATTTCCTATCATATTCTTCTATTATGCAAGTTATTTCATTACAGAGAAGCCCGTATTTAGTTCATTATTATTGACAGTGGATAGCCACTTTAATGGTCTCAAACAACAATGTTGGAATTCTTTGGCTGATTTTCAGTCAATTAATCAGCTCCCTCCCTTCACATGCTCCTTAGATTCCTGCTCTCACCTTGTTCCTACATAAGGGGAGAGACCAATTAGAGCCATCAAAGGACATAAACCGATAATGTATTCAGGTCACTTGGATCTCCGTTAAAAACCTTTCAATTCTATGGAGGCTTTGAACCATGCATTTCCTAATACTTATTGACATCATCATTGTATGCCCCAACCGTCTTTAACATCACTGGTCATATGACCTTAAAATTCCTTTTGGCCAAGTCTGTAATGCACTTTGTAAGCAGAATCAAGAATTCAAAACGCATTACAACAAACAGGGCACTGGCGAACTGAACTAACTTCTGATCTCTTTCTATTTCTCAAAGGAAATTTGATCAAAAAGTTGCACAGCAATGTCTACAAATATCAGTTTTCATTTTTAGTTGACAAGTTGATGCAATCCCTAAATTTGTCAGATCCTAGTGAAAGACAAGCAAATTTAATCCTGCTTAGTTAATGAACATTAAAGGGACAAATCATGCATACAATAAATGGAAGTGAAGGTTTACAATCTACTTTTTTGCAGACATTTAAAGGAAAAAAACACCAACCTCAGAATGAAGTTTTGACATTGGCATCCATTCCCCTGGACCACAAAGATCTGAAAGTACAGTTGCAACAGCTGAAACTACATCTCTTTCTTCTGATTGCATCTGCTGAAACATATCTGCTTCATGGTCTCTCCTTCTTGAATCACCCTTTTGATCTGATAGTAAAAGAAGATTAAAAAAGGTGCATTGCCATGGTGCATGCAAAAATTTATCAATTACCAACTCAAACAAAATACAGAAATCTCGCAAGCTGCAGCACTGGATGCAAATATTGTGAATTTTTTTCTCATTAACATCCTATTTCAGCAAATATATACTGCAAAAATGGCTAGATTTTAAACTGTGCAATGAACTAAAATATTATTGCTAAAAAAGGAATAAGTTTACAACCTGACAATGATGAGTACTAAGGGATCTAATGTTCCTCCAGTACTAACATAAGGATGACTTGGGACTAGCACGTTCCAATAGCTAGTCATACAGAAATTCCTCCCCTCAAATTAAATATTGGTTACTAAAACATCTTACACCATTAATATTTTTGGGACTAGATCATGTAATCAACATTCGTTGAAAAGCCTGGTCAACATGCAGTCTTCATCCTCCAACTGCTTTTACCAGTTCACTCCCCTATAGCCCCAGATTTGGATCCGATTTGGGGTTCAGATCTTTGTGGGTGCCAACAGAGTTATGAATTTTAAGTTTGGATCTGTCGATATTTTTATATTTTTACTTTCTTTATTTTGTTTGTTTTTCAGTCCTCAGGTTTGACCAGTCAACCTGAAAACCTAACCCTAAACCCTAAATTGAACCTCAAAACAACTTAAAACACAAAAAACAAATGCATTTACCTCATTAAGAAAACAAAACACACAAACCTAATATACTTTCTCACTTTCATTCCTACTCGTCATTGCACATATATAGTGCTGACGATTGGTCATTGAAGGTTCCAACAAAGTTTGATTGCTATTCCTATACATGTGCAAGAGCCCATTCACTGCCAAAGAGATCGTGAAGGAAAATGCTTGGATTGAAGCTAAGTTTTTATGGTTTTTTTCTTCATTTTTTCTTGTATAAACAAACTCTCTTCTTTTGTTTTTCATTCTTCTATGTTTAAATGAGTCAAAAACTCTTATTTTTTTGTTTCATTTGATTGGAACGTGTTGTTTTCCAAACTTCTTGTCATAGGAATTAAAATGGCAACCAATTCTAACTCCGTGGGCCCATCCCAAAATTCAGCTTTGTGGAAGCATGTTGACATAAGAAAGTAAGTTCTATGCGGTGGAGCATATGTTTGGATTTGCAGTGGGTGTGCCATGATATATACAAGCTCATACTAAGTTGCCGGTTCCAATACGGGACTGGGCACAGGTATGCCAGTACGGCGATTTTTTTTTCCTTGGGTACGGTATGTTTGGCTACGGCTGTATATATATATATATGCAAAAAAAAAAAAATACAGAATTGTAAATACATTTGATAGTATGATATAGTATACTTCATCAATCATCAATCATCAATTCATCATTGAATCATTGATCAATGGTAGTGATAAAGATAAATGCCAATTGATAGTTCAAAATTTCAATATTATGTCATATATCATATATGTCTGAAGTCACGATTCAAATGAAGATCATTACAATTACAAACTTACAATGATAATAGAGATCTGACCATAAACCATCTAATTATATATTGGATTAGTGTCAATGTTTATACTGAAATGAATATTTTATAAATCCACTAAATTGACAAGCAACATTTAGAAAGCTGATAATGAAATAATAACTTTGAAATTAATTTGAAACCCAAGCTAAAACAGATCACAAACTGCTGCAACAAAAAAGTATGATCCTGATTGATATATGGCTCAAACTCAGTATAGGTATGGCTTATTTCAGTGATTGAAATTAACATTTTTTGCCTGGGAGTGTTTGGGAGCACCTTGGGAGTGCCATGGGAGTGCCTAGGAGTGCCTAGGAGCGCCCAAGAAGGACCCACAGAGAACCCAGGTCTGCCTGGGCGCTCCCAAGGCGCTCCCTAGGCCACTCCCATACCCAAACGCTCCAGGAGCAAGCACGGGGTCCTTTTTTGAAGAACCCGGTAACATAGAACTCATACAATTGGGTGAAAGTCCATTTGTGTGTTATTCCTAGCATGGGCCTCATATCTTGCCTAAGCGAGAATGATGCACTCATGCCAACAATTAGAGTGTTGGAATATTTTCAAGAGCAAGAGCAAGCAAAAAAAGTAGTTGACCTTTGAGCAGGCCATCCTTTGGTAAAAAGAGGATCTCAATCAAGGAGGACCCTATTCCCCCATCTCTTAGCATCCTGAAATTCCAATAAAGAGCCACCGTATTTGACCACCCATGAAGAAGAGCCCACTACACATAAGAGAACAAAGGAGCATGGAAAAGAAATTTTAAAATGAATCCCAAGAAAATGTCCTTCAATTGATTCCAAGATGTGTCTATGCAAATAGGTATTCTTTCAATCAATAGATTCCAAGATGTGTCTATGCAAATAGGCTTTCTTTCAACATTGTTTGGTCACCATATTTGCAAAAAATGGTGAAAAAAAAAATATTGGGGTTCCAAAGTCTAGCTTTTTGATGTGAGCAGCACCTTATGGAAAGGGAGGTAAATTTTGTAGAAAATTCCTTGCAACCCATTAAGGATTCATGAATCAAGACAAGGGTATCTTATCATTTTAGATAGATGAAAGGACACCATAAATTGACACTTGACCAATGTGTACTTTTAATATCATGTGTACTTTGGCAATATCCTTTTTTCCCTTTATCCATCACCTTAAATTGATCATTTCTATGCTTTTTCCAATCAATTAAGGGGGCATACCCTAAACATTATCAATATTTAAATGACATGCTTGGAGCACCTACTTATAATGGGTGGCTATCATCCTAATAAACTGTTTAAGAAGCAAACCTGGAAAGGATAGCTCGCCCATTGCTTAAATTTCTTATGGATCAATACTATATGTTTAGTAGCATGAGTTTTTTTCCTTGAAAGAAACATGACAAATCATTCATATTTATGTTCACAAAAAATGAAAAATCTCTTATTATCTCCTTGATAACAATCATTAAACTATATTCTAGAATCATGAGGAATACTATATGCTTATTGGCAAATGACAAATGCATATTAAAAATATTATTTTATTAGGAATCAACTTTATTTGATTACTATGCTACTAACTATACTAGTGATTCTATTTTAGATTGTATTCAAAATAAATGGTGCAAGTTCTATCCCATGGATAGTAATACTTTAAAAAACCTCTTCTATGATTTTTTAATCAAAAGGCCAAAATACAAAAGCAAATTCTATTAAGTCCTAGAGGCACATTTTTAAGTCCTATGGACACATTTTTTTAGTCCTACAAGCACATTTTATTAAGCCCTACGAGCACATTATATTAAGTCCTATGAGTACATTTTATGAAGTCCTACAGGCACATTTTTAAGTTCTATGGGCGCATTTTATTAAGTCCTACAGACACATTTTATTAAGTCCTACAAGCATTATATAATGAACCTAGGGTTATGCTAATTTGAGGAGACCTAAGCTCCAATAAAAATCTTTATAAGACCTCATATATATAGTATCATTTTTAAAACACTAGAATTTTAAATTATGACAAGCAGACTTTCATGTAGTCCAAAATACATGGATTTCATTTTGGCATATATTTGTGTCCCTATTTATCATTGTCAAAGAAAACCTATGGTGTTGGGGTACTTCATTTTTTCCTTTATGGAAATTGACTTGTGATGCCCCATATTAACATTAAGGGGGGTGTTAGAACATAATGTTATTAGGGATCATACCCTTATAACATTTATGCATTGTTCTAAAATAAGGTTATAAAAACTTATGTTAGAAAGTATATACCATTTAATAATTAATAATCTAATAAATATTAGATTATTAATTATTTATGAATGGTTAGGACAGAACGGTCGGAATGGCGGAGCGGCAACCCAAGTAGAATTTTCACAGACACTAGGGCTTGCAGTATGACAGAAGGCAGGAACCTCTGTGGCCTTTCAACAGAAGGCAAGGGATAAATGTTCAAAATAACAAGCGAAATGAAAACCCATAGGCATGGCAGGCTCCGACTAACCAGTTTGTTAGAAATGGGGGTGTCGGAGTGGATGGCCAAAAGGCTGGCCAGGCGTTGGAGAACGAAGGGAGATTCAGATCAATCTTCTCAAATGGGAGAGTGGATTTCAAACAGCAGGAAGGGAAGTTTTGGCGACCAACAAACCAGATTGAGAAAGCGTTGTCAAGCAAGGTAACGCCTAACTTTCTTCACACGACTATGGCCACTTTGTTGTTGGAAAACAGAGAATGGAGTGATTCGGTCGGTTTCCTCAAGGCTCATGCCTTTTTTATGAGGTGGGGTGGGAAATGGCCGGCTTTTACTAAGGTTTGGGCCTAGTGTGATAAAAACTGGGGTAAGGATTATGAGCTAAAAACCCTAGAAATGGTTTTTATTTGGTGATTTGCCAAACAGCCCGGGATAAAGAATGGATCATTAACAGTGATCCATTCATGATGGATGGTAGGGGTTTCTTCATTCTTGATTGGAGCCCAAATTTTGATCCTAACAATGCAAAGGTTGAGGAAGTGCCAATGTGGATCAAGTTGAAGAATCTTCCCCAGGAATATTGGGATCTGGAAACACTCAAAACATTGGCAACAAACTTGGTGTTTTTGTGAAGTTGGAGGAAGCTGTGGAAAAGTCTGACTGTAGCATGTTTCCTAGGATTTGCATCTTGAGACAAATAATACACCCTCTACTTGAAATGATCGAGCTAAAAATAGGGGAGGGTATCTGGCGTCAAAAGGTGGAGGTGGAGGATGCAATGGTTTCTTGTCCAAAATGCTTAGGGAAAGACAATCTTGATGGACATTGTCCATCTGTGGTGAAAGGAAAGGGTTTAGCACAAAATCTTCTTGCTGAGGAGTTGGTGGCCTTAACTGAAGCTGATGCCTGGTAAGAGATGTGGATATCACAAGAATGGGGCTCTCTCGGGAGGCCTGAGAATGGTCATTCTTGTCTACAAGCTGATGAAAATGTTATCTGGGGCTTTAATCGGAAAGAGGAAATAGATTTTATCCTTGAAAATGAATATGAGGAAACACCTCAAGAGAGGGATATATGTGGCCTGAATCATCAGAATGAGTCTATTGTCAATAAAAGTGCAGAGCAAGCTAAGCGGGTGATGACTCCTGAAGGGTTTTTGGGGGACTTGGTTCGTCGTAGTGGTGGAAATGATGTTTTGAATGAACAGTTTGAATCTCCTCACTTTGATAAAGAGATAAATGTGGGGCAGAATGAGCAATTCAGGGTAGCTAGGATCGAGCAAGATTTTTCTTTGCAAGGTCAATCACACTCTTTAAGCAAAAAAGAGAGTGCAAATAGTCACTTGAATAGTCGAGAAGAAAAACCTGGAAGTTTTGGTACATAATTCTTCTGGTGCTAATAGGCTAGACATTGAGGATGAAACCAAGTTTTTTGAGGATGATATTTCTGGAGAAAATGAAGGTGTTGTCTTCAAGGATATCCCCATTTCACCCATTCAAAACCTTGAGAGTGCTTTTGAAGGAGTAAGAGACAATGGTGGGGCCTTGGAAGATTTAGAGTCTGATATGGCATCAGATGAGGAGCCTGGTGGTGAAGATTTGTTGGGTTTGCAAGACAACTTAGGAATTGTGGAAAAGAGAACTATTGAACAATCCTCTACTCAAATTAAAAAGGCAAAGATTGGGGAGAAGAAAAAGTGTGGTCCTAAAACTAATAGGATGCATCTAGAAATGGCTGGAAATGCAGTTGGCCAGAGCAAATTGAGATCGGGAAAAGGCTATGCCTTTTCCCAGCAGCCATGAAAATCTTATTGTGGAATGTTAGGGGCTGCAATGCCCCTGACAAAATCCGTTTGATCAAAAGATGCTTTGATCAAACAACGCCAGCTTTGGTTTTGCTTTAGGAACAAAAATCAAGGAACCAGATTTTGAGTCTTTCTTTAAGTGTTTTAGCAGGTGGAAATGTTCTCTCTTTGGAGCAGTTGTTGCCTCAGGGGGGCTTGGTGTCCTTTGGAATGAATCTCTTGTTGATGTCCAAGTAGTAAGGCAAGATAGGTCTTGGCAGTGATTGTGTGTTGAATCAAAACAGTTTAGGGCAAACCTTTTTATTCTCAATATTTATGGACCCACTAACTCGGCCCAAAAAAAAGTGCTTTGGCAAGATCTCTCTTCTTTTCTAGACCTGGAGGATGGAAGGATGTTTCTTTTGGGTGGCGATTTCAATGCTATCCTGAAGCCTTCTGACAAATTTGGGGGTGTGTGTTGGGCCAGTCAAAGCCAACAGGATTTCAGTGATTTTGTTGTGAACAATGGGCTGATTGAATTACCTTTTAAAAATGGGGAATTCACCTGGACGAATAGAAGGGGAGGTTTTCTAAATATTGCTGAGAAGTTGGATCGTTTCTTTCTGGCTAGTGATTGGGCTGCTCATCAATGGACATGTGAGGCGGAGATCATTCCTATCACCGGGTCTGATCACTACCCTATAGGTTTGAGAATTCAAGAAGAAGCCACTCCGGACTGATGTCCTTTTAAGTTTGAAACAATGTGGTTTCGAACTGAAGGGTTTAAGGAGTTAGTTGCTGGTTGGTGGAGAAATGCCCCAGAAAGGTATGGAAATAAAGCTTTCATTTTCTTTAAGAATCTCCAATTTCTTAAGGAATAGATCAAGAGATGGAATAGGGAATCCTTCAAGAATGTTTTTGCAGAAAAACTAAGGTTGGAGGGTGAGTTGAAGGTTCTTCATTCAAAAGTTATTGAGAAGGGAATGATGGAAAATGATTTTGAATTAGAAAAGCTTCTAAACAAAGAATATTCTGAAATTTTAGCGCAGGAGGAAGTTTTTTGGAGGCAAAAATCTCGTGAATGTTGGCTAAAGGAGGGAGATAGGAATACCAAATTTTTCCATAATTTTGTGAAGGTGCATAGGTCGAACAACAAGATCTTCTCGATGAAGGATTTGAATGGAAATGTCTTGTCTGATGCGGAGCAGATGGAGCAGATTAAGAAGGAAGCAATTAGGTTCTTCTTTGAAATGTTTAAGGAGAATTCAGCTGTGTTAGAATCTGATTTAACATTTTAGATATAATCCCTTGTTCTGTCTCAAAGGCTCAGAATGCCATGCTTATGGAGGAAGTCTCTTTAAAAGACGTTAAAAAGCCTGTTTTTAGCATGGGGGGAGACAAAGCTCCAGGGCCGGATGGTTTTCTTGCTTGTTTCTTTCAAAAATTTTGGGATATTTTTGCCCAAGCTTTGTGGGAAGTGGTGGAAGAATCCAGGAAAGGTGGCTTTATCCTTAAGGATTTAAACAACACCTTCATTGCCTTAATCCCCAAAAGGTCAGTGGTAAATTCCTTTGAGGACTATAGGCCAATTTCTTTATGCAACACGGTGTATAAAGTAATTTCTAAAGTGATTGCAAATAGGTTGAAAAGGGTGCTGGATTCAGTGATCTTAGCTGAGCAGACCGGTTCCTCTCTGAATAGGTCAATTTTGAAGGCATGATTGTTGCCCATGAGGCCATTCATTCGGTAAGAATGGCTAAATTGGAAAAGATGATGGTAAAGTTAGACATCAAAAGGGCTTATGATGAAGTTAATAGGGGTTTTCTTTTGAAAGTCTTAGAGAAATTTGGTTTCAACAAAGATTGGGTGACATGGATTCAGAGCTGCATATGCACACCTCGTTTTTCTGTATTCATGAATGGCAGTCCTCAAGTTTTTTTTTAATCCAGTAAAGGAATTAGGCAAGGTGATCCCATTTCGCCTTTTCTCTTCATTATTCTTGCTGACACTTTGGGGAGGTTGATTTCCAAGAAGAGAAGGAATGGCCTTTGGAAAGGCATAAAAATTGTTGAAGGTATTGACCCAATCTCCCATCTTCAATTTGTTGATGATACATTTTGATGGGGGAAGCTTCTTTTCGAGAAGCCCAGTTAATGAAAGAGACTCTTGATGAATATGGGAGAGCGTCTGGTCAATGTATCAATTGGAGGAAGTCTGAAATTTTCTTCTTCTATACTCCCATTCATAAACAGCTAGAAATTTGTTGAATATTGGGGATGCATTCAGGAACCCTTCCAAGCAAATATTTGGGCATCCCTCTCTTTGGGGGCGCCAATAAAGCTGGTGTGTGGAAAGACCTAGTTGACAGTTGTCTTAATAGGATGGATGGTTGGAAAAGCAGATGGCTCATTGCTGCTGGAAGAATCCTAATGCTAAAATCTATTATCTCGGCAATTCCGGTCTTCTCCATGATGTGCTTGAAGATTCCTAAGAAGGTGATTAGATCTATTGGGCAGTGTATGAGAAAGTTCTTTTGGAATGGTGCAAGTGAACAAGATAAAATCCCATTGTTAGCATGGGATAAAATTTGTTGAGCCAAAGAAAATGGTGGGGCTAGGTTGAGAGATTGGCAGCTCATGAATGAAGCTCTGGGAGCTAAGCTAGTTTGGAGTATCCATTCAAACCCTGACCTTCTATGGGTTAAAATTTTGAAGGCTAAATATTTGGATTCAGCAGAAGTTCATAAGATTTTAACAATCCGCAACCCTCCTAAAGGTTCTGCTATATGGAACTTTATTGTTTCTTGCAGACCGGTTATTATGAATCATATTTCTTGGCAAATTGGAAATGGCCTTAAAGCTAAATTCTGGGATGATTCGTGGGATGGTCTTCCGATTTTGCGTGAGGAGGAAGGAGTGCAAGAGCTTAGGATTTTTTTTCTACAAAGGTGGGGTGATAAGGTTCAAGATTATCTTGAACTAAAACGGGGCCCTTTTGGTCAGGAATGGGGGTGGAAGGAGTTATCAAATGAGGGGCTTTCTGATCATCAATTGGCAAGGATGAAGGAAATCTTTAAGAATAGACAAGTTTTTCTCTCGGAAAATGAGGATAGTGTGATATGGTGCGGCTCTGTTAATGGGGCCTACTCAGTTAAAATTGGCTATCAACTATTGGATTCAATAGAGGGTGAATCCTTTTGGGCAAAGAAATTATGTTGGAGCAAACATTGTTTACCCAAAGCAAGAGCTTTTGTTTGGTTGGCTGTGAAGGGGAGAATTCTATCTGGAGAGCGGAGGAAGAGGCTTGGTTTTGCAGGGCCAACTAAGTGTGTTTTGTGTGAAGCAGCAGAGGAGTCAATTGATCACTTGCTCCTTCAATGTGAAGTTGCAGCAGAATGTTGGGAAATGTTAAGGCAGAAACTAGGTTGGCAAGAACCATTACAAAGAACTCTAAAAGAGGTGTTTGAGAGTTGGCCCAACCCTCTCAAAAAATCCCTCTTTTCAAGTGTGTGGATTGTAAGCCCTTCGATAGTAATATGGGAGATATGGAAAGAGAGAAATAGAAGGATCTTCTTGGATAAGAAAGAATCTTTGAAAAGGCTTCTATGTAGAATAGATCATTTGATAGAAGAAGTGGTGGGAGTAGCTGCCTCTCAACTACAGTTTTAGAGGATCCCTTTCTCTTTGGAAGATAGTAGACTACAAAGAGCATGGCCAGGGTTCAAGGTTAGGCCTTCAAAGTTAGAGGAGGATCTTCCTGTGAAGAGGATGGGGACTGATGTTGTGGTTTGGGAAAAACCTCGGAAGGATGGCACAAGGCTAATTTTCACGGGGCCGCCAAGGGCAACCCGGGGCCTTCTGGTGCAGGAGCAATTGTGCGAGACAGTCTGGGGAACACGATTGCCATTGGGGCGAAGAAACTAGATGAGGGAACAAATAATGTCTCTAAAGCAAAGGCTGCTTTATTGGCTGTTCGTTTGGCTCGAGCAATGGGAGCCAGGAAGCTTCATTTAGAGGGGGATTCGATGGTTGTCACCCAAGCTATAATAAATGGAGGAGCAAAGGCTTGGCACTTACAGGTTTTTATCAGGTTAATTCTTAAGGAATTAGAATCTTTTGTTGAGTTTAAGGTTAGTCTCATCCATCGAGCTAGCAATGGGGAAGCTGATAGCCTATCTAATTGGGCAGTCTCTTTTAGTGATATGGGGGGAGTAAGAGTGGAAGATTTTCGTCACGTGTGTTTTGAGGATGAGGTGGCTTAAATATTTATTTGCATGTTTTTGTTTTGGGGCTCACTATTGGCTAAGTTGAAGGTGATGTCATTATTGTTGACAGGGGGTGGTTGCAAAGTGATGAGCCAACAGTAAAATGGTCTTGGGATTTTAAACCTTTTATGAAAAAACTTTTTAGGCGCCAGAAGGCGGAGGTATGTCAGATCAATGTCCTTTTTCAAGGACGAGGGGGATTATAATCGTCCCCTAGAGATTCTGAGAATCCCACAAATATTTGAAATTAATGTGTTTAGTAAGGTTTGGCGGCGAAGGGAGTAAATGAGGTTTTTTTGGTGGAACGGAAGTGGTAGGATGGCGCAGTTGGCACGGGTGAGGCGGCTATTAAAGTCTGCAACAAACCATGGAATGAACAAATTTGGCAAAGGCAAGTGTCGGGAAAAGTGGATTTTCTTCTGTGAAAGGATGGAAGCCATGTATAGCTTCTCAACGCAGCGGCAACAAAAAGGTTTCTTTGGCCCAATGGCAGCCTTTAGGCTGAAATTCCTGCTGAAAGCTTTGCATGACGAGGTGGTGGAAGCGGTTTTAGAGACGTTAGGGGAGCATTTCATGGAAGCAAAGCACAGGGGGAGACTAAATGTGGACATAGCATCGATGATTTTCTCCTGGGGCCTTGAGTTGAATGAAGAAATTGCAGTGGTCAAATGGGTCATGCTTGCGCTATTTGATGAGGACCTACTTGTGGGAATGGAATCGTTCTTGGAATGGGTCGTGTCAGGAGTTGGCTATGATGTCTCTAAAGGAACAGAAGACATGGATGAAGCCACGGAAGAGGGTTTAATCCCTTTTGTGAGGTGGCAAAGGAGGACAGATAGGGAAGTATACAAATTGGAAATCCTGGCAACATGGGAGAACTTAAAACTAGTGCTTCATCGGCAGGAAGCTGCAGCACTTCATGAGGAAGCAAACGTCCCATGTAAATTCCCCAGGAAGAAACATTCAGCGAGGAGAGGTAGGGCTCGGCGAGGGAGGTTAAACAGAGGAGATGACTAACGAGCGCGAGGGTTGTTTGGTTTTCTGGTGGGATTAGTTTTCTGGACTGGCTTTGAATGGTGTTTTTTGCGAAGGCGACAATGGTGATCTGGAGCCAATAGTTGGAGTGGTGATGGGAGCCAAGGATAGTGATGGGAAGAACCGTCGTCACTACTGTGAAGCCGAGATGTAAATCATGTGCATTTTGTAGGTTTTTTTGTAAATGTATGCTATGTATAAAATCTGTAGGTCTAAATTGTTAGGTTTTCTAAAATCGCATGTATGAAGTTTGTAAGTGGTGCTAGTGGCGATCCTGGTGTATTCTAGTCTTCTGGTGTTAATCCTACTGTTAACAATCGATGGAAGGATGGATGGGGTGTTTTCTTTTAGGCTTGGTGTATAGGGGTTGGGTGTCGGTGGTTTACTTCGAAGATGTAATGACTCTTTTATGTTATTAATAAAATTATAAACTATATTATTACTGATCAAAATAAATAAATTATTTATGAATGGTTGCTTTGAATAGGTGTAACTAATACCCCTTAAGGTATTTTGCCACTCTTTCTCCTATATTTAAGGAGGTTCTCTCTCATTTGAAATGGGTGAATTTGGAGATTTATCGTGAATTATATCACTATGAACATAAGATATTATTGGCCATGTGGAAGTGTGTGGAGGAGTGTCCCCAAGTTTAGTCTATGTTATAATAGACCATTATTGTAAGTGTTTTAATAAAATAATGCTTTATGGGGTTTTTTACTTGAAAAAAATTTCCTTGTGTATATCTTGTGTAATGTGTAAAATCTACACTTTTATAGTTCTCATTTAATTTATTTTATGTTTTGTTTAAAATGATTAGTATCCTAAGATCCTAATTTCTAACATATTGTAATGTCTCCTAAAGGTGCAATGTTTTTGAAAAACCATGGATTGTGAGAGGCTACAAAAGGATGCACAATTTATTGTTGACACCTTTGTACAAGCCATTGAGGAAGTAGTGCCTAAAACTGTTGTCCAAGTCATAACAAACAACAACAAGAAATTACAAAGTGGTCGGTTTGTTAGTTGAAGCATGCCATTCACACATCTTTTGGACTCCTTGTGTTGTCCAGTAGCTCAACCTAAAGCTACAAAAGTTGAGCACCAAAGTTGATTGGGTCAAACAAGTGTATGCCAAAACCAAAGAGATCCAAATGTTCATCACCAACCACCATATATTGCAGGCCATATTCAAATTATTCTCAAAATTGGTGCTACTATTAGTGAAATAATACAATTTAATGTTTCACTTTAGTAATTTATATTTAAAATTTTAAATGTGTTTTCTTTTATCTTTATTTTTATTTTATTTTTTGTCTTTATTTTCAAAATAAGTTACTAGCACCTAACCTCCAACATAGTTGTCTTGAGACAACTTCTAAAGGTGCAAAAGGCACTTTATAGCATGATCATTAGCCAACTTTGGTCTATATAGAGGTAATCCAACAATGAGAAGGTGATGAATGTTAATTAGATGATCCTAAATAACACTTGGTGGGATTGTGTGGAATATCTTCTTAGTTTCACCAAGCCCATCTTAAGTATAGTCCATTTTACTTACATGGATAAGCCATGCTTGGGAGAAGCATATGATGGCATTGACTCAATGACTGAGAAGATTAAGACCATTGTAAATAAAACAAGGCAAGATCCTACAGAAAATTTTATCAAACAAGTGCATGCAATTCTTCTTGAGTGATGTAACTACGTGACCACACCACTGCATCTTCTTCCCTTTGCATTGACTCAAAACTATTACAGCACCAAGATCCCTTCTTTTTCAAGGAGACCTGCACCATAAAGAAATGTTGAATTCAATGAAAGCTACAAGCTAGTGCTTGGTAGACTCTTCACTGATCCAAATGTGGAGGATGTAGTTATGAATGAATTTGTTGATTTTGTACACTTCAACGGTCAAAGTATTTGTTGATTTTGTATGCTCCAATGGTCAAGGTATTTCTGCTCTTTGTGATAAGTATAAAAAGGATGCTCACATTTGGTGGTTCCTCCATGACCAAACCTTCCAACCTCTTGCAATCAAAATTGTATTGCAAGCTTCTTCTTTTTTATTGAAACTCTCTAAATTTGAATCTATTTTCATTTATGATTTTTTTTTCAAGTCTAAAATTTGATTTATAATTTTATAACTATAACTTTGCCTCAATGTGTGGCCAATTCGTTTGCTGTTGAATAGAATTGGAATATGCACTCCATCCATTCAGTAAAGTGAAACCTGTTGGCATAAAAAAAGACAAAAATAGTTTATGTGCATTCCAATGGTCATCTTCTTTTGCACAAACAAACTAACTACAAGGTAGGGGCAAGGATGTTGTAGGATGTGGAAAGAAGACAGCCTGACTTGGATGCTATTGCAGAACAACAATCTTCATTTCCTGAAGAGCCGAATAGCTAACATAGTTTTAGTGCCAATGCCCATGGCACTACTTGTTAGTTTTATGATCAGATGTAAAGCACAGAAAATTAATTCAAATTGAACACAATAACACAGCAGATACCCTGGGAAAACCCTCCTCTTGAGGGTGAAAAACCCAGCAACAATATATCACTTATTTATTGATTTCACACAATAATGATCTCCTTACAAGAGGCCGATATGCAGACCCAAATACATGCACCAATGAGTGATGCAACACAGAATTACAATGGAGTAATATGCTAATAGATCTCAGCCACTAACAAAATACTCTTCTACAGAAATCGCTTTCTCCTCTAGATGATTTGCACTTAACTCCAAAGAATAATATCAAACTGAATATGAATGATACAAAGCAATGAGTGAATGTGTATATATACAAGAGGAAGAGTAACACATCTCTTCAAGTTGATCATGTCGGCCTCCTCTTAGAAAGATGTGCCTCTTGAAATCGCGACCCATCATGAAGAGATGTCGGCCTTCATTAAATAATATTTCTTTAATAAATTTGTGCCTCTTCATAGATAGACATTTCATATAAATTAAATAGCCCTTAGGCTATATTTAATTTATCACATGAGTAAGGAGATCGCTGGAAGAAGCAGCCCGACGCTGCTAATAACATCAACACTCCCTCTCAGCTAGGGATGATACTTCCACCTGCACAAGACATATCACCTCATCGTGATGTCTACCACAATGGCTACAACCATATGTGGAAAAGAGAGATATCACCTCATTGTGATATCAAATATCACCTCAACATGATATCAATCATAATGGCTACAACCATGTATGGTATGTACAAGTGTTCATCACTTGCGTGATATTGTCACCTCAACATGACTTTCACCATGGCTCTCTCAAAGGGTGAAACACAAGTACAAGAAAAAATCATCACGAACTCTCTCATGTGATGTTGTCATGGAGTCACACATATGACATCCACGATGGCTCTCCCAAAGGGTGGAATCAAGGGATTTCACCTCGAACTTCTCTCACAGAGAAAAACTCATTAACAAGGGATTTCACCTCGAACTTCTCTCACAAAGAAGAACTCATTAAAGAGGATCACTGATACTGAGACTCCTTCTCAGTTAAGGCTATATTCTCCACCATACCAAGCTTATCTCGAAAGTACACAAACTTTATCCTGGAGAGAGGCTTGGTGAGAATGTTTGTCGTCTGCTCATCAGTGTTGATATACCTCAACTATATAGCTTTCCTCAATACCATATCTCTAATATAATGGTATTTGATCTCAACATGCTTGGTTCTGTCATGAAACACAGGATTGACAGAAAGCTTCACACAGCTCTGGTTATCACAATGAATGATAGTAGGCTCCATTGATTGTCCAAACAATCCTGCAAGGAGCTTACAAAGCCACACTGCTTCCCGAGCTGCCACACAAGCTGCAATGTACTCTGCCTCTGTTGTACTCAATGCTACAGATGATTGCTTCCTGCTGCACCAAGAAATCATAGCAGATCCCAAACTGAAGCAACATCCAGCGGTGCTTTTCCGATCAGCAACATTTCAGGACATGTTTTGTTGCAACAAGATGTATCTGTCTTGGTTCACACATGAACTGACTAAGTGCACTCACAGCATAACAGATATCTGGCCTAGCGTTAACTAGATACATCAAGGACCCAATCAACTGCCTGTACATCATAGGATCCACCAAGTCTGAACTAGTTGCAGCCTCTTTTAACTTATGTAGGTTGGTCTCCATAGGTGTAGACATGGATTTGCAATCCATCATACCAAACCTTTTAAGTATATCAATAGTATACTTCCCTTGACTTAGAATCATCTCATCTGGCTTCTGCCAAACTTCTAAACCAAGGAAGTAATGCATGAGCCCAAGGTCCTTCATCTCAAACTCAGAAGCCAACTCCTTCTTACATTTGAGAATGAGGTAATCTTCTCCAGTAAGAATCAAATCATCAACATACAGAACCAAAATCAATGCTTCACCATCAATTACCTTAAAGTACAAATTTGAGTCCGCATCATTCTTAGAGAAGCCCAAACTTGACAAGTAACGATCAATCTTTTCGTACCATGCACGAGGAGCCTGCTTAAGACCATACAAGGCCTTCTTCAGCCTGCAAACATGAGACTCCTTCCCATGTACCTCGAATCCATCAGGTTGCTCGATATAAACTTCTTCCTCAATCACACCATTCAGAAAAGTTGTCTTCACATCCATCTGATGAATCTTCCATCCTCTAGATGCAGCAATGGCAATAATGGTTTTGACAGAAATGTAGCGAGCAACAAGAGCAAATGTTTCTTCATAGTCAGCTCCCTCTTTTTGTGAGAACCCTCTAGCCACGAATCTTGCCTTGTACTTCCCAATGCTCCCATCAGCCGCATGCTTGATCTTGAAGAGCCATTTTGAAGATACCACAAATTTGCCTTCGGGTCTAGGAACAATGTCCCAAACATCATTCTTGAGAATTGACTGATACTCCTCTGACATAGCATCTTTCCAAACTTGTTGACTAGAAGCTTCCTCAACACTGGAAGGCTTGGACTCAATAATTTGACTCATCGAAGCAACATAACTAGAGAACTTGTGAGGTCTCTTGCTTTCTCTGAAGGTTCCTCTTGGAGTTGCAAACCTTTCTGCCCCCTGCATTGTTTGTCTAGCCCAAAGAGGTCTTTTTCTCCCAATCACAATATCGGTAGGCCCATCAGTAGGTTCCAAGGGCTCAACTGGATCAATATCTTCCTTTGGATCTGAAGTCTCCCTCTGAATCTCAGGAGTATGGTCAACTTCCATATCCTGAGGAGACTCTTCATTATCAATCTCCATATGAGTACCCTTGGATCTCCTGAATGCAACATCTTCCTCAAATGTGACATCCCTACTGATCTCGATCAACTTCTAACCTAGAATGTATATCCTATAAGCTTTTGATGTCTCACTGTAGCCCACGAATATTCCCTTCTTGCCAGAGGGCTCCAACTTCGTTCTCTTTTCCTTTGGAATATGAACATAAACTAGACATCCAAAGATCCTTAAATGACTCACCTCTTGCTTCTTTCCAGTAAAGGCTTCTTCAGGAGTCATGTTCTCCAAGATTCTGTGAGGACTTCTATTCTGAACATAGAATGCAATCCTAGAAGTTTCTACTCATAGGAAGGTTTGCAGATCCTAATCATGGATCATGGCTTTTGTTGCTTCTACGATCGATCTGTTCTTTCTCTCAGCAACACCGTTCTGTTGAGGATTATAGGGAACACAAAACTCCCTCTTAATCCTAGCTCCAACACAGAAATTCCGAAAGCTGCCAGAAGTGCTCTCCTCCATTATCAGATCTTAGGACTTTGATTCTTTTCCCGGAAAGGTTTTCTACCTAAGCTTTGAACTCCTTGAACCTTTCTAAAACTTCCTCGGACTCTTTAGTTTTCAAAAAATAAATCCAAGTCTTTCTAGAGCAATCATCAATAAAAAGAATGTAATAGAAGAAACCACTCGAAGAAGGAACAGACATTGGACCACATAAATCAAAATGAATGAGATCTAGAATACATTTAGATTTACTTTCTCTACTATAAAATGGAGCTTTTGTATTCTTACCCATTGCACAGCCTTTGCAAGTACCTTCATGCTCCTGGTTGAACTTTGGAAGGCCCGTAACCATCTTCTCCATAATAGGTAGAGCTCGGAAGTGAAGATGAGCCAATCTTCGATGCCAAAGATCACACAAGCTTGAAGAATCATGAACTAATGCCTGAAGTGGACAAGTGCATAGCCTATAGAGGCTCTCATGTCTAACACCAATTACTTGAGCAATCTTGAAGTTGGAATTCTTTGTCCACACAAGTACTTTGTCTTTGGAGAAGGCAACTTGATATCCTTTATCTTCTAAAGCTGAAATGGAGATAAGATTACGCTTGATTCCTAGAACATAAAGGACATCACATAGTTGTAGTGTGATGCCAGAATCCAAATGGAGAGTAGAGGTCCCAATCCCTTTCACGGAGTAGCTAGCATCATCTCCAATAATGACTTGTTCAGTAGAATCTCTCTCCACCAAGCTTGATAAATGCTCCTTAAAACCAGTGATGTGTCGAGAAGCACCACTGTCAATCAGCCAAGTGTTGGTGTTTGTAGGTACATTGCTTGACAATGCCAAATAGAACAAGTATTTACAAGAGTCCTTCTGAGGAGAGGCATCATCAACATTTGCAATGGTGACCTGTTGCTTAGGCCTGGATGGAAAATGCTTGGCAAAGTGACCATACTTGTCACATCTAATGCATTGGACTTTGGATAAGTCTCTCTTCTTCTTGAATGCAGGAGCACCATCATTTCCTTTATCTCGATTCCTCTTGAAGAATCCTTTCTTCCCATCTTTTCCTTTCTTCTTCGAAAAGTGAGAGGCGAGAACATGAATATCTTCATTAGTTGAACTTTGACCAACGCCTCTAGCCATCAACCCTGACTCCTCTTGAATGCAGTCGGCCCTCAAACGATCAAACTTAGGAAGTTTGGATCTTGCACTGATTCCTTGAATGTAGGACTCCCATGATAAAGGAAGACCATTGAGAGCAAGCATGGTCAAGTCCTTATCATCAATCACATGACCAATTGTAGAGAGTTGATCTCTCAATTCCGAAATCCTCATGAAATAGGCAATCACTGTTTCTCCTTTTGCCAATCTTTACATGGTGTAGTTGTTGCTTCAGTGCAAGTGTCCGGCTGGTGTTGTTGATTTCGTACATCTCCTCCAATGTTTTGAACATGTCCCTTGCCGTCTTCAACTTGGAGACAATCGGAACAATATGTTCTTTAACGGAATCAACCAACATCTTCTTTGCCTTGATGTCTTTCTTCCTCCATTGCAACTTCTCTTCTTCCTCCTCTGGTTTGGGAACTTTGGTCTCCACAAACTCAGCCAAGTCATTCTCTTCCAAGGTGAGCATGATTTTGAAACTCCATGATGTGTAGTTGGATGCTCCCTCGAGTCTATCCTCAATTTTAAGACCGTTCACCATCTTGACTAAAATAGAGATAGACAAAGATATGAAAAAGAGAATAGAGAGTATCGCTGCAATAACAAATCTGATCACGATCTTCTTCAAACCCGCTTTGATACCATGTTAGTTTTATGATTAGATGTAAAGCACAGAAAATTAATTCAAATTGAACACAATAACACAGCAGATACCCTGGGAAAACCCTCCTCTTGAGGGTGAAAAACCCAACAACAATATGTCACTTATATATTGATTTCACACAATAATGATCTCCTTACAAGAGGCCAATATGCAGGCCCAAATACATGCACCAATGAGTGATGCAACACAGAATTACAATGGAGTAATATGCTGATAGATCTCAGCCACTAACAAAATACTCTTCTACAGAAATTGCTTTCTCCTCTAGATGATTCGCACTTAACTCCAAAGAATAATATTGAACTGACCATGAATGATACAAGGCAATGAGTGAATGTGTATATATACAAGAGGAAGAGTAACGCATCTCTTCAAGTTGATCATGTCGGCCTCCTCTTAGAAAGATGTGCCTCTTGAAATCGTGACCCATCATGAAGAGATGTCGGCCTTCATTAAATAATATTTCTTTAATAAATTTGTGCCTCTTCATAGATAGATGTTTCATATAAATTAAATAGCCCTTAGGCTATATTTAATTTATCACATGAGTAAGGAGATCGCTGGAAGAAGCAGCCCGACGCTGCTAATAACATCAACACTCCTTTTGGTTCTTCTAATCTACCTACATCATCTAATGTTCATGATGATGATGATGCTCTTTATGAAGAGCAATATGACAATGATTGCAGATTTTATTATTTTAATATTGTACCATGAATATCTATCATGACATTTGAGTTTGACAAATTGACATAGTAATAGTAATTTATGGTTGTTTTGTTTATTATATGCATGTTATGTGGTTCTGAACTCGATTCCTATTTTTAGGCTAAATTATGTATTTACTTATAATTTTTATATGTTTATTGTACAGATGTGCCCAACCCTACAAGAATTGCCATAGTGGCATATACCAGTACCCATACAAGCAACTTAGTTCTCTAGTAAAGATTTGGAACTCACAATCATGGACTCTTACTTGAGAATCCTGCTACAGCCAAATCTGAAGACCAATTTCCTTGCTGGCACTCCTATCTTGGTTACCTGCTAGCTTTTTCTTTTCTGTGGCTCTGTTCTTCTCAGCCCTAGACTGGGGAATTCCTAGAGTAGCAAAGGTTCAAAGCAGTTTCCTGTAGTGAGGTTTTTCTGTTTAGAATCGAGTTGGGTCTGTATAGACAATTTCTTTTTCTACTCTTCTACGAACGGGATGTCGGAAGACGCTGAAGATTCCGTTCTTCAAGCTCATGAAGAATACATCCAGGAGCTAGAAAGGCAAATCTGAAGACCAATTTCCTTGCTGGCACTCCTATCTTGGTTACCTGCCAGCTTTTTCTTTTCTGTGGCTCTGTTCTTCTCAGCCCTAGACTGGGCAATTCCTAGAGTAGCAAAGGTCCAAAGCAGTTTCCTGTAGTGAGGTTTTGCTGTTTAGGATTGAGTTGGATCTGTATAGACAATTTCTTTTTCTTCTCTTCCATGAACGGGATGTCGGAAGACACTGAAGATTCTGTTCTTCAAGCTCGTGAAGAATACATCCAGGAGCTAGAAGATAGCTATGACTTGAAAAGCTAGGGGTTTAAGATAATGGCTTGAAAAGGAATATATTCCCCTAGATGAGGTCCTCTTGAATAATTGATGAGGCAAAAGCCAGAGGCATTTTTGTGGAGTCTTCTCCAGTGCCCAAAGTAAAGACATTGCAGGAGACTCTCTTAAAGGGAGCAAGTGTCTTGAAGTTCAATGTTCTGAAAGATCAAGATGGATCTCATAAGGCCAAGAAGGTTCGAAAGAAGGATGATTATAACTGTCCCTTGACAGGGTTCTGGCATGCTAAAGAAGAAATTCAAGGAGCTGTTAATGAAAAAGATCAAAGACTCCGCTGTTTTCAGGTGTGACTCAAACAAAATCCAGTTTTGATTCAGGTTGTATCAGAGGCGATAGATTTTCTTTTCATTCCGAAATTGATATCATGTTCCTGCATTCTGGAACAACCTTATTGAGGAGAAACATTCATTTGTTATCTAAGAGTCTTGGCTATAGATGTTTTGGTTGCTGGGAGTTGATATTCATATAATAAGAATTATATAGTCAAGGGCCCAAAAGTGGAGATAAATAGTTTATTGCAACAATGTTGGAATTTTCCTGAAACCTGTATAACAGGCAAGAAGACATGCAAGAAACATTTTAAAATCCTCGCTGCTCAAGCTGATATAGATCTGCCCAAGGGTCTGAAAAGCAGAAAGACTTTTTGCAATGATAAGTAGTGAGATGCTGGTGTTATTTTTAGGATTTTGGCATGATACTTCAATTTCAGGCCTCCTTGATTTCTTTTGGGTCTCTTTCGGGTAGAGCAGGGGCCACATGTGTCTTATGACTACTAGTAAGGCAATTTTTAGCCCCCTTGATAATGACACTTCCTATGGCTTGGATTGTATAAGGATCTTGATGGTGTCCCTTCTCTATTAAGCTAGGTTCCAACTGATATAGATATTATTTTTCTCTCTGAAACATGGGCATATCATGAATGTCAAATTTTTAACATTCAACTAATAATGTTATTATATAATTGAGTCCAAATAATAGTTTTGAGTTGATTGAAACTACCCCTGAAAAAGAGTTTATCTGGTTAAGACATGAATAGAAGGTGATTTTCTCTTGTACAAAGATGATGATGCACGGTGAAACTCAAAGGAGGTAAAGGGAGGCTTCATAGGATGCACTGGGATATATAGTAGCCTTACTCCTCATGTTATTGTACGACATTCAGAATAATAGGAACTATAGAAACTTTTTCTCTTTACATTTCCATGCCTGGACGGTATTTATCATTGGCTGATTTTAGCTCCTGTAGAGAAACTGGAAGCTAAATTGGAGCCTACAAGAAGAGTAGATGCCTTTCCCCTAAAATTTGCATGGAAGGAAAGTAAATGTTAATAGCTAATTTAATTTTTCCATAGAAAGATTGGATGCTAAATTTGAGTCTAAGGGGAGAGTAGAAACCCTTGCACTTTCTATTTGTATGCCTGGACAACAATTGTTATTGGCTGATTTTATTTACCATAGTAACATTGGAAGCTGACTTGGATATTAAGCATACTTCGACGGAGTTTCCTGACAGGGGGACGAGGGGGCATGTTTTGGGGACGGGGGACCAAAGGCCTAAGTTTAAGGATGGCAGCACAGGGGTGGTGGGCTTGGGGTGCAAATACATACAGTACCTGAAAAGTTGGTTATAAAAAGATGTGTAAGGAATAAGTATAAGAATTACAAATAAAACTTTGGCATACTAAGTAAAGTTTAAACTAGTAAACATTAAACAATGGCAATGATTACATTGAACATTAACAATGGTGAGTGGAGGTTTGCAACACCAAGTCCTTACTATTCTGAAACTTAGGGTAGATTTGAAATGAGACTAGATGTGTATTTACAAGTTTTTTGTGAGTCCTTAGGGTTTGGGCAGAACCCTTAAACCATTAGGGTTAGGATTTGTGGCATGCAAATCAAAAACACTTTTAATTTTTTTTTAAATATTGATGTTTTTATTTTACGACCATGGAGGACGCCTGGAAGTCCCTAGGACAGATGGGAGACTCCTTGGAGTTCCCTGGACGTTTGGGACACTCGAAGTCCCCAAGCCATCCCCAAACTAGGGGGAATCCTGAAAATGTCACTCCTTGAGGGGGATGCCTAGAAGTCCTTGGGACAAATGGGATACTCCTTGGAGTTCCCTAGACGTTTGGGACATCCCAGAGTCCCCAAGCCATCCCCAAACTAGGGGGAATCCCGAAAATGTCACCTCCTTGAGGGGGATGTCCCAGAAACGTCCCAAGACTTGAGTGGCGGTGGCAGGACAAACATGGGGATTTGGGGAGGGGGGGGAGGGAGAAAGTGTCCCCATGGAACACTAATATTAAGGGAAAATTTGTAACCCATCCCCTCTCTTTCCACCCGTATGATGGGAAGATAATGTTATTGGCTGATGTTATTTACAATAGAAAGATTAAAAGCTAAATAGGAGTTTAAGGTAAGAGTGAAAGCCCCTCCCCTTTAAATTCACAAGGCAGAACAGTAACTATGAGTTATGATAATCACCTACCTCCTGCTCTAACCATCTCTGTTGTTCTGATCATAGTTATGGGACTTGCCATGTCCTCGCCTGTACTCGTGAGTCCAGATACAAGGCAACCTTGGCGAATCTGGGGCCTCACCTTGCAGATCCTCTAAGTCCAACCCCTGTATTCATGGATCTCTGCAGTCTGCAGAACCACACAAGTCCCAACATTGGACTAATGGAGTCTGCAAAGACTGCACCCAGCTAAAGACTATATTTAAAAGAAAACTCATTTAAATTTTAAGAAAAAGACACAAAAATTGTTTACTTAAAAGGCCACTAATGGCTTAAAAACATCATTTCTCCATTTCAAACTCATTTTCGCTTGCCCATTTGCTTTCAAATTATTTTCACACTACTTGGTTTTTTTTTTAAAAGAGCTCAACATTATTATGTAAGGAACTGTTAAGGTTTGATTGGCAATGGATTTGTGTCAAGGTGGAACTGATATAAGGCCTTGGATTTGACCTACACATTTCCAACTTCCAGCTTCAAGCATCAAGTCAAGTTGAAAATATTCATTTTTTGCATCGTTTTTTTCTCATTCAATCTTCTTCAAGTTTTTAGTTTTATTTCCAGTATTTTCATTTATACATTGTAAATTGAAAAGCATAAAACAAACAGTATTTCTATTTTATGCTTATTTTTATCTTTCTCATTCATTTTTAAAAGTTTTTATTTCATTTTTTAGCTTCGTTGCTTGCATGTTTGTAGTAACCATTACTATTTTCTCTCCATGATGTGTAGGTTTTTCAATTTTTAAATGTATGATCCACAAAAGAAAGACTCTACTTGAAAGCATGGTAGGCCAAGGCCAAATAAAGGGCAAGTGTTTTGCAAATATTGTGGTGTGGAGTTTCTAGATGGAGCCATTAATTGCCTCAAATTATCAAATACCACCTTGCCTACATACCCAAACATGATTTCCTTATACCCAAGTATTGAGCCTAAAGTTGTGAGAGAAGTGACAACACAATTGAAAACATTCATATAAAATAAGGAACAAAGATTAAGACAAAACCAACAAATTTGCTGCGCCTTCCACTACTCCAATGCCCAGAAGTGGCAGTGAATTGGGTTCTAGTAGAATTGGGCATAAAACTAGCAATTTGGAGAGTTGAGTTGTGCTGTGCACTACTCCTGGTTATCAACCATTGTTAGAAAGCATTAATTTGAAGAAAGACAGCCATAAAGCAGCATAGAATGCAATTGGCAATTTCTGGTATTTGTGTGACATTCCCTTCAATGCAGCAAGGTAACATTTTAATTTTGTCTCATTTTTATTATAATTTTTTTATTATTACTTTTCTAGTTTTGTTGAGGCTTTATGTTTTTCAAATTCTGACTGTTTTTTACTGGTTTAGGTCCCCTTCTTGGCATGCAATGATAATGTAATTGTTGTAGCCAATCAAGGGTTCAAAGCTCCTCCTATTGATGATCTTTGAGGCCCAATTTTGATAGAGAAGGTGGACTGAAGTTCAGTCAATCTTGACATTTAATAGGTGACTGAGCCATTGGTTTCTCTCCTTAATATTGTTGATGGAGAAAAGCCAGCAATGGGTTACATCTACAAGGGAATGAACCAAGCAAAGGACCACATAGACAATTTTATGGTGGTGTGGAGGCCAAGTATATGCTCATCCAGATATCATTGACCAGCAATTGATAAAACAAATCCATAGGCCACTTCATGCTTGTTCATACTTCCTCTACCCAACTTTCTAGTTTCTTGATAGCTTCAAGGCTAACGAGAAGGCTATGGGAGGCCTCTACACTATCATAGAGGCTATGAAGCCAAGTTCTAAAATAGGGTTGAAGTTCATATTTGAAATTGAGATCTACAAAGGAGCTCTGAGAGATCTCTTTTCTTGAGACATATGCAAAGATAGCAAGAACAACTATTGCCCCATCTAAAAATTCAATTAATTGAAATTTGAAATTTTAATTTAAAATTCAATGATTTTCCTTCTTTATTATCAAATTTTGAATTTGTAGTATTTGTAAAGCTTATCCTTGAACATTTTAATTTTCTTACAAATGCATAGTGGTATAATTTTGGCATGAAAGTGCATGATCTTCAAAGAATTGCCATCTAAGTTTTGAGCCAAACATGCAACACTTCAAGTTCTAAGTGTTGTTGGAATATATTTGTGTGCATAGACTCCAACAACAAGATGTCAATGCAAAAGTTAAATGACCTTGTATTCATGTGTTACAACTTGCACCTCCACAACAAGAGAATTTGAAACACAAAAAAAATTAGCCCCTATGGAGTTGAAGGAGTATGATTCTACATCTTCATAGATCACCAAGGATGACCCTATTTTTTCAAAGGACCATGCATGAGTTGATCAAGTTAATCATGAGGTAGAGTTGGTAACAATGGGGGAGGATGAGGTTCAAACCTGTGCAGCTAGAGACAAAGAAGTTGTCCAAGAAGATGATGCTACTTCATTTGTAGATGAAATGGCTGCAACTGCTTCTTTGACATGCTTAAAGAGGCACAAGCTCCAATGACTTGGAATTAATGTTAAGAGGTCTGGCTCCTCTCAACCTTTGCTTGATGTTTCTATGTTTTTCTTTTTGCTAGTACTATGTACATTGATTTATAAATCCACTGTTTTGTGTACCAAAAAACAATTTGAAGGATATCAAATGTTAAGACATTTTTTCTTTTATATTAGATTTCAAGAATGAAATTTGTGGCATGTTTTACTTATTTCAATGTCTATACATGTACGGTATATCTGATCAATGAGTTTTAGAAGATATTTTGATATGAGATGCAATATAATTAGTTCCTTCAAAATTCACTACTTTTCAATGTTTTTTCAATTTACCAAGTTTTAATGGCAAATCTGAGTCTGAAGAAAAAAAGGGTTTGCAAAGCCTATGCAAAGTCCAAAACTCAACACTATGGTTTTGATTTTATGCACATTGTGATCTGAAATTGATCCTGAAAATAATATCATGACTCTTTTAAGATAATCAGCTTTCCTTAACAGTTTCTATCACTAATGAAGTGCTTTGAAAAATGTTTACACTCATTGCATGATATAGATATGGAAAAACAAAGAATATAGAGGCCAGTCAGAGGAAGAACAGGTACAAAATATGCTGAAGGAGGAAGCAAACATCCTAGTGCCCATAGCAGGGAAATATAGAGTATATGTACGAAGTTGGCTCAAGCCAGATTTGCCACATTTCATAGGCATTCATCACATGACAAACATGCCTAATTTCTTATTACATATTTCTCTCATGCCAAATTTTTGGCAAAAATACAAACACATATAAAGCATTTCCTCTTTTGTACTTTCATGTGAGGTGTATTTAGAATCCTCTGTACAGTTCAGTGGCTCACATGATTTTATAAATAAACCGCTTTGGGTTACCATCATATATGAGCATCTAAATGTTAACTCATTCTAGCATTAGTGACCCTTCAAAGAGAGGTTGGAAGGTTGCACATCTCAGTGCAGTGGTGCAGCACATTGCTTATTCAAGTTCTGAAAGCAAGGCAAGCATATAAAGTATTTAGAGGTACTAAAGAAATCCCACAGTGTTCCTGAAGACATAATTCAAACAATTGGCTTGTAAATCTTGAATGATGAAAGTGGAGATGAGTAGGCATAGATCGACTTTTCGAGACCTTCTTACAATGGGGTTCTCCAAGATAAATTCTTAGGTTTATTATATCATTCAATGTTTGGTATATTATTTTACTTGTTCACTTTGAATCTATGCTTCTACTAACATTACAAATTATGTGATCAATTAATTGCAAGCAGAGTTCTTGCCTACAACAAGTAAAAGTAGAAATCAGTCATATAAATATTTTTGAATCAACACACTTCATTGTTAAACCATTGATTTTGTGGATCTGAAGAGCCACACATTTGCAGTAGCATAAAAGCACTGTCAAATCCAATTTATGGCAGCATAAGCATGTATTTGAGCAAGTACACATTGCAAATTGACTGAAAGACACATATGGCAGACATAGCACTAGCAAACATCAATTTTCTGCCTTATGTATGTCGATTTCAGTAGCATATTGCATTGAATCAGCACAAAAATAAATTTAAATCCATGTTTAAGTATTGCACGTTAGACTATCCAAGTTAATTATGTATCAGGAGATATCGTAACACAATGTCCATATGACTTGCATAAGAGTGTTGTTTAAAGCATAGCAGCAAAAAAATTATTGGGAACAACTCAGCAAAAAAAAAAAGATTTAAGATTTTTCCAATTAATCGGGAAAAATATCTGGTTAGGGTTAGGGAAAAGAATTTAACAAATCGCTGAAAGAATCTGGGGGAAAAAAAAAAATTAACTGACAATTTGCAATTAAGCACAAAATGCAATTTTGCGACAAAAAAACAGTGAGATTTTCTGCTATTAAATCATGATTTTTCAGTCAAAAGAACACATATGACCATTTCTATGCAGAAACTTGCAACTTTTTCAGGGAAAAACTCAATCTGGGGGATGAAAAACAACAAATTGCATTTTTTTCAGGAAAAGATTGTTTGAAGGACTAGAAACAATAGATAGCAACAGTTTTTAAAGATTTCTGCTTCTCTCAATTAAAGTTTAAACATTTCAGCTGTGTATAGGTTTTCCATGCGACTCGTCAAAGGGTGTTTTCTTGAACATTTTGTATGCGTATGTGTATTTTCTTCCTTATCTGATAACACAAGGAGTTGCAGACTGATTATTGGCTTAGTTCAACCATGTGCAAAGCTTTGAAGAGGGAAAGACTTCAAGAGCTTGAAGGTTTTAACTAACAAATTCAGGCTAAAAACTGAGAGTTGAGAAAGATGCCACAGCACAGGTAAATAGAGAATCAAAAGCTATGAAATACATTGACTAGCGAGAGATTTTGACATTACTACCATGAAGGAGTGCAACAAAACATGATGGCAAACAAGGATAATTTGGCAAAGCTCCAACAAGATGGTGAAAGAGAGAAGGGGAGAGAAGAGTGTTCCATGACTGAGTATCCAAAGTAAACACCTCAACATATGTTCTTATTCCCAATAAAGCATTGAATGAGTCATTTGATACTTTTCAAAAGCATACTGTGGTAATTGACAATCAGGAATTGTTGAAAATGTGAAATAATTGCAAAGGCTTTAACAAGAATGAGAAATCCAATAGAGATTGAGGAAAGACATTGAGATGTAATATTTGGGTACTTTGCAGGCAAGGAAGAAGTTGGAGAATGCTCCAAAACAGCTGAAAAGAAGCCTTCCAAGGAGTAGTTTGACCAAGCCACTATCTTAGCAAAATCTGCCCAAATAAGGTAATGGCATCACTAACATTCTTTTTGTGAAACCTCATGAAGAATATAGGGAATCTCCAAACAAGGTACAGCTTGCTACTGCACATAGCAGTAGCATTGCATCACCTTAATGCACCAAAGTAGCATCTCCAAGGGGCTAAGGCAGCAGTTCAATAGAAAAAACTTAAAAGGCATCTCCAAAGAAAAGACAACAATTCAAAGGATAAGGTAGAGCAACAACACTCCATTAACCTTGTGCATGTAAGCATAAGGGCAACCCAAGAAGAGACAGCTTGCTACTGCACAGAACAGTAGCATTGCATCACCTCAATGGACCAAAGTAGCATCTCCAAATGGCAGGCAGCAGTTCAGTAGAAAAAAGCTCTCCAAAGCAAAGACAATATTTCAAAGGAGAAGATAGAGCAACACCACTCCATCAACCTTGTGCAAGAAAGCATAAGGCAGCCCAAGAAGGTATCAAATGAAATCAGCCATTGTTTGTTTTCATTGACAACAAAGACAACATCAGACATTCTATTGTTGGAATATATATCCATGTCCATTTTGTGGAATGAGTACCCATCATGTGGCCATGCATTGGAATACGTAATCCACCACCAATCAGCCTAAGTACTTCAAAAAGAAAGCAAGTTGAGAGGCCACTAGAATTCAAAAATGAACTGTTCTTAATTTTTTTCATAAAAAATGCTCTAAAGATAAAAACTGTTACTACTTTTTGTTCATTACCAATGATCTCCAAGTATTGATCCTACACAAGTCTAAATGCTTCAAATAAACAACTAGCTAACATTCCTTTAGAACCTGTTGATGAATTTTTGTACCACTCAAGCATATTAATGCCTAAAACCCACATCTGATCTCCTGTCCCATTAGCCTATTGTTGGTAGCCACGGCTATGGTCTAGAGTCTGAACAATGGACTTTCTACTCTGCACCATTTGATATGGATTATAAATATAAAATATTTTATCAAGTTTGCTTGTGCATCACCCGCTATAACTTACCACTGCTTATGATTTTGAGTTTTTGTTTTTCATTTCTAATATATACCTATAGGTTTTGAAAAACAAGTGTGTGCTTCCCTTGATTGAAAATTTTGGCTACCCTCTCACTTATAGGGTAAAATATATGACTTTGAAGCTTTTTTATCAGGGATAATTTACTAATTTTCTTTCAACGTTTCTCCTAAGTAATGGGTATAGGTACAAGAAATGTGGGATTTTTTAGAATCATGTGTATAGTTCATCTTGGAAATCCGAAATGTTCATACCTATGTTCCACAGCGTTTCGAGGACGGGGACGGGGGGACGGCAGGGGACGCGTTTCGGGGACAGCAGTCCAAGGGCAGATTTTTGGGGACGGCGGGGGGACGGCGATATAGGAATTTTTTGATATATATATATATGAATTTTTAAAAATATATTATATATAGATAGAGAAAGAGAGCAATTTGAAATATCAAATATGTGCAACAATATCAATATGACAATATGTGCATAGATAAAGAGTATAACAGCAGTATAACAGCGATATAACAGCAATATAACAGCAATATAAAGATAAAGGTAAACACTAACAGCAATGCCAATAACTTAACTATTAAATATAAAAGCATTTTGTTCAATTTTAGGTTGAATGACTAAAGTAAATATAATAATATTTTATTATTTAGTCAATGCCATTCAAATGGGGATAAAACATTTTTATCAAATTAATATTTCATTATAAAACATTTAATATTTAATATTTGATAAAACATTTAATATTTATCAATTATCAAACAATTTTTATTTAATTTGACAATAATATTAAATAGTTTGTTTAAAAATTAAATGTTCTATCAAATATAATGAAATATTTAATATTTAATATTTATCAAACAATTTTTATTTAATGAAATATTTAATATTTACCAAGTAATTTTTATTTAATTTGACAATAAAATTAAATAGTTTGTTTAAAAATTAAATGTTTTCTCAAATATAATGAAATATTTAATATTTATCAAGCAATTTTTATTTAATTTGCCAAAAATCAAAACATTTTATACTTTGACAAAAGGGGGACGCCTATGGTTGGGGGACTCCTAGCCATCCCCTAGCCATTTTTTATTTTCCAGCCGTCCCCTTTTTTGGGGACGCGTTTCCTGCCGTCCCCCAGTTTTCAAAAATCAGGGGGGACGCCTGGGGGACGTCCCCCCGTCCCTGAAACGCCACAGTGGACAGGGACGTAGGGTTTGGGTGGGGGGACGCGTCCCCGTGTAACACAGGTTCATACATAAAATATAAGAAAATTAGCTGTAATATAAATGTTGTGTGAATAATCAGCTCTAAAATAAATAAAAGCGAGCAGAGGTTTAGAGTATATTATTTAGAGATAGTTGGATTACATGGGGTGAAGGGAATAGAAAAAGGTTGGGTTAAAAAATATCTAGTTCTTTTCTGTTTTGTTTTGTTTGTCTTTCTTTTTTAAGTTAGAACAAAGTCCTTATTTGGGTTCCTCTCGAAATTATTGCTCCACTCTTGGAAACAACTCAAAAAACAATAACAACATTTCCAATTCATTTCAAGGATGGGCAAGGCAATTTTAAGAACCTAGTATGCTTCCAAGGGAAATCAGACAGAGGAACAGAACAAGAATTGAACTGATTAAGGTACAAGTGGGTTATGAAGAATCCAATAACATAAGACTTTCTTGAGGGAAAAAATAGCTTTTGAAAGGTTGTGAAGGTAGCAACATTTGAACCCTACTTGGTAGGATTTGGGATCCACAATTATGTTCAATATGAATTCAGCCACCTTCTGGGGTTGATTATGACAAATAAGGGAAACCTTGCTTTGGCTGATTCGGAAATAGACTTTGGATCCCAAGCAAGGGTCCCCTTATCTCTCTCTCTCTCTCTCTCTCCCTAACTAACTAATTTGTCATTTTGATTTTATACCACTTAACTTGATTGAGAAATAACTGACTGTAGTTCCGTTGACGTGTGATCTATGATAAATTTTCCTTAGGTACATGGTTTCTTTTATTCTTGAATAAAATAGACTTTTTAATCCAACAAACATGATTTTTTTCTTTATTTCCTATTTAAGGTTTATCCAACATTTCTAAAAATTTGTCATTCTGATTTTATAACACTTCACTTGATTGAGAAATGAATGGCGGTAGTCCCATTGATGTGTGATCTATGATAAGTTTTCCTTAGGTACAGGGTTTCTTTTATTCTTAAATAAAATAGGTTTTTTAATCCAACAACATGATTTTTTTTCTTTACTTCCTATTTAAGGCTTATCCAATATTTAAACCTTTAATACTCCATGTAGAGAAAAATTCCGCAAAATGAAAAATATCTAACATTATTATTCACATTTTTTTTTTCAATGTAAATTTTTTTAAACAATGAACTTGATTTTTTCTTCTATTTCATATTTTTTAAATTAGCCCACTAGCCTAACTTTTTATAGTTTTTAATTTCTTTAAATATAGCCACGAGCTAAGAGTATTTGTTAAAAGCCTTAGAAATAAAAATGAAATACAAAAAAATTCAGGGCTTGCTGAATGCATGCTTTTGTTGTTAAGCCTAAAGGCATAAGGTGGTGCAACAATGCCCTTTAAAAGAAACAATTTTTGCACATTATAATAGATTTTAAAAGATGTGGCTGACAAGCATTATTTTTCACATATTTGGCCTCGATATGTTCTATACACTCTAGAATAATTATTAACATAGAATAGGTTGAAATCACATCTCTCCAAGGCAAAGAATAAGTTTCTTGACTGTAAAAACTTCAAAAAGAATTCTGTGATCAACATGCTTTCTCCACTCTGGAATAATTATTGATACAGAATTGGTTGAAATATCCTTGTCTCTCCAAGACAGAGCATTAATTTGTCTTTTCCTTTTTATGTAAACTTTCAAAAACGGATGTTTGTGTCATCTCTACCCACTTTCTCAGCATCATCTTTTCATGGAAGAACATTTAAGACTACATGATCAATTTTAATGACAGCTATTTCGATTTTTCCCAATATTTGTATAAACTATAATCACAAGAATTTATTATGTTTTTACCAAAAAAAATGCTCCAAAACAAAAACTCTCTCCATTTTTCCAAGTGTGTAATATCACAGGCATTTCTTTGTTGTTTCCAATAACAATATCTCCATTTTTTCTGAAAGCTTTAATTTAGGACTTTGACATGCAAAAGGAATCCTTGCATTTGATGATGAGGGAATGATACAGGCATTAATTTTAATAAATCTTGATAAAAATTACTTACTTTTGGTATAAGCATGGGGGAAGGTGATTTAATGATTTTGACAGTATCTAATTGATACTCTCCAACGAAATTAAAGAAATTATACAATTCAAGTACTCTTTCATTCTTCCCAGCACCTTGACTTTTTGGTATAACTTTTAAATCCCTTTGGAATTAATAGAACCTGAAAAACTGTATCAGGTATTCTCTCGATGTTTCAGCAAAAACTAAAATATCAATGAAAAGCACCAACGATGTCATACAATTGAATGGCAGGTTTAATTCATAACTGCTTGGAAATTTCTCAGGTCCCAGTTAGTACTACCAGGACTTCAACTCCTAGTGACTTGTACAAAAGGCCATCTATAGGAAAGTCTAGGTTATAGGAAGGGGCCCAATTTAATGTTTATCAAGATTGAAAATCTATGTGAATAAATCTGTGAACAAAAAAGAGAGCTTATTGTTATTTTGTCCAGTCCTTCGAAATCGATACATAGACAATACAGACGTGATAATCATGAACCTCCTGTTAAATTGATTGCCTTAATGTGGGCTATACTTGAACAAGGCTGAGTGCAAAACTAAGAGTTTTCTCACAAAAAGCTTCCTGATGCCTGAGAACCAAAAAAGAGTGTGGAAAATCAAGAAAACAAACCTGCACGGTAAGGTAAACCTTGCTTGGGCAGCAAGTAAGGGTTCTGCAATTCATGAACAGACCAAGAAGGTTTCCGACTGGAACGCAGACCATCCTGATTGCCCTGAAACCTCCCCTTCTTCAAAGAAGGCGGCTGGTCCGGCCAATTATCAACACCATAATCATCTTCTTTCCTCCCACCCCTTTTCCTGGGCAACGCAGGCGGGGCCTGTGGAAGAAGGGGGGCGCCCTGTTTAGCAATACTTCTTGAAGGCAACAGAAAATAGAACTGCAATTCGCCCATCTGCACCAAATCCTGTGACCCTAATTTGACGGGAGGGTCTCCAGGAATGTAGTGCGTACCCCTGACATCGCAGCCGTTCTTTCCCATGACTTCCAGCGCAAATCTCTTCCTGTCAAAATCATAAAAAATTCGGGCGTGCTGACGAGAAATGTTCATGCCACCCCCCAAGTCTGATAAATCTATGTCCACCTCCGACTTCTTGCTGTTGCGCCCAAGTATAATCGAGTAATTCTGCATGTAGTACTCGAAATCCTCCCCCTGTAGCTTTGCAAACCCTGCTTCCACGTCTCCCATGACGACCGCGAATTAAAGAATTTTCTTAAAACCCTAGTCTATAAGTAACGTAACTAGTATTCTGAACTATCTTGTGCTAATTGTTGGCCGCCGATTCGAACGTGAGATCTCTTAAACCCTACTAAATAAGGGAAATGGTTTTATAGTTTAAACCAGGGTTTTATTTACTCAGGGCATCTCATAAGTTTACAGAGGGGTTCGAATACGAGACCTCCCTGTTGTTTGATCCCATGGGGCACCTCGCCCATGTGACCGTGGGCGAAGACGAACAAACTGTTCCGAAAATTGAATTGTCGTTTTTAGTCACCTAAATATCTTCGACTGTCTGTCAACGCAAAATGACGTATGGCTAGATATTGGCGCTTTTTTTATTTATTTTTTTATTCATTATTATATAAATTTTATTTCTAAATTCAAATTTTGGTAATTTAATAGTAAGAGTTAGCTTTTTTAACAGTGCGGTCCCATGGAGGGGGGCTTCCTTAAAGTCCAGAGCAGATTCTGCTCAAGTTTTTAGCAGAATTTTTTTTGGCTGGTGGTCCCATGAATATTTGCAAGTTTCAAATTTTTTGCTGGTGGTGGAATGGTGGTGCTGTCAATAATAAATTAATAAATAAAGAGCATTTCACTCGAAAATTGTGACAAGTGGCAGGAAAGTACTATTAAGCAGGTGGATCAATTTCTAGCCCCCCCCCCAATCCCACCAGCTGAAAAAGATTCCATTTAATCTTGTGGCAGATTTTTCTTTCCCATGGGACCACCTGCGTCCGTGAAAATAGGAGCCCAAGCCCCCCATGGGACCATACAGTAAGTCAAGTAATGCACATTTATCTCTTTGTCTTAAACTAGTATATATATATTATTTATTAAAACGCTGAGAGATATCCTTCTCGAGACATCTATTTTTTATCAATTTGTCACATCAAAATGCATAGGTGTCTCAAGATGGATATCTCTCGGCTTTTTTATAAATATTATTAATAAATAATATATATTTGTTAGTATATATAGAAAATAAACTTGCATGTCAGTTACATTTCTTTTATAATATATATAGAAAATGAATTTGCATGTCAGTTACATTTCTTTTAATATCCTTTCTTTTATAATATATATAGAAAATGAATTTGCATGTCTGTTACATTTCTTTTATAATATATATAGAAAATGAGTTTGCATGTCAAATAAACATAGCTTCAAAAAATGTACATGCATCATGTGCTTTCATTGTATAAGTATTGGGATATTTTTAGGTGGTGTATTAGTTTTACAAATTTGATGATGGATTCTCAATAATTTTATAGGAAATACTCACTTAAAAGGTGCAATACTTTTGAGATTTTTTCCTTAGATTTCAATTTTATACATGAAAACAATAACATATAAAATTTTCATATTTATATTTGACAAAACAAAATTATATATTATCTCAATTCAATTTTTTAAATTGAAACTTCAACTTCTATGAAAATAAATTGAAAAAAAAAATTATCTTTTACAAAGTAGATATTTGAGGGCGGGGGGACTAGCTCGATTGTAAAGCATCCTGTTGCATGTAAGAGGTCATGAGGTCTAGTCTCCCCTCATCCCCATGGTACCAGAGGGTGTATCACGCCAACATCACCGGTCACGTGAAAATTTGCTTGATTCCTCCCTAAAATTAATAGTGTAACCTATGTTAGATGAATGTATTTCTTATATTTAAATTCCAATAAGGACATCAAGAGACCCCCATCCATGAAGAAAATGAGTTGAAGATGACAGTTAATGTTTATGTATGTTATTAACTATTTAGGACATATAACATTAAATAAGGTATAAACAATTTAAAGATAATTGTTAGTTAAATTGAGATTTGTTTGTCTATTCCAAAGATTTATCAAAGGAATTGAATGTTGAGAACTCTAATGTATCAAGATATTATCTCAAATTATGTAGGAGATTAAAATATATATGAAATATCTCAGATTCCACAATTACATGGACACAATTGAAAGAAAAATTATTGTTGCAAGTACAAAGATCGTAACATTGTTTTAACAACGCCATGTTAATTTAACACAACCAACTACTAGCAAATTGGGAGTGTATTGGATGTTTTGCTTAAGGATCAACTTAGGGACAAGGATCATAATTAATGAGCTTCATTTTTCCTATCATTAATGTAGTTTAATTTATTATCTTAGAGTATCATTTGAATGAGAATGGTGGTTACATTCTTAATGTTTTACAAGATTTAACTCAAAAGATAGTAGTGAATGTTAATCTAGTCCTCTCTACATCACCAATATCTATTGTAAGTCTTTACAATTTTAGCCTATGCAACTTGTGTATAGTTAAAGCCCATGCCATCTTGAGTGAGATTTGTGTATGATTGTCTCTTGTAACAAGTGGAACAAGGACAAATCTTGGATTATTAAAGTCTTGTAACACACCCACATAGTGTTAAAATCTATAATCACACACAATGGCAACTCTAGCAATTGAGTACGTTAACTATAAACTATATTTTTATAGTAACAAGTTATTTTCTAAATAATCTAACATCCACCCACAAGTTGCACCCCAACATTGTGTGTTGGTCAACACATAGTAGAACCACTCTATCAGATCATCATCATCAGCATTATGTGATTGTGTACACTGATTATATGTAAATACATTATATGCCACTAACATGATGATTGACTCTAACATTTTCTTATTACGGAGCATGACCATACTTTTTATGGCATACAAAATGCATAGATGCATCAAATGTTGCACACTCCTCAACACTTATTGAGACATTAAATTGACCTGTAAGGTTTTCTAAACTTTATATGTTGAAATTATATTTTGAGTGCTTATTAAAATCTCTCTAAATCTAACTTGTTATGGATCATCTCCTTGTTGATGGAAAGTTGTCCTTGGTCACAATTGTTTGGAATATTGTATGTAATGTTTTTACCATAAGTGTTGCCTACAAACAAAAAGTACATTTTTTCTAAATAAAAAATTGTTACAAAATTGTTACACTTACACCAACAATTGTTAGTAAACATAGCAATACAATGGTAGACACATGCATAAAGTGGTATCTCTCAAATAGGAGGTAACTAGGTGAGATCACTAATAAGGATAATTGATATTCCAACAAAATATTTTGTTTCATGTGATGGAAACAATTGTTTCAAGCATTTGATGATGTCAATCAATGGGAATATATTAGATATATGCTTGATATCTTCCTATAGTGCAACTAGTGATTGACCACTCAAAGGTTGTATATTATTAATAGGATTTTTTAAGGATGCATGAATTGTAGTGTCATGTATGTTGAAATTAGCAACTCTTGCCAATGCAAGTAGAAACAAGGGGATTTTTTGATTGACTAACTTAATTTCCATTGTATGCCTAATATAATTACATAGGTAAGCTTTTCCTATTCCAACTTGGATGATCGTCTGAAGAGGTGCATCATTATCGGGTAGTTCATAATGTCCCATTATTACATCAAATGAAATACATCATTTTTCACTCAAATTACTTGAAGGATTCAAATGACGATAGAATGTTCTTTGAACCAAATTTCCTAATCAATTTGATGTAATGAATTATGTGTTTTTATTGTAAAACATATGATAATTCATATTAGTTCCAATCATACTGCATGTTACAATCTTGTCAACCAAGAAGCTCAATATTAAATAAATGAACATCTTATCATTGAACCAACCCAAATAAAACTTGTCACTCCCCCATGATTTCTCTATTATCATCAATAACATGATTTCCAAGCTCAACATCATCAGTATCAATAGTCTCTGAAGAAATAGGTGTATGGTCCCAATGCCATGTAGTATATGTACTTCTAATACTCTCACAATTTTGATTAATGATTTCTTGTTCAATTTTGATGTCATGAAATGATTTATATAATAATAGCTAACTCCAATAAAAATCCTCATATTTAGGTGAGTCACTTTCTGGGTTGGCATTTTTTATGGTTCCTCGCAAGCCTCAAATTTGATCATCACCCCTACTTGTCATATAAAAAAATATGACAATTTGGTCATTTAACATCCTTTAAATAATTAGCATATTAAAACATATTTAAATTGTCAAAAATAATAATTTAAATCAAAATTAATATAAATGCTTCGTAAACCAATTAAATTCCTAATTATTTTGTGCATGTTGACTTCTATTTTAATAGTCATATGGTTCTATAACATACCTCTTATATCACCTTTTTAGCGGTACATTAATTTTCCCTACATTATCTAAAGTTCAAAATTTGAAATTAGAATTATTGTTGCTCGTCACTAGTCCTTGCTTTTTATTTGAGTCTATTAGTTTGAATTACTCAAAACTATGCCAATAAGCTCAATCAAAATAATATATCAATTGATTTATTTCCAAATTTTAATTAGATGGTGGCTCATCTAATGTCGGTACACCCATCACATTTTATCTATATAGGTATTTAATAACATCCTTATTAGAATCATTTAGTTTGATCTCAAAATATATAGGATTGTGGATGCTTGGAATGGAAAGTAGACAAATATGTTCTAAGAAAAGTTAAAATAGCTCATTTGGATGCAATTTTTTTTTGTTAGGTGGGGTTCGTATTTCTTAGCTGAGATTTTGAGAACATGCAAACAACTTTAGTTATAGTAATACACTTCATTCAAGCTATGGATGACTTGATAATGAATTATATTGAATTTATAATTTAAAATAAATTTAATTCTAACTCAAATTGAATCTATAATGAAACCTTTAACTCTTTAAACAATATTTATTTATTTTTATTTTTTAAAAAAAAGAGTATAGTCTAGTGATGAGAAATTGGGATATAAGCAAATAATTCATTACCATAGATATAATCATCCCAATTAGACTATGATTTTATATATTTTTAATTAAAACAACTAAATTAAAACATTTAAAATAAATAAAAATATAATTTTATTACTTACATGTTATAGTTTGACAATAACACTTCTTAAACTAATAATATCATGAATATATTAAATATTAATATATATAAAATACCCCGAGTTATCATTCTCTATATTTTTTTTTGATGATTTATTTTGTGATGAAATCTTTGATTTCTCTTTGCGATCAACAATATTATTTGTTCTTTTTGTTTCATCAAATCTCTTTTATTTGATTCTTTGTTGGTAAACAACTACTTAAAAAAGATGCCAATCATAAATAAACAAAAAATAATCATTTAAATTTAAGTTTACTTTTTTGTGTCAAAATTGATATGATAGATTACTGAATGTGATTTATATATATATTAAAACAAAAAACTAACTAATCAATTTGAAATTGTTAGATCTTTTCTAACTATTTGCACCGGCTTCCATTAAAGTTGCCCAAAGTTCCAAATGGGAAATGTGCAGATTCAATCTAGAGAGCCTGGAGTGCACCTGCCTTTATGGGCAATTTAGTGTTACTTTTTAACACAGTGGCAGAATATATCTTAAGGCTTACGCTGAGGAAATCATGGAATATATTCAGTATGATCATATGAATTAGATAAACAATGTATGTTTTATCTTCAATTTCATTATTTCATGTTTTAATTATTTAAGTTTATCAAGTAGATCATTAAATTTTATTAATTGATTTTAAATTATAATTGTCATAAGGGAATATGATTATTGTGTTCATTTTGCATTATTATTTTAAAATAATAGTTGGTATGATTTTTTCATAATATTCGTAATATTGATTTAAGATAGTTTTTGCATTCAATTGTCTATGTTTTTCAATTGAAATTTTGGACCACTCTATTCTTTTGAATGATGGATCACTGAGTGTGTTCTGAAATGTTGAATGAAAACATAAATAATTGAGTCAAAAAACTATCTTATTAATTTTAGATCAAGAAAAAGAAAACAATACATTATAGAATTAACTAACTAAATACTAAAAGGGAGATGATAAAGACGAGTAGAGAGCACAAGAAAAACGAGATAAACTCACGCAATAACTTTCAGAAATATAAAAGCTTACTATAATTGTTATTGAAAGATTGTAACACAATTTAAAAACTATCTATGAGACTATGATAATTGGATATGAAATCAGTTGTAAGTATAATAATTATAAAAGAAAATTTCCATTCTAACATTTTAGATCACACGATCTATCATCATTGATTTTATGATTCCTAATCTATACAACAAAATCATGCAAAAAGTATTTTTACGCAGCCGCAATAATTCAAGTAGTAATGGAGTTGTAACGCATGGTGAAGGAAAGTAATTCAAGTATTAATTGAGTTGTAATGCATGGAAAATATTTCCTTAAGATTGCAATTAGAGATGACTCTAAAATTAAGACTTATTTTACAAAATATAGAGAATATGTTCAGATAGCACGAATTCCTATAAAGACAAACTTTATCTGCCAAAATATGATGAAAGCAAAGGCATTTCATTCTCTGCCAAGAAAATTTCTTAGGCTAGTACTATGTGTGGTTTAACAAAGTTACTTCCGAACACACAGAGACGAAACCATGACAAATATCAAACATCAATTTCATTATTGTGTTCATACGTAACTTCATCCACACCACAAAATGCTTAAAAGGCAGTGAAAAGTTTATGTGACATGGTTACATAAAGTCTTTTACTTGTGTGCACGTCTCTGACTAAATCATTCTTTTCCTGTCAGGAAATCAATAAAATATATTGAATCTCCTCTTTAAATTGGGCACATTTCTACCCATATCCCGAATCTAATTACCTCATCCGTTGAAAATCATTTAAGAACATAAACCCTGTGATTTTCAACCTAGTTTAAATCAATAAACTAAAGTTGTACATATTGCATCATAAATCTGATCATTAGAATTTGCAAACAAATTGAACAATTGATGAATTAGAACAGAGCCCAACCGTCTTTCTCACTGACTGTAACATATCCTGCGTATTGATCAAATGGTACATCAAGATGCCTAGGAAGCTTTGTTATTTTATCAGCCGCCTGATCTACTCCAACACCATAACAGTGCGCCGCTAATGCAATAATCATAAACACCCATAAGGACCCCTTCATCTTTGGAGGCTAAGCCTAAATTACAACTACACGGGCTTCGATCTCGGGTCGATTAGGAGGTGTTGGGAATAGGATGCCATTTAATTGCAATCCTAAACATATTTCATGTATCTCTTAAGTCCTTGGAAAGTGTTCCCCAACACTAGGATTAGAAAGAGATTAAATTCGAATGAAATAAACATGTAAATTGACATTTGTAATTATTCCTAAATGATAGGAACATGTGGGGATGCCCAAGAAGAGCTCCTACAAGACAGGAGCACATGGTCCCCCACATGGAAAGTGGAACCCACCTTGAGTTCAATTAACTGTTTGGAGAAAGATAACACTTCAGTAATGCATGTAAAGATCCTAGAAGTTAGGAATTGATATTTACATGAGTGGAGTTCAGTTTACTTTAGTTTAGTTCAATATCAGTTCAGTTTAGTTCAGTTAAGTTCAATTCAATTCAGTTTAGTTTAGTTATGGATCAGTTATCTTCAGTTGCATGTAATTAGTTTGAGTTGCATGTTAGTTGACCTCAGTTGACTTGAGTTGCATGCTAATGACTTGAGTTGCATGACAAATAGCAGATGGCTACATTCAATTAAGTGAGGATGATCAATCATGCATCATGTGTGCATGAATTGATGGAGAGATATGTTTCAGTTAATAGAGATTGACTTGAGCCCACCTTGGGCGCCCAAGTTGGCATCTTGGAGTTAACACCTTTGCATGAGAAGATATTTACAAGGCTCAGTTTTAAGTGGGGCCCATTCTTGGGCGCCAACTTTGAGGAAAAGCTTACAAGATATCTTCGAAACCAACAATCAGTTAAGACTTTAGTTTGGGATGCCCAAATTGATGAAGGACTTGGTTTGACATTGTTTTTCATGGAAGAACTCTACATGCACAAGAATGGCATAGATATTTGTGAGGAGCTTTATCCTCTTGTAATTGTCAACTCTTTGGAGTTTACAATGTTCACAATTGTCTATTTATTGCAGCAAGTTGAAGAGAGTACTTTTATGAAGAGTGGCATGGGATGTGTGGATTCATACTTGGACACATGAGATCTTATTGCAGGTTGTAATCTTGTTCTAAGGTTAAATAATACAAGCACTATTGATTCTGGTGGTAGAGTTTTTTCCCGAAAGGGTTTCTCCATGTATATGTTGTGTCACTTCTATCTTCTAGTCTTATTATTCTACAATATTTTATCTACTTCTACAATTGGTAATAATGAATCTAAACAGATAATCACATACAAAGAATTTGTAACATAGTTTTACAAGTTTTAAGCTACAATATTACCTTCATTTTCAACAGGAGGCAGAAGAAAAAAGGAAAGCGAACAAAATGATTTAATAGCGCATAGCAAGAAAGCAAACAAAGCATATGATCTCAAAGCACATAGCACGATATAATTTGAAAGCACGTTTATGTCACTTTTATTATACGGGGAGTGGGAGATTTGAAATCTAAACATGCAAGACCAACAACTTGAATGTGATGTGTTGCATTCTGTTGCACCTGCTGGCGCACGTCTCCATTTTGAATTGTGGCAGCACAGCGGTACAAACAACGACTATTTTTGGCGTCACCACTCTCTCTTCGATTACTAGCAGGTGCACACCATTTTTAACTTGAATCATTTTTCTTTACACAGGTTATTTCCACCCCTAATGTGACTGTAAACGCCTCTCAGCATAATAAACCTCAATAATGTTTCCCTTTTTATTCTCCTTAAATGCAAAGCCCTGCACCTACCATTGGTTTGGGATATTCTATCGCTTAGGAATTTCCACAATTGGGGTTCTCTAGTATTACCTCTCTAGATGGGGTTTATTCTAAGGTTAGTGGGATCTACAACAAAGTTCTTCTATGCAACACGGTTATAGGTGGATCTAGTTCATTAGTGGCCACAATCACTATTCTACATTAAATCTCTCCTAGGGTTTCCCACAATCACTATTCAAAATTGTGCATGTAAGGAGAACATTTTTATCAAAGAAGATGATATCTAGTAACAATAATCTAAGCAAGAGGAAAAGAAATACAAATGTAGAGTTTTTATATAGAGAGAGAAAATATGACTTGTAAAATAGAGAAGCTATTTTTTCCCACTTCAGAATTCATCTTACAATAATCTATATAAAAATGTTGAGACATATCCTTCTTGAGGCGTCTATTTCATAATGAATTAATCACATAAAAGTGCAATAGACACCTCAAGAAGGATATATCTCAACATTTTTATGTATATTAAATTAATAAATAATACATATATGTGCTAGTTTTCTAAAACCTTTTCAATAAATCAACTTTGCCTATGTCCTATCATTGTCTTCTATGGAATTGCATTTTTTTGAGGCGATCTGTTGATCGATTCACATTTTTTATTTATACTTCCACATCTTTCATACATATTGGCCAAGGTAGAGCATTCAAAACTATAATATCAAACATAAATCTGCCTTTCTTTATTAACTAGAGCATTTCCAACAATAATTTTCGTTAAAAACATATCTTTTCTTTCACTTTAATGAGTGGTTACACACTAATCTAAATCTCCCTTGCTCACATGAGCTATGAGGATGTTGGTGTAGGGGCAAAAAATTCGACTTTATACTTGTCAGATGCATTTCGAGGATATATTTTAAAACTTAATTAACAAATCCATTTTTTTATATCTTGCAATGATTTACATTCCCAAATAATGTTTAGTGAAATTGTTCACATGCCTTGTCTATGCCTTGAATATGTTCCTGATAGAGTAGCTATGACCTCATGAGATATGACTGAACACTTCACTGACATCACTGAAACTTAGAACATCCTTTAAATAGTGCAATCATGCAACTTCTCTCCTACTCTGTCTTTTGAGTTCACATTCTATAAACCTAGTGAAATGCAACTATCTTTTTCCTCATATAGTGAAAAGAAAAATGGGAACATGGGTGTTTGAAGTGTGTATTCCCAAATCCAGTTGGTTCAAAATATGCAGCTATCTTTTTTCATCAATATCTGTATAAATTTGCATATTTCCAAATCTCATGAGGAAATCCATATTTTCCATGAGATACCACTGAACATTTCACTGACATCACCAAAAGGCTAAGTGCACCCCACATCATTCAACTAAGTATTCAACACTTCAATCATCTTTTAAAGAGTGTAACCACTTTTTCCTTCTTTAGAAGTCACATTTTTTAAACCTAGTTGAATATCAACTAAATTTGCATATCAAATCCATCTCATTGACTGAACTCAACTTTTGAATTCCCACACAATCAGGATGAGTCTCTTTTGCTATTATCATCACCCATGTTGCACTCTTGTGCTTCACTCTCATTTCTCACTCTCTCCTCAACATGCACCCTTACATTCTTCTAACATTATCATATTCTCCATGCATAGAGTAGTGCAAACTAGACTTCTTGATATCCTTCATTTTCCATGACTAAAATGAACAATCCTAGCAAAAAAAGGTGTCCTTGCATTCCACCTCCAGACAATGGTCGAGAAAAACTAGTCAATTTAAGGGAATTTGTATGAGAAGATGGGGAACATGTGCCCACCACTATATCAAATTATGTAAGTGCGTCCCCTCAACCCTATGTCGCCTAAAACTCTCTTGTCCTCCAGCCTCTTAAGGACCCTCCATTTTGTGAGGGTTCAGAGATGGAGCAAGGAGGCAACCATTGTGATGCTTCTGAGTGTAGTAAAATGGTTGTTAGAAACCTCGATCAAGAGGAAGGATTAGAGAAGGAAAGCTCGAAGAATGTCACTCAAGGGGAGCCTGAACAGACTCCCAAATAGAGAATAGGCCCTAGGAGGCCAAGAAAAAACAAGAATTCAATAAAATTAAGCAAATCCCCACTAACAACAAAAAGGAAAAGGAAGAAAATAAGCTTGGTCATCCAGCCACCAATGACAAAGAAATTAGAAATTGAGGAAAAACTTCCTAAATGCTTCAGGGAGTTTAGGAGTGAGCAAGGGGAATCTGATATGTTAGTTGATAATGAACGTTAATTGTGTGTCATGGAATGCCGGGGACTTGAGTCACCTGACCAAAAATACATGGTCAGAAGGTTCCTAAATCTGGTTAAAAAGAAATATTTTTTTCTTTTACAAGAAACCAAGGCAGTTGGTTTCACCTTGGAAACCAACCTCAATTTTGTGTGGAATGGGGCAAATTTATTCTCTACCTCACATGAGAGGGATAGGGGAGGGGCTGTTATCTTAATGGAAAAGCATTGGGCCCATCTGATCATGGATACTAGTGTCTCCCCTGCAAAAGGGTGGTCTGGGCAACATTTTAAGAAAGGACTTGGTCTTTGGAGTATGCTTTGTTTATTCTCCTAATGACCACAAAGGCGGGACAAGGTTGTGGAAATGGATGGCCACTCTCCTTGAGGTGCCTTGGATAATCATAGGGGACTTCAATATGGTGGAGCAGCCTGAGGATAAATGGGGGGAATTGGTATGTCCTGAAAATGAAGTGAAAAGCACTTCTAGTACAGAATGAAACATAAGCTCAACCTCGTTGACCCAATGGAAAATGGAAAGAATGACTGTGAGGGTGTTTGGTACTCCCAGTGTAATGAACAAAAAGGGGGAAACAAAATTTACTGTAGACTTGATAAAATGTATGCTAATAAGGACTTCTTCAACTTTGTCCCAAACAAGGAAGGGGTGAAAGTGTGTGTATACGTACACTCTCTCAGATCACCACCCCATCAAGGCTAATCTGGTGGTCTACTAGAGTAGACCAAGAGAAAAAGGAAAGAATGCTCAATTCATCTTGAACACTAGTTTGCTAAAGGATGATGACTATAGGGAAGATATTACATCCCTTAAAGAGATCAATAAATGACATTTAAAAGAGGAAAATGCCATAGAAAGGTGGAATATAAATGTCATTAGTTGGCAGAAGATCTTCTAAACAATTGATAAAAAATGAGCCCTGGATGCAAGGAGGGTGGAGAATGAGTTGCAAGAAGCCCTCCTAGAGGTTGAGGCAAGTCTGTAGAAAGCCCCATGTGATGTACTATTGGGGGAAAGGTTGGTGAAGGCCAAGGATAGTATAAGAAAAATCCAAGCTCACAAGATAAATGGTTTGAAAGTAAGAGCCAAGCTTAATTGGCTGGCATGTGGTGATAGGGGGTCCAATTTTTTCTTTAGGTACCTTAAATAGAAAAGCATAAAGGAGCAAGTTGACCAGATCTAGGATGGGGAAAAAATGCTCTCTAGTCAAGAGGAGATCCTAAAACAGTTTCAAGCTTTTTACAAGGACCTCTTCACATCAGAGGGGGGTTCAGAGGATTGCATTCAGGCAAGAGACACAGTCTAGAATCTCATCTAGAGGAAAACAAGGAAGATAATTCCACCAGGCTACAGGCAGCGATAACCAAGGAGGAAATTGACAAAGCCATCACATCAATGTGCAATGACAAATCCCCTGGTCGTGATGGTCTTACAATGGAATTTTACAAATGCTTTTTAGAATGGGTTTGCGAAGATCTACTCCAAATCTATGATGAGGCCATAAGCAAGGGTTCCTTGGGCAACAAGATTAACAAAGGGATTATTAAGTTGTTGCCCAAAGGAGGAGATAAAACCCTGATAAAAAATTGGAGGCGAATAGTTCCCTCCTCAATGTATCTTACAAGGTGTTGGCAAAGGTTCTAGCACTAAGAATAACTGACATTCTCCCCAAGTTTATCAATAGTACTCAAACTAGATTCATTAAAGGTAGGTACATTCTTGAAAACCTAATCACAAGTTGGGAAGCTATGCATTGGGCCAAAATTCCCCAACAAAATGCCACAATGTTGCTTCTAGACTTTGAGAAGGTGTATGATAGAGTGAAATGGGTTTTCAAAGAGGTATCCTCCAAGCCTTTGGGTTCCACAATTTCTTCTGTAAGATGGTGGATGTATTACTCAAGGATGCCAATGCACATGTTGATATAAATGGGACACTTTATGAGGAAATCAGGTTGGAAAGGTCAATTTAGCAGGGCTACCCTCTTGCGCCCGCCTTATTTATAATTGCTTCTAACACCCTTTTTACTTACTGAGGGAGTCCACAATTTCACCCAGAATCAAGGGCATTAGGCTACCTGATGAGAGGGAGTTGCTCAATGTTCAATTCATAGATGATACTGCTCTCTTCCCAAAACTTGACAAGCAAAACATTGAATTCCTAATGAAGAAATTAGAAGTCTTCTACAAGGCTTCTGGGGCCAAAATTAACAATAACAAATCAATTGCACTAGGATGGGAAAATAACCCTCCTGAATGGTTCAAAGATTTAATTTTTCAATGGGGAGAGCCTGACCTTCAAGTGAGATACTTTGGTATTTTATGAGACAAAAAAATGTCTCATCTATTAGCCAAATAAAAGCATATGTATTTTACTTAATTGCGAAGTTTATCAAGACTAAACATGATGAGGAAAGTAAGAGATTTTTAGTTGAAACACTCAAGATTTCATCATATCTTGAAAATTATAATCTGGGTTTTTGTGATTTTTGTAAAAAAAAAAAATGAGACAAAAAGGTGAAAAAACCTATTAAATTTCACGAAAACCTAGTTTGTGGTTTGATAGAAAACTTCACCAATCCGATGTTCCAGAACTTTACTTCCATGCTCTAAATTTTTTTAAATTTGTTCATTTGTTTGCTTCCATGCTCCAGAATTTTTGAAACTAAGTATGATAGCATTTATGAAGAGGTTGAGCAATTAAGAGACAATATTTACAAGTATTGAAGGAAATTGAAGTGATTTGGACAAAAGTTGAGAGAATATAGGGGAAGTTGCAAATATCTAGGGAGTTATTCAACCCAATTTATGAGCAGTTGAGAGCATATAGGAACAGATTTTAGAATTTTAATGATAGAAGAGGTCAAAGGAAGACTTCAACACTCTAACACCTTTTTGGAATAGTTTAAAGGGTTGAAAAGTAGGGATTATTGTTTTGGATGATCAAAAGACATTGACTCAACAAAATAGAGTGAAGACTTATCCTTTCTTTCTCCACACATGTTCCTATTTTCTAGCAAGTTGTTGCACAACTATGAGGCTCATCTTTTAATTCTATAAATGCATTGTAATTAAGGAATCAAGGGGGATTAGAAAAACTTGTTTTGGCCTGAGGAAATATGATAGTTTATAGTTTCATTTCAAACAATGTATTTCTAAATTTTTTAAAGTAAATTTGAATTCAAACAAACTTTTCATTTCCAACAAAGTGTGAAGTAATTTAGCATTTTCAATTCATGCAAGTGTAACTAATATTAGTTTACTTTCATGCAACTTTCCTTTTATGCAAGTGTGCTCTAGAATAGGTTTGATTTCTACAAGTTTGATTGTAGAAGATTGCCAAGCAATTTTTCTCCATTCTCTTTTGTATACAGCCACTGACACCGCCTTGGATTGATAAGTTAAATGATGAGGATTGTAATGAACCCATCATCTTTAGTGTCAGTGTCGGGGATAGGTGTCATTAGGGAATCAGGAAAACCAATTTGGTAGCCTTTTAGATTTAAAAGTTCTTCCAAAAAGATTTGTCTCTCAACCCCCTCTCCCTCCCAAAAAAAATACCAGCTCTAAAGAGAATCCCCCCTATCTATTTCAAAATATTCTTAGTTAGAGGACCATCACTCCAAGTCTTAGAAAATGATATTTATTTAAGGAAAGGATTGATGGACTATTGTTTGTAAGATGAGCATAATACAATGAAGAGATCTTATCTTTATTACAAAAGCTTGCAAAAAAAAGACTTATTTGGAGACCTACAAAGTATAAGAATGGTTGCCTAATTAGATTTTTTAAGTCAAAGGAGGGCTACCCAATCAAAGATTTGAAGAACAAGGAGTTGTTTTCAGTCATGCATGCAATAGATCAAAATGAAGGATTGCAAGATCTCTCCAATCAGCCCATATATTTTCTAGAATCAAAAATCATGGAGAAGGTTTCCACTTCAAAGGAAGGTGAAGCATTGAGTTTAAAAAATAAAAATAAAAATTCATTCTCTTCTCTCAAAAAATTGAACACATGGAAACATACTTTGAGAAAAGGAAGATATTTTTCATAACCAGTTAATGGTTATGTGTAACCTCTCTACATCATTAAGTAGAGTAGGTTAGGGTAGGTTTGATTTTTGCAAATAAGTGTTTTGCACATGCTATTTCCTCTTCTCTAAGACTATAAGCATGTACTTTTCTATACAAGTTGTTGCTCTAAAAACTCGCAGTAGATATTTTGACATTATAGATGACTGGTTAGTGCAACAAAAATAATGATGAAACAATCTAAGTTGGTATTCAATGTAAAAGATCAAGTTGTAGCTCTCAAAAGTTAAAGAAATTCTTTGCATGTAGCATGGAGAAAATGAACTGCAACTCATGCATGATGGTTGTATGGAAAACTAAGATAAAATCAAGAACTGTTAGGAGCTACCCGGAGCAACTACTAAAAAAATGAATTTGAAGGCTCATTCTGAATTGCAAAGGGACCTGCAATATTTTAAGTGTGGGGGAGATGATGAAACAATAAAATGTCTCATCTATTAGCCAAATAAAAATATGTATTTTAGTTAATTGTAAAGTTTATCAAGACTAAGTATGATGAGAAAAGTAATAGATTTTTAGTTGAAACACTCAAAATTTTATTATATCTTAAAAATTATGATCTGGGTTCTTGAGATTTTTAGATAAAAAATAGGAGACAAGAAGGCAAAAAACCCATTAAATTTTATGAAAACCCAGTTTGTGGTTTGAGAGAAAACTTCACCAATCTAATGCTCCGAAACTTTGCTTCCATGCTCTAGAATTTCTAGAATTTGTTCATTAGTTTGTTTTCATGCTTCAGAATTTTTTTAACTAAGTATGATAGCATTATGAAGAGGTTGAGTAGTTAAGAGACAATAGTTGCAAGCATTAAAGGAAATTAGAGTGACTTGAATAGAAATTGAGAGAATATAGAGGTAGTTGCAAATATCTAGGGAGTTGTTCAACCCAATTTATGAGCAGTTGAGAGCATGTAAGAGCAAATTTAAGAGTTTTAATGATAAAAAAGGTCAAAGAAAGACTTTTTCAACACTCTAACACCTTTTTGAAGTAGTTTAAAGGGCTGAAAAGTAGCGATTATTGTTTTGGATGACCAAAAGAGATTGACTCAGCAAAATAGAGTGAAGACTTATCCTTTCTTTATCCACACATGTTCCTATTTTCTAGCAAATTGTTGCACAACTAAGAGACTCATCTTTTAATTCTATAAATACATTGTAATCAAGGAATCAAGGGGGGATTGAAATTTTTTATTTTGGCCTAAAGAAATATGATAGTTTCTAGTTTCATTTCAAGCAATGTATTTCCAAAAAAATTAGAGTAAATTTGAATTCAAACAAACTTTTCATTTCCAACAAAGTGTGAAGTAGTTTAACATTTTCAATTCATGCAAGTGTGTCTTATATTAGTTTACTTTCATGCAACTTTATTTTTATGCAAGTGTGCTCTATAATATGTTTGATTTCTGCAAGTTTGATTGTAGAATAGACTATCAGGCAAGTTTTTTCCATTCTCTTTTACATACAGCGATGGACACCTCCTTGGATTGATATGTTAAATGATAAGGATTGAAACAAACCCATTATTATCCCCTTTATTGTTGAACCCACCCTAAAGGAAATGTGGAATTGGATCAAAGGTAAAATTAAGAAAAAGTTAGAAAACTGGAATAAACATTATCTTTCTCTTGTAGGGAGGATCCAAGTCTGTCAAAAGATTCTTTCATCTTACAACATCTACTTCACCTCAGTTTGGTTCTTTTGCAGTTATTAGGTTAATGAGATCCAGAAGAAAGTAAGGAATTTATTTTGGTCAAATGAGAAAGGAAAAAAGAAAAAACATGCCATGAAGTGGGAGTGGTGTTGTTTAGGGAAGATGCAAGGGGGTTTAGGACTAAAAGACTTGAGGTTGCAAGGCATTGCTCTTGCTGCAAAATGGATTGTGAAAGCCCTAGATGGAAGTGAGCCCTAGAAGGTGCTGGTAAGAAATAACATCGATATGGTTGTCCCTAAGCATGCTAAAGCATGGAAAAAGCTCCCCTTGAGTGACATTTTAATGGGTAGTTCCTCTATGTCCTCAGCTAGATCGATAGTTTTTAGGAGCCACTAGAATGCCTGGGAGTTGATCAAATACAATGCCTAATTCAAATCTAATGAAATAACCCTCAGAAATAGTGTCCAAAGCCAATGTGATAGCTCCATTTGGTGGAATTTTTTTCATAATAATAAACCTCTTGCTCTGTTGTAGGGCTGCTATGTAAAAAATTGGAATAAAAAAGGTGTTAGAACCTTTGGGGACATCCTATATGATGGGAAATTAATGACTTGGGCCTCTTTAGCGGCTAAATTTGACCTCCCAGCCTCGAGTTTTAGAACTTATTCTACATTCTCAGGAGCATGCAAGGATGTTGTCTTCCCTGTGAACCCTAGGAGGACCCTTGAGTTAGCAAGCGATATTGCTTGGAAGGATGGGGGCCCTATCTCCAAGCTGAAAGCCAAGGACATCTATAAAGAGCTAACCTGTGTAAATTCTATTTTTGACCATTTGAATTATTGTTGGAATCTTGAATTAGATAGAAAAGATTGGCAAAAAATACTAATGTTTGGTGCAGTGGTCTTGATCCAAAGAAAGCTTACTTCAGGTGGCTAGTAATACTTCAAAAAATCCCCTTTAAAACCAATTGTAATGACATTGACATTTGCAGTATTTGTAAAACCCCTCAATCGGTAAAACACATTCTTTTTATTGTCATCATGCTAAAGAAATTTGGAAATCATTTTGCAACAATGTTAGAATATGGGATGCTAATGATAAGTTGATGTGGAATGATGTTTTAATATGTGATAAGAAATTGAATAAATATTGTAAAACCTTCTAGATTCTGCTCTCTACTGAAATTATGTGGCACAACTCGAAAACTAGAAACGATGAAAAATTTAAAGGCATTAGGAGGTCCCTTACTGGGTCTGCTAAAAGACTCACTTTTCTACATGTTGCATTGCAGGTCTCATTGCATATTGAGGTTTCATTACCCAAAATTTTCAACCTAACCAGGGAAGGGTCAATGAGGATTAGCAAGGTTAAGGTTCGATGCAGACACGTCTATCAGATGGAAGGTGCGAAGCATGATATTTTCTTAAAAGCCATCAATGAGTTTCAAAGAGATTTCAATGTGACCATAGAGGTGCAAGTTGGGCACAGGGGAAGGCACACAGTCAGATAGTTCCAGATGAATGCTCAGTCTATGGTTGGGAATGACGAAAGTGGTCAAGCAGTGCTTGGTGATGACAAGTGGGAAGTTGAAAGTTCTAATAGGGCGATAGATGGTCAGTAAATAGCAAGTTATTTTTTATTTCTGGCATTTTGGCTTACACATATGGTAGTAATCATATATTTTGTACCAGTTGGAATGAATTTCTGAACTGTTCATATATATTGTTTTGTATATCAGTATATAACTAACTCAACAACAGTATAGTGTTGTATAGAATATATCGATGACCCAACAACAGTATTGTTTTGTATACTAGTGTATAACTGATCCAACAACAATATAGTGATGTACAGGCTTTACTTACTATAATTAATACAAAAAAGATAGGGAACATGGGTGTTTGAAGTGCATATTCCCAAATCCAAATGTAAACTTTGGCTTGACACTTACGAAACCCCTGAATAGGCAGCTCGTGCTTACGACGTCACCATTTATTGTTTGAGAGGACCTCACGCCAATGTCAATTTTCCCAACACCCTTCCCACCATTCCGTCTGCGTCCTCACTTTCTCGTCAATAGATTCAGCTCATCATTGCTAAGTACGAACGGGGCCAAATCCCTTCAACCAGTAAAAATAATTTTGGCCAAGTCGTTAATGATTAACAAAATACATATACAATGGAGGAAAGAGAAGATATGTTTTGAACAAGTAAGACAATGCATATTGCATTTCTTAAATTATCAATTAATGGATCAAACATATTTCAGCCCTGGCTACCTGAGTCGGAAGGTACTATAAATGTATTATTATTCTTTTTCCTTACCATGCTTGGGAAGGCTGTTATAGTCCAAGGATAAGATGCATAAAAAATTGTATGTATGTTGATGTTTATTTTACTTATTTATTTTTCTTCTACTCTCATAAGGTGTACAAAAAATTACCAGGCAATTATGAAATCTATAGTTTTTTTTTAATAAATTTTATTAAATATTAAAGTGCTAATATAAAAGTTTTTTTTAACACATTACAAAAATGCTCATTGTATATTTTATTTCTTTTAAAACATAAACTTTTATAACATATATGTATATTAAATATAATCTTTAAATACAATCTTTAAAAAACATAAACATTAAAGATTTAATATTAATATAATTAAAATAATATATATATTATTAAATATATTTAGCTTCAAATTTGAAGTGTATTTTGAATAATAATTTTAAAATATTACAAAGAAGGAAATATATTTTAATTTTGTCATAAAGATATATTTTGCAAAAGATTAATAGGATATCAAATAAGAAATCAAGAATGATATACAAATATTAGTAAATTTGAATAGTTATTTTCTTATTTTGAATGTGATAAAGTTCTCCCATAATTAATTTTGAGATTAAATTAAATAGACATTAATTGGAAATATTTAAACCAAAATTTACCAAGGTTTCAAATATTTCTTTCATAATTAGAAATCTGAAACTTACCAAGATTCACAAAGATTCAGATATTTATTTTCATAATTTAGAAATTTACTAAGATTTCAAAAATTTATTTTCATAATTAGAAATCTCAAACTTACCAAGATTTACCATGATTTTAAATATTTTTTTATAACTATAAATCTTAAATTTACCAAGTTTTCAAATATTTATTTTCATAATTAGAAATCTTAAATTTATCAAGATTTGCCAAGATTTCAAATATTTATTTCCATAATTAGAAATCTTAAACCTACCAAAATTTATCATGATTTCAAATATTTCTTTTAGTAACTAGAAATCTTAAATTTATGAAGATTTCAAATATTTCTTTTCATAATTAGAAATCTTAAATTTACCAAGATTTCAAATATCTTTTTGGATAATTAAAAGTCTTAAACTTACCAAGATTTCAAATATTTATTTTTATAATTAGAAATCTTAAATTTATTGAGATTTTTAAGTATTGGATTAGTAACATTAATCTTTTCAAGATTATTAAATATAGCATTTCCTATTCCTTAAAACCTCTTTCAAAAACCTCTTTCAAATTAGATTCGTTCATGAGATGGAAAATAGCAATCATGAAATTAGTCACTTTCAACTAATTAATTAGCAAATTCTCTTTTTGTGGTAGTGGTTAGTATTTATGTTAAATTTTTTATTTTATTTTTAAAAAATAAAAGTGGCTATGCCACTGAACATTTTATTGATTAGGAAAAAGTTTACAAGCCCTGGTTCAAAAGGAGCATACCAGCAGGAAAGAACCAGGGAAGAAAACCTCTGGTTATAGCTCCAAAAAAGACATAAAAGCTAACCTATAACCCCAACCAGACCCAGAAAGATACCTCAAACATGATATTATCACTTAAGCCCCTAGAGAAGTCCCCCACAGAAAAAGACCCAGAACAAGATAAAATGGCTTGGTACCAGATACCAAAGCAAATCATTTCTCCTTATCAGGTGATAGACTAGATCCAGCTTCATAGTATGACAGTGGTAATACATGATCCAAAGAGAATTTCACTTTTTTCCTTCAGAGGAGGAGAAGTGTCACTATTGAATGACCTAATAGCTTCATCGAGTAGACAATGCAATGCCAGAAATAAATTAACACCAACGGACAAAATCTCAGGAGGAAGTTTGTCCTTGAGCTGAAAACACCCCAAAATAGTTTCCATAAAATTATCACTTGTAATTCCTGACTTGATAACCGAAAGATCTCCAAAACAACTGTTAGAAAGAAAATCATTCTTATCAATAAATCCAACAATGGGAAATGAACCTTAATCAAAATAGTGCAAATTTAATGCTTCACAAAGATTCAAAACATATATCAAATTAGGAAGCACAAACTTGTTAGCAATAATAAGAACCAGTTTAACATCAAGGAGAACATCCATGATAATCGTGAAAAAATGAGATAAAATCTCAGCAATTGAAGCATTTGAGTTTTCCTGGAACCACAATTTTCCCACCACCTTCATTAAAGCAGAAGCAATATCATCATCACCTAGATCAAAGATAACACCAAGATTCTCATGAACAAGCGAACTAGGTATAGAAAATTCCTTTTGAATCAAGACCACCGAAACTCAATACCAGTCCATTGAGTAAAGCAAATAACCCACAAACACTGCACAAACTTCCAAAACCATTCCAAGGGAGAAAGTTTTTTTTCCTTAATATTGGATTGATGTTAAAGTTAATTATATTATTGAGGGAGAAAGTTTGTATTTTCTAAAGATTAGATTAATGTTAAAGTTAATCATAGTTTCAGGGGAGAGTTGGTATTTTCTTAATATTTGATCATTGTTAAAGTTAATTATATTCTTAAGAGAGAAAGGTCAAATATTTCCTTAATAATTGATGATGTTTAAGTTAATTAAAAAAAAAGTTCCATTAATTTCTTCAAATACTTAGAATTAATTAAAATTTAGTATTTAGAATTTATATTCTAGAGATTTTTATTCCACCAAATATATCAGGTTTATGCCCATCATCATCTGGACATGGTCCTCCAATATGGGGAGGATAATCATTAGGGTTTGAAATTATAACAGTTGCTCTTTTGTTGCACTAGACCATGACTGGTTGGACTAGTCATTTGATTACCCTCATGTTTTATATTGAACACTATTAGCATAAAATGTATCGAAAAGCAATCTACCATCAAAGCATGTTCTTGCTATTGGATATTATGACCTGCTTTTGGTACATGCATTGCATTACATTTGTTGTCTTTGTTTAAGATTTGAATATGATGAAAAATTCTCCATAAAATAAGGTGTCAAAACTCACTTTTGAACTTCCAAGGCATGGGGAATAATAAATACATTATCTGGCTTAAGATCACATTTTGGCATAGAAGTCACATTTTATGGGTTTCACTGATAGAGATTTTCCACTTGGCCATGGCCTACTGTGCATTCAAGTATCTAGGAAAATAATTGTGCATGTAAGGAGAATTTTTTTATCAAAGAAGATGATATCGATCAATGAGGACCTCCTCCATCTATATAGAGAAGTTGGAATGAAAGGAACTTTGGGGAAATAAATCAATAAAGGTGTCACTAAATTATTGCCTAAGGATGGTGATAAAACACTACTAGAGAACTAGAGGTCGATTACATTATGAAATGTATCATACAAGATACTGGATAAGACCTTGGCCAACAGGTTGGTGAATATTCTCTTAAAGGTTATAAGTATTACACAAATTAGATTTATTAAGGACATATATATACTGGAAAATCTAATCACCAGCTGGGAGGCCATGAGTTGGGCCAACACAACTATCCAATAGGTAGCCATGCTCCTTTTGGACTTCGAAAAGGCATATGATAGAGTGGAATGGGATTTTTACTCCTAGTTTTGGAAGCCTTTGGTTTCCCAAATAGCTTCTGTAATTGGGTCAGAGTTCTCATGAAAGATTCCAATGTTCAAATTGAAATCAATGGATCCTTAATAGAAGATTTCCAATTAGAAAGATCAATCAAGTAGGGGTGCCCTCTTGCCCCTGCCCTATTTTTCATTGTTGCTTACATGATATTTTACCTGCTAAGAGAACCCTTTGTCTCTCCCAGTGTTAGAGGCATATCATTACCAAACAATGAGGAACTCCTAAATCTACAGTTTGCAGATGACATCGCTATCTTTCTAAGATTGGAGGAAGGAAATCTACACTCATTGCTAAAAAAGCTAAATATTTATTGTCTTGCCTCTGGAGCTGAGATGTCTAGCTCCAATTCTATCATTTTAGGGTGGCAAAACTCTCCTCTAGAATGATTGGAAAGGTTTGGTTTCCAGTGGGGTGGTCCTCTCCAGGTGAGATACCTTGGTATCCCATTTGCAATAAGCCCATGTTTTAAAGACATGTGGCAATGGATAAAAGATAAGATTGAGAACAAATTAAGTAAATGGGACAAGCAGTATCTCTCATTGGCAGGAAGGATGCAAGTCTATCAAAAAAAATTGTCATCATACAGTCTCTACTATTCCTTAGTTTGGCTCTTCGACAGTTATCAAGTAAATGAGATCCAAAGAAGAATCAGGGAATTCCCATGGTCAGATGGGAAAGGAAAAAGGAAACACCATTCAGCCAATTGGGGATGGTGTTGTTTGATGAAGTCTAAAGGGGGGTTGGAACTAAAGGATAAAAAATTGCAAGGTATTGAATTGGCTGCTAAATGGACAATCAATTCTTTGCAAGGGGATGAACCCTATAAAGTTTTGATAAGAAATAATATATAGATGGCTATACCCAAGCGAGCCAAATCTTGGAAAGGTCTTCCTTTTAGTGACCTACTGGCAGGTAATTTCCCATTTGCTCGTGCAAGATCGATGGTATTCAAAATCCTTTGGAAGGCTTGTGAGTGGATCAAGTGTAAGATCTATGATAAAGGTCCAATTGATAATAACAATTGTATTCTTGAAGAAAGATCCATATGGTGGAACCTTTAGCATAAGGAAAAGCCTCTTGTGCTTATGCAAGGATGTTTTGCTAAGAAATGGGCCTCCAAGGGGATCAAATTCTCTAAGGATATCCTTAAAAATGGGGTAATCAAACCTTGGGACATAATGTATCAGGAGTTTGACATCACCCCTTCCAATTGGAGAACTTACTCCTATGATTAAAAATGCTTGTAATAATCTGCATCTGCCTAAAAATGGTAGCAACAATAAAGAAACCTTCAAGCAATTCAAATGGGAAGATGGATCCCCAATCTCTAAGGTTAACTCCAAAGTCATTTACAATTCCCTTACTAACTCTAATTCTGTGTTTCACTCTCTAAACTATGTGGAATTTGTCTTTATCTTACAAGATCTGGCAAAATGTGTTTATCAATAACTGGTATAGCTATATTGAACTAAAGAAAGCTTGTTTTAAGTGGATATTGATTTTGCAGAGATTTCCTTATAAGTATAATCATACTGACATCGATCTATGCATTTTTTTGCAGAAAGCTTGAAACAATTAAACACAATTTCTTTGAATGTATTTATGCTAAAGAGGTGTGGAATCTATTTTTCTTTTATTTTGATGGTTGGAAAGGTAATATTAAATGGGATGAAATCTTGTTTGGCTCAGTAAATGGATTAAATAATGAATGCAATTTGTTTTGGTTCATTCTCACTAATGAAATATTCTGGCAATCATGGATTAAGAGGAACGAGGAAAAAATGCAAGGGGTCAAAAGAATGCTTACTAAGTTTTGTAGAAAACTCACTTTTCATAAAATTGTTGTGCAAGTAAATTTAGCATTGGAGATCCCAAGACAAAGACTTCTCAACTTCCTGGAAGATGGGGGTGCTATAAGGACAATAAGGGACATTAAACATGAGCATTCATGGATCCTTAACAAAAATACTATCATTCCACTAACGAAGGGGGTGACAGTACTTCAAAAGAATTACAATAAAGTGATGGAGGAAAGAACCAAAAGGAGATGCACCAGGAAAGATACCATATACAAAATCCTTTAGAAAAATTGGATTGGGAGGTGTCTGAAGAAAGCTAAGCTGAATAGGTTGCTCTAGATTTTGTAGTTTCTATCTTTTTTGACTAAAAATCATATACAATTGTAATGACGGAAAAAGGCCCCCCCTAACATGACCTTGATTTAGTGTTGCAATGTGTCTAACATATTCACATTAGGTCTTGGGCCCTTGTGAACTAAATGAGATTATTAGTGCCTTATTTGGAGTGTTATAAAGTGTTGTAACACACTCACACTTTTCTAGGGTTTTACTAAACAATTAGGCTTCTTTATGCTTTAATTGGCCTTATTTTACACCCACAAGCCTCATTTAATGCATCTTTTTGAGGATAATCCTGACATAAATCAACATCCAATCATAATTCAGGTGTTTTTAGGTTGTATGGCCTAGATTTGGTGGTCTGGGACTCATATGCCACCTTGGACGTATGGGTCCCACCTAGGTTTTTGGGTCCCAAAACATGGTTTCACACCTTTGTAAGCATTTTTGAATTTGGTCCCATAAATTGTGCCTAATGGGACTCATTTGCCACCTTGGGAAAATGAGTCCCATGTGGCCCAAAATTAAAATTAATTCAAATTTTTGGCAGGATTTTATCCTCCTAGATCTGATGTCGGCTTGTAGTGTTGTAATTTTGAGAATTCTTGCATAATTAAGTATAAATACAAGTTTCTTTCACTCATTTCCACCCTAAGCATTCAAGTATTCATCCTTATAGCAAGTTTGAGTTCACAAGAACATTCAAGATCATTCAAGGGGGGATTATCAAGCATTTTAGAGCATTATTCAAGCATCAAGCATCATGTCAAAGTCTTCATGCATCATGTTTATTTTTGAGCTAACAATTGTGATGTAGGGTTTTATCATTCAAGCTAGCATTTCATTCAAGATCTATCCTATCTAAGCAAGATTCAAGGTCTACATCCATTGGAGCCATCTCATACATCTTTGCAACACTTCATTGTTAGGGTTTGGTGAGTTGCAACATCAATTTTTTTTCATTCATCATTCTCCTTTCATATTTCATTTCATTTCAAGGTTTGATTATCAAAACAAGGTTTAACCAAGGAAAACCCCTATCCACTAACAAAACAACATTTTCCCCTCTTTTTAGTGTGTGTTTTACAAGTCTCAATTGAAGATACATTGAGGAGCAAGCTTGGAGAAAGTTGTCAAAGTGTTCAAAATTCTCAAAGTTGTCACCTTGCATTGGAGATACTTGGAGGACTCCTACAAGTTGCAAATCAAGGTTTTGAATTTGGAAATTAATTGGGAAGCACATAGTAGACCTTGAAGACCATATTCAAACCTTGAAGTTTTAGAAAACCCTAACTAGACTGATTCGCCACTTCTGATGTATGAGTCCCAGTTTAGGTCAAAATTTAGTTTTTTACAAATTTGAATACCCATTTTCCAGATTCCTGTTTCTACACAGAAACCCAGATCTAGGACTGATTTTCCTAGCTTGGCGTATGAGTCTCAGTCAACATTAAATTTAGAATTTCTAGCATTTCAGAGCTCCATCCAATCATCTTCGGGTTTCCAAGTGCACACATTTCATCTTACAACTTGTTATTATGTTTTATATATATTTTTGGGTCATCTAGTGAAAGATTGCATTGAATTAGGGTTAAGCATTACATCTTGCATTGCATTTGTCTTTCCAAGCCCTTAGCTTGGTGGTGAACCCCTCATTGGTTTACAATTAGCCCCTACGACAACCCTATTGCAAGATCTTTTTCTCCTTTGCATTGAGATCTCTAGGGTTATCCTTAAATGAAATTGGAAAGTGGGTGTGCTCTATGTCCTAAACCATATGAAAGCAACTCCTACCCCATTTTCCGTTGTTTCAAAAATTACCAATTTAGACACAATTTTATTTATAGAAAACATAAACTAACAATCATTTGTAACTTTCAATCTAGGCTTAGTGCTATTTCTAGACAATGTTGTTCTTACTGTTTGTAGACAACATAACACATAGGGTTGTTTTTGTTGTTTGTAGATAGCAAAAGACATAGTGTTGTTCTTGTGGTGTGTAGACAGGCATAACACTATTGTTCTTGCAGTTTGTAGACAATGCATAGACATAAAATGATTTATACAATATATTGTTGTTCTGGTTGTTCTTAGACAACAACTATGTACATGATCTTTTAACGATGCTTAATACAAAAAAAAGAAGATGATATCTAGTAACAAAAATCTAAGCAAGAGGAAAAGAAATACAAATGTAGAATTTGTATGTCTTTATTTTTATATATATAGAGAAAATATGACTTCTAAAATAGAGAAGTTATTTTTTCCCACTTCAAAATTCATCTTAAAATAATATATATAAAAATGTTGAGACATATCCTTCTCGAGGCATTTATTTTATAATGTATTAATCACATAAAAGTGCAATAGACGCCTTGAGAAGGATATCTCTCAGCGTTTTTATATATATTATTAATAAATAATATATATATTCTAGTTTTCTAAAACCTTCTCAATAAATCAACTTTGCATATGTCCTATCATTGCCTTCTATTCTATGGAATTGCATTTTTTTGAGGTGATATGTCAATCGATTTACATTTTTTATCTATACTTCCACATCTTTCATACATAATATTAGGCATAAATCCATCTTTCTTTATTAACTAGAGCATTTACAACAATAATTTTCATTAAAAACATATCTTTTCTTTCACTTTAATGAGTGGTTACACACTGATCTGAATCTCCCTTGCTCACATGAGTTGTGAGGATGTTGGTGTAGGGCATGAAATTCAACTTTATACTTGTCAGATGCATTTCAAGGATATATTTTAAAACTTAATTGACAAATCCATTTTTTTTATATCTTGCAATCATTTACATTCCCAGATAATGTTTAGTGAAACTATTCACATGCCTTGTCTATGCCTTGAATATGTTCCTGATAGAGTAGCTATGACCTCGTGAGATACGACTGAACACTTCACCGATATCACCAAAATTTAGAACATCCTTCAAATAGTGTAATCATGCAACTTCTCTCTCGCTCCATCTTTTGAGTTTACATTTTTTAAACCCGATGAAATGCAACTATCTTTTTCCTCATATGGTGAATAGAAAAAGGGGAACATGGGTGTCCGAAGTGTGTATTCCCAAATCTAGTTGGTTCAGAATATGCATCTATCTTTTTTGTCAATATCTGTATAAGTTTGCATATTTCCAAATCTCATGAGGAAATCCATGTTTTCCATGAGATACCACCGAACATTTCACCAACATCACCAAAAGGATAAGTGCACCCCACATCAGTTAACTAAGTAGTCAACACTTCAATCATCTTTTAAAGAGTGCAACCACTTTTTCCTTCTTTATAAGTCACATTTTTTAAACCTAGTTGAATATCAACTAAATTTGCACATCAAATCTATCTATCATTGACTTAACTCAACTTTTGAATCCATGTTTCATTGACTGAATTCAACTTTTGAATTCCCACACAATTAGGATGAGTCTCTTTTGCTATTATCATCACCCACATTGCACTAGTGTGATTCACTCTCATTTCTCACTCTCTCCTCAACATGCACCCTTACATTCTTCTAACATTCTTATATTCTTCACAACACAGAGTAGTGCAAACTAGACTTCTTGATATCCTTCATTTTCCACGACAAAAATGAACAAGTCTAGCAAAAAAAGGTGTCCTTGCATTCCACCTCTAGACAATGGTAGAGAAAAACCAGTCAATTTAAGGGAATTCGTATGAGAAGATAGGGAACATGGGTGTCTGAAGTGCATATTCCCAAATCCAAATAGAAACTTTGACTTGACACTTGTGAAACCCCTGAACAGGTAGCTCGTGCTTACGACGTCACCACTTATTGTTTGAGAGGACCTCACGCCAATGCCAATTTCCTCAACACCCTTCCCGCCATTCCTTTTGTGTCCTCAGTTTCCTGTCAACAGATTTAGCTCACCGTTGCCAAGTACGCAAGGGGCCAAATCCCTTCAACCAACAAAAATAATTTTGGCCAAGTCGTTAATGATCAACAAAATACAGATACAATGGAGGAAAGAGAAGATATGTTTTGAACAAGTAAGAAAATGCATATTGCATTTCTTAAATTATCAATTAATGGATCTAACATATTTTAGCCTTGGCTACCTGAGTTAGAAGGTACTATAAATGTATTATTATTCTTTTTTCTTACCATGCCTCAGAAGGTTTTTACAACCTAAGGATAAGATGCATAAAAAATTGCATATATGTTGATGTTTATTTTACTTATTTATTTTTCTTCCACTCTCACAGGGTGTACAAAAAAATACCAAGCAGTTATAAAATCTAAAGGTTTTTTTTAATAAATTTTATTAAATATTGAAGTGCTAATATAAAAGTTTTTTTTAAACACATTACAAATGCAATAATAATAATAATAATTATGCCATGGCTTGCTTACATAGATCGCAAGTTGTAGCTTTCTTTTGTATATTTTATTTCTTTTAAAACATAAACTTTTATAACATATATGTATATTAAATATAATATTTAAATATAATCTTTAAAAAATATAAACATTAAAGACTTAATATTAATATAATTAAAATAATATTAATATGTTAAATACTCAACTTTAAATATTGTAAAAAATATTTATCTTGAACATAATTGACTAAGAAGTTTGGGGTGTTATGAGCAAATTTATAGTGAAAGCAAGGTAAACTACATTTTTAACATTTTTTTAAGAATGATTTTTTAATGTATATAATTATTATTTTTTTATTAAAAAAAATCTCACAAAAATCAATTAACTATTTTATAGAGATTTAAATGTACACTATTAAAATAATAAAATAAAACTTAAATTAAAGCACATCCATAAATTATCATATAAAGATAATCTAATCCACACTAATATGATTAATGGATACTATAGAGTGACATTACAAAAAAAAATCTATGAATTAGTATTGGGAATAAGCTTTTAAATAAAGATATTAGATGAATAAAATTTTGGAACATTATATCTATTAATCATATTTTAGTGATTTTTATTGGTAATTTTTTTTTTTAACTTATTTTAATTTTTGAATAGTTCTAACCATAATTTTTACCTTAAATTCTAATTCTATTCCTAATCCTAATTATAATGCTTTTAAAATTATAATAATTAATAATAATATGATTAAAATTATAATGATGCAATCGACATCAACCAAAAAAACAAGTTTCAGGTTTGAATTCAATTTTGGTGTGTTTTGAGGTTCATTTGGCATCTCTTGGCTTTGGAAAGCTCTTTTGTGTTTAGATTTGTATAAAATCATTTTTTGTCAAATCATCATTTTAAGGCTCCGTAAGCAGTTTTCAAAAATTATTTATGGAAAACTCGTAAGGATTGGAGTAAAATAAATTGGTAGGGGTATTCATGGAGGTGGCGTGTGAAATGTGCAAAAAGAATCAAAGTCATACATTTTCTAGTTTGAGAGATTTTAATGCCAGAAGGTGGTTAAAATAATGTCAACAATTTTAAAAAAGTGTAAAATTTTAAAATTTGTGGAGGTTTGGGAAAAATCCTTTTGCAGGGGTCCATTGGACACCATTCCAAGCTTGCACGCCAATTTTTGTGTGAATCAAATAACTTTCATTTTTTCGCATGTGAGCACCCAATTCCGCATTTCAAAGCACCAATTTGATTGATTTTATTTTGCAAAGATATTATGGAGGCCATGAAAGTCAAATATCAATTTATATTTCATATTTAATCATTTATCTTTTGCATAAATCATATGAGGCAAGTTTGGAGCATAAAAGAGGGTGACAATCAAGAATTTTAAATTGTTAAAATTCTCATAATAGAGAAAAATGCCTATGAGTAAAAACAACACCTGGAGGAGTTAATGGAGGCTTAAAATGTCTCATTTAACACTACATAAACTTAGAATATGGATAGTTGTGCTTGGGGGAGTGGTGCACCCATTTTGGAGCAATAATTGATGATTTTCAATGCATTTTTTTGAGGTTTTTGAAGAAAAATGTGGGAAGAAGTTTGTGAGGAAGGGGAAGGAGAAAAATTCCTATGTAGAGGTATTCAATGGAGTTTTTGGTTGTAGGTTTGGGGCAGCACTAGTAAAAAGAAAGAGAAGGAATCAATATGTGGGAGGTGAGTGCCTGAGTAGTGTAGCTGCAAAAGAAAGTAAAGAGGTTGCCAAGGCAATGTAGGTGAGTGTGGCTGAGTTGAGAAATGCCTTTGAAGGCCATTGATGTAATTTGGTTGCTGATTTTTATGTAAATGAATAAAGAAAGCTTCATTGAAATTTGAAATTTGTGTATTTCCAAGAGTATGTGAGCAGAGAGTCTCTGCTATATAATTTAGAGTAATTGTCATATTGCAATCTTGTTTGTGAGAATCTATGTGTTGTTGGCAAGAGGGATCTTGGGTCTTGTTATTCGCATCATATAATTTAATAAATATTTATAATAATTTTAGTTATTTTAATTTAATTTTTAGTTGTATTTATGTATGATTTGAAGTTAATAAAATTTGTAAAATAAAAAAGTGGGAATATCAAATAGTTTAAGATTTAATTTAAATTTTTATTTTAATTGTGTAAAATCAAATCCGTAGGAAGATTATTAGTTCCTGCCATGGAACTATAGGTGAGGGGGAGATCTTAATTAATGATTAAATGGTTTACTTTCAACCAATCAAAATTCATTATAAATTCATTATGGTGGATTTTCACAAATCCCAAACATAAACTATTTTATCGCAATCTTTTAAGGCATTTTTAATGTTTGAAAGTTAAAATTAAAGATTGCTAATTTTTAATTATAAATTCAGCTTGATTTGAAAGCAATAGTAAAACTTATTTTCTTCAATGATTTTTATTCACTTTGAGGAGACAACTTCCCAACACCCCTTTACCTATTTTTTAGTGGACAATTCAAAAAAATATTAGTGAGATTTTTCAAATCCAATTATCTCATATATATATATATATATAATCAAATTTGAAGATAAAATTTAAAAACAAAAAATAGGGAAGATAAATTCAAACAAGAGCTTTGAAGGAGCTAGAGTCCCTGCCAAAGGGAATAAATTTTTCTATGCATATTTGCAATAGAATGTGAAAGAAATTAGTATTTGGAAAACTAACTAAGTCGAAGTTGTGGAAGAGGTTAATTATAACATAGGGTTGTAGAATTAACATGAATTTAGGGTTAATTATAATCATGTCATAACTCAAATTGAATAAAGAAACCATCGAATAAAGAAACATAATTTTATCCTTTTCTCTTTGTTCTTCTTTGGCACTTCCATTCTCAGCTATGGCTATGCTCCAAGAGAATAAATGCATTTTCTTTCCAACATAAAAATGAGGGCCTCACATCCTTGGTTGTTTCAACTTTGTACACCTAGCCCATGTTTTCAATTTGTATTGTAGCAAGCCCATGTCATAACTTATTGACCCAAGTGAAATAGTCTCTAATTAATAATTGAAATTGAGTGTGACATGAAAATATAACTAGACCCATCGACCCAAGTGTAATAGTCTCCAATTAACCATTGATGGGAAGAACTTGTGACCATATACATACTTAAAAGACCAACCATCGAATAAAGAAACATAATATCAAAATATTTTAGACATTAAATCACTAACTCTACAACATTTGATAAAATTTGTAATGTTGAGTGAAGTATTATAATGACTAATATATACGAATTACTAGTAGATTTTAAATTAAAAGTTACATACAAAAATGAAATAAGTGTATTATAAAAAATAGCTTAATATAAAATAAACTAAAATAATTCTTAAATAAAACTTAAAATTTATGTGTGTATAGTAAATAAAATACTTTAAAGTTATATATTTTTTTGTTTTTTTTCCATTTTATATTTGTAGTAATTTAAATAAATATTAACATTTAATATTCATAGAAAATAAAAATAATTGGTTAAATACACTTATCTTGACTATGAATGTTAGTAAAGTTCAAATATATTTTTGTATTTATAATTAAAAATATTATAATAATAATTATTCATTAAAATAATTATGAATATATATAGTTTCATGGATGTGAGCTTGATAAAATTTCTAAGATATTTTATTGAGAAAAAATAGGACCCTATATTATAAAAAAGATAGCTCACTAAATAAAATTATTATTAAATAAAAATAAAAATTTATGTGTCCATAAAACTAGCATACATATATTAAATATTAATATATATAAAATACACTGAGAGTTATCATAATTGAGGAGTCTATTGCACTGTTGTTAGAAGTATTATTAATTTTAATTTTTATATTATAAAATTAATTAGGGTTTGTATTAGGGTTAAGGTTAGTGTTACTTTTAAAATAGGGTTAGTGTAAAATTTTGTTTACAATTAAAATAGAGTTTGGGTTAGAGTTTATATAGGGTTAAATTAAGGTTTTTGTTAGGTTTGAATTAGAGTTAGTCTAATGTTATCATCTTTGTTTATTTCAATTCCCATATATAAGACTACACATTAAAATTAAGTGGAATTTATCTTGAATCTTAGAACGTAATGTTTTTGTTAAGGGTAGCTTTGTAAGTATTTGATTTTATGTTTTATAAAGATTAACTTAAAATCATACAAACTTGTATATAGAAAAACATAACTTCAACGTCAACCATTTGTATTTAATTAAAATGCACATACTTTCAATTTGTTAACCTAAAATAATTTAAATTAATGCACTTGTAATAATTGCTAAATAATATTTGTATAATTATGAAAATAATTCAGTTGCAATAACATACTTTCTTCTTTAACACATTCTAATAAATAATAATGCTTATGTTTAATAAACAATTGGTAGATATATATGATTTCATTATATTTTGCATCATTGTTTGTTTCAATTCTCATATATAAGGGTAGATATTAAAATTTAGTGGAATTCCTCCCCAAATTTATAACTTAATTTTTTGATTAACAATAGCTTTGTAAGTATCTAATTTTACTTTTTATAAAGATTAACTTAAAATCATACTAACTTGTATATAGCAAAACATAACATCAACATCAACCATTTCCATTTAATTAGAACACAAATACTTTGAAGTTGTTAAAAAAGAAATAGTCTGACTTAGTTAAACATTTATACACTGATAATAACTTTTAAACAATATTAAAAAAATATTTTCAAAATTGAATTTAGTCATACATAAAAGTATAAATATTTTGCAAACATTTGTCAAATAATATTTCAAAAATTCGCCACCACTTGTAGCAGAGTTGGTTGGGGCTTGGGGTTTGCATCACTCGAGGTCACAGGTTCGACTCCGCTTCATAGTGGGAAAGGTAAGGGTCAGTAATATTACTTGTTCCTGCTCTGCTGACCCGGGGTATAGGAATGGGCTTTACCTCTAACCTCCATGAGGTTAGATAAATTTTTTATTGCTCAAATATTAATACAAAATACTTAGGCTCAAGCTTTTTAACGATAAAAATATATATATTTCAAAAATTCTTTCAATTAGTTAACCATTTGTGCACTGGTAACTGTCCATTATCACTATCATGAATAATAGTTCGAACTTTAATTGTCACATTAGACTTAACAACATTCAATGTAGGTATCCCATAGTGTGAACGTAACAACCTAAATGATGGCATGACCTGATGCACCATGAATATGATGGAGTAGTTGAACTTTAAAGTAGCAAGAAACCATTCCTTAGGTGGTTCTATGTGATAACTAATTTGTGATTGTCCCTTTAGGAATCTCATGAATTTCATACTGAGTTCATTACATAGAGTGTGTTTTTAAATGGTCTCTATTGGCTTAATAGTGACCTTCCAAATGCATATTGCAAGGTAAAGATCTCAAACCTCATTGTATAGATGAACAGTCACAAAAATCTACAATTTCAATTTGATGATTGTTAAATTTCACATCTAAGTTCATTTTCACCTTTGATTCATAGAGAAAGTTAAAGTACATAGCATAATTATCAAAAAAAAAATTACTGGCTTTTGGTCCATTATTGTTAATTTTATTGACCATCTTCTCTCTCAACCAATAACGAACACTCAACTCCTCTATATGAAGGAGGAAATTGAATGGAAGATAGCAGTGATAGTTGGACAACCAACTGGACACCCATGATGTATGCACATTATGTGACATCTTCCTCACCTATAGGAAAATCATTATTTGCTTTGACATTAGTATTAAATAGGAGAAAATATATATTTTCCAAATTATGAGGAAATTGCATTTAAGAGAAAACAAACATTAAAATAATAAAAAGGACCATCTTCTCTTTCGACCAATAACAAACACTCAACTCCTCTATACGAAGGAGGACATTGAATGGAAGATAGCAGTGATAGTTGGACAACCAACTAGACACCCATGATGTATGCACATTATGTGACATTTTCCTCACCTGTAGGAAAATCATTATTTGCTTTGACATTAGTATTAGATAGGAGAAAATATATATTTTCCAAATTCTGAGGAAATTGCATTTAAGAGAAAACAAACATTAAAATAATAAAAAGCACATGACAAAAGATTCTTTTGATATTGTAGTTTGTAGATTATTTTGATTACTTTCTTCCACAACATTTGCCATGACCTATAAGAAAATCCATTGAGATTAATATTTATTTATAACCTTTAAAAAAAAAACATATGAACCATAATTGTAAACCTTGCCCTAATTAAACTCTAACCTAACCCTAAATTTACTAATATGAAATCACATGATTTGTTTCTTTTAAGATCTAAGGAATGCATTCCATTCAATTATAAATAACATGTGAAATTAAATTATATATATTAAAATAAAATCTATTATATTTTCATCCTTTATTATAGTAGTATAGTAATAATTATATGTGAAATAATTAAGTAGAGATAAGTATTAGTTGTCATGTAGGAATATGTTTGATGTTGTAGTTGCAAGTGCCTTGGTAGACATGTATGCAAAATGCGGAAGCATAGATAGGGCACGTGAACTGTTTGAAAAATTTCCTCAAAGAAATGTGGTCTGACTGGCTGCAACATATGTAGGATTTGTTCAAAATGGATTTGTTGGAAAGGCCTTCAAAATTCTTAAGCACATGCAACTGGTGAGAGTAAACCTAAGGAAGCCTTCAAAACTCTTAAGCTAATGTAATTGACATGCAAAATGTGGAAGTAAGGACACGAAACATGAACTGATTGACAAAATGCCTCCAAGAAATGTGGGCGCATAAACAAGGCACGAGAACTGTTTGACACAGTGTCTCAAAGAAATGTGGCCGCATAGAGAAGGCGCAAGAAGTGTTTGATAGAGTGCACTCAATAAATTTGGATGCATAGACAAGGCACAAGAACTATGAAGGAAACTTCTATTGATTGTGAAGTTTGCATACTCATCACAGATTAATACATATACTTGGCAAATTAATACATTCCAGGTTGAGATTCAACATTTACAATATTATGAAGAACATCCCATTTAACACAATATAGACTTGAGTGTACTATTGAGAGAGTAGAGTTTGGAACCAAACAATAGGAAACATGAATGCTCATAATTTGTCTAATTAAAGTTGTGCTGAACAAAGACATACTAACTTAAACAAAGAACATATTTAAAGTTTTTCTTTGGGATTTTCTGCGTTGTTTGATGGGTTTTAAGTAGTCCTCAAGATCTGGAGAATGAAATACAAAAGACTGGGTGTAACCACAACTTGGAGAGGAGAAAGCCAAGCACTTTCCCTTGTGGGGACTTGCAACAGAACCATAATATTTTCTTTTCACCCTACTACAAACCCCAATGTCTATGAATGATTTTGGTCTCTTTCATTGGCATACAGTCTGCCACAAAGATGTTATTTTTTTGTCAAAATAGCCATGGGCTTTGAATAAATGGACATACAAAAGACAAAAGGAGTTCCCTAAAACATGATTACTTCAATTTCATGACCAAAAACTGACAAAATAGTGAAGTCTTAAGAAGTTTATCAAGATATTAACTTTATGTCTTATATGCTTTTGCTCGGAGTCATCCAATTATGTAATTATAGGAGTAATGCAATAACATTGCAACATCATCTTTTGGTCAGATTAATTTAATTATATTGTAATATCATGTAATGTTCAAATTTTGTATCCTTGGGTATCAACCGTAGTTCCAAGTCATAAGTTTGGCAGGGCCATTGTCAGCTCTGGTTCATAAAAAATAACTGATGAGGACCTATGAAGAAGGCAAATCAAATTGGGAAAAATTCAATTTAAAACACTTAAAAATGACAAAAAGAACCAAATTGGAGTGTTCGATGTCGTGAAGCATATTTTTCTCAACAACATCCACCTGCACTTGGTTACAAGGACAAGGTTTGTGATGAGGATCTGTGGTTGGCAATCAAAGTGGAGGAGAAGCTTAGTGAAAATTAGCATACAATGTGTTAGTGATTTTGTTCCAACCTTTTTCATGTTATTTCTTGTGGTGCAGTTCAATCTTGAGAGAGGTTATATCCTCTATAACTAATGGTTTAAATATGGTCTTCTTGAATAGTTTTTTAACCAAGATTTATGTTTTAGACAACAAATTTAAATTGATTGCTGATTGCAGTTTTGATGTTTATACTTTAGCAAGTGTTGATGATAGTCAAATGATAAACAATGTCATCTCAGGCTTGTTGAATTTCCCTAAAAATTTAGATTTATATTTCTACAACGTGTTGTAAGGTTGCTAGACTAATACTCTGATCTTGTACATTTTTCGTGTTTTATTAATAATTAACCTCCTCCATATTTTATAGAAAAAATCAATACCTCCCAAAGGGACCAGGTTGATGTCACTCAAGAGTAAAAAACATTGGGTGTAAGTTTTGAGATTTTTATAGTGCATTTATTTGAGCAAACAAAAATTTGGCTCATTAAGAGGCTATTGAGATTGATCATTGGAGTTGCTAAATGAGGCTAGAGACAATCCCTTCTATGAATTTAATATAGTAGCTCTTGCATAGGTAGCTTAGTGAAATGTAATAAGGGAAGAAGGATATATTTTTTTTTTGTGGAAAATTGGATATTGATCAGAATCTTGTGTCAAAGCAAGATGCCAGTTGATTCAAAGATGATAAAGTGTTAGTGATTCTGTGAATAGATGCTCTATAAGCAATTCAACCCAATTTTAACTCAACCTTCAATCATAAATCTTATGTATTGTTTAATTCCCCACAAATGAATCCTAAGTCTACAAAAAACAAAAAAATGAGGTTGTCTTTAATATTATTTCTATAAAAAATTCCTTGCTTGGAGCTGAATTGATATTGTTTGGCCCCTGCTACATCATGCACGTATTCTTTAAGCTCAATCCATCTATATTTTCAAATTATAGTCCCAAAATACAATGCTCCCATTTAAGTTAATTTTTTTCTACTTTGATTTCATTAGCTATAAAACTCCACACCACAAAGAAAATAAAATTTTCCGCAAGAATTCACTCTGCACTATACCTTTATAAATTACAGTCTCAAAATGCAATGTTCCCATTTAAATTAAAAAAAAATTCCCTAGGATTTCATTAGCTATAAACCTCGGCCCCAACAAATAAAGAAAATTAAATTTCCTATAGCAATATTCTCTACACTTTCACTTGATATAACAGGATTGAAATTTCCATAGAGAAATGTTCATAATTTAAATACTTCATGACATTTACCATTAAACAATTTAAAAATCTAACTGGAATTTCATTCTTTATATTTTTGAATTTAGGATGATTTAGGGCTATAGAGCTTTAAATTCAGCCATTATGTTTCTAGAATTTCTTCTTTACTAGTCTATCGTATATTCTTATAAATTGTACTTCAAAGGCAATATGTCAACTATTTGAGTTGAAATGGAACAAATTTAGCTAAACTTGATAATTTGCATTGATGAATTGCTGATTTATTGTATATATTTAGCTTTTTTGGTCTTCATAAATCTGATTAGAAAATCTAACAGGTATTTGTACTTTGATGAACATGGGGCAGGATTATTTGTGTATAGTATTAGTGTGGATCATTATCAAGGTTTGTCTCACTCCCCAAAGCTAGTTAATCATATGGCTATGTACTATCAGGTTTTAATTCTCACTCAGTTATCACTTATCACACAAAAGAACTAGGCATAAGCACTTGTGATGGAGCTTTGGAAGATCCTGAGGAACCATATTAGTATATGGTACTTTACAAAAGGAGCAAAATACAGTAAAGGTATTTACATATGGAAATTTTGGTGGTAGTATGTGTGTGCCCACGTTTGTTTAGATGAATACATAATGACCTTAGTGACATGGTTGTTGGGTGACCATAGATTTGAAGAGGGAGATACATTTCTTGCTAGAGTTGGTGTAAGAACATGGAGGAAGGAGCTATTCACTGATTGTTCAACTACATCAAACTACACTAATGAGCATCCAATGTTTAGAGATCTATTTGAGTATCAAATTGGAGATTTCAAATTTGAAGGAGATGCCTGGAACATTTATATCGATCACCTTCATAGTAGATTGATAAGAATATTCAAATGCCTATTTTGCTGAAAATAAAAACACTATGAATTCAAAAAATAGAATCTGAAACAACCAGATCGATGCAGGTGTGGTAATTTTGGACAATATCAGAGAGGACATCAAATGCTAAACTTGAATGGGAATCAACATTTTCATGCAATCTAATAGCCATAATAGTGAGACATACTTGTAGTTCTCTCTCAATTCAACAATCTATAATTCACCCTCTAAATCCCTTTGCACCTACCTTGATAACAAAATCTAAAACAAAAACTATGAAAGCAGATCAACTGATTTTGGACAATATCGGAGAGGACAACAAATGCTAAACTTGAACGAAAATCAACATTTTCTTGCAATCAAACAACAAGACATACTTGTACTTCTTTCTCCATTGGGAAATCTACAATTCACAAAGTGAAATTGAAAGACAAAGCCTCTTTTAATAGAGGTCTTCATGAATTGAAAGATAAGAACATGTGAATAAAACAACTTTAAAACTTATTTAAAAACAAAGAAAAAAAAAACCTATTGAAAATTAAAAAATGAAGCAAAGAGAGCTGGAAACAATGCAATTTGTTTTAGATTATAGCTCATATTTGTGTTGCTAATAAATTCACCCTGAAACTTACAATTATTAATTATTTAGTTTTATTTATTTTTAATTAAATTGATTTTAAAGGTGAAAAAAGCAAGGAATTCTTTTGTGATTTTTTTTAAGCTAAATTAGAAAATATTAGAATGGCCTGTGAATATTTAGTTTACCCCAAATTGATTTTAAAATCTAAAAAAACAAATTACTACAAACTTGAAAAATTGGGTTTTTTTTTTTAATAAATTGATTTTAAAATCTAAAAAATAAAATTACTATAAACTTGAAAAACTTGAAAATTTATTACATGAAACTAAGTATTTTATTGCAATTATAAACATTTAATTACTATAATTAAATTAATTATAATTATGAATATTAAATCTCAGTATTAATAATAATAAAAATGAAATCATTATTAAATTGATTATGATATAAAAAACAAGTATTTTAGAGTGGATAAGAATATTTTATTCTTTCTTTAAATTTGTATTCAAAAAATAAAAACTATTGAAAATAAAAATAAAATAAAAAATACACTATTAAAAATAAACAAAAAATTACAAATAAATAAAAAATATATTTGTGTTACTAATAAATTTCACCCTAAAAACTTAAAAATTTATTAAGTATTTAGTTTTTTTTTTAATTAATTTGATTTTAAAATCTGGAAAAATAAGATTACCCTTAGTTTTTTTTTAAAAAATAATATTGAAAATATTTTAGAGTGAATAAGATATCAAATCGATTTAGATCTACTTTAAATTTGCTTGAAAAAACATCTACATACAATGAATGTAATTATGCTAGTTGAATGTCACTTGAACGTCAAATTGAAACTAAAGAGTTTTTCTTTACGTTGAATTTTGCTTTTTGATGGATGCCATTGTAATACGCCTCTCGACGTAACTCTTGACGTAATAAGTGAAATAGTTTTTTGTTTTTTCATCTATTTGTGTATTTGTAGTATTTTAAATAGATATTCATATTTAATATTCCATATAGAAAAATGAAATGATTGATTAAATACACTTATTTGTTAGATGTATCTTGGTAATATTTAAAGATATTCTTGTGCTTATAATTTCAAAAATATTATTATTATAATTATTCATTAAAATTATTATAAATATATATATTCAAGGATGGGGGCTTGGAAAATTTTTAACTTAGGGGTGTCATGAAAAAATTGGATCCTTTTTTAAAGAAAGAGGTTTCTTGAATTTTTAAATTCTCCTCATTAAAAAGTTGTAAGTGAAAAAGAAAGATGAAAATTTATAAAAACTAAATAATAATCTCTTAAATTTAAAAAGGATTGGTATAAAACTACCACAAAAACATAAAATTCCCTAAGCTATAGTGGAGGGAACTTTTAGCCCGCTCTCTCTATTACCCCTAAAAATTTGTATGTATAAATGTGGATCTATTTTTAAGAAAAAGATTCATTTTAATCTTATCATTATATATATATATATATATTTGAAAAAAGGGGTAAAAATTTATTCAATCAAATCCAAGATACAGAGCAAAGGCCAAAGGCCAACCAAACCAGGAACCCAACCAAAAAAACCAACAAAAGCACTACATATTTCTATCCTCCAATAATAACCTCTCCAAGGTCTCAAGATAATCAGAAGGTAACTCATCCCTTCCACTAATATCCCAACTATCCACATTCTTAGAAGCCCACTTCGCCAAACAGTCAGCCACTTTGTTCCATTCTCTAGGGATATGACAAAAGGAGATAGAATCCAAGGAACTGCATAAACTTAGAATCTGTCTGACCACTGAGGCTAATTTCCAACTAACATCGTGCAAACTCTGGTTGTTCAGCATATCCACAACAATATGAGAATCTGACTCATAGATAATCCTTCTCCAGCCTAAAGAGCAACCTCTCTCAACTGCAATATTAATAGCAAGGGCCTCCATCAAATTATTAGAGTGTTGTCCTTTATAAACAGAGAAGAAAAAAACCGTGCCACCATCATTACCTCTACCTATACCACCAATACCAGTATGTCCTGGGTTCCCATGAGAAGAGCCATCTGTATTAATCTTCAGGACCCCAACTGGGGGAGGCATCCACCTCCCATCAGGACAAACCCATTGCTTGACATGTCGGGGTCTTTTTCCAACAATGCAACCCCTTCTACTATCCCCCAGGTTCAAATTCCTCACAATAGCATAATCACCAGGATCAATATTTTTAGACATATCACACTTAGCATAAATAGTCTCCTGAAGTCTGCTAATTATCTTCTGCCACATCTAAACACTCTCTAATTTGAATCCATAAAAAGCCTACGATTCCTTTCCAGCCAAAGGTTCCAAATAATGAAAATAGGCCCTATAGCCCATGCCACTTGTAGGAAAGATATCTTCGCTGGAGGCCTGCCCAAACTCTCCCAAAATTCAATTAGGGAGGCACAACCATGACACCAAGCCTTCCACCACCTGTGCCAAATCTCTCTAGAAAAAGGGCAAAGAAAGAACAAATGGGAAGTACATTCCTCACTGTGCAAGCAAAGGAAACAAATAGAAGGTCTCTGAAAACCTCTCTTGCGAAGATTCTCCCAAGTGAGGCATTTCTTCTGAGCAACCAACCATAAGAAAAAAATTGCATTTGGGCCAAGAAAAGTTGTTCCATACCTTCTTCCTCCAGGGCACCTCAACTTGACCATGCAAATTCCTGTCTAGCATAACATAACCTTGAGCAATAGTAAATTTTCCTTTTGGGCTAGGACTCCAAGCCAACGTGTCCCTCTCATTAAGGGAGTTGCATAACCTACCCTCCAAGACTTTAGCCAAATCAACACGATCCTTATCCAAACCACCCATGGGCCACTCCTGAGGGTCCTTCCAGCAAGTCACCTCCACTTGACCAAAATGCCTAACTGTTTTAAAATGCTCCACCCTAATCCACCCAACATCAGTAAAAATATGGTAAAGAGGCTGAAGCTAAGGGAAGCTAGAATAATGGGAGGGTGGCCATCCCAAGAGTCCTGCCAAAATAAAGCATCAGAGCCTCTATTATAGATCTAGAAGAGACCATCCTTAATAAGTTGAACTCCCTTTTTAAGAGTATCCCAGATACAATATCCTTTTCCCAACAAAGCAAGCCTCAGCACATCCTGGCTATCAACACCTGGAAGATACTTGTGGGCAAGAATCTTGGCCCAATCCTTATCCTGATTGTTGCACCACCTCTAGTACAACTTGGCCACCAAGGTCATGACAACAAGAGCCACAAACCTGAGACCAAGGCCCCCAACATGCTTTGACCTACAGATAGACTCCCACTTGACTAAACTCCACTTCGAGGATAGAAGGCTGCTAGACCAAAGGAATTGTCGAGAAAGAGCATCGAATTCCCTCACAAAGGTGGTAGGGGGAACCTACACAAAACACCTATAAATGGGGAGGGACTGCACCACAGTCTTTAGGAGAATCACACGCCTAGCAAAAGATAGCGATCTGTACGTCCAATGACTAACCTTACTTTGGAATTTGTCCAAGATCCCCTACTAGTAATCTCTACGTTGAGATCCCAAAGCTAAAGGAACCCCAAGGTACATCAAGGGGAGAGAACCAATATGAAATCTGAGGATCCTAGCAATCCTGCTCTGAATAAGCTGAGGAGTATTAAAGAAATAAATGGATGATTTATCCTCATTAATACTCTAACCTAAAGCTTTCAAATAGATGTCTAAAGCTCTTCTGAAGTTCACTGCCTCACTAATTCTGGCCATGCCCATCAAACTAGTGTCATCCACAAACTGAAGATGAGAATAGGGAGGAAGATTATTGTTCTAGATCCAACCTTGGATAAGACCTTGCCTCACTTGAGATTTAATAAATCTTCCAAGACCCTCCACCATAATAATGAATAAATAAGGAGATAAAGGGTCCCCTTGCCGAAGTCCTTGAGAAGCACTAAACAATTTAGAAGGTTCCCCATTAATAAGAACTGAAAAGGAGGATGAGGTCACACAACTAAGAACCCAATTCACCCACTCCTCTTCAAAGCCAAAAGCCAAGAGAATTTTCTGTAAGAACTCCCAGCTCACCCGATCATAAGCTTTAGCCATGTCAAGTTTAATAAACATAGCCTTTTCCTTAGAGGTAGCCATAGAGTGAATAGCCTCCATTGCTATCACAACACCATCCAAAATTTGTCTTCCCCCAACAAAACCACCTTGATCAACATAGATCAAATCACAAAGAAGTGGTTTGAGTCTCTCAACAATTAATTTGGTGATGATCTTGTAGATAACATTACATAAAGCAATAGGCCTGAATTGATCCAAACGATTAGCCCCCTCCTTCTTAGGTATGAGAGCCAAAAAATTAGAATTCAAAGACTTAAGCATTTGTTTGTTCCTATGGGATTCCTAAACCACATCAAGGATATCAAGCTTTATAATCTCCCAAAATTCTTGGAAGAACTCAATCGGAAACCCATATGGTCCAGGAGCCTTACCTTTTTTCATATTAAACACAACTTTCTCCAATTCAGGCAACAAGATAGGATGCAAAAGAGCCCCATTCATCTTAGTAGAGACCAGGTGGGGAATACACTCCAAGATGGCCCTCTCCTCGGCCCTAGCTGCAAGATCTTCCTTAATAAATATATTTGAAAAATAACTGACAACTTCCCTGGAAATTTCTTCACAGGAAGAGAGTTGAGCCCCTTTAGGTGAAACTAGAGAGGAGATAGAATTGCCATGCCTCTGAGCCTTAACCAAGTTATGAAAAAAAGAAGTGTTCCTATCCCCCTCCTGAAGCCAATCAACACGAGATTTCTGCTTCTAGAAAATCTCCTCCCGAAGCTCCCACTTTTCTAAACCCTTAAGAGCCAAGGACTCAGCTTTACTCAAATCAGAGGTCAACCCATGGTCCCGAATCGACGAGTGACATTATCCAACTTGGAATGAGCAACTATCTTCTGAGCATGTAGGTTCCCAAAGCACTATTTATTCCACCTCTTAAGCCTATATTTCACATGCTGAAGCCTCTTACTAAAAGTAAAGATGGCCATACCATGGGAAGACATCCCTTCATACCACCAATCCAACATAAGATCATGTAGAGATTGATCTCTTAACCACATCAACTGAAATTTGAAAGAAGGGTTTTTGGAGACTCCATATGAGGTGGCTAAGAACTTGATAGGTCAGTGATCAGAGCCCCTCTAATCAAGAATTTCTGAACTGGTGGTCCACCTATTATTCATCCAATAGTAGGAAACCATAAATCTATCAAGCCTTTCTGAAATAGCCTCAACACCACACCTCCTATTATTCCATGTAAAAACACCATTGATTGGCTTCACATCAATGAGATTCAAGAAACCAATATTATCTCTGAGCAAGTTTGAAGAAGGGTCTAGCCTGGCTAATCCACCTCGTTTTTCATCCAAAATAGTAACAACATTAAAATCACCAGCAATAATCCATGGGAGAAATGGGTTCAGGGACCAAAAAAAATTGATGTGAGCCCAAAGATGTGGCTTACCTAAAAGATCAGTAGGAGCATAAATATTGGATAAAAGGTACCTTTCTCCAGTCTCAAAGCTAGAAGCAACCATAGAAATGGAAGACCGAATGGAGATCCACCATAAGGGGGAAACCTTCCTCGGGTTCTAGAAGCAAGCAACCTCCCCTGAACTGCCCTAAGCACCCACCCCCTTCCAATAGCCCTGGGGCCAAATACGCAGAGCATAATTAGCCAAACCATCCACTGTTAGCTTGGTTTCCTGAATAAAGACAATATCAGGAGACCGAGACTCAATTAATCTACGAACAACCTTTTGTCTAGGGATGTTGTTCAACCCCCTTACATTCCATGATAAAAAAATCATTTATGGGGTTGGGAGAAGTGGGAATCAATGGGTTTCACAGATCCTGACTCAACCAATGTCTCACCCATAATCTTGACCTTCTCTTGATTCTTCTTCCTTCCACTCCTTAACGGCTTGTCTAAAGGCCCCTTTTTAAAGGATTTTTGTTGTAAGCCTAAGGTAGGAGAAGCTTTGTTACCCTTCACTGAATCCAAGGTCCCCTTAGTAGCAGGGGAAACAAAATCCAACACAACTATACCCTCCATAACTTGTGACTCCTTGAGATCTTTGGTATCCTAAACTTGAGAAGGAAAATCCATAGCCATCAGTCCAACCTATTGGTCCCCTGGAGAAAAAGATTGATCCTCTTTCTTTGCCTCCTCAAATTGAACCTTATGCTGCCCCTTAGCCCCAGAAGAGAGCTCAGCTGGAATTCCTTCCTCTTGGACCAAGTCATCAAGAACATCAAATTTGTTAAAAGTACCATCATTCTGTCTATCCATCCACGTTCTCTTCTTGCCTTTGCCTTTGTTACACGACTTAACTAGAATAAATCCCTCCTTATCTGCAGGTCCATCAGACAAAGGGGCCTTCCCCTTATCCTCCCTAGAAGCAAAGAAAGAAGGTCCAAAGGCAGCCAAGGGGGAAGATTTATTTCTAGGACATCTGCGATGTAAATGACCATATTCATGACAAATTCTGCATCTAAATGGTAGGGTCTCGTAATCCAGCTGTTGGATCCAAGAAGATGATCCCATGCAAATATCCATAGAATCTAGTAACAGATTATTTAAATCAACTTCTACACAAATACGCTCAAAGGAAATTACCTTACAATCTTGAGTTTGTGTAGCTGATCCCACAGGTTTTCCAAGAAGCAATGAGATTGAGTGAAGAATATCTGCCCTCTAGAATTCCAATGGAAGCCTCGACAATCAAACCCACACAGGCACCCGTGAGGGGATCTCCTCAACAAAGTTGAAGCCCATGTGCCAAGGCTTGATGATGAGCCCCACCTAGTTAAAGAAATAAGGGCCTCCTTCAAAAGCCCTATTCCTATCCGACATGCTTGAAAAAATAACCAGAAAATAATTATTAGCCGCTAAAATAATCTCCATATCTCCTTCTGGGTTCCACACTCGATGTGCCCAGGATTCTAGCACAGGTAAAGAAAGGCTAAGGCCCAAAAAATTTCAAATAAGGGCATGATTGCACTAGAATTCAACATCCTTCGAAACTTGCTCAAGTTGAATAACCAAGATTGGTCGATTCTCGGATCTCTCCAAACATCCGTTTACTTTTTTGATTCGAAACATCCCTTTTGAAGAGGAAACACCTTCCCCAGATTGGGGTTTACCTGCTTGTTCCTTAACACCGACATGCAATAGAGAAGACAACTCTACCATCTCCAAATCCCTAGAGGATACCTAAGAAGAGGCTAGACCTCAATTCACCATAGACCAAAAAACAAAATCCCCAATAAAAAAGAGAGTGAGACAGGGTAGGAGACCCACAGTCTCGGACTGTCGCACGCCTCCCACTGAGAACAACTAAGCACATATGCGCAGCAGAAAACGCCCACCAAACAAGCCAAAAATAGTTGGAATCCCCTTTCCAACCAGCACAACCTTGCAAACAAGAAACAAAACAATCACCCACCCCTGAAAACTACAAAAAAGGCTCGAACACCGAGCAGGGACGCATGAAACAGGTCAGGCTAGGGCACGCAGGCCCTAGCTCACGCCAAACCTCCGTACAGAGCCATCACCACACCAAACATAAGAAATTCCCTATCATTTTTGTGTATTATATACAAAGCGCATTTATATTTTATTTCCATTATCATTATATTTATTAATTCCACAAAATTTCCTAGAAAATAAAAATAGAAGCCTACCACCCTTCCATGTTTCTAGGCTTGTCTCACACATTGTAAGGTTTAACTTATTACATGGTTCACGGGCCTCTATCTTATTTGATTTCATTTGATTCTTTTCTGTCATAACAAATAATATAATCAACTTAATTGTAACCCCTTACATATTACCCCCACAATTAAATTTAAATTGTTTAATAGATTTATTTTAAATTTTTCCCTTTCATTGTCATTATTATGGAAATGGTTGAATTTTAATTTTAATTTCTAAATGTCTCTCTTTCACCATTCTAAAATTTTGCACCACTCTTGGGGTAGCAAAAAAGCCGTGGTTGTGCTCACTTGGTCTCTCCACAAATTCCCTTTCAACTCCATGATTAAAAAATTGATGGACATAAGAGACTACATCCTAGAATTATGTGTGTAGAAAAAAATAAAATAACAAAAAATAGGTCTATCTAAATCGTATAATGATAGAACATGGAATTCCATAAAACTACATTGATAAATTAAGGCATTCATTTCATGCATATCTTGCAATGGCCATGACATTCTATCAAACTACATTTCGTTTAAACATTTTTTAAATATTTCAAGTGCCTCATGTATAAATTTATATTTTCCACACATTTCTTTGAAGAATTTTATCAAATAGTTAATGTGCCTCGCTTGTACATCCATATTTGGATATATGTCTTCTAGGTTGGTTGCAACTACCAAATTTGACAAAATTCCTTAAAAAAAAATTCTTTGATGTTTTTTCATGTCCTATTCCTCATAGAATATGTCTCTTATTAAGGTTTTATCCAAAGGGATAATCAACAGTAAGGAAGGAAATGCCATTCACAAATAAATGATAGAAGATTATTGAAAGATAGAGGTGGATTATTTAGTAGCATTCCCGAGATCAAATATAATCATGATAGATTATCAAGTATGCATTTTTTGTTACATAGCTATGAACCATAAGAAATATGACCAATTGTTTAGCATAAAATTGTAACAGAATTAAAATATTATAAGGGTTAAATATTGTGTAGATTATTAACATTATTTTTTTTAATAAAATATAAAATCTTTAATAAGAGAACTAATGCACCACAAATTGTAAGAGTAAATTTAATCAAATATATTTGATAGTGTAACTTCACAAGTTCTAAGAGCAATAATAAACATATATTCACAAAATAGTAATCTATTTATTGTGATGGTAGTCATTCTTTATTGGTCAGTCATGTTTGTTGATCTAGCACAAGAAATAATGATATTCTAATTTTATTTAATTATAAGGTAGGTTATAAAATGTAATGGTTTCACCTACTTCCCTAATAAGATGGTTTCCCCCATTTAGTTATGACTGTAGAGAGGACAAAAAAATATAATATTTTAAATTTATTTATGTATACAATTGAGCTAGTTAATAAAATAATTAAGTTTGATGGACCTAAAATATTAATGTGAATTTTATTGAAGATTGCACATATATGGGTTTCAATTGCCATAAAATTTGAATTTTTTATTACTCCACAAAATAAAAATAAAATATTAGGTCATATTTATTGATTTGAACCATTATTTAGCTTTCAACTATTATTATTCAAAAACTTGAAATTTGCGTTGCTTGGGAAACAAATTGCCTCACTTTGGTATTGTAGAGAGCTATACTATAGAATTGATTTTATATGAGTGTCAATCATCACATGGTTTGAAGTTATCATTCAAAAATACTATAGAAATTTGGTAGTTATTTATCATATACTATTATATTACTATCAATTGTCATAAATGGTCTAGAAAGTCTCAACTATTTTTTTTAGCAGTGGATTGAAAAACCATGCTCTTTCAACCTAGTATTAATGGACCTACTCATTTTGTATTAAATTGATAAATGTCCTTTATTTATTGTGATAACAACCATTATTTATTGGTTAGTCACATCCACTAAAATAGAAAATCTAATATTAATATTTCAGTTTCACATAATTATAGAGTAAATTATATTAAACTTACAAACAACAAAAAAATCCAAATGGTTTAACCTACTTAATGTTTCACTTATAATATTATTAGCCATTATAGTATGGACTATCTATTCCCACACATAATAATCCATTAAAATCTAGCCATAAAAGACTAAATTTCATGTCTAATGACTTTTTGAAGTATGGGCTCTATTAAGAAAACATGGAATGTATTTTAATGGTTACTATATATATGTCCATAAATATGATGGAAATTTTGATTTGAACATAATCCTTCTTAAAATTAGTAACTATTAGCAATAACCATTCACTTTTTTTGTGGTTTGAGAATGAATTTGGCATAAAAAACTTATCAATTTCTTCATGCATTCTTGTTGCATAGTTCCATTTCATCCAATAAGATTTCCATATTAGTAGGACTCATGTTAGAAAAAGAGCTATAAATCATTTCTCCATAAAATACAGTTTTGAAGACAAAATTGAAGGTTGCATATTCCTTGCCAAATGCTGCAAATAGGTGGAGAATTTGTAAATAGCAGTAAGTTTGCAAAATGGAAGAAAATTATGCTTTATCAGTTCCATAGACCACAATCAAAAAGCATATTATCCACTTCATGGACATGATTTAAATTTTTAATGAAAACAAAAATAATGTGATGTGCACTCAAAGAAAGCATGTCAGTGATCTTACTGTAGAAATGGCTAGTCACATTTTGGGATTTAAGGGAGTATGTTGTAAGTTGAGCCTAGGTACTTGACATTATGGTATCAAAAAGTAGTAATAAGAGTATTTATGTTGAATTAAAGTCTAAATTGCACTAGCTTTAAATTACTGCAAATTTTTAGTCACATTTTCGGATTTAAGGGAGTATGTTATAAGTTGAGCTCAACTATACGCTATCAAAAAATAGTAATAAGAGTATTTAAGTTGAATTGCAATCTAAATTGCACTAGCTTTAAATCATTGTGCAAATTGCTAGTTACATTTTTGGATTTGAGGGAGTATGTTGTAAGCTGAGCTTAGGTACTTGACTATATGGTATCAAAAAGAAGTAATAAGAGTATTTATGTTGAATTACAGTCCAAAAATGTGCTAGTCACATTTTAGAATTTTAAAGGAGCATGTCTTAAGTTGAGTTAGGTGCTTGACATCATGGGAAAGACTAGTAATTAAAGGCATGTGTCAAAGTAGGTTCTAGAGAAGACACTCAGAAAACATCTGAGGCCTAATAACCACCATGTAGAACATGGATTTAGATAAATTGTTAGCATAGAAGTGAATGTGGAAGCTACTCCAAGCTACAACTCATGGGAAAAAATTATCATAGATCTCTCAAATCATTTGTAGATGAAGATTGGAAAAGCATTCATAAAAGTCAATAAGAGTAGGCCAGAGGATCCAATCAGTTGTTGCCTCACATCCTAGAGCCAATATGAGGAATTAATTCATCATGTGGAAATTAGGACAATCCCACATGCAGAAGCTTGTAATGTGAAAAGAGTCTGCAATCCTTCATGAATTCTTAAGGAAGGTAGACTTTGAATATCATATGAAGATTCACATTGACAGTTTGAGGAACGAACCTACCATATGCATGATGCAACACAACAAATGGTGTGGCAGATTCCTAATCAATGAGACCATAAAATTATTTCAATTTGCAGCTTTCCGATGACTATGAATGTTATGATATTGATGCCTCTTTTAATAGAAAATATGTCACAACAATGACTGGGAGAAAATTCCATGAGAATAAGCTAATGTGAAACTAGGTTACCTAATATTTTAAAAAACAAAATGTAATCTAATCATCGAGTTTTATGTTTGTTATGCTACATAATATTCTTTTGATAGTGAGCTTGTTTTCAATATGTAAAAGATATCTTTTTCTTGCCCTTCAATTATGCAACTTGCTACTTGCTAATTGTTGGTGTAATTAAAAGCGTTATACCTTGTCCTAAGTCATGATTACACCTTAGTTAAGTTTACTTAGGGACCACATCGGAGGTAGTTGGAGCATTTCCACTTTTGGTGAACTTATCATGTTATTACTTTATCACATCCATCTTTCATGGACATATCATGTGATTACCTCTCCACCTTTTGTGGGTGATACACCATTTGTGGTGATGATCACATTATCACTTTTCCACTTTAGGTGGAGTGATAGATTTTCATAGTTGTCTCATGCCATAATATTATGAAACTTGTCATAATCTTATGCCCTTCTATGTACTCACCTTGGATATATAACCAAGGGGTCTCCTATGTACTTTTTCTCATTCTATTTTGCATCATTGGCAGAATACAGTTTATTCTTGTCATATTGTTTCTATCTCTCTTATGCTTGTGATTTCTATTACCTTCATAGCCAATTATTACATGGTATCAGAGCTATTGGAGTGCCTTTGGATTGTCATTTTGGGGAGATCTTGAGTGCAATCTTGTATTTTCTTGATAGAAATATCAGATCCTGGGGGGGTTCCATTTTTGGCCTTGTATTACAGGTGCATTTTGGGAGCTTGTTGCATCAGATTTGAGCTTACCATTGCGTCTGGAGTGTTCGAGATAGTCATATTTTCCTTTTGTTTCGTCCCAGTTAGACATTGGAAGCCAAATCTACAAGGGTTTGAAGATTGGAGGTGTTTGCTAGATCCAATAGCTAGCTACCATTTCAGAGCATTTTCAGCCAAAAAGGACATCTCCATCGCATTTAGAATGGCCAAAAACCCCTAAATCGATTGCCAAATCATCAAATTTGGATAAAGTTGTTCGACGAGGCAAACCCTTTTTTGTTGGCCGAGCCGTATGACCTCGCCATCATTACATCGGTACAATTTTATTTTCTGTAAAAAAATATTTTATATTTTTGTGAAATTTTTTCAAAAAAGCTAATATATATATATATTCGCAATTTATTTTTGCATTGTAAAAAGTTTTTATTTAAAATAAAAAAGCAAAAAGTTATGCGGGTTTTTAAAATTGCGGCCAGGTAGTACGAGCTGCATAGAGGTAGTACATAGGCCTGCAGTAGCTACACCTGCCATTTTCTGCCACGTGGCACATGGTCACTGGCCCGTGTGGACCCCGCCATAAGTACTGATGAATATTCTCATCTACCAGCGGCCAGGTTTTTCAAAAATCATTGACGAAAAAGAAAACACTGACCTATAGAATATTCCAAAGAATATTCCTTACATAGTCAGCACCATATAGGCCACGTAGGAAAATCATACAACCACATCATCGTACGAACTTGCCATGCCAGTAGACAAATTAGCAGGCCATACAACCACAACACCTGCCCATTCAACACTAATCATACTGCCACGTCAAGTGTCCATATAGTACTAACCTGCTATGTCAGCAGGGAAAATTTTTGCCGCAACGATTAGACGACCACCAAATTTAACTCAACGAATTGCTAACATCAGCATTACGTTAGCATGATTTTGAAATTTTTTAGCCCCCCTCTCTGTTGCAGCTTTTGAATTTGCAATTCATTTTCAAATGCTGATATCTTGCTCATTTTAGCTCCTTTTTCTGAGATTTTTTTTTATTATTTGGGCTAATTTTTCATGCTCTATGTGTTGGTGCAATCAATTTCTAGTTTTCATGCTTGGAGTTTTCAGAAAATTCAATTTGTCATAGGTGTTGCTGGGTTATCATCATTTTTGCAACTTCTGGAGCTCTGTTCAGGCTTATACAAACTCCTTTTCAGGTGCCATTTTTTTTTAAAGTGCATGATTTTTTTTGAACTTCACAGTGGTGCTATTAGTTTGTAGTAATTGTGATCAGAAATCATACTTTCAACACTTGGTCATTTTTGGCCTATTTTGGCATTTGTAAAACTAGGATCTTAGTTTGGTCTTTTGTATCATTCATTTGAGTCTATTGTATCCTACTTAAGGCTTTTGTAAAACATTGAAAATAAGATGTCCACTTTTTTTGGCTTGCAAGTGGCCATTGTACACAGACTAAGTATAAAGTGCCAAATCATCTTTTTTTTTTTGGAGGGGGGTGTCTTGTGTGATTGTGCCTCTCTTTATCTTGTTCTCTTTTAATTTTGCTGCTATGGGTTCTCCTAAGTTTCCTTTCTTAACTCCACATAACTATGCTTCTTGGAAAATTGATGCTTGGAGTAAGTTAATGGAAAAATGATTAACTCATTATATTGATGGAACTGTTGTTGCACCATTTGATCCTATTGCTCACATGGATTGGCTCACTAAAAGTACTATGGATCTTGGAACCTTGAGGAAATATGTATCAAAGATCTCATCTTTCAAATTGAAAAGTGTCAAACAATCAAAGAGGCTTGGGAAAAGTTTGGTCAATTGTATGGACAAGTTGACAAGATTAGAGGTTATCATCTTGACAATGATCTCACAATGTTAGATCCCGAGAATTTTAATACAATCCAAGACTGTCACTAAGGAAAATGAGTTAAGAGCACAACTTAAGGATTGTGGCATTGACAAGAAGGATGCATAGTTGGTATACAATTTGTTGGGAAAACTTCCATCAGAATATGCAACATTTGTTTCTAGCTTCCAAACCCATCACTTGACAATGGGTAGTTCTTTCACTATGCCATCATTTGATGCCTTTACAGAAATGCTGTTGCTAGAGCAAGCAAAGTTGATAAGCATGGGGGTTCTCAAGTCTTCAAAGTCCAAAGCTTTGGTGGCTAATCAAGGGAATCAAGGGACTCAAGGAAAGGGTTCCAACAAGAAGCAGAAGCAATCTAAGCCAAAAAAACAACAAGATGAAGCACAATCATTCTCTCTACAATAAGGGAATTCTTCATCTTCTCCCAAGAAGGGAAATTCAAGCAAGATGGAGAGACCAACTTGTTCATATTGCAAGAGAGTTGGTCATGATGAGCATCATTTCCACACTAAGCAAATTGATGAGTTAATAAACATCATCAAGAAGAACAAAATCAATTTGACATCCACCTACAAGAAGAAGGATTCATCTCCTTCCACTTCCTCACAATCAAAAGGAAAAGGGCAAGCATTTGTGGCTACTACAAGTTCTTCACAACAATGGATACTTGACTCAGGTGCTACTCATCACATGGGTTCTACAAGGGAGCAATTTTCTTCTTTGGAGCTATCTAAGGTACCTCACATCTTCATAGGAGATGATACTCAAGTGGAAGTTGAAGGCAAAGGTTCGTTTGTCGTGGATGATGGAACATTTGAGAATGTTCTCTATGTTCCTAACTTGAGCGCCAATCTTCTTTCAATCTACCAAATCACTCACTTTGGAGATGGCAAGAAAGTTGAGTTTCTACCAAATTCAGTTGTGGTCAAAGAACTTAAGGATGATGCCTTGTTTGTAGTGGGACAAGTCAATCACAACACATGACTTTATTCATTCTCCCACTTTGTGCCTAAGTCTACAGCCTTGCTCACTCATTCAAATTCAAAAATTAAGCTATGGCATGAGTGGTTTGGACATCTCAATTACCGCTATCTTCAACAACTTAGCTCCAATTATATGGTTACAAGACTCCCTCAAATTAGCTTTTCCAAAGGTGTATGTTCAAGTTGTTCCTTGGGTAAGCATCTAGAAGAGAAGTTTGACAAAGGGAAGTCTTGGCGAGCTTTGGAAGTTCTTCAATTGGTTCACAGTGATGTAGCAGGTACATTTCCTGTGCCATCATTTAGCAAGGCCTGCTATGTCCTCACCTTCCTTGATGACTATTCCCGCTTCACATGGGCCTATTTTCTTGTTCACAAGAGTGAAGTGTTTGACATATTTCTAGCCTTCAAGGCTCATGTTTAGAAGCAATCAGGGAAGCGAGTCAAGATTCTTCACACAGACAATGGAAGGGAATATGTGAACAATAGAATTGAGGAATTTTGTACTCTTGAGGGGATTGATCTTCAACATTCATGTGCCTACACTCCACAACAAAATGGTGTTGCTGAAAGGAAGAATAGGACCCTTAAGGAGATGACTAGCTGCATGATTCATGCTCGTTCTCTTGGTCCTCAATTTTGGGCATAAGCTATTAGCTGTGCCACACACATCCAAAATCAGGTTCCCCATAAGGATTTGAAGGGTATGACTCATTTTGAGGCTTGGTGTGGTAAAAAACTGATTGTGAGACACTTCAGAGTTTTTGGTTGTCTAGCTTGGGAACACATACCTCCAGAGAAGCGCAAGGCATTGGAACCGTAGAGTAGGCCTTGCATCTTTGTTGGATATCCTGAAGGTGTTAAGGCATCTAGACTTTTGGATCCAGAGACATATGAGCTATTCATTGAGAGGAGTGTTCACTTTGAGGAAAGCTCTCCTAGCTTGGCCTCTAATCCTCCTCTTCCTTCCTCCATAGTGGAAAGTGATGATAGTGACTTAGATGATGATTCTCCCTCAACTCCGACTCACAGGATCACACCTTCGTAGGGTCCACTTGTAGTTGAGGAGCCTTGTCCTTCATCTCCTTTTAGACCTCATTGGGCTTGAAAGACTCTTGAGTCAGCAGATTCTCTTGTTGGGGATCCTTCTGATATTCAAAGGACTCGGTCACAACATCAAGATTTTCCACATGCTTTTATTGCTAGTGCTTCTGATCCACAGTCCTTCAAGGAAGCATTAGGTGTTCCTGAGTGGGATTCAACAATGGAGGAAGAGTATATTTCCTTGATGAGGAACTACACATGGTATTTAGTTCCTATCCCTAAGGGGAGAAAGATGGTTCGATGTAAGTGGGTCTATCGAACCAAGTATGCAGCAGATGGAAGTGTGGATAAATACAAGGCTTGGCTTGTGGCAAAAGGTTTCTCACAGGTTCCATGTGTTGATTATACATAGACCTTTGCATCTGTTGCTATGATGAACTCCATTCGCTTGACACTTGCTATTTCTATAGCTCATGGTTGGGTTGTACATCTGATGGATGTGAAGAGTGCATTTCTTCACAGGGATCTTCATGAGGACCAAACACATCGAGATTCATATTCACTACATTCAGGAGCTGATACAGGAGTAGGTCATTGATTTGCAATATTGTCCTATAGCATAGCAGGTTGCAGACATCTTGAACAAACCCTTCACTAAGAGTACATATCACCATTTGTGAGCTCTCTTGGGGGTGTGGGATGTTTCATCTGAGGAGGTCTCCTAATTTCTTCATTCTCTCTTTTAGGGGGGACTTTTTCCTCACTCTAGGTTTTTCCCTTCTCATCTTTTTGAGTGTAGTTTTTGTTTTGTTTCTCTCTTTTGGGGGGAGTTTTTCCCACGTGGTTTTCTCCTTTTCTCCGCTTTATGAGAGATTGCATTGCATTTTTACATGGGTACTGTTACCCAATTTTCACCTACGGGCTCAATCAGGGGAAATTATATTTCAAATTCGCACATGGATCAATTATGGCCCTCATAAGGGTTGAGCCCAACGTGCAGATGCTCAGATTTCCTTAGAAAGGTCCTTATCTGGTGCTACCTCACAGGGAGGTCTATTGGAAAACCTCACCTCGGTCAATTTTTCACAGAAAACTCATTGGAGCAGAAAGTCGGCAAGACCCTCCTATTGTCTTGCCAACTAGCAGTGCATTTTATTTGTTTGAATACACCAGTCGCCAGGACATTTGGGTCGTCATGAGTCTTTATGTATCTCTCTGCTAGAAAAGTCATGCCGAAGGTTGTTCACAAGTTAGTGTCAGACAAAGGTCTCAGTGAAAAGAGATGTCAATGGGGACAAAAGGTGGGCCTCACTGTAATGTCTCGGCAACCGAAGATGTCTCACCGAAACAGAGTGCCTTCGCCAAAAAATGAAGACCTCGCTAAGAGGTCTCACCGACCAAGCAATGTCTCCCCGAAATGAGGTACGCTCTCGACGAAAGAAAGGAGTTTGCCATGATGTCTCAGCGACCAAGTAGAGGTCTCAGCAAAAGTTTTGAGCTCGATATGAGGTCTTGCCGACCAGGGAGGGTCTTGCTGAGATAAAGCAAGCTCACCGAGAGAGTTTAACATCGGTATATCATCTGGCTGACAGGGCGATGTCTTGCCAAGGAGATTGCACTTGCTGACCAAAGTTTCGGTCAGTGTAATGTCTCATCGATCGAAGGTGGTCTCGTTGAAGCGGAATGAATTCACCATGATGTCTCACTAACATGATGACCTCTTACCGAAAGAATGTGAGCTTGACGCAAAGGAAAGTAGCGCCATGATGTCTCGGCGAAAGCATGAGGTCCTGCCAAAGAATGAAGGGTCTCGGTATAGTGTTTTTCCTTTGGTAAGAGGTCTCATTGACATATGGGTGTCTCATCGACGGAGGAGCACAGTGGTATAAGGCTGGGGGTTCGGCAGGAGGTCTTCCTGACTTGTCAGTGTCTCACCGAAGAGTAAGAGCTCAGGGAGATGTCTCGACGACTAGCGATGTCTCAGCAAAAGTGTTGCCTTTGGCATAGTGTCTCACCGACCAAGCAAAGTCTCCCTGACTGAAATGAAGAGAGCTCAATAAGAGTTCTTGCCGAAGTAGGGTGGCTTCAGCGAGAGGTCTTGCCGACAAAGGAAGGTCTCTCTGAAATAGAATGAACTCAGGAAAAAGGAGTGAGCTCGCCGAAGGATCTTGCTTTCGGCTTAGTGTCTGGCCGACCTAGTGTTTTTCCAAAGTATGAGGGGCTCGTGTGAGGTCCTGCCGATAGCGATAGATTTTCCAGTAGAAAGGGGACATCGGTGTGACAATGGGGGCTCGATATAACTCTCATCGACAGTTGTAATCTATCCCGATGTTGCTATAGAGTGTAATTGCATCGGGGAGACACGACCAGTGTCTCACCGACATGCGATTTTGATGAAGATTTTTGACCACCTGAGGAAGCTTCTATGACATTTGTTCAGCGAATCGGAGGAGGCTGCAGGCGAGCTGTGGCAGTTTGAATGGTGAGAGGAAGATCAACAGAGAGAATGCGACGTGGATTTTATCTGAGCCCAGGAGCATTCAAAGCCGCTCGACAAGGAGGTTCGAAGGTGGACACGAAGACCAGGAAGTTAATGCTGTAGTTGCGAAAGATCAAGAGGGTCATTCCTGAAGCAACTCTTCACCGACATAGACAACAGGGATACACTTGAATGTAACATTAACTTCATTCGAAAAGATCTAAGGGTAGATCTTTCTGAAGACTGATATTTTTGTAAGCCCTAGGGGGTCGACATATTTTTGTATATAAGGCATTTTTGCCTCTTTGTAAAGGGGTTCAAATTATGCATTCTAAAGAGTTAGTGATTTTTCTCAAATCCTTTCTCAGCTGATGTATGCTTTGTAACTCATCTGGAATTTCAAATATAAAATACATAGATTACCTTGGAAACCAGTGTTAGTGTTCATGCTACTTTCATTTTCTTCTAGATTATGTGATTTTTGAATATGTTTTCTCAATCTGCATTCGAACTTTAAAGTTGTGAAATTCATCTTTTCTTCTTAAAGTGTATATGCAGATTAAGCCTTTCAAGAATGATGCATAAGTTCACGAAGTTCATGTTGAGTAAATAAAGTAACTATCATTAGTTTTCTAGTGTATGTTCATCTATTTTATTTCATGATTCCTGTCAGTTTGGTGCATCACCATAGTATTTAGTTTTATTTTTATGCACTCTTTCTCCCTTTTTCTTTTACAAAAATCAGTAGTTTAGGTGACACCAAAGGAAGCTGGCCTTCTTCAGAGGTTGACCTCTGTTTATAAGTGACCCACAGCTTTGGAGGTCTTCCCATGTTACACTGAGGTGTTGAACATCAGGCTCAACAAGGGTGCAACTTCAGATTGATAACAGTTTCTAGCACGCCCGGTGGGACAAGTACCACATTATATCGTTGGTTTAGTATGCAACCAACAGATTTCAGACTTTGTAGAGGTCAATTTTGCATATTTGGCGACTCCATAATGAGGAAGGACTTCAGAATCAGTGCTTTTACAGTTTATGAGAAGAGTTCAGACAAGGAGCAGCTTAAGTCCTTTCGAATATTTGCAACTGTCACCACCAAGAAGACAAGGCAGAGCAATAGAAAGGCCAGGGATAACATTTATCTATTCTAGAAGAACTAAATCTACTCCTCCATCTGTAGGATCTCATATTGTTGTCTTGCTTTTTGTTTCACCTAGAGTGCAAGTAAATCCATCTCAACCACCTCCAATGGCTGCTCCAAGGAATCAACCATTTGTTGCTTTCAATGGAGGGAGTTCCTTAAATTTGGCACAGCACAATGACATTCCAATGGCAGCTTTGAAAAGTCTGCCAACTTTCACTGGGGAAGATCAGACTACCCCGATTGAACACATGCGAGATGTGGCTTCGTTATGCGGAGTCCATCACATAACTCAAGAGGATGTTGCTGTGAGATTATTAGTTGCTTCACTGAAAGGAAGAGCTATGCAATGGTATATGGGCCTAGCAGTCGGCTCAATCGCAACTTGGGACGAATTTGGAGACAAGTTGCATAAACAATTTCAAGACAGGTTTGATAATTTGTCTTTATTGGAACAATTAACTACGATTAAGAGGGCTCCACAAGAACAGATGAATTATTTCAAAGAACTTGGGATAGAATCCTTGCAACGGTGAGGCCTTCACCTGAATATGCCTTCCTGTACTATCTTAGAGCTATAAATAGCGATATTTTAGTTTTAATACAGTCAATGGGAGGAGTGTCTTTGCCAGATGCTTTTGAAATAGCGATTAGAGCTGAAAACGGCCTAATACAAGCTGGTAAACTTGAACCTAGGCCACCAATGCCTATATTTCCTAATATTCATTCGAATATCCCTTTGCATATACCACCTTTTGCACCTTTGCCACCTGTTTCAGCGGTTCCAGCTGCTGCAACACAAGAAGCTGCTGTTTCAAGTTCTTCAAATGAACTACAGGAGATCAAAATTTTATTACAGACTTTTGGTAATAAGCTTGTAAGCTTGGAAAAACAACAATCATATAACAGGCCTTATCAATAGCAGAATGCAGGTCAAAAACAACAGTATCAAGGTAATAGACAAGCTTACCAAGGCAACTATCAGGGCTCGAGATAGGGGGTAAATACTAGACCTTTTCAGGCTTATACTCCAGCACCTGTTAGTGCAGTCAAGGATCTTGTCCCTATTCAAAACAACTTAGCAGTAAATTATGAGTGGTGTTACCCTTGTAACCAACCTCATAATCAAGCCACTTGCTCAAATGGACTCATTAATTAGACACTTATGGTAAGGAATGCCTCAAGTTCATAGAAAAATGAATTCAATAATGCACCTCTACAACACCAAGATCAGCCTACTAATGACACTACTCTTCTTAACTGGCAAGGTGAAGAATTCTATGGATTGAATGTAGATGATTCTTCAGTTGCAGCTAACACAAGGGCGAAGAAAAGAGCTTTTGAGCTTGATCAAATAGCTAATAAAGGAAAAACATCAGTTGCAGAACCATCTACCTCTCAAGTGATTCATGGATCGCAAAGAAATCAACAACTCCCAATGAAGGAGCAGCCACGCTTACAAGCCGACCACGCTGGCATAAAGGTACATCATAAATTAAACCCAACTGTACCCTATAACATTCTTGATAGTATGAAAAAGACAAATGTAACAATGTCTATGTGGGATTCATTAGCCATCCCAGGTCAAAAAGATCTGTTACACTCAGCTTTGTCAAATTTTAAAGGGTATGATGAATTTGAATCTCCAATAGGTCAAGTTAGGACTGTGTTGATGAATAATACTCAAGGAGATGATAAATAACCCAACAAAGAGATAGGAAAAGAAGTTAAACCACCTCCATTTTATGTGTCAGTAATCATAGGTGATAAGTTAGTTCATAACTGTATGGTAGACAGTGGAGCTAGTAGCTCAGTGATGCCAAAACAAATTGCTGACAAACTTGGATTGAAGTATCAACCTTTAGAGAAAGGAGTGATTCAATTGGATGGTACTTCGGTTAATACATTGGGTGTTATTAAAGACTTGAGTCTTACCCTTCATGCTTGTCCTAATTTTTTAGTTCCTCAGGACATATGTGTCATAGATCTTCCACCTTTCTTTTCTTTGTGCCTCTCAAGAGACTTTACGGCTAAGATAGGTGGTTATGTTTCAGCTGACTGGTCGCATATGTTGTATAGAACCAGATATGGAACCAAAGTCACTATTAAATATGAAAAATTGGCTAAAGACCACATTGAGCCATATAACCTAAGTCCTATCAACGTTGTTCCTACTACTGCAGACACAAATTGTGTCATTTTTTCTAACAGTGAACTAGCTGCTGCTCAAGAACTTCAATCAGAAGTTGTTCTTGATGTGCTTCTACATGAGTGGGCGGTTGAAAACGTGTGGGACAACCCTGTAGATCTTATTCAAGATGCTGGTATGGGAAATTATGTGATGCTTGAACCTGATGCGGAGATCCCAAACATTGAAAAGGGTACATATCAGTTGTTGCAATAGCAAAGTGGACTTTGGGAAATGTTTTTTGATGGTTCTAGAAGCAAGAATGGAGCAGGTGGAGGTGCAATGCTGATTTCTCCACAGGGTGATAAGTATTTTTCAGCCTTTCATTTTGCTTTTGCATGTTCTAACAATAGTGCTGAGTATGAGAGACTCATTCAAGGCCTTGAGTGGGCAAGGAAAAGAGGGATTGACTATTTGAAGGTCTATGGAGACAATGAACTGATAGTTAAGCAGACTAGGGGGCTGAATGTTGCCAGGAATGATGCTTTGAAGTCTTACAAAAATAGAGTATGGAACATAATTGAAGAATTTAATGCCTTTAATCTGATTTCTATTCTACGAAATCAGAATAAGCATGCTGACAAAGTTGCAGCAATTGGAGCATAGTTTGATATCCTAGGCGATGTCAAAAAGGACAAAATACAACAGTATGTCAAGGTGGTTATCAGGCCATCGATTCCTGATAACAGCATTCACTGGCAGGTATTTGAAAGTGATGAACATATTTTAACCTTTTTGCTCCAAGAGGATCAATTTTCTGTAGTAAACCTGGAAAAGATCAAACAACAGTATGATGATCAAGTGATACAGCTGAAGACAAATAAACTTCCCAAAGGGCTGGTTACCTTGGAATCCATATTCAATTCTGATGACCAGCTTAAGAAGAACAAAATCGGCATTCAAGTGAAAGAAGATCATTATGAAGACTTGGAAATCTTTAAAGGTAAGCTTCTCAAATTAGGCAAAATCTGTTCAGCTGAGGATAAGAGAGCTTTCATTTTTTTATGCCAAGAATATCATGATGTTTTTGCTTGGCAATATTTTGATTTAAGAGGGTTTGATCCTCATGTTGCACAACATACAATTGAGTTAGAACCTGATGCCAAGCCTATTTGACAAAAAAAGAGACCATTGAACCCCAAACTTGAACCCTTGATGATCAAAGAGCTAACCAAGTTAGTTGAGGGGGGTATCGTATTTCCAATTAAACACACATCTTGGGTTTCTAATCTTGTTCCGGTTAGAAAAAATAATGGTGAGATAAGATTATGTGTAGAATTTAGAGACCTTAACAGAGCATCTTTGAAAGATCATTATCCCTTGCCATCTATGGAACAAATTCTTCAAGCTCTTGCTGGATCAGAAAGATTTTCTCTTCTAGATGGATATTTTGGTTATAACCAGATTCTAGTCAAAGAGGAGGATCAGTATAAAACAACATTTACAAAAAAATGGGGCACTATGGCCTACAAGAGAATGCCTTTTGGTTTATCTAATGCCAGTGCCACCTTTCAACGTGCCATGGATATGGCATTTTAGAATTTAATTCATAAATGTCTGCTAGTTTATCTAGATGACATAACTGTATATTCAAAAAATGAAAATGAACATTTGTCACATCTCAAGCAAGTTTTTGAAAAATGTAGAGAGTATGGAATATCTCTCAATCCGACAAAGAGTATCTTTGCAATTCATGAAGGTAAGTTGTTAGGTCACATAGTGTCAAAAGAGGGAGTTACCATTGACCCTGAAAGAGTTAAAGCCATACTTGAACTGCCATTACCCAATCACAAGAAGGGATTGGAGAGATTTTTAGGGAGAATCAACTTTCTAAGAAGATTCATTCCTAATGTTGCAAATTTACTACAGCCCTTGACCGCCATGCTTAAAAAGAATGCAGTTTTCAGTTGGACTAGAGAAGCAAAATGCAGTTTTGAAGAAATCAAGGAAGCCTTAGCATCAACTCCAACACTGGTAAATCCAGATTTCTCTAAAGACTTCTTCTTGTATGCTTTTGGCAGCATTAGTTCACTTTCTGCTATGCTGGTTCAGAAAAATAGTGATAATTTAGAGCAGCCAATAGCTTTCTTTAGTCGGGGACTTGCTGATTATGAACAAAAATATACATTTATGGAGAAACATGTTCTTGCTGTGATCAAAAGCCTAAAAAAGTTTAAACCTTTTGTTTCAAACAACAAAATTCATGTTCTGATTACACACCCAAGTGTGAAAGAATTTCTGTTAAATAAAGATCTAAATGATAAAAGAGCAGGATGGGTCACTAAGGTTATGGAATATGATGTGGACATCGAGATTACCAAATTGGTTAGGGGTAAAGGTCTTTGTGAACAACTTGCTACAGGGTCAAGCAGTGAAAATGACTTAGAAAAGGATATTGTTTTTGTTAATACAAATGAACCTCAGAACGCTCGGGATGATGTGCCCCTAGTAACAACAAATTGGGTTCAAGACATCACCCATTTTTTACAAACTGGTGAGTGTCCACCAGGTTTAGACAGAGCTAAACGAAGATACTTCAGACTGTAGTCAATACCATATGTGCTAGTAGATAATGTTCTTTTCAAAAAAGATCTAAATGGTGTTCTCTTAAGATGTATTCACAGTGATCAAGTTGAGAAGATACTTCATGAGTTTCATGATGGAGCTACAGGAGGTCATTTTGCTCCAAGAACTACTACCTGGAAAATCATGAGTGTTGGTTACTATTGGCCCAAATTGTTTAAAGATGCATATGCATGGTTAAGAAAGTGTATCAAATGTGCTTTATTTGTAGGCAAAGAAAAGCTGCCTGCTATGCCTCTACATCCAATTCAGGTGGAGCAGCCCTTTATGAGATGGGGCATCGACTTCATTGGGCCAATTAATCCACCATCCAGTGCCGGTCATAAGTGGGTGCTTACTGCTACAGACTATTTTACACGCTGGACGGAGGCAGTAGCTTTGAAAGAAGCAAATGAATCTTCAGTTCTGAGCTTTTATGAAGACATAATCACCAGGTTTGGAGTTCCTGACTCCATCATTTCGGATAATGCTCTTGCATTTGTTGGATTAAGAGTCACAGATTGGGCTATTAAACACATGATTCATTTGAATAATTCCTCTAATTATTACCCACAGGGTAATGGATTAGCTAAAAGTACAAATAAAAACTTGATCAAAATCATTAAAAGGACTATGGAAGAGAATCAAAGAATTTGGCATGCCACATTGAAATCTTCACTTTGGGCAAATAAAGTAACCCCTAAGAGATCAGTGGGTAATTCTCCATATGTCCTTGTTTATGGTAAAGAGGTTAGGTTACCTCTGTCTGTAGAGCTTCCAGCTCTAGACATCGTTCATTAGTTGGATATGTATGCAGAGCTCATGGAACTTGAAGAATCAAGAGATAGGGCCATGAAAACTTTGGAGTATCATCAGCCCCAAACAAAGAGAACATTTGACAAGAAAGCTACAATTTTTTTTTTAAAGAAGGTGATATTGTTCTCAAATGGGATGTTTTGAAAAGCACGCCAGGCCATCACACCAATTTTGACAACATGTGGATGGGTCCATTTATTGTTAAAGACTGCAAAGAACACAATGCGTACCAACTGGCCACAATTGAAGGTGAAGTGCTTCCTATCCCAGTCAATGGGATACACCTCAAGCCTTGTTTTGAGGTTTGATAAGTTCCTCCATTGTACATATTAGATTAGGTTTTATGTTTTCAATAAGTGCTTATGCACTTTGGTTTGTTTATTGTTCCTTTCCCTAAGTGCTGTTCTAGCACAGTGAATAGTCTCTTTTCAATTTCTCCGGTTTCAGCAAGTTCCCACTGTCTTGTCATGTTCTAGGAGTCTCAAGTGAGTTGCAGCCATGTGTGAACTATTTTTGATTTTTTTTTCTGAGTTTTCCGAACGACTCCATGCCCAATGGACAAGTTTTGGCTACTGCTTTCCATGTTTAGCAGGAAAACATCCAGCTGAGGTCGCCAGAAATGTTACCCAATTTTAACCTACGGGCTCAATCAGGGGAAATTATATTTCAAATTTGCACGTGGATAAAATGTGGCTCCCATAAGGGTTGATCCCAGTGTGTAGATGCTCGGATTTCCTTGGAAAGGTCCTTATCTGGTGCTACCTCATAGGGAGGTCTATTGGAAAGCCTCGCCTCAGTCAGTTTTTGGCAGAAAACTCATCAGAGCAGAAAGTCGGCAAGACCCTCCTGTTGTCTTGCCGACTAGCAGTGCGTTTTATTTGTTTGAATACACTAGTCGCCAAGACATTCGGGTCATCATGAGTCTTTATGTATCTCTCCGCTAGCAAAGTCACACCGAAGGTTGTTCACAAGTTAGCGTCAGACAAAGGTCTCAACGACTAACAAAGGTCTTGGCGAAAAGAGATGTCAACGGGGACAAAAGGTGGGCCTCGCTGTAATGTCTCGATGACCGAAGATGTCTCACCGAAACAAAGTGCCTTTTCCAAAAAATGAAGACCTCACTAAGAGGTCTCACCAACCAAGCAGTGTCTCCCCAAAATGAGGTACGCTCTCGGTGAAAGAAAGGATTTCGCCATGATGTCTCGGCGACCAAGCAGAGGTCTCGACGAAAGTTTTGAGCTCGATATGAGGTCTCGCCGACTAGGTAGGGTCTTTCCGAGATAAAGCAAGCTCACCGAGAGAGTTTAACATCGGTATATTGTCTGGCCGATAGGGCGATGTCTTGCCGAGGAGATTGCACTTGCTGACCGAAGGTTTGGTCGGTGTAATGTCTCACCGACCGAAGGTGGTCTCGCTGAAGTGGAATGAATTCTCCATGATGTCTCACTGACCTGATGACCTCTTACCGAAAGAATGTGAACTCGACGCAAAGGAAAGTAGAGTCGCCATGATGTCTCAGCAAAAGCATGAGGTCCTGCCGAAGAATGAAGGGTCCCGGTATAGTGTTTTCCTTCGGTGAGAGGTCTCACCGACATATGGGTGTCTCGCCGATAGAGGAGCGCAGCGGTATAAGGCTGGGGGTTCGGCAGGAGGTCTTCCCGAATTGCCAGTTTCTCACCGAAGAGTAAGAGCTTGGGGAGATGTCTCGGAAACTAGCGACGTCTTGGAAAAAGTGTTTCCTTCGACGTAGTGTCTCACCGACCAAGGAAAGTCTCCCCGACGGAAACAAAGAGAGCTCGATAAGAGTTCTCACCGAAGTAGGGTGGATTTGGCGAGAGGTCTTGCCGACAAAGGAAGGTCTCACCGAAATAGAATGAACTCAGGAAAAAGGAATGAGCTCGCCGAAGGATCTTGCTTTTGGCTTAGTGTCTGGCCGACCCAGTGGTGTTTTGCCGAAGTATGAGGGGCTCGTGTGAGGTCCTACCGATAGCGATATATTTTCTAGTAGAAAGGGGACATCGGTGTGATGATGGGAGCTCGATATAACTCTCACCGACGGTTGTAAGCTATCCTGATGTTGTTGTAGAGTGTAATCGCATTGGGGAGACACGACCAGTGTCTCACCGACATGCGATTTTGATGAAGATTTTTGACCACCTAAGGAAGCTTGTATGACATCTGTTCAGCCAATGGGAGGAGGCTGCAGGCGAGCCGTGGCAGTTTGATTGGTGAGAGGAAGATCAATAGAGAGAAAGTGACGTGGATTTTCTTTGAGCCCAGGAGCATTCAAAGTAGCTCGGCAAGGAGGTTTGAAGGTGGACACAAAGGCCACGAAGTTAATGTTGTAGTTGCGAAAGATCAAGAGGGTCATTCCAGAAGCAACTCTTCACCGACATAGACAACAGGGATACACTTGAATGCAACATTAACTTCATTCAAAAAGATCTAAGGGTAGATCTTTCTGAAGACTGATATTTTTGTAAGCCCTAAGGGGTCGACATATTTTTGTATATAAGGCATTTTTGCCTCTTTGTAAAGGGGTTCAGATTATGCATTCTAAAGAGTTAGTGATTTTTCTCAAATCCTTTCTCAGCTGATGTATGCTTTGTAACTCATATGGAATTTCAAATATAAAATACATAGATTACCTTGGAAACCAGTGTTAGTGTTCATGCTACTTTCATTTTCTTCTAGATTATGTGATTTTTGAACTATGTTTTCTCAATTTGCATTCAAACTTTAAAGTTGCGAAATTCATCTTTCCTTCTTAAAGTGTATATGCAGATTAAGCCTTTCAAGAATGATGCATAAGTTCACGAAGTTCATGTTGAGTAAATAAAGTAACTATCATTAGTTTTCTAGTGTATGTTCATCTATTTTATTTCATGATTCCTGTCAGTTTGGTGCATCACCATAGTATTTAGTTTTATTTTTATGCACTCTTTCTCCCTTTTTCTTTTACAAAAATCAGTAGTTTAGGTGACACCAAAGGAAGCCGACCTTCTCCGGAGGTTGACCTCTGTTTATAAGTGACCCACAACTTTGGAGGTCTTCCCATGTTACACTGAGGTGTTGAACATCAGGCTCAACAAGGGCACAACTTCAGATTGATAACATGTACCTAACATGGCCTAGTAGCCAGGACCCATCTTGCATTGTTTTCCTTTGTGTAAATTCTCCCTAAGTTGCACTTAAGGGGGGTGTTGGTGTAATTAAAAGTTTTGTACCTTGTCCTAAGTCATGACTACACCTTAGTTAAGTTTACTTAGGGACCACATAGGAGGTAGTTGGATCATTTCCACTTTTGGTGGGCTTATCATGTTATTACTTTACCACATCCACCTTTCGTGGACATATCATATGATTACCTCTCCACCTTTTGTGGGTGATCCACCATTTGTGGTGATTATTACATTATCACTTTTCCACTTTAGGTGGAGTGATAGCTTTTCACAGTTGTCTCATGCCATAAGATTACGACACTTGTCATAATCTTATGCCCTTCTATGTACTCACCTTGTCTATATAACCAAGGGGTCTCCTATGTACTTCTTCTCATTCTATTTTGCATCATTGACAAAATATAGTTTATTCTTGTCATATTGTTTCTATCTCTCTTATGCTTGTGCTTTCTATTAGGCCTCTAGATCTTGGGTGGCTACCTTCATAGCCAATTCTTACACTAATTTCTAGTCAAGGACATGAATATGTCAAACTTGCCAGCTTCCTCCAACACTTTAACCTTGATTTTGAAACCCTCTCTCCTTTAGAGTTTCCTAGTGATACTATTGCACTCAATAAGAGACAAAAATGGAAGCATTTGAAATGAGATATTTAAGGCTTACTTGATTTCAAGAGACCTAATAATCCCTCTCAAATATTGTTGCGAGTAGTTTATGGTCATAGATCGTCTTTTGGGAGAATATCAATTTGTAACTAGTAACGTTGAACCAAAATCAGATAAACATTTCATTTATTGATGTGCCATCTCCTATAAGATTCAATGTTAGTTTCTTCATACTTTATTAAGGATTTCTTCATAGTATGAGGATTGGATATGCCTCACCTAATCACGAATTTTTTTTTCATTGTAAGCGGTGGCTCCTGAGATAAATTTTTAATTTATGTTACCCCTAAGGCCTGGGCAGCGAATGGGGTGCCAAGGGAGCATGCTTCAAATATAGTTAAGGGCTACCCCCAAAACACCAAAGATAGTGGTAGTACATGTAAGAAGACATTTTCCCCACAAAAACAAAATCATATATTTCGCCTAATATATTAAAAGAGTAATAAACTACTATGCATCTACTAATTATACTTACGATTGACAAATAATCTAAACAAACTTGCAAAAAAAATTAGACATGCACCATAGTAGATGAATCGTTCATTTTCTCATTAGCATAAAAACTAAATACAAGAAACATCATATCTATTATTTATAGCAGAGAATAGGATTAAACAGGTTCTTTCTAGTTAGATACACCAAAATCTAAATGATTGCATCAAAAATTATTATGGTTCTCAAAGAACAAGACCTACATAGAAGAGTTACAAACCTCCAATCTACACTATCACTAGACTTATATTCTCTGCTATCCTAAGACCTATAATCTAATGTATCTAATCTTGGCCCCTATATCTTTTCCTTGAATACCTACTTCATTTAAAATCAAACCTGAACTACAATCTCCTTTACATTTACTAGCCCTAAAACCCATATCCACCAATATAGTCTCTACAATAACAAATTAATCCCTGAATCTTCAGGGATAAAAATAATCAATTGCCACTCTTTCTCCATCCTCCTCCGTGCTCATTTCATCAAATTATATCTCATTTTCAATAACTTATGTACCATATTTTAGGGCTTGTAGCTCGTAGTCATAAGCCTCTCTGGATTTGATATCCTTAGGAACTTTCCATGCTTTCTAAACCCTCAAAAAGTTGTCTATCCATCTCTTGCTTTGTTAGCATACATTTATATAATTATTACCATTTTGAGGATAAGCAATAGAGACAAACATTAGCTCAAAGAGTTAAACTCACCACTTTCTCTATTCCCCTAAATTACATAAGGATGTCACCATTTCCACTCGACCATTTAGCTCAAATGCAAAGTAGTTACCATTGACTACGTGATAATTACTTGAGAGAAGAAAGGTCAGTCAAATGGAAAGTATTTATAAGGTGGGGTCTAATGATGGAGGGAAAAGTAGTTGCTATCAAGAGAATGTTTGGTCAAAGAGAAGCAAAAATCTCTCAGTTTGTCAAAAATCAGGCTAGAGGATCATCATTTTTCATAAGGAACTTAAAAGCCAGCTGGACATAACTGTAGATCAAGCATAAGAAGATTATGGAGACATTGGATACTCTTGGACATCAGATCAATACACTACATTTGGATCACTCTGATGCTATGAATGTAATTATCAAGATAGGAAATTGGGTTAGACCCAACAAATTTTAAGCTTTCTTGCAGTTTATTAATAATGAATGACTAGTGATGGGAGAACCTTGTGAACTTGTTGGATTGTTGAGTGAAGGACAAAAAATATGTCTCTTTTAGTGGCAAAATGTTCCAGTCCTAGGATGCCTTTCATTTAATGAAATGACACAACCATCGTTGCCCCAACCATGAATCCAACTATTGTTGCATGTTGAAGAAATTCTATGATGAATCCTAACCTGCTCCATTGCAAAAAATAGTAATAGGCTATATTCAAACATAATCTATTAGAAACTAGTATAAAAATAAGAGCTTCAGGGATCAAATTCAGGAGGAAACTCAACTTAGATGAAGATCATTGGCATAAGAGTCTAAAAATACCTAAGGAGGCTTGGAAAATGCTAGCAAAAAAAGTGGCATTCAAAGCTACTTTTACATATAGCACAGGGTCCTGTGTAGGAGAGATCTCATCAGTTAGCATGGGGGCAAGAAGAATGGATGGCACAATTACTAGACCCACAACCATATCCTTAGAACTTGTGAGCATTGCATATATCAAAGTAGGAACAAAGCTAGAATTTGTCAATATATGATCACATTAATATGAGACTAACTCAATGATATCTATACTAAACAAAATTAATTATCTTTTTATTGATCAAAGTTGAGGGTACAACCAAAGAACCCTTTTCTCATTTCCCAAAAAAAATGCAACACCTCAAATACCCAAAAAAAACTTAATCTATTACAACCCTATGTTCTACAACAATCAAGCTTAAATATCAGTAATCAAGCTTAAATTAATATATATTTTACAGTTTCACCCTCACCTAGTGCTCCACTTTAATGTTATAATATACTACAAATCTAATAATTAGTTAACTTATACCAACTACCCATCATCTAAAGTATAAAATAAAATAAAGAACATCATGCCAATTTTAGAACAAATTGTAGATGGAAGGATGTGATCCTGCATACTATCAAGATCAAATTACTAGAAACATCTAATAAAGATTTGAATATCCTAAAATGAAGTAGCAATCAAGCCATATGCAATCTATGCAGTCACCAAATAAAACATTTATCTTACTACTCACATAGTCCCATCTATGGAGGAAGGTTGGCAAGCTTTGCATGGTCTATTCCCTACATCAAAAATCAGAACCATTTATAATTATCATGCCCAAAATAAAATGAAGCCAAAAAAACATTGATTTCAACATATGATAATTTTCTGATATTACCTGTGGAATGGCAATAGTGATTCCTGATATAACATCTGGCTTGAACAACCCAAATGAATATTTGGGTGCCCACTCCAAGATTAGAAACAAATATTGCAGGGCAAGAATGCACTTACGTTCCTTTGGTTGATATTTGAACTATTTGAATGGATCATCAGGAAACGGATTTTCTTTCGCTGGTTTTCCTACTTCACTATCAAATCTTGTGCTCTAAGGAGGAACATTGATTTTATGAATCATCACCATTTTCAAGTTATCAATATTTTCTCCTCCCTCCATTGTAGTTGCAAGCTTTAACTAAGATATCAAATGTTAACATTGGTTGAATTTTGCTGCTCTATAAGGAGGTGTAGCTAGGCCACCAATAGCGGTGTTAGGGACCCAACATGGTGTTGTACCTAGGACTTTAGCTCATGGAATACCTTGAATGAACTTCGCCCATTCATTATGTCTAGTTTGGATCTATACGTACCCATTCTTATCTATATTATACCTTCCCATCTTTGTCTATATTATTCCTTGATATAGGCCCAAGGAATGGTATATATTTGCCTACAATAATGAAATGCACACTTGAAAATTTATTTGTTGGGAATGATTTTGAGCTGGTGGTAATAGAGGACGTTACAATCTCATGATTTATATGAAAAAGTGAATAGTGAGATTCTATATAAATTTATTGTTGTTTGAAAGAAATGAAGATTTATATGCAAATAAAGTCATTTTAGTAATTTAGTAGTTAATAATAAGTTTTTTTCTATAGATTGATAGTTCTAAAAGTATCTTTCAAAGACTTTATATAAGTCATAAATACAAAAAGTAACATAATATCATAATTATCATTATTTCTACAATTATTATTGCTCCCATAGTTTAATTTTCTTTAGAAATTTCTATGTTCTCCCATTTCGATTATATAGTATCAAAGCCTAGGGAACATTGGTAATAGAGAAATCAATAATGAAAGGATACAACCATGAGGACAATGCTCTATGAATGGTGTTTCCCTTGCTTCTCTTGCTTTATCTACCTCTGTACTTTCCTCCTCCTCTATCGATAGGCTTAGAGGAGGAGCCATCTTATGCAAAAAAAGACATTTAATCTTCTAACAACTTTACTTAGTAACAAGTAGAAGAAACCCTTTGTTGGTTCTTTTCACACCAAGGGCATTATCTTTGAGAAAATATGTATTAAAGCTAAGCAACCCAACTCTGTTATTCAAAATTGTGCTAGAGTTAAACTTATCAACAATGGAAGGATTTACTTCTGCCAGAGGTAATAAAATTTGTATTCTCAAATATAAGTAGGGTAATGCACATGTGATTGAAAATTACACATAAAATTATGGAGTATAAGGTTAATTTGATATTTATTTTTTATTTTTTTAAAGTGGAGATTTTTTAGAAAAATATTTTGATTTCAATTTTTCTATTTGTAAAAAATAATTCAAATGTAATTAATAAGTAAAAAATTATGAGAAATAATGAACAAAAATGAAACACTATCTATCAATGAAAATCAGTTTTAGGAGAAAACATGATCAGGTTCATCAATATGGGATTCATAACTTCTAATACCTCTCCAATCCTTCTCATGGCTCCACTAAAACCACCAAACAAGGTGGAAAATATTGCATACCATATTTGGATGTCCATGAAATAAATCTATACATGTAACGAAAAAAATTTAACATATTTGGTTTTGCAAATTATGTGATATGAATAATCCCAAAAGACATTTCAACTTGTAAAAAAAGTAACTTGTATTGGACAGATTAAGATATACAAAATAATTGCCATATTTTAGATTTTTTAGTAGTATTCACGGAAGGGTTCTTAAGCCATTTTCCCCTATAGAACACTGCATTCTATACATTAGAGTAGCATAAGTAACACACTAGAATGATTTGTGGGTGACTGGGTAAAATATCAACTATAAAAACCAAATGCTACATACCAGTATTATAGGTGCCTAGAGAGATATAATTGCCCCTATATTTCCTGGTATTGCAAAGGTTTGACGATCCAGTATTAGATAAAAATTGCTTGATGACTGCTACAGATATTATAAGAAACATTTGAAACTTTCAATACCAGTACCATTTGGGAATAACTCATGCTACAAGTAATGAATATTTGTTATATTCATTATGTTCTCTGTTGGTTGTACAAGAGGTTTTATCTGTATGGATAAGGTGTCTTGCAAATATTAATATTGTAATTCATTGGCATGTTACTCTTCAAGAGCATATATATCTAAATGGATTTAGTTTTTACTTGTATGTAATAGTTGAAAGCCAATTTGTTGATCAATAGCAACATCTAAAATAAGGTAGACCTGCAAGTACAATAAAAGGGTTCACATTTATTTAAAAAACTAAAAACTAAATAAAACTAAATTTGGTGATTAGTTTTTCCTCTTGAAATTGCCCAATTTGAGTTCTTTTAAGCATTAATGACTCAATGAACAAGGTATAAGGAAACTCACTTGAAAAGTGTGAATTGACTCTCGTGCATTCCTCTCCCAACATAAATTCTTGTCTAAAGGAAATATACTCAATAGGTTAGTGTCAAAAATTAACTCCATTGTTTACAAAATAGAGGATCTTAAGAATGTAGAAGTTGTCAAATCCAACTTCAGAGTCCAATAACACCTGCATGCAAAGGGATACCTGCCATAGGGAAGAGTATAGAGAAAAAAACAAGCGAGGGTTTGAAGCTCTGTAATATCAGAGATCTATTATCAGAACAATTGAATAATTATTTACAAAGATCAATCCTTAAAAATAGATCAAACAAAACCTAAAAAGTAACCCTAATAGGTAGACATTTAATAATTAATATAATTATTAAATGTCACAATATGCAACTAAAGTGAAATCTTAAGAGTAGAATAAAGGTGACTTAATTAATATAATTAAGTGAAAACCTTTACTCTAACACCCCCCTTAAGATGAGCAAGAGTGTAGCTACAAACATGTGCAAGAAAGCAAAGGTAACTACAATGCATGAAAGTAAAAAGAGGGTCCCGACAACTAGGCCTGATCAGGTACCCGAATACAACCAAATCTCTATAAAGTGGAGAAATAGAGAAAACCTCATGGGAAAAACTCTACTCCAAAAGAGAGAAAAGAAAGGAATGAAATGCACTAATGAAAGAAGGATAGGAGGTGGATTACATGATACCCCCCATAGACAGCTTCTATCATATAAGTATATATACAATGGTCTCCATAGGAGAGATAGAAAGAGAGAAGAAGGCCCCCCCACAATGAAGAAACTCTTGTCACAATGGTAGATGCCTGATGTAGAATCCAAAAGGAGATCCTGAAGCGGAAAATGATATTCCTCCCCTTGGGAAGAAACGGATCCAAAGGACGATGTTGAAGAAACCCTGTGAAGTGATGAACTAATCTGTCTCAAGATGTGGACCATGATAGGATGCTGAAGAATCTTGCCGTCTGAACTGAAACAAGTGATGTCAAATCCAAACGGATGTGGAGAATCCTAAAATGCAACCTTTGAATGCACTGATAATGGTGGGCGTACAGTGATAACCTGACTGTCAAGGTAGAGGAGATGAATTTCCTCAAAATAATCCTCCAAATCTGCAATATAGGACTCAACAAACAAGAAAGATATGTCTGCAAGATAAGAGTCCAAAGTAGTTATGTCTGGAAGGTGAATGATGCCCTACTACACTGAATCAAGAACAACAGGAGATGGTGATGAAGTCTCAGTCTGAAGAGTAGGAACTGTGAGACAAGCCTCTGATCCATCGGAACATGTAAGGGTTTCTAAATACTCAAGCTCCTCTAAAGTATCATGATCAAAGGGTGTATTCTCTCTCCAAGCAATGGGTAAGAGACAATCTGAAGCAGGATCCTCTGGGAATGGAGAGAGATTTGGGTCTCCATAGATCTCCCAAAGATGTGTCCAAAGTGGGTGAGGACAATCAATGTCTGATATAGCCAACACAGTGTCATGATCAACACTAGACAATATAAGTCCTACTATGTGATCTCTAATGATATCCCATGCTAATTTTCCCTCTGAAGTGGCTGGTTTAGGTATGAGATCATACAAATAAGGAAAAATATTAAGCCACCTACAATGTGTAAGTATACCCTTTGCCCATGACTCATAATTACCCCGTTCTAGAATAACAACTGAAGGGTGAGTAAAAAAACCCATGATAACTCTTCAAATGAAAAAAAAGAAGAGAAATCTGACCTTACTTCATTTAGATCAAATTAATATAACCCATCCCACACAAACAAAACCCATGTAGGTGCCAGAATGTCCAAGTAATTGAGCAAAGTGTAAAAACACACAAAGCTGAATAAAATTTACCTGGTAAATTTTCTAATGAAATAGACTACAGATCTGGAAATAGCATAGAAACAGCTTTTCGATGCCTATTCGTTTGCGCAAAACGGAGCAAAAATGAGCAAGTTATGCCCCTCGGAGTGCAAAAAAATCATTTGACTTTGACTGCAAAAAATGCAACCAAACTAGAAAAATTTGAAAAAAATTTCTACACCATTAGAACGGGCTCGGAGCTAGCTTTCTAACGCCTATTTTTTTTCGAAAAACGGAGAAGAAATAAGAATTTTATAGCCGATTGAGTGAAATTGCTCTAAAAGGGCACATGAGGTCTTCACCAAGCCCTAGGGGCTAAAAAAAAATGGGCCCCTGGTCCGCTGGACAACCAGGGGCTGAGCGGCGGCGGGCTGGACGCTGGTGGCACGCTGGCGGCGCACTGGCGGAGCTCCGATAGGCGGTCGGTGGGTGGTCGGCGGGCTGAGCGCCGATTGCGGCTGGGCGGCCGGCTCGCTGAGGTGGCAGCTCGGCGGCCGCCGCCTCTGCTGGTGGGCGCTTGGCTGCAGGGCGGCGATGGCTTCCAAGTATAAGGGAAGCGCCCCTTTTTTTAGAAAAACTTTCAAAAAATCAATTTAAAATTGATTTTTTAAATTTTTTTTGTAAATTTTTGACCTCAAATGGCGTGCCCTGGGGCCGTACGGCTATGGTGCAATTTTTTTTTTCCTTTTCGGTCGATTGTGGCCAAACTGGACTTGCTTTATATGAAAATGGGGGTTTTTTGGCACTGTGAATCCAACGGCGAGGTTTGTTTGGGCCCAAAATGAACCCAAAAAATGAAGTAAGCCTAGATCCACAAGAAAACAACCCAAAACCTGTGAAAGCTTGATCAAACCCTTGTAGCTCCAAAATCTTCAAAACAAGAACAGGCTGCAATAGGTCGGCTCTAATACCATGCAGAAGTTGTCAAATCCAACTTCAAAGTCCAAGAACACCTGCATGCAAAGGGATACCTATCACAGGGAAGAGTATAGAGAAAAAAACAAGCGAGGGTTTGAAGCTCTGTAATATCAGAGATCTATTATTAGAACAATCGAATAATTATTTACAAAGATCAATCCTTAAAAAGAGATCAAACAAAACCTAAAAAGTAACCCTAATAAGTAGACATTTAATAATTAATATAATTATTAAATGTCACAATATGCAACTAAAGTGAAATCTTAAGAGTAGAATAAAGGTGACTTAATTAATATAATTAAGTGAAAACCTTTAATCTAACAAAGAACACCAATTTGAAACAGAAGCCTATTATAATCATCCATAAGCATTACAAAGACAACATTGCACAAATAATAATGAAACAAATTTGCTTTCTCAATAGATGCATTATTGGTTAGAAATTAGAATTCCTATGAAACAAATTGTATGCATCTTTAAAATATTAACTTATGAAGGTTGAGCATGGCACCTATGAACAGCAGAGGAGAAAACGTATAATATGCCAATTAGATCTTTCAATCCATCTATGCAACAATGGAAACACAAAGAATGCAGTAGATAGTATGTTAATGAATGAGAAAACAATCTTCTTTAAACATATCCCTACCATTTGATTCAATTGAAATTGACACCACGTTTCACTGAGAAAGTAATCTTCTATAGTTGTACACATATCTATACCACTCCATTCAAGAAAAAATTATATAATATTTAGCCTAAATTTTAGGAACCGTATCAAGAAATTTGTGTCACATTTGGCCTATATCTTAAAGAGCGTGAGGAGAAATTTGCACCATATTTTATCTAAAATTCAAGAGCTTATAAAGAAAGTTACACGCCTTTTTACCTAAATTTTAAGGTGCATGTCTGAAAAATTTCCCCATATTTCGCCTGAACTTTATGAAAACTAAAATTTTAGGTGTACCATCAAAGCCTTAAAGTATCAGATATATATTTATATAATCTCTGAAGGTTGTTTCTTTTTTATGAAAAAATGAGGCATCAACATAAATTACAAAAAATATTCCCCTCATAGACAGGGTCAATAGTCAAATTTAGTCTTTACTCCTAGTAAATATGAACTTATATATATATACATATATACATATTCTATAGTAACATGATGATCAAATAGTTCATTCGATACTTGAATGACTATGACCATATGATTATGTCCTCACATAACATCATATTAACATCTATATATGTATATGTATATTTACACATATGTTGACATACTCATAAGACATCCCTTTATATCTAACATACATGTATATCAACATGTGCATATATATGCATCTAGGCATATATCTCAAATACCCATTCAACCATGCAATCAAGCATACTAACATAAGGAAGAACTTTTCCTTTGGAGGGTGTCTATCTGTTTCTGTGTCATCACATTCTGGACAAAAATATTTAATAGAAGGAAATGACTTTACTAAATATAATAATGGTTGGTGAATCCTCATACTATATTGGATAATTTATTCCCATCCAAATAAAAGTATCATAATCAAATTTGTGATGAAAAAACATAAAATTTACTTAGGAACTTCACGTTCTGTAATCAAATCTTTTACTATCAAACAAGCTTCAGGACACAACAACACAACAAGCAATTAGTGCCAAATTTTGTGCCATATTTTAGTGTATTTTGAGCCATGATTTGAACAATTTGGTTGGTGCTAAACTCAGTGCAAACATGCATTGCTCAACTTAGTGCCGAATTTAGTGCCGATTTTGCCACCAGATTTAGCGCCGTAGTTAGCACCGGATTTAGTGCCAAAAAATCGTAGCACCTCCGAAAGCACCTAAAATAGCATCGAGAAGTAACATCAAAAATTGTGCTGAAATTGGCACCCAATTTGGCTTCCAGTTTTGCTTCCATGTCTACTCCCATTTTTGCTTCTAGTTTTGCTTTGAATTTGACGTGCAGTTTTGCTTCCAGGTTTGCTTCCAATTTTTCTTTCGGTTTTCCTTCCAGTTTTGCTTCCGGTTTTGCTTCCAGTTTTTCTTCTGGTTTTGCTTCCGGTTTTGCTTCCGGTTTTGCTTCTAGTTTTGCTTCCAATTTTGCTTTCGGTTTTGCTTCTAGTTTTGCTTCCAGTTTTGCTTCCAAATTTGCTTCCAGTTTTTCTTCGAGTTTTGCTTCGAGTTTTGCTTCAAGTTTTGCTTCTAGTTTTGCTTTTGGTTTTGTTTCCAAGTTTGCTTCCAATTTTTCTTCCAATTTTGCTTCCAGTTTTGCTTCTGAATTTGCTTCCAGGTTTGCTTCTGATTTTGCTTTCAGTTTTTCTTCTAGGTTTGCTTCTAGTTTTGCTTCTGGTTTTGCTTCCTGTTTTGCTTCTGGTTTTTTCTTCCAGTTTTTCTTCTAAATTTTCTTCCAAGATTGCTTCTGATTTGCTTTAGTTTGGCCTCCATTGTTGCTTCCTTTTTTGCTTCTAAAAATGCTTCTTGTTTTGCTTCCATTTATTAATTTAATATGTTTTATTTCAATTTAATTAGTTAAATATATTGTGCCTCTTAAATAACTCATATGATTATAGAGTAAGTAATTTAATTATTTAACTCATATGATTAAATAACAATATAATTATTGTAACACAATCATCATCTATAATTAAAACAAGTGAGTCAAATATCTATAATTTAATTGAATTTGAAAACATCCATCCTGATTAGTAAATTAAAATCATCATACTTAATAAATATGCATCCAAAAATCATCAACCACTTTAATATATATAAATTGACAAGTCAATACTGATAAGATCATCATCATATATAACTAAAACAAGTGAAAGTCAAATATACCAGTACATCAAAAACATGTCAAAATGATACATGTCCAACAGTTGACATAAGTGAAAATGATACATGTACAAATGATATAAATAAAATTGAAAAATTATGTAACTCAAATTGATACAAGTCAAGATGATACATGTCCAAATGATATAGTGAAAATGATACATGTCAATATGATACAACTCAACAATATAGTACTGTAGGCTGTGAAAATGATACATATGATAGTAACCATGAAAAGAGTCATCATAATGATATATCAACAATGATCCATTATGTAGTCTATATGATCATGAATGTCACTGGTTACTATCACCAACTATCTCATCATCATCATCACCATCATGATCATGATCGTCATCATCATCAACATCGTCGTCGTCGTCACTGGCCTTGGTGTCTTCCATATTTGTGTCATCATCATCCTCTACCATGTGATCTATACCGACAAAACCAATATTTTGTGGATCTATATCATGTTGAGGATCATCTTGATCTTCTGGAATACCCGTGTTCTGCAAAAAAAAAACATTTAAAATGAAAATTTATTATTTATTTCATGCAATAATTTATTTTTCTGTTATATATCTAATATTACAACATATGAGATGAAACCATAATCATATTACATCATATCAAAGTGCACATACCATAATAAAATTTCAAAAAGCTAATACTGGTGAGTCAGGAGAAACTTCAACTTTCAAAAACAAAGCCAATTAGGCTGGCAGACTTGTGGATCAAGCCAACATTTGGTGGAAGAGGAAGAAAGATGACTGGAACTCTAGAGGCCCACCATAATGGATTTTAGTAATATTCAACCGTGAGAGAAGAAGAGAGAGCTGATATCATGTATCAAAACATTAAGCATGCATTCTTCCAACCAGGGGAGGAGATGATTACTTTGCTTCATTTTCATTTGCATAACCATATCACGATGTGGGAACCAAGAAGAACAAGGATGTCCAGTTTTATGTGGAGGTAATGGATGTGGTCCAAACTTTAGGATGGGAAAGAAGGTCAATGTATGATCTTGATGAAATTGAGGAAGAACAACAAGAGAGGGACATGAAAAATAAAATCAATACAGAGTTTCAAGGATTTGTTAAGCGAGTAAGAGAGCTATGGGAGCAGCCTCATCTAAAATATTTTGAACTAGATTTTGATATACCATTTAGAGAGCTTGGTTTTCATGGAGTTCCTTTCAAAGCCTTTGCTTTTATTGTTCCTATGGTAAACTGTTTGGTAGAGTTGGTGGAATTACCTTTCTTAGTAATCCCTATTAGTGAGATTGAGATTGTTAACCTTGAGAGAGTAGGACTTGGGAAAAAGGAATTTGATATGGCTATTGTTTTCAAAGATTTCAAGCAGGATGTACTCCGCATTGATGCCATTCCTCAATCTTCACTTGATGGCATCAAGGAATAGTTGAACTCCATGGATATAAAGTATTATGAAACTAGAATGAACTTGAACTGGCGGCCAATTTTGAAGAGTATTACTGAGATCTAGATAAATTTATTAAGATGGTGGTTGGGAATTTTTGAATATGGAAGCTAGTGATTTTGATTCTGATAATTCAGAAGAGTCAGATCAAGGATATGAACCCTCTGATGTAGAAGAGGAATCATAATCAGATTTCATGTAGCCACCATCAAGAGTGTTATAAGCCAACAAGATGGAGGGAATTTTATATAAGGATAATTTTCAATGTTGCAGGTACTGGCTTTAATGCCAACTACAATGGTAACATTGAAATTCCCTAGCACTATTTATGTTAAGGAAATTTACTTTAGATGTAAGGATTCAAAGCACATCAACCATGTGGTACAAATGATTAAATCCCAGAGATGATCTGTAGCAATGAAAGAGTCTGAAAAGGCAAAGAGAGCTACACTGGTGACTAAGGAGAAACTTCAGCTTTCAAAAACAAAGCCAATTAGGCTGGGAAACGTGTGGATCAGGCCATCATTTGGTGGAAGAGGATGAAAGATGACTAGAACTCTAGAGGCCCACCATAATGGATTTCGGTATTCAACCATGAGAGCAGAAGAGAGAGCTGATATCATGTATCAAAACATTAAGCATGCAATCTTCCAGCCAGTGGAGAAGGAGATGATTACTTTGCTTCATTTTCATTTGCATAACCATATCATGGCGTGGGAACCAAGAAGACCAAGGATGTCCAGTTTTATGTGGAGGTAATGGATGTGGTCCAAAATTTAGGAGGGGAGATCCTAATGTCTGCCAAGAGGCATAAAGTTAGATGAATTAAGTTCACCTACATGTCTGCCAGAGTTTACTTCCAATTTTTATGACTATTTTTCTTGACTATTAGAGTTTACTTACAAATTTGAATTTTCTTTCTGGTCATTTTGATGAGGATATATTCAGCCAATGTGTAAGAACCTTTTGCTTGTATCATAACCATAGTAATGAGACTTGGACTTGCCTCAGACTCGGCTAGGGTGACTCGACTCGAGGACTTAGGGACTCGATGCAGACTCAACAAAATGAAAAAAACACTTGAAATTTAAAGATTTTTAAGGATTTAAAACTTGTTTCATGCACCCTTTATTAAATAGACCTTAAATACACAATAATATCATTAAATAGAAGAAAATTTGATCACATACACAAGTATACATCGATCACTTAAGTATAAACGAAAATTTTAGCTGAAGGAAGTACACATACACAAGTATACTACTATTATTCCCTTAATAAATTTTCACCTGGCTGCAATGTCATTTGAGTAGTCTTAGTCTTATGCTCCAAATTGATTAAAGAAATGTGGAAGTTTTAAGCTCCAAATTGCCAATACTAAGTATATCTATAACTATAAATTGTCTCTATCACATTCACAATAGAAAGGAACTTGTTGGAAGTAGTATGCTCTAAATTTCCAATACTTAGTGAATCTAGATCCATAGTTAGTAATGTCCAAACAAAACTTGTCCTAGCAGCCATAGGGAAATGGGAAAAGTTAATGGGTAATAATCAATGGGTTACCCAGGAGGCTGTCATATTGTTAGCTAATTACCTAAGCCTTCCCCCATGCACTCTTGAACTGGCGGGGGGGAGTCTAAAAGAGCTTACATTGCTTCTTACCATTGAACTTAAAGCAAAAAATATTCCACATCTTAAACCGCCAAATGGTCATGTGCTCAAATTTCCTTTCGTAATTGGGAAAGAGGAAGCCATCCTCCTTCTAAGTTGGATTCAACATCTACTACACACATATAGTAGGTCTCTTCCTACAAAATTCAAGACAAGTATCATGGAAAAAAAATGGCTGAAAACCTCTAGAGGATATCAATCTCACAACATGTGTTTCTTGTTAGATTATGAGTGGTCACAGGCCGGTCTGCAGTCAACTAATCTTTCTTTCATTGGTTCTTCACCCAATGAAAGAAATATCAATTGACTACAAATTGGCCTATGACCACTCATAATCTAACAAGAAACACATGTGAGATTGATATCCTCTAGAGGTTTTCAGCCATTTTGTTTCCATGATACTTGTCTTGAATTTTGTAGGAAGAGACCTACAAGATTTGTGTAGTAAATGTTGAATCCAACTTAGAAGGAGGATGGCTTCTTCTTGCCCAATTACGAAAGGAAATCCAAGCACATGAACATTTAGTGGTTTAAGATGTGGAATATTTTTTGCATTAAGTTCAATGGTAAGAAGCAATGTAAGCTCTTTTAGACTCCCCCCACCAGTTCAAGAGTGCATGGGGGAAAGCTTAGGTAATCAGCTGACAGTATGACAACCTCCTGCGTAGCCCATTGATTATTACCCATTAACTTTTCCCATTTCCCTATGGATGCTGGGACAAGTTTTGTTTGGACATTACTAACTATGGATCTAGATTAACTAAGTATTGGCAATTTAGAGCATACTACTTCCAACAAGTTCCTTTCCATTTTGACACACTCTTAATGTGATAGAGACAATTTATAGATATAAATATTAAACAATGTTGCAACCTCCAATAAGCCAATAACACATAAAAAAATTAACATTCAAAGTTTAAACTTTATAATTAAATTATTAAACTAAAAAATTGGGTTAGCTTTTAGTTAGCTTTTTTGGATAGCACTATTGGGTGTTGAGGACATTCCATTTATCTTTTGAATGTTAAGAAGTCAGAGTTTCAAGGATTTTTCAAGCGAGTAAGAGAGCTATAGGAGCAGCCCCATCTAAAATATTTTGAACTAGAGTTTGATATGCCATTTAGAGAGCTTGGTTTTCATGGATATAAAGTATTATGAAAGCATAATGAACTTGAATTGGTGGCCAATTTTGAAGAGTATTACTAGAGATACAGATAAATTTATTGAAGATGGTGGTTGGGAATTTTTGAATATGGAAGCTAGTGATTCTGATTCTGATAATTTAGAAGAGTCAAATCAAGGATACAAACCCTCTGATGTAGAAGAGGAATTGAAATCAGATGAAGAAGGTTCAAAAGATGAATCTCTTGTGGAGTCAGAGGAGGACGAAGAAGAAGAAGAAGTATCTAAAGAGGAGGAAGGTAAAACATGGGATGAATTAGAAGCCGAAGCCAGAAATGTAATCATTTACTTTGAAACTAATTAATATGCAATCATTTACTTTTTCCAAGGAAATTAAAAAAAATATCATTTAACATATTAAATATACTTACAAATTATTGAAGGAATGTTTTTTGAAATTATTGAAGAATTAGCTCTTTTTGTCGACGTTGGACATACGTTCAACATTAATGTTGATGGCCGTAAATTTTCTATGTAATGAAGTTTTTTCTTGCATTTCCTTCGATGCTTCTTGGTTTGCGGGAGTAAGGAAAGTGTGAAGTAGTATGGTGGCTAATGTACCAAAGAAGAAATAGTTTGGACGATGGTGTGAAGTAGTCTGGTGGCTAACGTACCAGAGAAGAAATGGAGGCCAACTTCACTCTGAAAGCGAGGAGGAAATTGGATCCTTTTGATGGCAAAGTGACGGTGAAGAGACTGCGTGGCTTGTTCTTGTACAAGGATGTGAAGGTGGCGCAATCTGTGCAAATCATTCTAGGTAATGGCTTTGAAGATTTGTAGCACAGATATCAGACTAATATGGATATATAATCTCTAAACATGGTGTGGGGAGTGGACTTAGGAGAGTCAGTGGAGGTTGTAAGGAAAGTGATGAAATCGTTGGTGCATAGAGATTTCTTAGTGAACATGGAGAGTATCCTGGAAAGGGCTATACCAGGAAAAGGATTTGTGAGTGAAGGCATGGAAGGTGTGGACCCCGAAGTAGCAGAGATAAATCACCCTTTCATTAGGTGGCCAGAAGGAAGAACCAAATCCGTGTGGAGAGAGGGTGCGAAACAGGGGTGGCAAGCTTTGAAACTGTGCGTCGAATTAATGGAGATTGAGGAGATAATAGCGGGACTCAAAGCCATTTCCAGAGAGGAGTTGTGTGAGAAGAAGGGTTTGCGTTCGAGAAATATGGTGAAGCCGCTCGTGGAAATGTACCCATTGCATCTGGGCAGCGCTTCTAGAACTTTTGCGTAAACTAGTTTACTGTGTTTAAGCTAGATGTTGATGTATAAGCTTAAGGGGTTAAGCCCTTTTTTGGTTTCGATACTGTAAATAGCTGGTGTTTGGGTAGTAGTTAGTTGGATAGTTTTCAGGCGGTTGTGGTAGGGATTTTTGATCCATAGGTTTTTATTCTGTTTTAATAGACATGATGTGATGGTGCTGGAAGAAATTTTTATTTGGAGCTTTGTATATTTTGATTTATCTTAAATAAAAATATTATCACCGATTGAAGAATTTTTTTTAAAAAATATCGTTTAATAAATTTGATATAATGTTATGAGAAAATTCAAATACCTGTGTACTCTCCTCATTAGACTTCCTCTGTGCATCTTGGCTTCGTGCTCTCTTCAGTTGCTGGTAGCGCCCTACTCTCTTCCTTCGCATGACATTTTTCCCTTTTATGTTGTCTAATTTCTTCCTTCATGTGGGAAATTTTTTAATTTTTGATTTTGATTTCTTCCTTCGTGCAACATTTTTCCCTTTTTTGTCATCTGATTTCTTCCTTAATGCCAACTTGAGCACCAACTTTTGGCCGTTAATGTAATCAGTTTGGGGCGCCTAAGGCGGCACTAAGTGTGCCTATCATTGTACATTTTTCCTAGTCTAGCCTCGTGACTGAAAGTTCTCATCCTCAATTCAATTACATTGACCAAACAATGCAAATATTTCTCGACATCACTAGCTAGCTACACTTGTATAAAATCATAAAACATTCTTTATTTTCTATCAAGTAGTTATTTTGATAATTCATGTGAAATCAATTATATTACTTTGCAATGAACAAAAATCAGCATGAATTATAAAATGTGGATAAGGATACAATACATTCTTTCGCCATTTACTCACGAAAAAATGCACAAAAGTATGACTTGAACATAGTTATATGAAATGGATGTGAAGTGTGTGTAGATGTATATGAATGCCTACAAATGCAAGTAAATGAATGTAAACTAATTGTTATCAATTTTTCACTACAACTCAATTTGATGGAGCTGTTTTGTTCAAAGTTTTATTTTAAGGTGAAAATTCAAAATCAACCTCTGCAGATGTTTAATCATTGCAAGTGTTTAAAATATTTTGGATTTCTTAGATGCAATGTGTTTAAATTGTTTGATTCAATTACAACATTAAAGAGTTGCATAAAATAAAAGAGATGCTTTCATTCTGTATTCAATTGCAGTGTTCAAACAAGTGATTTACATTGAACAAGTGATTTACAAATGATGAATTTATATTCATTGGGTAATGGAAAATCAAAATGTTGCCCTGCCCAAACTCCTACCTTGTTTTTGTGACCACCGCTTTCCCATGGCTCCTTCATCAGCTCGGTGCGATAGAGCGGTTTTTACCGTGGTCCCGTAAGGTGCTTCATCCTTCTTAGTGGTAGTGCAGTGAAAGATTATGTGGCGGCACATGAGTCTTCCTCTTGTTCTTGGAAGTTTTGCGGTGACTCCGACAAGTCTTCTACCATTGGTGTGTGGTAGTGCGGTGACCACCACTCTCCCATGACTCCTTCATCAGCTCAATGCGGTAGAGCGGTTTTTACCGCGGTCCTGCAAGTTGCTTCTTCCTTCTCGGCAGTAGTGCGGTGAAAGCTTATGTGGCAAAATTTTTATTCAAAGAGGAGGCCATGGAGAGAGGATGTGGACGGTGTAGAAATACTAAATTGCTAAGAGGAAAGTGGGTGGAAATAGATGAGACAACATTGATTAAGCACTAAATTTATTTTGATATTTTTTTGTGTGAGAAAAAATTACTAATGACCTTTTCATAAATGATATATGAGTAAGATTTCTAGATAATCTATGTGCAAATTTTTACATAACTATCATGGACTGTGAAAATTGAATGTTATTAATTTTCATAAATGTGTTTGATAGCATATCATGCCATTGGAAATTAGGGGGGATTCTTGTCTTACAATTGACTTAAGGAATGTCATAAGTCGATTGTCAGCATTTAGAAGGTATGTGGTTATATGAAACGTTCATGTGTGAGAGACATAGAGATATTATATTCCATTTTAATTTATGATTAAAGGTTCATACTAATTTACTATTATTATATTAGGTGGGTGACCTCCAAGGAGATCCATGAATCTCAAATGCCTAAACTTTGAAATGCTTTAGTAATATTATGTTGTACTTGGACAATTGAAAACCTATTTTATTCTCCTAGCAAGATTTTTTATTTTCCATTATAATTCTCGACCAAACAAAATTTGCGAGGATGACCTTTTACACCAATCTTAATTTGTATGAAGTTCACGAACCTGTTGTCAAGTAGTAAATTCCTTTCATAGACACAAAATGTAAAGGCTTCATTTAAGAAAAGATAAGTAGTCTCTTTTTGAGGGTAATCCACATGCAAAAAGTAAAAAGCACATAAAAAACAATTGTACAATAGAAAATTAAATTCAATCAGTTTTTGATAAGGAAAAATAGGTTTTGAAGGGCCCCTGAAACCCTTTACAACGATGCCAAGCTGCAAGAGAAATTAAACACTAAGCCCAATAGCCCAAAAAACCAAAAAGATGACAAAAAATGGAACATTAGCAACCTGTTAGCAAACCCAAAAGCAAAAAAAATCAACAAACCTACTAAACCAAAAGAGGAAGCACCAGTTACAACAAATTATCTAAAACATTAGCCAAGGCCATGTTCTTCTTGATGACATCCTCATGGATGTTGATAACATCCTTCAACTCCTCAATAGCAGCAACAACCCTCTTTTTCATGTTGCTCCTTGTCCTAAGGCACGAACCCGTTTGCATGTCCTTCTCCAACACAGGAGTAGAAGCTTTCACTTTCTCCACCAGGTAAGAGCCACTAATCTCTTCAATCCTTTCCTCCATATTACCCAAGTCAAGCGATTTTTTGGATGAATTTAGCGCTTTCTCATTCAGAATAGAAAGACCCATAGCAATGGTCTTCAAAGAGTTATTGCTGATATTGACCACCATTTTCAAGTCCTCCGACATCTTACCCATTTTATCCTCCAAACTTTCCACTCTGTCCTCTAACATTTTATTAACAATAACTTCCACAGAGGAAATTCTTTCCTCATGAGAAACCCCCAAATGATCAACATCGACCAATAGCTTATCAAGCTTAATATGCATTGATTTCACTTTGCCTTTTTTTTCCCACTCCTTTTGGTTAACTCTTAACATAGCAACACAAACATCCTGCCAATTTTTCATCTGAAGATTGAGCTCCTTAACCTCAAAAAATGACCACTTAACCAGGGAAAGCAGTTGATCATCCCATCTTCATCCATTCTACAAAACATATTCACGCCAATTTTATCCCAGTTAACCAGAGGTTGACCCTTCTGCTCCAAGTCAATAGGGGCATCAGAACAATCCCTATTCCGTTCATCCTCTTCTTCGACTAGGGAATCCTTGACATCCATAACATCCACCTTTATCCTCTCCTTATCTAGCAGATTCTCCAAATCAGCTAACGCCTCCAGATGTTCCTTCTTCACTTCCTTCTCCAAAACAGAAAAATCTTGAGAACAATTAACCGCATCAATCCCTAGCATATCCACGGGGCCAGTCTCATTAGGCTTCACCTCCATCTTAGAGTTTCCCATATCAACAGGGCCACTCAACTAACCACCCAAATTAATCGACACCTTAAACCCTTGCACTGGGGAGCTCTCTAGCAGACCATCCTTACCAAGAATATGGTTCCCCAATGAAGCATTATGAACACAATCAAAATTTGAAGGATCCACATCACCCACAAGATGACAACCCTTCAAACCCTCATCACCCATAGGATGAGAACCCTTCAAACCCTCTTTTCCAGAAGACAACGCGGGATTCACATTCGAACCAGGGGAAACCACCTCAATTTTCCTTTTGGTCAAAGCTTTAACTTTCTTCATGCCTTTGGTTTTCCCCTTCAAATAGTTTCTAACAAAATTATCCAGTCTCCCGCAAATCCACATTAGTCTCATAGCCCTTACCCCATTCTTCAGATTCCTTATCCCTTTCCTCAGAGCCTCCTTCATCAACATACATATCCTCATATTTCGAATCTTCCTCCTCGGAACTACTGAACCATTCACCAACAGAGTCCCCTATTTTATACCCATCATTTTTAACTTCCTTCTTACTAGGAGTTTTAGGGGAGACCGAGATCAACTGTAGCTTGATATGAGCAAAAATAAAACACATAAGACCTTGATGAAGAATTTCCTTCTTAGGGTTCTTTTTGTGGTCTTCAATACTCTTCTCCATAGAATGTAATAGGTAAAAAGAAAACGAGACCAAAACATTATGCCTAAAATGATTTAAGAGCATAAAATGGTGAGTGTAAACCATAGAGAATCTACCTTCAAGGGTGAAGTAGTGCATAATGGCCAACACGAGGTCCCTCCAAAGTGACTTCAAGGACTTCCTAGCATAACCTATACTTCCAATTTCCTTAACCTTCTTCCTCTCATCATGTTTAAAGAAATTTGCAAAAGCCTTCTTAGCCGCTCCCCTATCTCTGAAAAACTTTCTCCCAGCAACTGAAAGATTGATTACCTCTGCAATAAAATCCTCTTCAATTCAAAACTCAATGCCCTAGTGACGGAGAGACCTCCCATTCCATCCTTTCACAAATAAATCCATTACATTAGGGTCTGGGCCTTGAATTCTCTGCATAAATTGAGTAACCCCCCCCCCCAAAAAAAAATAAAATTCCAAGTGCTCCTACACAATAGCATTTTTCTGAAACTCTTCACAGGAACTCAACTCAATTCTACAATGGTCACCACCCATAGTTGCAGGAAAAAAATTAAAACCCAAGAACACCTGGAAGAAATGAAAAAGTAAAATGAACCAAGCACTACTCAAAACAATATAACAAACACCCATAATATGTGTGGGATTATCATTCCAAGTAACCCTGCCAAAACTACCTGTCCATCCCTCTATGGAAACCAAGGAAAGAATAATGAAACTAAAAGAGCAAAGGGTCGACGTGCAAAACCCAACTTAAAATCATAATGAAAAACCTTTCCCTGAGAATATCTCGCCTAGAAACAAGCCAACTGGTCATCATTAGAAATACACTTTAGATTAAGAGGTAGGGATTCAAAAGAATCCCACTTAGATCTCTCAGCCACTCCCGCGTTGGCAACCCCATCAGCCATCATGTTTGCTTCAGGAAAAACATGTGTGATTTTGATCTCCTCAAAAGAGTTAATAGTAGATATCGAGTCATTAATAAAATTGGCAATTGACCATGAAAGAGGACATTTCATCATGAGACAATTAATCACATTAAGAGAGTCCCCCTCTAGCCATAGTTTAGAAACAACTTGTTTCTTAGCTAAAAATAATCCATGATAAGCTGCTGCAGCCTCTGCATAAAAAAAAATTGTACAATAGAAAATCAGATTCAATCAGTTATGTCTTATTTTGCTTGCACACTTATCTAAAAGACATAGGGTATTCACTATAAATTTCCTTGACAAAGAAAACATGTGCTTTCATTTATTTTTACTGTATATTTTAGAAGTGAAATTGTTATTACATAATGATGCACTGAGAAAATAATATATACAAAAAAAATGCAAAAAAAATGTTTGAAATTTAACATGCAACCTATTATGTTGTGATGAAAGGAATCAAGATTAATTGGGACAAGAAATAAAATTAAAATTTTGATGATTGTACTTAAAATTAAATAGGATATGAAAAGTGTGGACAATGATGGTGCTGAAATTGAAAACCCTGATTCTGATGACATTATTGTTTTATGTCATTAGAGATAAAGAGCACATACAATTTTATATACATAGAAAATGAAGATTTGAAACTAGTAAACTAAAAATGTAAACACTATAAGATTTTTCCTTAAACAATAATTCACATACTCACTTACAAAAAAGGTGAAGCATTTTTTATTCAAACTCTGTTTTCTTTAATAGACAAAAATAAAAGAATATTTACAAGTACAAGAATATATACACTGTTTCATAGAATATATCTTTAGAATGTAGGAACTTCCTCTGTCAGATATTTGGAAATTCCTACACACAAGTTCTGCTTCAGAGCGAAAACACCCGGAAGTGTTTCACACCGGCTCAAGGTACAATCATAAATTAATGCATGTTGTTGATTATTTTAGATGGAGATTGGAGCAAATGTAGAGTCTGAGTGTTCAACTATCAAAAGAAGAATATATGTACATGGATGTGGCCCTAAAACTATGAAAGAAACAATTCAAACAAGTGATTGTACAAAGACAAGAAAATTTATGATTTATCTTTAGAATGTACAAACTTTCTCTATCAGATATTAAAGATGTCAGGTTGGATCAAAAAATGGATAAGTAGATTTATGATTTTATCTTTAGAATATAGGAACTTTCTCTATCGTATATTTGGAAATTCCTACACTCAGGTTCTACTGCCGAGCGAAAACACCTGGAAGTGTTTCATACCGGCTCAAGGTACAATCCAACCTGGTTATGACACCGATAGCAATCCAATTTTTCTTGAACCGTCCATACTCGAATGTTGCATCACAATCTATTCTTCTTGCACATAAAAATGCCACATATTAACCCCTTCTAAATAAAACTCAAAATACCATGAAACAATGAGTCCCTTATATTAGTAAGTAAGTAGGTAGTCTATAGGGCATAGTTTGATTTTATAAAAGGATGCTCATGAAAGGAATATTCAAGTGACAATGAGTGAGTTGTTTAAGATTGCAGCTGATGGTGCAATATCCAGTCTTAAAGGTAGTTAGCAAAGCAATAAATGTGCAAGAAAATCAAATTGTACACAACAAACAATTCACAATGTTATCTTGCATAATACCTTAAGTTTGAAGACAAAAAAATCATTTTATTTTGATGAAAGTAGTGGCCTTAATGGTCAATCACTGGCAACCATGATTTTAAAACATGCTATTGTGCTTATGGAGGCAACATTTTAAGCAAGGCGATGAGTGGTGGTTTGGAACAATGGCAGGTATGAAGGACTTGCTTTATATGCATACTATGCAGTCTAGCTTAAGTCAACGTTCTTAGAAGAGATTAAAGGTGGATTATGGAACTCAAGGGTTACCATGATAAAGATTAAAGCAAAGACTGAGATCTATTTAAAATCCACTATCATGAAGATATTAAAGATGTCAAATGCAATACCCTAGTAGTTGGAGTAACAAACACAATGTGAAAGAGGATAGTGTGCTAGAGGAGATTTAGGAGATCTCTAGATTATCTAAACACAGGAAAATACATCATTTATTTAGTTATTTTAAATTAAAAGAAATTATTCTAAATCCTATATAAGACACATTGATACTTCAAAAGCATCTGATTTATTTTTTTAAATTAAAAGAAGTCATTCTAAACCCTATAGAGGATACATTGATACTTCAAAAGCATCTGAAGGAATTTGAGATTATGCAAACATATGTCAATTAAATACCTAGATTAAAAACAGTAGCACGAACATTGTAACCCTTGTTGATCAGAGCAGGAATGAGATAAACAACAATGAATCCTATGCCTCCTATCACACACATCTCCTTACCATTCTCTGTCATTCTTTACTGAAACACTTCTCCATTTTGGCGGGCTACACCTAAAAATAAGGTTTCAACAAATGTTTTATTGTATGTTTATTAAAATGAAAACTCCATTTTGGTAGGCTATGCCTAAAAATAAGATTTCGACAAAATTTTTAGAGTATGTTTATTAGAGTTTTAGAGTATTTTGGCGGGCTATATTCAAATGATTTATTCAAATGGATTGTGATTGACGCAATTTGCTATATTTTGCAATGATTACTGTACTACCATCCTCTCTTATTATACCCGTTGCGGTATGGCAGTGTTCTGCCCTTCCCTTCTGCTGTTTACCACACTACCGCCTTGCTCAAGGATTCTTGCTACGAGGTTGCGATGTATACCGCTCTATCACATATGTTGCTCACCTTCCCAGTGGTATAGCGGTGTATGCTTTTGATCATTACTTGAAGAGTGTCCATGAGACAATCTTATTTGTCTTACCAATATCTCAATGTCTCATCGAAATTAAATCTTATGTTCCTCTGATATTGGTTGCCGGTGTCGATGAGACAAGTTAATATCTCTTGCCGATATGCCACTGTCTCATTGATATTTTCCTTTGGTGGTATTTCTTTATATATCGGTGTAACTCTACCATGTCAGGGAGACTTGTGATTATCATTACAGTATGGCAGTGTTTTTCCCTTCCCTTCTACTGTATACCGCTCTACTACATATGTTGCTCACCTTCTCGACAGTAAAGCGGTGTGTGCTTTTGATCATTACTTGAGGAGTGCCGATGAGACAATCTTATTTGTCTTACCGATATCTCAATGTCTCATCGACATTACTTTGTTATATCCAAGAGTTGTGTTTCATCGAGCACTTGTAGATATATCTTGTCGATGTGACGTAAGTGATTCTCTCCTCGATTTTCCCGTATCTTGTTGATATTTCACTATTTTACATCGTTGATGAGACATATAAATAAGTCTCTTCAACATAGGGGTGTCTAAACCGACGCGAAACCTGAAGCTAAGCTCTAAGCTAAAAGTGGCGCTCAACTCGAAGCTAAACTCAAAGTCAAATGCGACGCTAACGGTGGTACCACACTCAAAGCCATTATCGACGCTAAAGGTGGCGGTAATGTCGATGCAAATTAACACCAAAATTAGCACTGACTTGTCCTGATCGACACAAATAAATGCCAAAAATAGTGCCATCCCGATAAATAGCGCCAAAATTTTCAAAAAATTGGCAAAAAATACATTAAAATAGTGGGTGGAAGCAAAAAATAGAGCAAAAAATGGAGCAAATCATAGGGATTTGTTGTAGTGGGAAGAAACTGAGTAGAAGTATTTTCCTACCATTTGTTGAATGACAGACTAAAAAGAGCAATTCCACATGTGGATTAAAATCATTTTACACAAATTCTTCCCAACGCTTGTTTCATTAATTAAATTACATATTAATTCATGTATCTTTGTTCAAAACTATGGTGAATGTATTTTAATATATATTTTTAATTTGTCTCAATTCTAATTTTTGCAAATTCAACAACTTGAAAGGAAAAACAATGGGAAGCCCTAACCTGACAATTATCACCTGACAACATCCTTGCCCAACATTTGTCTACTTTCTTGGCCTCCATTATATATCAAGAGAAATCCTAAAACCCCTATATTCTGGGTTTTCTCAGACTTCGGATTGCAAAATAAGGCCTTAAAACCCTTAGCTTCATGTTTATAACCTTAATTCCCTGTCAAACACAACCTAAAAATACTGATATATTCCCTACAAAGCTAAATTTAAATCATTTCTACTAATCTTTCAATATTAATTTAAGTTCAAAATGCTTGATATTTTCAGCAAGTTAACAACTACTTTAGATTTTATGCGGATTTGGTAGATTTTACAGATGATTTCATGGCTGCTGGATAGACTTCAAGAAAATTGTGTTTAGTTTGTAATGGAATCTACACCCTTCGTACATGAGAAATGTGTGCTACTTAACTTTAGCCCATTAAATTCCTATCTAAAATATTATCCTAAAATATCAAATAGAGAAGCAAACCTTGAAATGCATGTAAACCCCAAAACAATCCCTCAAAATGAAACACAAGAAACCATAAATTGGAAACCATACAAATTTGTGATGGGAAGAATACCTTTCAATAGCCTCAAAAAATCATTTATAGAGGAAGGAATGTGGCATATTTTTCTTCCAATTTTTCAATAAAATTTGATTCCCTATAAAATCAAATGAATTTTATATAAAAAATGATACAAGAAATTACAAATGCCTTCTTTGTCACTTCCAAAACAGTAGATGTAAACCCTCTCAACAGACACAAATTTTAGTCTCATCAAACAACTTGAGCAAATGAACAAACAACACAAATAATACTTTGCTCGACAGACTTAAAAATTCCCACCATAAGCCACTAATGACAGCTGCACTTAGTGAATTTTTTAGTGGCTAATATTCGTCAATTGGCTAATAGTTGAAATTTGGGAATCCAAAATTGGCTAATAGTTTGAGCTACAATGTGACTTGAATCACCACATTTTTACAAAATTTTATTATAGTCTTATTTAATTTGCCAAATAATTTATTTTATTAAAAAATTTAACTCAAAAAAATTCCACAATATTCAATACATGATTAGATCAAATTTGCCTAAATTTTATAAATTATAGTAGAAATCCATATCAATTCGCCAATAGTATATCATAATTATTAGTTGCTTCTAGTCCACCATATTTATAATCTTTAGTTTCCACCATTGATTTATAATATAATCTAATGGCCCTTGTTGTATTCCATGAGGTAAAATGTACCCATCATTTGTAATACTCATGAGCCCCACTATTTTGGGTCTCATGAGCATTATAGATTGTGGGTAAATTTTACCTTATAGAGTACAACGAGGGTTGTTAGATCAATGATCTAAAAGAAGTTTTGAGCCCCATGAGAATTACAGATCATGGGTACATTTCACCTTGTAGAATACAACAAGATCCATTATATAATTATTACACCGAGAGGTGTAACCCTACAATGGCAACACGATGCTTATAGAAGAACAACACAATCTATGAAAGAAAAACAAAAAGCAACTTACAGTTAACAATTTATATTTATTTAAAAAAATAAAAAATGCAACACAATAATTATTAAAAAAATCCACGGCTACATTCTTATCCTTATAAAAAACAAAAGAAAATAAAAAAGCAGAGAGTTAATAATATTTATTTATTTAAAAAAAAAGAAAGCACGAGACATCCCAAATATCTTTTTCAATCAAGTGTAACTGCATCTGTATCTGCCAAGTATGAAAGTCTCTTCCTTCAAACTTCTCATTGAAAGTTAATTTGTCCATGATTACTCTTTTAATCAAAGGTGTCATGTAACGCCCCACGACGAAACCCCAAAGGACAACATAACTAACCAACATTTATGAAAAATTTTGTTTTTAAGTGAATTAACATATAGATCATACTAACAATAACATAGAATGCAACCCACATGTACATTTGCACTGATTATGTCCTTTAGGGTATCATGACTGAATTACGATCATATCAATCATCCAATCTAAACATACATCACGAAAGAATTGCAACAAGATTTCAATTACATCCACTGCATTATATTTATATATTTCCATAGATACAACACCATTAAAGATCATATATTATGAACCAATGATTGCCTATACAACTTCCCATAAATGAGGCAGATCATTACATTGATTACAAGTTTACATCAAAGCTTCCCTTATAACATCGGGAAGGATTCACCAATTTACATAATGTGATACAATTGAAATGAATATAATACATAGCATCAATACTATATCCAAATCTGGTAAAGCTCTAGAATCACTGCAAACGGTACAACTCCATGTATCATGAACTTCGACTAGGAACCCTATGGAGTGCATAGCACATTCCACCCGACCATGTGAACCCTAAGGTCCACCCCCCGTGCAAGGAGATGACAATAAGGACCCACTATACAAACAATCAAGCAGACAAGGGCTAACATGACTCCAACATACAAGATTCCACAAAACAAAACATAAAGAACAATCACTTCTAGAGGTACATGAACAACAAGGCATATAAGGTTGCTATAGGGAAGAGTGTCATCGCATAGCTCGATATGGGTTACCCAATGCAAATCTTCTTAGGTTACTGACCCCCAACCTAAGTTACCCCAGGGGCAACCTCAACCGATCCCTGACCCCCATTCTAACTCATGCGAAATCAAAATACCTTTCACGAAGACAAGGCAGTTGATCTTGCCATTCCAAGCATTCCCACTCATCTCAAACCTAAACGAGCACTTGAGCCATGAGTGAGGCTACATTATCTAGATTAATGTGAGATACTACCCAAACCCCCTAATTAATTATTAGTGTTTTCACTGGATTAAGAAACTTCCAATGAGTCACCCTGGCACCACTTTTGGGTCCTGACCCTCATTGAAAGCCACTACCCCTACTAGCAACAAGAGATGAGCACAATCACTAACTAGGTAAGCCAACTTGCACAAACTAGTAAAGCATATAAAATGAGGCATGCACCACCTCCCACAAGATCTTCATAGTAAAACAACTTCCACTGTGCAAGGCTTAAACCCACATGAATAAATCAAGTATAGGAACAAGTGTTCACAAAGAACCAACATGAAAATCCAATCATAAAGAAAACTCTTTCCCCAACCATAATCACAAGTAAATAATGCAAGGCTACATACCCTGATGCACACAATCCAAGTATAAAGATCAACCCCTTTCCAAAATGACAAAATCATGAAGCCACCCACTTCTAGGTGAAACAACATAAAACTCATGCAAACACTCATGGTTTGATATGAGTTATCCAATGCGGATCTTCCTAGGTTGTCGACTCCCATTCTGGGTTACCCTGGTAGCCTCACATAATCCCTGGCCCCCATACCAACTCATGCAAGTAAAAACCATACTCCCCTCTAACCTCTGGAAGATTACCATAACAATTTCACACAAGAACTCCCTCATACAAAAACCCAAAAGTCCACTCAAAATCAAAATCAATCTCCATAATCAAGAGCTCATATTCACTATCTCAACACCTCAACTAAATGAGAAACAAATAAACATTACAAATAACACTCACTATCAATAGTATGGAAAAAAGAGGGGAAACATCATCAAGGGAATCATCAACCTCATTTATAAAAATAATTTTATAAACTATCAATTTACATGAAGTCACCTCTTTCCACAATTCGCTACCTTCAATTTTCAAAGCACATTATTTACTAGAACCAATTATTCTTAACATTAAACTTAACGACATTCCTTTAATCAAGCATTAATCCTACTCTCTTATCATACATATTAACCACTAGGTTCAACTAAGGAAATGCAACTTGATATTCAACCAAAGATAAATTACTTATTTGGAAATTCTATAATAATATGAATGTAGTAGAACAATGAAATCTTTAACAATTGAACATTGAATTATGCAAATTTCAATATCTACTTCACTCTATCATAAAATAGACTTATAAAGAAATTAAACAAGGATTATTGATAACGAGAAGCCTACCCAAGAAATTACACACCACTTCCAAGTATAATAAACATAACACCCATACAACCAAATTTTTAAAAATTAATTCCTAGTGTTAGATTTGTAATCAATCTAAATGGAGTAGAAAATATTAGATGCTTCTAATTACTCTAATGCAATAGAAGTAATATTCTTGATTTACACTTTGTATTGAAGTTAAGTCTATCATTATCAACTTCTATTTAAAACCTAGTCAATTGATATTTACCCTAAATTATTTAAGTTTAATAACATATCTTCCCCTTAATTAACCACACAATTCTTTTACTAGGGTAGTTTAAATGTCCACTTAAATAACAACTATTCAATTTAAATCTTTTACCAAATGACACTTTATTTCATCAAATTTAAAATATAATACTAACAGGATGCGAGTTGTAATATAGACTCAAAATATAATATAACATATCTAATAAAATGATCAAATTAAGACCAACTTTAGATAGTCTATAATAGATGGTTAATCATATAGAGGTCAAGCTGGAGATATAGGTTGCTAGGCTTAGTGGCCTCTTACGAAGGTTTGCATTACAAGAACTTGACCTACCTTTTGTTAAAGGTATGTATACATATGACTTGAATCTCAAGCACACAACATATTCATAAATAAAAGCTCAAAGGGGAATAACACACTAATAGCATCTCCAAGTAATCTTGTTTATTTTACTATTCCAGTTTATACAATCGAAAGAATCATGCTCAATACATATCTACTCAAAACTTGAGGGAATATGCTTTCATAGGTCAATATATGAAAGGTCTTGCACATGTATCTAGGAAACTACAATCATTCTAAACTAAATCTTCATTTGCAATTTATCAAACATACTAATTAACCCATATTCCATCGTTTTAAACAGATGTATGAGTAAGAGGAAGGATGATTTTAAATTCTGACTTCAAGACAACCCGAATACAGAGTTCGAGCATCTTCCCTTCGTTGTAAGGTGAGGGTGGCGAAAGGTCTCATTGAGCTGGTTCGATGGTATGAGGAAAGGTTGTAGGCGATAACTATCATAAATGACATCTAAACAATTTACCTTCGATGATTGTTCACAGAGCATTCCATGAAAAAATTACCTAGATGGGCATCGTACAGTAGATGAGAATGGTTTGCCATAAATTGAATGCAATATATATATAGTATCTAGACTCCCACATCACAAATACCATCAAATATCCAAAGACAACAAGCAACTCTATAATTTATTCCCAAGCGAATCTAGACAATGCATTCCTATGGGCATGTTTCACCAGTATGATATAGTCTTTCCAATGCTCAAGCTGGAAGAATGTCCTCATAAGATATGTTACTTGTTTAAGGGAAATCTGAGCTGAAAAGAGTATTTATTCACCATACCATCAAGTGATTGATTATATCTAAGATAATGACCATGCATAACATAAAGATGGAAACACAATAATTATACATACAAGATAAACTAGACATCATTCGGTGGTTAAGGTGATTTTTACCCTAAGGAATAAACCCAACCATGGGTTCAACTACAGAGCCACTGAAGCTTTGAAACAGGGTGAGGGAAGTTAGTGGGTGCATAGTCGAATAAAAGATCATTTAGGAGATCATTTATAAATAAGTTGATGGGTGCAAAAATCATTTCCAACCTTTCCAGCACCCTTTCTGCCTGCACCAAAATGAGAGAAACGATACCTTGATAGACATGCATGCGAGGAAAACGTAAAGACTAGGCATATGCACTGTAAAATAGAATGAATCAAAGAGAAGTGTTCTCATGAGATGCAATAATTGTGCAATGTTATTAGTCGATATCTTAAATAATCTTTGACAATTAAAAAATTTATCAATAAAACTGAGGTTAATGTGGAGCCAAGTTCATTTAATTGGAAAATGTGATACATGCTCTTTGATAGATTTTATTGGAGCTTCCAGTAATAACATTCTCCTTAAGAAAAACATCATATTACTTTGTAACCAAAGGATTATTGAGGAAATTGAAAACCCAAAGGCACTCAATTGCAACCAATAAGATTCAGGTTTCCTAACACCATTGCCTAGATGATAAATAAAAGAGAAGGATAAACTGGGTATCTAGATTCGACATTTCATGCAAAGAATTTCGTTACTTGTCTCCTTAACTTCGTGCAACCATGAACTCCACTGCTTGTTGTGTTGCAGTGACCCACCATTAGTGGTAGCATCATCTGATGAAGCAAAGGTGCAAGTCCTTAGGTCATCCCCATGTGCATCACATCTGATCCTTAACAAGTTGAAAAAAAGTTGAAGTTGAAAAAGATAGTGTGTATTCCTCTCACAGCCTCCGGTCATCCATTACAATAATAAAGACAAGGTGATGATATGTATGGTCCCATGCCTCAAGCAAGTCGATCTCTTGATCTCCACAAAATGGGTTGTTGAAACTGTTTTAAGGCATTTGTGCCGATCATGAAAGTCAGTCCCCCCAGAACAATAAGTCGATCCATATAGAGAAACTAAATCACAAAAATACACACAAGATAGATTTTTCCCAAAATGAAAAATATTAACAAGAAGAAAGCTGTTCATTTTTAAAAACCAAAATCCAAAGAAATCTCTCAAAACCCTCACAAAGGCGTCTAGTTTCCATTTCAACCATCTGTTTGGAACTATGAATGGACTTGCATGCAAATTCTTCTATCTTTTTAATTGTTTTATCTCCTTATCGATTATCTTCATTTGATTTAACATTTATTTTTAATATTTTATTTCATATTAATATTTCCCCCACATTTTACTTTATTATTAAAACTCAACATTAAATAGTAATTATCTTTATATTTAATTATAAAAACACTTTATAATTTAATAATTTAATTTAATAAATTAATTATCCAAAAACAATATACAAATCAATTTATCAATATGATTTATTTAATAATTTATTTAATTCATCACTAACAACAACATTATAACCAATTAAATTCCAACATCTCAAAATAACATTTAACAAAAGGGCGAATCGTGGAGGGGCACTACATATCGGACTCATTCGATAATGCACCTTGACAATAAAAAATACTAAAAGCTTAACCCAAACTATAAATAATATTCACTCCTACAATACTCCTATAATGCCAAAATGCATAAGAAAACATTGACCAGTAATAAAGTGTAGCCCTCATACATCACATGTGAAAAATATGAACGCGAGCCAAAGAGATTTGATATCAAAGCAAAATATTGTTGACATAGAGGCCGTGATTGGAGAAGTACGACTTCTTTCACAGATCAAATCACAAACTGTCAGTGGAGACAATTGGCATACAAATCTAATGGAAACCCACCATTGACCAATGAATGGTTGTAGAAATTAATATTATGATCCAATGAATATTGTTGGCCTTCACTAATGAATTGAAGATTAATGTGGCTGCAAATTATAAGCGAGGCAGGACGAGTCGACAAGCGATATACATTCAACAAGCCATAGACAAGAAACATCTAGGGTCAAGTTCATAGTCTCTTAAAAAAACAATGATTGTTCATATCATGCTCCACAATGCTAACCACATAATATATCAGGCCTCAGAGAAATCAAGCCACCACAAAAGATGAATGTTTCCTGGAGAATGTGGATCTATAGAATGATAAAGAAGAGAACCCACTAATAGAAGTGACAATAACAACTGGCTAGAAAGAATTAACCCTGTCAAATACAAACCTTGAGATCAAAATTATGGGCTTGTTAGGATGATCACGACCTCAACAAGCCAGTACACCAGATAGTAAATGAAAGTCTCTCCAGTACACATAATAATGTCACAAGTAAAGCCGACCCCTTCAATAGCATAACCAAACACCAATCAGGTGAGTATGAACACAAGGAGCAATTTTGAATCATAGATCAAGACAATTCGTGCAGAGTGAAAAAATAACATTTGGATCTATCCAACTTCAATAACATGACACTCATCTATGTATATTTATCATATATTCTCTTCTCCATTTACATCGCCTCAACAATAGTGATTTATAATTCCTGTAATCGTGCTCGCTCTGCTACCATATTAGCAATATGGACAGAGGTAGAAGCTAGAATAATAAACAAATAATTCGTACTGCACTTCATTTCATTCAAATACATAAAACATATTGATAGGATTTTCATATCCTATTATTTAGGAAACAATATTCCTAAATAGACTGAGTTGTTTTTATGATCATTAATCAAATAACCTATTATACAAACTATATAACTAATAATTCTAACAAATATGTGAACACTAATAATAGTTTTCCCAACAAGAACACATTTTAATTATGAGTTTTGTATGTTAATACTAATGATTTAATGTTTCAAATATTTTTGATAAACTTATTAAATAAAAATACATAAATATTAAATTATAAAAAATACAAATTTAACATAAAAAATTATTAAAATAAAATAATAAATTAAGATAAATTTAGCATTCATGAGATGAAAATTGTGCACATTTTTATGAGATAAACTTTTATGTTAAATTTGTATATTTTATAATTTAATATTTATGTATTTTTATTTAATATGAATTCTCTTAAAATTAAATAAATAAGTTGTAGCATGGTATTTATATTTTTTATTTTATAATAAATGAAAATTTTAAAATTAAAATGAAAGTTATATATATTTTATAATTTTTTTATTATTATTATATTAGAAAGTTTTCTTAATAGAACACATTTTAATTATGAGTTGTGTCATTCACTAGTGATTAATATTTTAAATTTGAGCCAATCAAAATTGATAATTTTATTTTCATATATTATATTTTAATTTTTCTAAAGTAAACTTGGCAATTTTTAACTTTTCTAATATTTGAAATTAGTTGAGCATTACATTTTTTATTTACAAATTTATTGGTTGTTTTTAGGCATATTTTTGGCCTGTTTGCATGTCCCAAGGTGAAATGATTAGGGGAAAGTTAAAGTTAAAAATTGTTAAAAACAAATACTCAGCTACCTCTTCCCTTATTAATACTCAACTCTTGCCCTCAAGGAAAACATATTTAGCTCAAAACCGAGCCTTCTTCCAGCCTGTTTTCTTTGGTTTTTTCTCATTGCTTCTCCGTGTTCAATTAAAAGTAATACCATGGCGCCTACTTCTACCGCTGTATTTCATGAAATCACACCATCTACATCTACTTTGGGTAGAACCTCAACACTCATCCAAAAGCTGTCTTTCAATGTATTCATCAATCATCATGGAGCAGATGTCAAAAAGACGTTAGCCAACATAATCTATAATGTCATTGGTGAGATGAAGGTGAAAGCCTTTTTAGATACAAAGGAGTTGGAATATGGCGATTTCTTGCCTACAACAATGGAAGAAGCTATCTATGGTGCTACCCTTCATATAGCAATTTTTTCAAGGGGCTATGCAGAATCACCTTGATGTTTGGCAAAGCTCTCATGTATGCTAAAAGTGGTGCCAAAATTGTTCCCATTTTCTACTTTGTAGAGCTTACTGATCTCAGATATGTAGCTAAAGGAGTTGGAGTGTACGTTGGTGCCTTTGAGACTCATAGAAAGAAAGGTAGATATAGCCCAAAAAAGCTTCAGGAGTGGGAAGATGCACTCTACAAGGTCTCATTTTACAGTGGCAAAAACATAAAAAATAATAAGTAACACACATTCAACCTCCCTATCTTAATAAATATAGTTTTTTAAATATTTATATAATATAACTTTAAGCGCTTGTTAGTAGTTTGATTTTTTAATGTTTTTTACTTGTTCAGTGATGAAATGAGGCTAATGAAGAATATTGTGAATACTGTATTGAAAGAAATACACAATGTGCTACTAGTAGTTGCAAAACATCCAATAGGTCTCAACGAAGTAGTAGAAGACTTTGAGAATACATTCCAAATTGACAAGGGTGATTAGGGTGTACAAATTGTGGGTATTTGGGGGATGGGTGGTTTGGGTAAGACCATGCTTTCCAAAGAATTATACAACAAAAGATCCACGTCTATGGAGAGGTCTAGTTTTATTTTTGATATCAGAGAAGCCAAAGGCATGTTGCAGAACAAGCAAATTCAACTCCTCAAAGACCTTGGTGTGAATGAAACATTTGACAACATAGAGCAAGGTAAGGCAATTCTTGCAAGACGTTTGAGGTTTTGTAGGGTTCTCATTGTTATGGATGATGTGGATGATGTGGATCAATTGGATGCTCTTGTACCTACAAAAGACAACCTTGGTAGAGGTAGTCTCATAATCATGACAACACAGGAACATCAAGTTCTTACATCTTGGTGCATATCCTCTATATACAAAATGAGAGCATTGAAGCCACATAATGCCAAGCAACTTTTTTGTTGGCATGCTTTTCTACAACCCTCTCCCCTTGATGGATTTGAGAAGCTTGTTGAGAAGTTCATAGAAGCTTGTCATGGATTGCCCCTCTCTCAAGATATTTGGAGCACAACTATATGGGCATTCCTGTAAAGAATCTTGGGAGTCTCTATTTCATAAGGTCTTAAGAATATTGCATGATGAAAATTGTGGACTAATAATACATTATTAATTTAATAAATTATATGACTTCTCTTAAAATTAAATGAATAAGTTGTAACATGCTATTTATATTTTTTATTTTATAATAAATGAAAATTTAAAATTAAACTGAAAGTTATATATTTAATAATTTTTTTTTTTTTATTATATTAAAAATTCTCTAATAGAACACATTTTAATTATGAGTTTTTCATTCACTAGTGATTAATATTTTAAATTTGAGCCAATCAAAATTGACAATTTTATTTTCATACATTCTATTTTAATTTTTCTAAAGTAAAATTGAGAATTTTTTTAGGCATTTTTTCAGCCTATTTGCATGTCCCAAGGTGAAATGATTATGGGAAAGTTAAAGTTAAAAATTGTTAAACAAATTTTGAGAAAGAGTAAAAATAGTGATAAAAAATTTATATTAATAGAATTGAAATATCTCATAAAAATGTGCACAATTTTCATCTCATGAATGCTAAATTTATCTTAATTTATTATTTTATTTTAATAAATTTTATGTTTTTGATTAGAGGTAAATAACAGGTTTTGAAGGGGCTTGGAACCCTATACAAAAAGGTAGCTGAATCAAAAGAGAACTACAATAAGTAACAATTAGCCCAAATGCAGCGTACCGACAACAAAAAGTCAGCCAAAAAGGAGGATCACACCCATCAACATTACATATTATTCAATATATCCGCCGCTTCCACATCGCACGCTACACCCTTATGACCATCACCAAAGGCCTTAGAAATATCTTTCACAAGTGCACCAGCCATAGCTTTGGTCTTGTTATGGGTGTTGGCTCCAGGCCCACCCACATTTACCTCGACAATCAAAACATTACTCACATCATCACCCTTATCACCAAACAACTCACCTTCTAGCAGGTTACTAGCAACACCAATCTCACCAGACTGAACAGTCTCCTTGCATTTTTTAGTAGTTTGAAAAGGGGAGGCAATACCAACAGAATAAAAAATACCCCCAGATTTTTTCACCTCCCCACCCTTATCCATTTTAGCATAAAGCTTCTCCAATTGAGTTTCAAGGGAGAGAACCCTACCTTCAAGATTTTGCTTCATGATAAACATTTCATCCGCCACAATTTTTAGAGAATTCATCAGACTATCAGTCTGATTCTGGCCTATAGACTCATCAACTTTGCTAACCATACCACGAAATTTCACATTGGTCATATTCAATTCGTGGAACAACCATTTAAATAGCTTATACAAAATAATGGAACCCTCTCTAGCAGTTCCCAAAACATCAGAAATATTTTCCTTATCAATGTTGAAGACTCCCTTACCCAGAGCATCCTCCTCATGAAAGGAACTTACCTTATCCTGGCTGGTAGAGACATCCTTCCCTTTCCCAACAGCTATCAGAGTTTGGATTCTTCGAATAGACTCTGCAATTCCCGCAACAACCACCCTTCTTTTCTTCTGCCTTTCCAGGTCCACACCAGGAGAATCTTCATCACCCTTCCCCACCTTAGCCACAACCTTCCTTTCCATTAGCAAGCATGAAACCTCTATCAGTTAATCCTCAGCACCATGTCCACTCATAATATTAAGAGGATACTTCATCTCCAACAATTGACTCACAATCTTAACCCCCAACTTCCTATTGCTTCCCATCTCCACTTCCTTTTCCTGCTTCAACCCCAGAGTAGGGGGAGGCAAAGAAACCTCACCAGCCTCTACATTCGGCTCCTTCAAGCAACTCATCGACATTTTAGCACTCGACTCCTCATTGCAGGTTTCATAACCATTGTTAGGGATCAACTCCTCTTTTTTAAACTTCCCAGAAGCAGGGGTATCCTCTTCCATGGTAGCAAGGGAGTCTGGCACATAATAAACATCCTCCTTAGATTTAAACTCCTTTTCTAGAATGAGCTTCCGCTTCTTTCCCTTCTTAATAGCCCACTCCTCTTCAGAGACCGTATCATAATCTTCCTCCAGCTTCTTCTGTTTACCCTTAGGGGTAGAGATAGGCTTGACCACTTCAAAGGATTTAGCATAATTAGAGATTAAAAGGATAAGCCCCACATGCAAAACATGGTTCTTCAGATTCTTCTTATGGTCCTTTAGGCCAGAGTCTAGGGAAGCCAAAAGATAATAGGGAAAAAAATCCTTTTTCTTATGGCGAAAGTGATTAAGCATAGTGAAATGATAGGCATTTACCGTTGAGAAACATCCTTCAAGGGTGATGAAATGCATGAGCTCCTCAACCACATCCCCCCACAACACCTTAAGAGAACTCCTCTAGTAACCTCAACTTCTTGTCGTCCTCAAATCTTGAGCTTCATCTCCTTTGAAGAATATTTGCATGGCGACCTGTGACTCCTTTTTATCTTTGAAGACTTTCTTTCTGTCCGTCGAGAGCCCCGTAATGTTGGATATGAAACTTTCATTGACATCGAACTTCGTTCCACCCAACTTGAGAAACCTATTGTTCTATGCTTTTGCGAACAATGCAGTAGTCTACGAATTGTTGCCATGTAATCTCTCGAGGTATGGAGTCAACCCAACCTTTTCTAAAATTCTCCAAACCTCTGGCTTCTTCTTGACAACATCACAAGACAATGGTTCAACTTAGTTCTTGTCTCCTCCCATGACTTCCAGAAATGTAGAGTCTAGAATTTTGAGAAATTTGAATGCAATAAGCAGAAACCTTGAGAAGGCTTTGCAAATATTTCCCACAATCCGTGTGAAAAAAAGAATAATGGTAGGAGCGATTAATGAACCTAGTGGACCGTTCCCTATGGATATCGATCCTTGTACCATTAGCTCGATCCAAATTTTGATTACCATCCCAAACCATAATAGCCCACCATGTGATGAACATCATGCACGCCTGAAGCCTCACAAAATCATCAATCACCTTAAATTTAGAAATCATGATTAATTTTGGCAATTGCTTCTATAGGGAGGGGGTCATTCAATCCCCATTCCCTAGCTTGACCACTAACTCATAGATTTGCAAACACATCAGCAAGTCCATTTCCCTCTCTTAATATATGAGAGATGTAATATTCATCAAAGGACTTAATGATATCAATAGAATCTTTGATCAAATTTTCTATAGTCCCAGAGGGAGCAACATAATTCTTCAAATTGTTTATGATATTGAGAAAATCTCCCTCAATCCAAACTTTCTTAAATCCTTTCTTTTGTGCCAGTTTGAGACCATGATAGGCTGCAACCGCTTGTGCATAGGGAGCGCCACTGCAGAGACGAGCCTACCATTAGAATTTTTGATCACTCCCCCACAACCTACAGGTCTAGGATTTACTTTAGTAGCTCCATCAAAGTTAACCTTCACCCAACCATTCAAAGGAGCTTTCCAAACAACATCCTCTCTAGAAGCTTTCCCTTTAGTAATCGGGAGGGAGATATCACAAGGAAACTTCCAATTCTGAGCAACAAAAATATCATAATGATTAATCCTAACCTTTGACCCATTATGAAAAGAAATCCCAGCCACAAAATTTTCTTTAATAGCCGCACAGATTTTATAGGCCACAAAGATAGCAGGGCGGGCAATATTCCTGAAAAATCTTGTTGTTGTGCTCAAGCCACAAACCCCAAGCAATATGAGGAAGAGAAAGAGACCACAAAACCTGTAGAGCAGAATTGGATGTAGGACCAATCCATTAAGCCCACAAATCCTTGATAGAGGCAGGGAACACCCAACTTAGATTACAAAGAGAAAGCAAATGGGCCCACACAATTCTAGAAAAATTACAACCAATCAACAAATGGAAAGAATTTTTAGCTTCCTCTTCACATAGAAAACACCTATTGAACATCATAAAACCTCTCTTGACCAAATTGTCAGTAGTTAATACTTTGTTCTGGAAAAAGAGCCAAAAGAAAATATTAACCCTACGAATCAAACAAGAGGACCAAATAGAGGCCCAAAAGGGTGTAGGGCCAAGAAAGGAAGCATTAAGATGAAAATACAAAGAAATAGAGAAGTTACCATTAGTGGACGACTTCCAAACAAATATGTCAAGAGAAGGGAGAGAGGGGATATGGACCAAAGACACAACCTTAAAGAGAACCTCCAACATTGGGTCGGCCTCATGCAACCTTTTCCAGCAGCCACCATCAATATAATCAGCAACAAATCTACCAAACCTCCACAAACACACCTCCATGAAAGGTTGAGCCAAAGGCTCATCTTTAAGAGGCCTATTACCAAACCAACTGTCTTCCCAATTTTTTTTTTCTACCATTTCCCAACTACCAAAAAATACCCTTAGAAAGAAGCCTGCGGGCCTTAATCATACAATTCTAAAGAGAAGAACCAGAAGGGGGGGCGGAAGTCTGGATTTAAAAAACCCCTTATATCATCAACACCACATAAATACTTGCTCCATACAATTTTTTCCCATTAACTCTTAGCCAACAATAAGTTCCACAATTGTTTACCAAGAAGAGTAACATTGAACTCATGAATTTTTCGGATTACAAGACCACCAACCTTTTTAGGTCTATAAACATCATCCCAAGCAACTAGGTGCATTCTTCTCTTATCCTCAACACCAGACCAAAGAATTTTTTTTTGGATTCCTTCCAATTTATCCACAAATTTTCTTGGCATATAAAATAGGCTGAGAGCATAAACATGAAGATTCTAAAAAGTTGACTTAATCAACTGAACTTTCCCAGCTTGACTCAACAATGCTCCCTTCTAACCAACCATTTTAGAATTAAAATTATCAATCATCCCCCACCAAAAGACTCAGGAACATTGGATCACAAAGGAAGACCCAAATAAGATGCAGGAAGATCCCCAATCTGGCACTGCGTGGTTCTAGAAATCTTGATTTGCCTATGGACTGGAGTATTAAAAGAGAAGATAATACTCTTGGGTAAGCTAACCTTTTGCCCCAAAGCAACCTCATACCTTTGAAGAATAAGTTTAATGGCCCTGGCTTCCTTAATAGAAGCCTCCACCAACAAGAGAGAATCATCAACAAATTGCTAATGAGAGCAAATCAAATTACTAGATGATGGAGCCAATCCAGTCATCATCCCAGAATTAATAAATCTCTGAATAAGGTGTCCTAAAGATTCCACCATAATAACAAATAGTAAAGGAGATATCAGATCCCCTTGCCTTAGAATCCTGGAGCAATCAAACATAGAAGGCAAACCATTGACAAGATCAGAGAAGTGAGGAGTGGAAATAAGCTGAAGCACAAGAGCCACCATTTTCTCCCAAAAACCAAAAGAAGTAAGAATGAAAACCCTAATCAACTCTATCATAGGCTTTAAGTAAATCAAGCTTCAGAATAAACCCAACATGCTTATTAACGGTCAAAGAGTGAATATTCTCATGAACTGAGAGAATAGAATCCAAAATTTTCCTACTAGCCACAAACCCATTTTGCTGGGGCAAAATGATAAGAGGTAGCACCCTTTGTAACCTGATCGCCAAAACCTTAGAGAAGATATTATAGATCGAGTTGCATAAGCTAATAGGATGGAATTCATCAAAGGATATAGCCCTCGGTTTCTTAGGCACAAGGACAATGAAGGAGGAATTCAATTCCTTAAGAAGAGAACCAATCCAAAAAAACTCTTTAGTAGTAGCAACCACATCCCTCATAATAATTTCCCAGAAGGACTGAAAAAAGATGGGAAAGCCATCAAGGCTCGACGCCAAGTATTCCCTTCAAAGGAGAAAACATCATTCCTAACTTCCTCCACCGACAAGATGCACACTAGCTGCTTATTAATATCTTCATTAATGATATGAGGGATGTCCCCAAGAATATCCGCCCGATAGTCCAAATCTAGCTCCCCCTCTGCAGTAAGGAAGTTAGAGAAAAAGGAAGAGGCAACAAGCTACAAATCAACATCCTTATCTAGAACTTGATTATTGTAATTGATAGACTTAATGCAATTAGAAGCCTTGTGTTTCAAAGTAGAAAGGTGAAATTTTTTTGAGTTCCTGTCCCCACTTTTCAGCCACATAATCTGAGAGCGCTGTTTCCAAAATTCTTCTTCCTTAGCTACAATATTATGCAATTTGGAAAGAAGAATATTTTATTTCAAAACCAAGGCTTGATCATACCTGGAAACTTGGATGGATTGCTCCACATCTTGAAGCTCCTTAGTCACCCCCTCTTTTTCCAAAAAGATGTGACCAAAAGAAGTTCGATTCCATTTCCTAACATTATCCTTCACATTCACAAGCTTTTTAGCAACTCTGAACATAGCAGAGTCATCCCCTTGAATGTTCCACCAATCAAAAACCAAATTACTAAGATCAGGGTGGCAGGTCCACATCTTCTCAAATCTGAATGAAAAATTCTTTTTACCTCCCAACTGATCCAACAACAAAGACAAAGGGAAATGATCCGAGCCCAATCTAGGCAAAGCAGAGAGAACAAAAATAGGATACCAACCAATCAGGGGTAATAAGAGCACGGTCAAGCTTAACCTGGATAAGAGCATCACCCACCCACCTATTTGACCAAGTGAACGAGGAACCTTTGAGATCCAAATCAAGAAGAGAATTATCATTAATAAGATTCATAAGATCATATCTACTATCATCCACAATCTGCGAACCACCCATCTTATCAACATCATTCAAAGGAGTATTAAAGTCCCCAATGACCAACTAATTACCAACAAAGTACCTCAATTTGAAGGATCCCAAGCTTTCCCAAAACTTTTTTTGAGCACTCTTACTATTAGGAGCATAGATATTAGACAAAGTCCAAGATAACTTATCCAGCAAATGAAGGAAGTTTCCACATGGTTACAATCTTTAAACACCTCAACTCCCTTAATCAACCTAATATTCCAAAAAGTCACAATTCCTCCTAAATAACCCACCGCATCCAAGCAATGCATCCCACAGTCCTTAAAAAGATTATTCTTTACTCTAGCTAATTTATCCATTCCCATCTTAGTTTCTTGAATTAACACAATATTAGGGCGATGATCTCTTACCATATTCTAGGAGATGATTTTCATAGTAACTTGTGGGTAGTGCTCTTAGAGCACATATCCAACAAAGTTCTCTGCGTACCATCAACAATGTCCAAATGACTCTCCTTCTCCCTAGTGACATTCGCAGGAGGCCGTCCTCTACCTCTCGACTCAGACCCGCAGTCAGATCTTTGCCTATTCCAAGTGACATTATATTTTAATTTTATGTTAAAAATTTGTATTTTTTATGTATTTTTGTTAATATGAATTTTCTTAAAATTAAATAAATAAGTTGTAACATGCTATTTATATTTTTTATTTTATAATACATGAAAATTTAAAATTAAAATGAAAGTTATATATATTTTATAATTTTTTTATTATTATTATATTAGAAAGTTTTCTTAATAGAACACATTTTAATTATGAGTTCTGTCATTCACTAGTGATTAATATTTTAAATTTGAGCCAATCAAAATTGACAATTTTATTTTTCATACATTATATTTTAATATTATAAAGTAAAATTGACGATTTTTAACTTTTCTAATATTTGAAATTAGTTGAGCATTAGATTTTTTATTTACAAATTTATTGGTTTTTTTAAGGCATTTTTTTGGCCTGTTTGCATGTCCCGAGGTGCAATGATTAAGGGAAAGTTAAAGTTAAAAATTGTTAAAAATAAATTTTGAAAAAGAGTAAAAATAGTGATAAATTTTTTATATTAATAGAATTAAAATATCTCATATTACAATTTTCATCTCATGAATGCTAAATTTATCTTAATTGAAGAGGGCATTCAGCTAGTGGAGAAAATCGAAAGATATTCCTGATTCGCATGGCAAATGATGGTCCACAAACAGGTTAAGAAACTGAAAAAATACATCAACGAGTTTATATGGTGTAACACCTCTCTAAGTCCAGCCTGGTAAGATAGTATTTTGATTTTGATGTGATATTCTAAATGTTAAATGTTGTTATAATGAGATTAGACATTGATGATCATGGGAAAGGTTATCATGATTAGTTATTATTCTGGATGACATGCTTATATGTTTATATACTGTTATCATTGCCTTTGTATGATTATGGATAGGAAAGGGATGATGTTGTAACACTCGTATCCGAGAGGCTTACGATATCATGACCCTCTTCTTGATGATTGATGTTGCTTTGACTATATGACATATGTTATATGCACATGTACTTTTGACATGTGATTGGAGTGATGCAGGTACTGAGTATCGACTCCGCTTGGATCCACAGGCCTGAGCGTACTCGTATTCCCTGATGGTGGTTATTGGAGGTAGTCACAGGCCAAATGTCCCCTACCCTAGCCCACTGTACCTTGTTAGTTCAGTGTTTTCGTGTTGTCTTATCATCCAGTTACCTAACAGTAACGTTCGGAGCACATTACGATGGCATGTGGTTTACTAGTATGTTTTGTTGAGGTATTTTGTCTTAGTTTTCGTTAATATGTTATGTGGCTATATTTTGGTTGTCGGTGTTATGAAGTGGTTTCATATATGGCATTTTATAGTATTTTATTGATGGGAGATTTGAATGACTTTATCCTTGAGGTTTTAAATATGTTATTTTTAGTGATTTTTATTGATCATTCGAAGGAATGATATATTTCATGTAGTAATTTTAAATGATTTTATTAATCCATTTTGTGAGCTCTCATAGTCTTATTTAAATCTTATTTGGGGAGCTTGTGTATTTTAACGATTGGATTAAAATTATTTTTTATATGAAATAGAGAATATTGTATATTCAGTGATTTTAATTAATTACTTTGAAGAGCTTTAATAGCTTGTTTAATAAAATGTTTTATTTCATTTTATTGTGTTGAGGAGTTTAGTTAAAAGATAATGGGCAACCTTGTCTTTGATATATATATATATATATATATTCATTTTGTTTTTTTTGGGGAGGAGGGGGGTTATTCTTTTGAAAGGAGATTTTTTTTTTTGTTTTTGGGAGGAGAAGGAAAACCCCACGAATTGGGCAGCAGAGTTGGGGAGAAATGTGGAGAAAAAATTTGTGGGCATTTGATTGTTGGTTTCAACATGCCATTTCCTCCTTGCTATCCTATTTTGGAACCCAGTTGTGTCTTATACTTAGAGCATTCTCTCATTTCAGTTTTGGGGCAACATTGAGGTATTTTTCTGTGGTTCTTGAATCCCTTGAATTTTTGGTGGTATTGAATGTGATTTAGCTTGGAAATGGTAAGCTTTGCATTTCCTTATGGCATATTTATTCCTTTGTTCTATTTTGTGAATATTTTGGGGATGGATAATATTTGTTTTGGATTCAATTTTATGTTATGTAGTTTTTCTATATGGAAGATTTTGTGCATTCCAATAAATTTGAAATGGGTCTTTGTCAAATTTGATTTCTGGGCACCTTCATTTTATTTCTCTTTTGCCCAACTTGTTAAAACACGTTTTTCATTGCTACTCATTAACCGCCTATTAAAAATGCAAAATAAAGGCAGATCCCATGTAGAAATGCCCATATCTCAACTGGGTCAAAGTTAGAATTTAATTCTGGACACTTTCATTTTTGGTCAAAATTTGTGCCTACTTGTTAAAACACATTTTTTGATGTTTCTCTTTAACTAGCTGTTATAAATTTAAAGTAAAGGTGGATTCCATGTAGTAACTCCCATAGATCAACTGGGTCGTTGTCTGATTTTTAATCTGGGCAATTTTATTTTTCATGTTTTTGCCCAACTTGGCTAAAAATGACATTTTTCAGAACACCTTACTTTTGGTCATAAAATTAGAAAAAAAGGGTGAAATACAACTAGAAACGTCAAAATTTGAACCGGGTCAAGCTCCGATTTTAGATCTAGGCACTTTGAGTTTTTATGAAATTTTTATGCCTCTTTCTCATTTGTTTGAATAGTAACTAGAACTGTGTTTTGTGCCATTGTCACTTAGTATATTTTATTTGATTTAAAAGTGGTTTTGTAGGATGATTTAATGAGGTTAATACCAATCACATGATTGGTTTCTTTTATGGATTTATTGGCGAATGTTTGAATGGTGTTTGATCTTCTTGTTAGCGTATGTGATCAACTGTTTAAATGATTTAGCAACAATGTTTGCTTGGCTATTTTAAATGGTTTTAATGATGAAATTTAGTGGTTTTTTCATTGTTTCATATTGGTTATGGATTCCTCATTTGGTTAAATGAGATGAGCTTAGGTCTAGGTTATTAGAGTGGTTTTATGGAGTGGCTCTCTATGGGCCCGGGGCCCACAGGTGGCTGCTAGGGGAACTAGTAGCAGAGTTATAGTAAAAAGTGAACTAAATAAAAAAAATGGGGTAAACACTTATGAGATAATGAGTCCTCTTGCATGGCCTTGAGTGCTTGTAAAGGCTAAGGATACACTCAAGAAGGCCTATCCGTCTGCGGGGCATTGATTTGGGCATGGTTGAGTCTCTTCATCCGTATGAGAGGTGTACTTTACTCCATGTGGTGCCATCCCTTCGAGCACGCATGATGAAACTCCATCCGATCAACACTCTAGTACCTCATACCTTAGTAGTCGTGAGTAGTACCCAACATGTTATTGTATGAGCATCTTCATGTTGTGACATTGGTTTTAATGCATTGTATTCCGTGTTTGCTCCATGTCTGATGTGAGTGTTGGCCATATGTTACCATTTCCTTGTTATTTCTATTTGGGCCTTGTGACTAACTTTGATCACGGTGGGGTGGTCTCTTTTCAGTCCACATGGTTGGGAGGTGTTGCTACCGCCATTGGGGACTGATGTACAAGTTACTGGAGTACCAGATGGAGCTGATCTCTCTTGTACTTATCCCTTCAATTGATGTATCTTATTCATGACTATGCCATTGTACTCATGTATATTCCTTTATGTATATTATACTCTCCTGAGAAAGAAGATGTAATCATATAAATTAATGAGAAGAAATGTGATGTTTTATATTTAGCTTATAGGTTCCGGTGTTGGTATCAGACTCACTTGTACTATGATGATCATATTGACCTTTCTTTTAGAAATTTTCATGCAAAAATCAGAGCTTGGGCTGTGAAGTTCCTTCATGCAATAGTCTGCAAAAGTTCTGGCACATTGCCACTTTTTGTTTGTTGCTCTCTGTTGTTGCTGTTAATGTTCCAGTGCATCGCCGCTTTCTATTTGTTGCTTTGTGTTGTTGCTGCTAATGTTATGGTGCATCGCCACTTTCTATTTGTTGCTCTATGTTGTTGTTGTTAATGTTTCGGTGCATCAGAGCTTTCTATATGTGTTCTGTGATGTTACGGCAGAAAGTTTTGGTGCAAAAAATTTATGGAGCATCGACGTAGGAATTTTCGGAGCACCAACGTAGAAAATTTCTAGAGCACCGGTGCAGGAATTTCCGGAGCACTGACACAAAAAATTTACAAAGCATCGGTGTAGAAAGTTTCAGAGCAAAATTTTTGGAGCTATAATAGTTGCTCCTGTTTGGATTTTCTTTGGAGGGTGGATTAGTCCTCTCCTTTGGGTTGTGCATTTAGCCATGCTAGGCCATATTTGTTGTTGATATATCATATCGACAACTGCTTTTTGTGTATGTTATTCTTCATGTTTTCAATTTTTTTTAATCTTGTCCTCTTTTGGCTCTTACCCTTCAGGGTTGCGTAGCAGGATGTTACATATGGACTGATCTTCCCTTTTTGACTACAATAATGGAATTCACATTGTTGGAAATTGCAATGAACCAACATAAACTTCACTCCACCCATTTGGACACAATAATTCTCACAGAATTCTTTCTCAACACAAATGGAAACCTTGTGTCAGAAAATGGAAGAGCTCCTTCAACATGCTCAACAGAATTAGAGCCACCCCTCGTTGTAGTGCCCCTCCGTGTTCGGTCCTTTCTTGACATTTGAGTAAGTTTGTTTGGATGATTGCTATGTCACACTGTTGTTCGTTATTATGTTATTTAATTTGTTATTGAAATTATGTGGTAAATTTAATATTATGAATAGCCTTGTTTAATCAATTAAATTAAATTAAATTGATTATAAGGTAATTTAAATTGATTTAGAATTAAAATAATAATTAAATAAATTATGTCGGTGAAAAGTATTATGTGGATTTTGATTATTAATTATTAGATTAAATGTTTTAATAATTAAAAACAAATAAAGATAATAATACTAATTATTATTATTATTATTATTATTTTGGTGAGAAAATAAACTAAAGTTGGAAAGAATATATAATTCTAAAATAGAATAATTGATTTGAAATAGATTTTCAAACAAGATGTAAAAGCAGATAAAAAGATGGAAAAAGAGGAGTGCGTGCACATGCATGACTCCAAACTGATTTTCGAATTGGAAACTTGTCATTTTTGTTTATTTTTGGATTCAAAAACTTATCTCTTTCTCAGGTTTTTATATTGGTCATTTTTGGAGAGATTTGAAGGAGAATGTGATGCTGTTTTAAAAAAAAGTTTTCTCTGTAAATAATTTCTTTATAAAAAAAATTAATATATATATATATATATATATGTATACAACTTTTAGTAGATTGAAAATTGTTTCTGGAGAATGGATTTGTGGCTGCGAAAGGGATCATTTTAGCACCTTCTCTATCTTCGAAGCGTTGTATTCCAGGTTGGTGTTGCATTTTGATTTTTCCTTCTTTGTTTAATTTCAAATAGAAATGATTAGTAGAAGAGAATAAATTCTTAAAGAAATTCTTTAGTTTTCTAGTAAATCGTTTTGTGCGTATACCGTTTTCTTTGCGGGTTGTTTGCATTAGTCTTCATTCATAGCTTTCTCAAACCCGAATCATTTTCTTTTTGCTTGAATCTCATATAAGTGTTTTCAATGTATACTTTGAATCTATTTTAATCCGGTTTCTTGATTTATTCTTGCCTCTTGGTGAATTCACCATTGATAGGGTTCGATAGGTAGGAGATTTGGTTTATTTTGGTTGTCTTGGAATGTAGTAGATATTCGGCCTTGATATCACTTAATCCCTTCTTTATTCGAATCAAACACTTGGGTGATAATACTTGGTTTTAGAGTTGTTGTGGGTGCATACCCTTGGCTTGAGTCATTCGATATTTTAATGATGTTTCGTAGCCTGTGGTTTATTTGGGTAATTCACCTCTTGAGCTAGTCGATGTCTTTATTTGATTTTGTATTGTTTGCATCTGAGCATTGGTGCATCCTTCCTTCTTACTTATTTCGTTGCCTTGTAGCCATTTTTGCAAACGTTTTCCTTCTTATCAATTTTCTGTATTGCTTCATTTGGATCGATGGTATTAAAAGAGATTACTTTCCTTCTTATTCCCTACGCCTTTTGATTTTGGTGTGGGAAATGATTGATATTTTTATTATATGTCTGTTTAGCTTGGAGTAGCCGATTTTCCTTGGCTGTGGAATGTAATCTTGTTTATGTATTTTCAATGCATATATTTTATGTTGGTAGATATACCTTGCATTTGTTATCCAAAGTCCGTTTTATGTAGAATAAAATGATTTACAATCGATTAGAAAGGCATGCATTGAACATAGCGGCCCATTGTTGTTAGGGTCAAATATACTATATGGTGAGTCGTTAGTTTGGGTTTCAGCTGATATGTAGGCTATAGGGCATTCGACGCCATGTGAAAACATATATATATATGGTTGGTTGGTTATATGTAATTCAATATGTTGTTAAAACAATAGGTTACCTTAGGATTAATATATTTAATATTGTTGCAAACAGCAGAATATGTTGAATTAAATATATTTATATGTGTGTGTGTAGCATGATTATAATTAAAAATAATTTGTTGTGTTAAAATACGTAATTAGATATTGTAGAATATGTTTATATAGTTTCTTAACTTATTTAAATGACTTTCACAATGGACGTATAAATTAAGTGTAGTGATGATTGTAAATACTCTTTAAAATTTATTACTTTGAATGTGTTTGTGAAAATTAAAGAGATTGATTTTTATTGGTTCCATGATGTTGTGTCTTCCTCTTGAACTAGTTTTGGTTTGAGGAGATTTTATGCATAGTCATGCTAGAGATTTTGTTGGAACCCGTAATGTTTTGAGATACCCTCAGTTGGGATTTCATGGGTAGTTGGCTTATTAGGATTCCAGAGGCTAAGGGGAAATTTGTTACCTGTAGATATTTTTTATGTTTGTCTCTTTGAGAAACTTTGATCTTGATTCTTGTTTTGAGCTTATGTGCGTTTTAACCTTGCACCATTGTTTTGCTTTATGATGTGGTATTTGTGCGGGAAGGTTCATGCCTCACATATGCTTATGGTTTTGTGGTTTTGGTGCTTTGTGCGAGTGGGTACACCCTAGATGTTATGTGGGTTTTAGCCTTGCATGGTGGAAATTGTTCTATTATGGAGGTTTTGTGTGAGATGGTGCATGCCTTGCTTTATGTGATAGTCATGTGACTTTATATGTTGTGCAAGATGGCTTACTTTGTTGGATGTGTTTTGGGACTTCTAGATTGTTAGTAGGGGGAGTGGCTCTGAATAGGTGCCGACGCATAAAGAGGCATCAGGGTAACTCATTGAGAGTTTTATAATTAAGTGACAACCTAAATAATTAACTGGGCGGAATGCGTAATTGACACATTAATCAAGATAAGTAGATGCCTCTCCCATGCTCGTAGTGCTTTCATAGGCTAAGGATGGGTTGAGAAATCCTGGTTGGAAAGATCAATACCTTGTCCTAATGAAAGGTATGCGATTCTGCATGTGTCACCCTATGGTGTCGGTGCCTAGTGAGAGGCAGTCAGGGTAACCATAGATGGGGGCCGACATCTAGACTGTCAGGGTAACTTAGGGATGGGGGCCAACAACTAGACTGTCAGGGTAACCCATGTCAGGACCATGCGATGACACTCCTCCCTTTAGCAACCATGTATGCTTTGTTGTTTTTCCCCTTGTTGTCCATGTACCTCTGGAAGTGGATGTTCTTTATGTTTGTTGATGCATTTGTTGTGGAGTCTTGTTAGCCCTGTCTGCTTGAATGTTTTTATGTTGTGGGTCCTTATTGTCATCTCCTAACATAGGGGGTGGGACTTAGGGTCCACATGGTGAAGTTCCCCTTCGTGTTCGACCCTTTTCTTGACGTTTGAGTAAGTTTGGTTGGGTGTTTAGCATTATATTTAGTGATAATTATGTGATAACACGTGGAGTAATAAATGTTCATGAGATTGTCATGGTTAATCAATTAAATTAAATTAAATTGATTCATAGAATCTTTGATTAATTTGGAATTGAATAAATCAATAAACATAAATCAAGAGTGTTAATAGATATTATATGACTTTTGCTAATTAGTTTATTAAATTAAATTATGAGATTAAATATTTTTATAAATTAAAATAAAGAATTATTATTATCTTTGAGATCTGATAAAGCGAATAAGGAAATAATCTAATCTAAAATAAAATAATTAATGGATGAGATTTTTGAACAAACTGTTAAAGCAATTAAAATATAGAAAAAAGTTGAGTTCGAGCTCGAGCATAGCTCGGAATTGATTGCGAAAAAAAGAAACTTGTTTTATTAAGTGATTTTTGTTTTGGAAAAATTGAATGGCTTTCTTGTTTTAATTATGCTCATTTTGAAGAAGTGGATCATCTTGGATTTTTGGTTTTTAAATGAAATTTTTTCTCTGCTAGACATTTTGTTTTTCGTGTACTGTAGTTTGGGTGGAAAATTTGTGAAATATTGGAAGAATTGCAGTGGGTTTTGGAGGAAACGGTGGGTGCAACAGAGGTGTGATATCGTCATCGGATCCCCAACTTGCCAAGCTTCGAGAAATAGGTTCCATCATTTCTAAATTTTAACTTTGCGTTTTATGTTTAATATCGAGTATTTTAATCCATGTTTCTGGCTTTTTCTTGTAATATTGCATATGGTGATTTTATTTTGTAACCTGCGTCATAACTCTATTAATAGTTTCGTATTCAAACGAGTGTGAATTTTCTATCTTGGTCTGAAAAGAATCTGATACTTGCTAATTCGACGTATGATTTGTCTTGTTAGAGATCAATGGTTTCGAATCTTATTTGGTTCTTATTTTGGAAAACTAAGCCTGCTTTAATTCTTTCTTCCATATTCGGTTGCGTTCTCCAATCTTTCCTAATTCGCTGCCTTGCAACCATATGAAGTTTGTAGTTTATGATATTTATTGATAGTTTTGATCTTAAGCATATAGAGCTCGATTCAATTTATCTTCATCACTTTCAATTTAAGTTCCATACGCCTATCTTGGTTTCCAATATCATGTAAATTGCATTTAGCTTATGCCTTCAAATCTCCTCTATATTTAATTTTCCTTTGTAGGTGCTTAACCTATGTTCTTCCTTGGCTGGGTGAAACTCCTTCATTGTGCCTTTCTGTCTTCTTCAATCTCCTACGATAGCCTTGATCTGAGACTCACAATCTTGTGGCTCTGCCAGTCGGTCATCTTCCTCCATGATATCGTTGTTATGCAACTAACTACTGATTCGGGATGTGTTTTGTATCTAAAAAGTTTTTTTAAGTTTTATTTTAGGTTGGCAGTTGATATCCTAAATCAAATGGGGCGAATTTGTGGTCTTGCATAGTATCTCATTGTCCAATCTATTGATTGGTTGTATATTTTGAATTTAACCTTGGTGCATTATATTCATGCTTATATCTTTTGACCGAAATTCAACTTCATTGATTTTGGATGGATATATTTTGACAACTAATTTCTCCTCTATGGAACTCAAATTACTTAAGTCTATTCTTCCATTTGTTTCTTTTAGCACCACAAAGATTCTCCATAAGGGTATCACACCTATTTGAATGATGGCTGACATCTTTCAAAACAATTTCCCTTGCAACTAATTTGGAGATAAATATAGATGCAATGTGGCAATCAAAACATTCACTCGAGGGTGTTTAGCAATTCTCGTCATTCATCAAGTTAAAGTCTTGAATCTGAATATACCCTACTGCCTTCATTTTCCAAGCCAATTTCTCCAACTTCGCATACGTCTCCTGTGTTGGTGAATGCGGTCTTCCTCCTTCACTAAAAACATGTATCGACTTATGGCATCTTCCCATTTGAGGCTGCAATGTTATTTCTTTTAAAATCCTTCTTGTTGTCAAATTAACCATTCAAATTTATTGATGGTGTCTTTGTTGCTTCTTGGCAAACATTATGCCTTATATCCGATTGTTTTCCCTTCTATGTTCTGCGATCTCACCTTGCGGTTTGACTGTTGCTGCATTTAATTTGAAACAATATATACCTCAAAGCTTTTAAATGGCTACATACCATGTAATGGTGGGTAGGAAATGTTTCTGACTCTTAAAGTTTTTGGACTTAGTGACACCCTCAATTCGTTCCTCTCTATTCCTTCTCTTCTTCAGAAATGGAATGACTTAGCAACGAAGAATATATGTCCTAAATGTTTGAAAACTCGTGTTTTCTCGCGATGATAATTCTAGAAGTTTCTAACTCACTTACTCTTTGAGTCTCTCTGTATTCTTAGACTTTTGTATATATCTAACCATTTTATAAAGAGTTTGTAATCGTACCAGTCCAGGGAAAGAAAATAGTCATGTCTAGATCTACCTATGTCGGGTATAAATAATAGAACACAATTCTTACAATATTAATGCTTCCTTCTATCATTTGTAAATTAATATAATGAATTATTAGGTTGATTATAAAATACACGAATGTATAGTTAGGGAAATGTCATAGATATACAAATGCTTTGTCTATAAGTTACTTTATTAGTAAATTTTAAAGGGCTATGTTGTAAACAAAAGGTTTCGCTAGCTTTTGTTTATTAAACGGTAAGAAGTATGTTTTGTTAGATAAAAACATGTTTAGATTGGTGGAATTTGGTTAAATGAATGAAGTTGAAGATCTTATTCAATGGTGTCTTCCACTCATATTTAATATATTCTAAGTTGTTATAGGTATGTTTGTATATGTAATTAAATGGTGTTGGTAATAAGATATGTTATATAAATGTATACATGTATTTGTAGAATCAGGTTTAGCTATGAAGGGTGTTGCCTTTAGAGAAGTATCTCTTATTTGTTTAGTTGTCTTTTAATAAATTGATTCATCTTCTATCCAATAAGTATATGCCTATATTAGTATAGTTAATGCTATATTATTTATTTAAATGATATAGTACTCGGGTAAAAGGGAAGAATGATTGTATTTAAACAATTTAGGGAATATGGGTAAATCTTTAGAGAGTAGAAAGAATGACTATATAATTGAATGGATAGAGGTTTTAAGGAAATAAGAAAATTATCTTTTACTAATGGATAACTGTTTCTCATTAGTATTAATTGTATTGTACTTCTTTATTTAACCATCTAACATTGACATTTCTTGTGATCTAGCTACTACGGCATGTTGATAAAAGACTTGAAGGTAAACATATTTGGTAAGTTCAGTTATGTGAATTTAAGTATGTTTATTTGATCAAAGTTGAAGGAATTGTATTTTTAGATTATTTCTTATATTTTTTGTTTTCATGCTTTAACCTTCTTAGTTAAAGTCTTAATATTCTTTAATGTCTTGTAGATTCATTATGTAGTTGGTTACCTAGAGTAAATATTATTATAATTAATTATGTAGATTATAATTACTTATGTATTAATGTGTAAAGGACCCAATTAAATAATTTATGTGGGTAAGTTGTGGAGTTATGTGAAATGTGAAAATAATGCCTCTTTCAAGTTGTTTGATTGATTGTTCATGTCGAGTAATGTGTTTTAGTGGAATTTGGGTGAACTTGTGTAACATCCCGCTCTGCAACCCCGAAGGGTAAGAACCAAAAGAGGACAAGATAATTTTTTTTTGATAACATAAAGAATAACTTACACATAAAACAATTTCCAATACAATATATTGACAACAAACATGGCCAAGCATGGGCGTACACAACCCAAAGGAGAGGACTAATCTACCCTCCAGAGAAAATCCAAACATGAGCAAACAAAATAGCTCTAGAAAGTTTTGCTCCGGAACTCCCAGCTATGGAACTTCTAGCTACCGAACTCCCAGCTACGAAATTTCTAGCTACGAAACTTCTAGCTACGAAACTTCTAGCTACGGAAGTTCTAGCTATGAAAGTTCATGCTCCAGAACCTTTGCTCCGGAACCTCTGCTCTGGAACTTCTGCTCTGAAACTTCTTGTTGCTTCAGAACCTCTGCTTCAAAACTTCCTACTCTGGAACTTCCTGCGCCGGTGCTCCAGCACTTTTGCAGCAGCAACACAAAACATATTTTGTAAGTTCAGTTATGTGAATTTAAGTATGTTTATTTGATCAAAGTTGAAGGAATTGTATTTTTAGATTATTTCTTATATGTTTTGTTTTCACGCTTTAACCTTCTTAGTTAAAGTCTTAATATTCTTTAATGTCTTGTAGATTCATTATGTAGTTGGTTACTTAGAGTAAATATTATTATAATTAATTATGTAGATTATAATTACTTATGTATTAATGTGTAAAGGACCCAATTAAATAATTTATGTGGGTAAGTTGTGGAGTTATGTGAAATGTGAAAATAATGCCTCTTTCAAGTTGTTTGATTGATTGTTCATGTTGAGTAATGTGTTTTAGTGGAATTTGGGTGAACTTGTGTAACATCCCGCTATGCAACCCCGAAGGGTAAGAGCCAAAAGAGGACAAGATAAATTTTTTTTTGATAACATAAAGAATAAATTACACATAAAATAGTTTCCAACACAATATATTGACAAAAAACATGGCCAAGCATGGGCGTACACAACCCAGAGGAGAGGACTAATCTACCCTCTAGAGAAAATCTAAACAGGAGCAAACATAATAGCTCTAGAAAGTCTTGCTTCAGAACTTCCAGCTCTAGAACTCCCAGCTATGGAACTTCTAGCTATGGAACTCCCAGCTATGAAAGTTCTAGCTACGAAAGTTCCAGCTATGAAACTTCCTACTCCGGAACCTCTACTCCGGAACTTCTTGCTGCTCCAGAACCTCTACTTTAGAACTTCCTACTCCGGAACTTCCTGCGCCGGTGCTCTAGAACTTTTGCAGCAGTAACACAAAACATTAACAAAAGGCGGCGATGTTCTGGAACTTTTGCAGCCGCAACACAAAACATTAACAAAAGGCGACATTGCTCTGGAACTTTAGCAGACTAAAATATGAAGGAAATATACTACCAAAACTCTAATTTTTGCATGAAATTTTTTGAAGAAAAACTCATTTATATCATCATAAATACAAGCAAGTCCGATACCAACACCGGAACTCATAAACCAAATATAAATCATCACATTTCTTCTCATTAAATCATATGATTACATCCTTTCTCTGAAGAGAGTACGATATACATAAAGGAATATACACGAGTACAATAGCATAGGCATGAATAAAATACAACAAAGGAGATAAGTACAAGAGAGAACAACTCCAACTGGTGCTCCAATAACTTGTACGCTAGTCCCCAATGGCGGTGGCAACGCCTCCCTACCATGTGGACTCAAAAGAGGTGACCCCACCGTGCTCGAAGGTAGTCACAAGGCCCAAGTAAAAAAACAAGGCAAGGGTAACATATGTCCAACACTCATGCCAGACAAGGAGCAAACATGGAATACAATGCATTAAGCCAATATCACAACAAGCAGATGCTCATACCACAATATGTCAGGTACGAATCATGACTACTAAGGTATAGGTACTAGGGTGCAGACTGGATGAAATGTCATCATGTGTGCTCGAAGGGATGGCACCACACAAAAAAAAGTACACCCCTCATATAGATGAGGAGACTCAAACATGCCCGTATCAACTCCCTGTAGACGGATAACTCAACGCCCCACAGACGGATAGGCCTTCTCGTTAAACCAACGAGGAATACATAGCAAACATGAAACAATGAAAAGCCATGAAAACATCATAAAATCCATTTAAAACAACCAAACAACATTGCTACTAAATCATTTAAACAGTTGATCACAAATGCCAACAAGTAGATTACACACCCTTCAGAAATTCACCATTAATTTCATAAAAGAAACCAATCATATAATCAATATTAACCTCATCAAATCATCCCATAAAATCACTTTCAAAACATATAAAATCTCTCAAGAGGTAGTGGCACAAAACACAGTTTCAACTGTTGTTCAACACATGCGAAAAAAGGCATAATTTTTTTTTATAAAAGATAAAAGTGCCTGGAATCTTAAATCGGACAACAACCTAGTTCATATTTTGACGTTTCCAATTGGTTTCCATTTTTATTATTTTATTCTATGACTCGAAATAGGGTGTTGTTCAGAAAAAAATGCCATTTTTTGCATGGCTGGGCAAAAAAACATGAAAAACGAAAGTGCCCGGATTAAAAATAGGACAAAGACCCAGTTCATATTTCAACGTTTCTACATGGAATCAAATTTTATTTTATATTTTTATCAGACAGTTAAAGAGCAGCAAATAAAAATGTCATTTAATAAGAAGGCACAAATTTTGCCCAAAAACGAAAGTGTCCAGAATAAAAATCTGCCAAAGACCCAATTGAGATCTTGGAATTTCTACTTGGATTCCATATTTTTTTTGCATTTTTAACAGGTTGTAAAAGAGCAACAATGAAAAATATTTTACTAGGTGACAAATTTTGGCCAAAAAGGAAAGTGTTTGAAATTCGTTTTGGACTCCAACCCAGTTGAGATTTGGGCACTTTCAGGTGAATCCCAAAGTTGAATTTGAGTTTAAAGTGGGAGGATTGAACAAATTTATAAAAGTCTCAGATTTCCCAAATAAAGAAAGCAAAAAACCAGGTTGAGAAGAAATCTCAACCCCAAAAGCCATGACAACAGCTAGAGCAACAAATCAAAACACCCACATACATTTCTAATTTAGAAATTCAAGAAATACACAGGACTCCCAACAAATTAAAACACCCACATACAATTCTAACTTAGAAATTCAAGAAATACACAGGAGAATACCTTAATTTTTGCCCAAATTTGAAATGAAAAATTGCTCTGCTTGTAAGGCGCGACTAGATCCCAAAATAGAGCAGCAAAACTACAGTGCTACGCTGAACTCAAGGGTCCACTGCCCACAAAAATCTCTCCAACAAAGCCAGGTCTTCATACCCAACTTCCATTCCCAGCCGTGAGGTTTTTCTTCTCCTTCAGAAACATAAAATTTCTTTCTTTTCCCCAAAAGAATAACCCTCTCCCCAAAACAAAAAAATAATAAAAATATATATATCTCTCTCCAAGACAAGGTTTCCCCCTTTTTAATTTTAACTCCACTCTTCCACACAATAAAATGCAATAAAACATTTTATTAAGCAAGCTATTAATGCTCTCCAAAAAAAAAATTAAAATCACCAAAAACACCAAAATTCTCTATTTCATATAAAAATAGTAATTTAAATCCAATTGTCCAAATACACAAAGCTCCCCAAAAGGGGTTAATAAAATCATTTAAAATTTTCAAATGAAATATATCATTCTCTCGAATGATCAATAAAAATCATTTAAAATGTCATATAAGAAATCATGAAAAGACGCCAATGAAAACACATCATAACACTGACAACCAAAATAAATAGCCATATAAAAGATTCACGAAACCATAAAAAAATACCTCAACAAGACATACTAGTAAAGCACATACAACTGAAGGGTGCTCCAGAATATACGGCAGGAAGGTGCTTCGGACGTTACCATTAGGTAATCGGACGGTAAGACATCAACAAGGAAAACACTGCCCTAATAGGGTACAATGGGCTAGGGTAGGGGAAATTTGACCTATGACTACCTTTAGTAACCACCATCGGGGATATGAGTACGCTCAGGCCTGTGGATCCAGGCGGAGTCGATACTCAGTACCTGCATCACTTCCAATTACACATCAAAGTACATGTGCATTTACATATATCATATAGTCAAATCAACATTAATCATCAGGAAGGGAGTCATGATATCGTAAGCCTCTCGAATATGAGTGTTACGACATCATCCCTTTCCTATCCATAATCATACATAAACAATTATAACAATATATAAACATATAAACATGTAATCCGGAATAATACTAATCATCAATGGCTAATCTCATTATAACAACATTTAACATTTAGAATACGAAATCACAATCAAATGCTATCTTACCGGCCTGGGTTTAGAGAGGTGTTACAACTTGTTTGATTGTTTCCTTGTGATGAGGTATATGTGCAATCATGGCATTTAAGTTGACTTTATTATTTGTGTTTTAGTGTGGCAATGAGCATTCTTAGTTGTGAGTTGGTTGAGTTACTTTTGAATATTGGGATTGAATTTAGAATTGAGATGATGAATCCATATTAGAATTTGAAAAAGGTTCAAGGAAGTAGTTAGGCAGTTGGATGAACCACTAAATGAAAAATAGAAAAGAGAATGGTTCTTCTCCTCCATAACTCTGAAACTCAGAATGGCCCTAGATGGCAAGAACTTTGGCTCATACTCAAAGCTAGTTGCATTAACATGTTGGATAGAAGGTCAGACCTAGAGAAGGATAGAGAAGGAAAAAGAGAATAAGAAGATGAAAATATTACATCTGGAAATGGACCAAAGCAAGGGTTAAACTTGAATTCAAATCCCCAAACAACCACAAAATCATTTTCTTCTCTTTCTTAAGATATAGGTTTCATTGAAGATGAATATTTCTCATCTTTTGTGGATTTGATGATATCATTCCTTCATTATTTTCTTATCATTTTGATATTTTCATTTCAATATATTAATCTATCTTCTTATTATTTTACTCTCTTTATCACCAGTAATCTACTTATTTTTATTTTGTTTCATTTCTATGTCAATAGGGCACATTTTTTAAGGAATATTTGCTTTCTAAATTTTTTGGTCATACAATACTATAGAGCATTGCATAGATGTATGTGCTAAGTGTTAATGTCTAGTCTAGAAAGCTCCATTATATTATCCTTTTTTGAACCTTATTATCAATTTATCTTTTCTATTAGTCATTTTCTAATCATTAACGATAGTTTATTTCTTTTGTGTTTTATCTTAGTTAAATAAAACGTATTTTTGTAATTGGAACAATTTCTAGGTTAATTATTTAATCTAATTCTAAAATAGTAGAAAATTATTTTCATTAATGTTGAACACACCTAGATACTAAGAGGGGGGTGAATCAATATCTTCAAAAGCTTAAACCCTTTAAGATCATAAACATTTCAACAATATACAAATTTAGACTCTTAGCAAGATCAACAACTCATTCGCAGATCAAAAAAACTTAATCTAATGAAAAAAAATGAAAGAGAAGGCAATGAACACACATACACAAAATAACACCAAATTTACATGGAGAACCCAAGAAGGAAAAAACCATAGAGAGGAATCTCTCAATATAGAAGCTCATTGCTTACATAATTACAATTTTAAGGTTCATTGCCTATGGACTTGTAGGCTAAGGTGCACAATCTTAGGGAAAGATACAAGAGACTTGCAGTAATGAGGCACACAACCCCATGAAAAGATACAAATTACAAGGACTTGATGAGATTCACTATCTCAGAGAAAGATACATGAAGTTTTAGGAATTACAACATTTTTCAACAATACACTTTGTTGACTGAGGAATTAAAGCTCATTTCCCTTTTCTTTTCATAACTCAATGCTTCAATTTATCTTCGCACATGTTCACTCTCTCACACATCTTGCAACTGAATTTTTCTTGCATTTATATCCTCCGCAAGATCTCAAAACATCAACTAGGTTGGCCGAAAAGAATACAAACAATGATTTCAACAAGTTGGCCATAAAAACATAATGTGACCTCCTATCCAGAAGATATATGTTAGAATTGTGAAAAACACAAGCCATAGGATCAAACAACAAACAAAGACACCTTCCACACAAGAGATCTACAAAAAATATTTGCAATATTTATCAACAAGAAAAAGATACAAAATGCAAGAGACTATCAAAAAGATATGAAAGCTTGAGAGATAATTACAATGAGAGTTGAGTGCTATATAGGAGAAAAACCCTAAAAGCATAAAAGAACTCCTAAATTTAGCTTAAGTGCATGAGAATAAATTAGACTAATAATCAATTAAAGAGTAATTAATTATTAGCTAATGCCTAATTACTCTAACACGGTCCCCCCTTAAGATGAACTTAGGGAGTAGCTAAAAATGCTAAAAATGAGAATGCATGATGGGTCTCGATAAACAAGACTTGGTTAGGTACCCATGTACAAACAAAATATCTCTCACAACTGGAGAAAAGGAGAAAACTCATCTGCAAAAGAGAGAAAGGAGAATGAAGGATTGAAGAAGCCTCCAAATCAAGGTATGGAGGACTAAGAAGCCTTCAGCCAAACAAAGTCCTAAAAAAGAGGAACATGTAGAACATCACAAAAGAATGAAGATGTAGAATGCTATCAAAAGATGACTAATATAACTTGTTGAAATGAAGAACCTCCAAAAATAAGAATGCAAGAGTATCCATATAGTAAATGATCCATCTCATTGAAATGGATGTAACCAACCATTGATGTACGTGACATCTGAAAGTACATAGGAAAAAGAACTAGATATGTATATCACTCCAAACCATGAAACCAAATAAGCATTAGCACCAAAAGTAGAAACCCCCCATAATGCTGACAAGGGAGAGCCAAGACAAGTACACTAAAACTGTGTGAAACCAAGAAGTGCATGTAGGAGAAACAACCTACAAATAAAAGGGTGTGCAAACTAAGGCACACACGCATGAGACAAGAGTCACCAAGATTCACCATTATCATGGAAGGAACAATCACTTGACAAAGGTGTGATGGAAAACCAAAGGAAAACGACACAACAAGATGTGCAAAATCCCCAAAAAGTATACACCAGAATGGCGCTTTATCTCTATGCGTCTACAAAAGAGAATGTGCATGAAAAAGATGTCTATAAAGCCCAAATAGGACAAAATACTATAAATACATATAGAACAACTAAAAATGAGTCAACCCACACAAACAAAAAAAATTCAGGAGCTAAAACATCCAAGTAATTCACCAAAGTGTGAAAACACAAAAACTTGAATAAAATGTACCTAAAAAGCAATATGAAAAAAATGCATAGATAGAATTGAAGAGCTCTAATACCCCATTAGAATTGTGAAAAACATGAGCCACATGATCAAACAATGAACAAAGACACCTTCCATGTAAGAGATCTGCAAACAATATGTTCAATATTCCTCAACAAGAAAAAGATACAGAATGCAAGAGACTATCAAAAAGATATGAAAACTCGAGAGATAATTACAATGAGGGTTGAGTGCTATATAGGAGCAAAACCCTAAAAGCATAAAAATGCAAGAAATCTGCAAACAATATATGCAATATTCCTCAACAAGAAAAAGTGGCATAAGAAAGAGACTATCAAAAAGATATGAAAGCTCGAGAGATAATTACAATGAAGGTTGAGTGCTATATAGGATCAAAACCCTAAAAGCATAAAAGTGCTCCTAAGTCTAGCTTAAGTACATGAGAATAAATTAGACTAATAATCAATTAAAGAGTAATTAATTATTAGCTAATGAATGATTACTCTAACAATAGAGAGGACCAAAACAATCTCAATACATCTTCTAATGTGATCCCAAACCACACACATGCTAGCACACATCAACCCAAGTCAGCAACAAGGAAACAGTGGATGAAATGTGTAGCACATAACCAATTGGCTCAAAAACACTCTTACAACTGTATCTACTCAATACGGTTCTCAACAAGATAGGTCAAGACCCAAATACACTAACACAACTTATTATGCTAGAACGGACCCCCAAGCATTTAGTGCAAGCAAGAGAACAAGCCCTATCAACCAGATATCCACAAATTTCCCAAAAAACCAACTCAACATAATATGCGACACCAAAGAGATCAACCATTGATGTGTGGACCTTAAAGAGATGTTCCATGAACATCCAACAACACTTCCAAACACTTCTTCCACACTGTCATGCCATAGATAGCCACCACAACCCACACAAAAATTGAATAGTTCATTCCAAAAACACAGAATGCACAACCATAAGATAGAACATTAATACACCAACTTGTGGTAAACACCAACACATGAAAAAATAACTAACACCGCACAAGTACTAAGAGCACTTCCACCAAACTACATGAGAAAAAACACAAATGCAGAGAAATATGGAGCATTTTTTGAACCAATCCATACAACCAACAAAATTTTCAAAACATCACAAGTAGTAGAAACCTCCTCGGCAACACAGGTGACTTGAAAAGATAGGAGTACAAAACCCACAAGACACAAACACTAAATCCCAAACCACAAGACTATATCTTCAATATCGAAGGAATACAAAGCATTCTCACAAACAACCTTCAAAGCATCTTCATGAAACAAAAACTTTCACCAACTTGTGGAGACAAAACTTCATTGCAGCAACACATATTTCCTTAGGAAAAATAAGAGAGACCATCAACAACATCTCTCCACCAACAACATTACTTCTAATCCTCATCTTAATATATCATCATGATATTATCTCTTCTATCAGCAACCATACTCAATAATTCTTTACCTGTCATCAAACAAGGCATGTCATCCAACCATGAACATCAGCAACATCAAAGACATGACATCCAACCATGAACATCAGCAACATCAAAGACATGACATCCAACCATTAACTTATCATCATAGAGTATCAACAACATACAACTGAAAGAATAACAACAGAAAGCATAAATGATAGCCCAAATTCAAAAACAATCTCACCAAGTGTTGATAACCAATGCCAAACAACTCGCCAAGTGTTGACATCACAAAAATTTCCTCAAGTGTTGACATCAATGATGTAACCAATTCCAACAATTAAACATACACAAAGATAGTTAACTCGAGTGTAGAGTTACTGCTCGATCACTCACAAGGAAATCTAGTCTTCTTTTGTGGATTCAAAATTCATTTTGTATATTTACATAGTACTTGGAACTCCATGATTTCACATTGTGGGGCACAAAAGTGGTGCCTATTTCATCTTAGATATCTCACATGCAAAGGTTATCTCAGTTATACATATCTAATTTTTCAATTTTACCTTAATTTTCATGCTTAATTTATCTTGCTCATGTTTTCTATTTGGTTTATCGTCTTGTGCTTACTTTCCATACAATCATGATGATGTTACCATACTTAGTTTTTATCCAATCTTTCTCTCTTGTTGATTCATGTGATCCCTTTCCTACAACACATAAAATTAAGGAGATGCATATTATTACTAATAACTTTCAATTTTAATTGTAATTCACAAGGTGACTTTGGATAATTACCCTAGTTATTCTACTTCTATTGTACTTGTATTTATCTTTTTAATTTTAGTATGCTTGCTCATGTAGATTCATATACACTCCAAAGTGGGGACAAAAGTTAGAGGTGAAAAGTGCATACCCTAACATGTTTTCTCTTGCTTTACACCACTTTGGACATAATTTTATGGTCTTAAAGGGATCCTTATAGAATTAGCTATGTGCACACATGATTATGTTCTTAAAACTCCTTGAATTATGTATCTAAGGTGTCAATTTGAACGAGTTATCTCTAGGTCATTTACATCCATTAAGCATCATCCATTAGCCAAAAAACACCTAGGATCTACCCATTAGTAGGAAAACCCACACTATCACAAATGATCATTTGATGATCATTATCTAGTTGTCCACAAATTTCAAAACCCTAGCCCTTGCACTAGGTCATTCTAATATTCATTGCATCACATTCTATTGCACATCAAGTCTTAAGTGTCAATCACCTAGCATCATCATAGCCACCTCATTGTTGCTCGCTTTCTTGCAAATTTTATCAAAACTATTAAATCAAAAGCAAGTACGTATTACAAGGAGAAGATCCTCATTTAGCGAGGCTCTCCCAAAGATGTTTACCAACACTGCTAGTTTTTCATTGTAAGTATAAATATATGGCAAGTCTTTGTTGTAGTTACAAAAAGTGTGTTGACCATAAGATTATTTTGATCTTCAAAAGTTACTCCTAAAAACTAAAGTATAAATATATAGAAACAAAATTAACCTCACACAAATTTTAAGAACTACTCAATTCAAATTCGATTGTTCTTCTTTTAATATTCATAAAATTAAATAATTCTAAATTACAATTTAAAAATTGATAAGTAGGAGGTATTTTCCACAGCATGTCAAATACCTCCTACTTATCAATTGATGAGCTAAAGGAGCTCTATAATGAATGGTTCATAAGGCACAACACTTGCTGAAGGTTTTGCAAATGGGGTTGCAAGCTAAGTGGGCTTAACCTTGGGGAGAACTATGTGGTTAAGTGTGCTTGAGCTGGAGCAATAATGGGATGGGTGACCTCCCGGGATGGCCCAATGCTTCACCTCTGTGAGCATCACCTAGATGCAATGAGTGCTAAGTGGACCATTCATTATCATGAGAGATGGTTCTCGTGAACCACTACTCATGAAACATGGGACAATTAGTTTGACTCAAAAACTACACGATTAAATCCTGATAGCAATATCATAATTTAAAAATTATGATCAACTACCTATCATATATCAAAATTAACTTATCACTTTCACTTCCCTTCATTTCTTAGTTTTTAAACTCTTTTATATAATCTATTATAACGTTGATTAAATTAATTATTATTTATTCATTTTATTCCTACGATAAATTTAAGAGATGCATACAATCTTATTTTACTCAAGGTAATAGACTCTATAACCAAAGAGCACATGGAAAAGGAGCTCACCAACGGTCAAAGAATGACCAAAAAAAATGTACATTGAAAAATTGTAGCCCTTCTTTAAAACTAAAGTGAAAAGTTAAAAGGTTGAAAAGATGTGAAATAGAGAATATAGGAAAGATAAACAACAAAAGATGCTTAAAAGACTTCACGAGCAAATAAGAATTTTTATCGTTTCTTTTTGGATTTATTTTGTTTTGAATGTGGTAAATGAGTGTAAACTAGTAGAGAGGTTGTATATTTTCATATAAAAATCAATATATAGTTTTTATTTTTATTTTTTTATATTAATTATTTTGATATAAATAAAAATTTAATTGTAATTTTGGATTTAGTTCAAAATTGCATATGTGATTATAATCTTTTAAATTTTTATTATGTGTTCAATATCAAATTATTTTTAATTAATTATTGTCTATTAATTCAAATACATAATATTAAAATTATGGTCAACAGTATAAAATAATAAATCATAATTTATTTTAGGCATAAATAGTTTATAACATTATATCATTAACACACCTAGACATTGAGAAGTATTACATTAATATTCGAGATCACAAGGATAATATAGGCATTTGCATTTTTTCTTTATGTATCTTCCAATTTGTTCAAAATTATTAAATCAATTCAAGAGTTTAATTAAATAAAAAGGACTAGAGCAAAAGTGGCCTCCCACATCTAGCACAATAAGCAACAAAATGATAGTCTTATCAAGGCATTCTATAATATTACCAATCTCTAGATAGTAGAAAAGCCAAAAAGAACAAAGGTGAATCAAATGAACAAAAAAAAAAAAAAGTTATGCAAATTACCATATCAAGTTTGTAATTACAAAACATTCATACAAATACAAGTCTGATCCTAATCTCCAAACTCAACCTTACACAAAGCAAAAGAATATTCTAATCTTAAGGCAAATAACAAACTATCATATCTTTTTTCTTGTCCCAAGATATCACAATTTTTAGCATCTTAATTTGGATCATTCATTCTTTGATCATAGAGATAAGTACTCTCATTTATTGCATTTATATTTTCTAAAATAGCTATTACAATTAATATAATCTATTAGTCTCGATTGTCACTATTCAATCTAAGTTAATTTGTGTTTAATTGATTGTATTTACTTTAATTATCGTAGGTTAACCCATAAGGAGAGTTTGTGTTCTTTTACAATAATATATGTTATTAAGCTACAAAGTTATTTCTTTGCAACTATTGATACTCAGATAATGCAATCACAACACCACACACAAAGAATCAATAATGAGAAGTCATGCAAATGAATGAATTTGACATGTAGATTAACCTCAAAGATTGAAAGACCAATTCCTCTCCTACTCTAGCTAAACCTAACTTTTATTGGGGAGGAAAGGGTTCAAAAAATAACATAAAATCAAAAACTAATTAAATGGTGATTCCACAAAATAGAAGGCCTTTCCAATTGCACATGAATTACTCATATGAGATTCTATAATTCATAGAAAAGGAAAAGAGGCATTTGTAGTAATAAAGGCAAGAGAATAATTGTTGCACAATCATATGCTTTTCAAAGGTCAACAAATACTTTTAAAAGATCAACAAGCTTCTAGACACATGAACCAAGGCTATACAAGTCCAAATAAAAAAACCAAAGAGAATTTCTTGACAAAGCTGTGAAAAAATAGAAAACAAAAGATTTATATTATTAAAAACAACACATTGATAGACAAATATAAGAGATAAGACTATATTACATAATCATACAACCAAAAATTTGAGATAATATAAAATCATATGCCCCAAAATTTGAAGATACAAAATTTGTATTACCACAACAGAAAAGCCAACCCTTAATCAATAAAATTCAATACAATATATATTAAAAAAATAATAATAAATTAAAATAATAAAACATAGATGCTACAATTACAAACAAGGTTCAATTGCCAATAAATATTGCTTCCCATGATCAACAATTTCATAATGGAGAAAATAAATGTATGAAACTACAACTATGAGAAGAGGTCATTTGAATATCTTCACTACATCTCTTTATCCTCCACCATAAACCCTAATTTTCCCCTTTGTGGTTTCTCCTCTTCATTTCTCATGCATTCTCCATTTTTATGAATGCAAGCTCCTCTGAATTGTTAACACAAACTTTATATTTAATATTCATGGCCTAATATGCCTTTTGTATTACATACCATGTGGGCCCACTTCAATTTTACAGTCAAAAAGGGCAAAAACTCTTTGAAATAATGCCATGGCTCTACTTTTAGTTTTAACTTTGTTTATGGCCATGAATTTACTCACGTGGGCAGCCCTCTTTGCAGTTAACGTTCTGTTAACTCCTCGCAACCTTCAAAAAATTCCTCTGCTCATTGGATCTACAGTTCACAGGATTTAAGTCTAAACATCTAAAAAAACATTGGAGAGTCCATATACTGAGCAATACTGCCCTGACAATCTCTGACACTCTTATTTCTTCCTGGGCCATTAGATTATATTGATTAGATTCTTCCTGGGCATCTACTCTTTTTCTATGCCCACGACCTATAAAATAATCTGAGAGTTCTCCTAAAGAAATAGCCATACAGTTACTAAAAAACATAAGACTTCAGAAACAGGCAGCTTTGTATTGCTCCTATGGCTCCACCATTTCATATTATAATCATTAAAAGAAGCTTTTTGTTTTACCTGGCTAGCTCTTCATTTTTATACAGCCAAAGATATGCTGTCAAACTCTGAGTTTCTCATGCAGGCCTTCACTTTAATTGGTTTCTGAATTCCTGTTGAACATATTGTGCAAGACAGTGTGTATGCACTTTGAGCTCTATATTTTTATCAATGCATGGCCCACCTGCGCCCTTCTCTTATTTCATTGCCTGCGGGCTCATTGTATTCATTTACATCATTGTTATGCACAATTAGCTCTCATTCTTGTGCACAATCTTTTACATCATGTTATCCTTTGAAGTGTTGAAAACAACTGTGCTATGCTTTGTAGCTTCCTGTAGCTAAAAATGTGAATCTCCAAGCAACTCAGAATGATAATTCCTGAAGCTCTCAGTTCTGCAATCATTGCTTTCATAACATATCTCACAAATTTATTAACAATCTTGAACACAATATTTGCATTATATAACAGCATTAGTGATATAAATTTTGATTTTACTTAATCGTTTAATTTACACCACAATACTTAGTTTTGGATCTCAGCATGTAATTATGTTGTGAGAAATTAGAAGTTGATGGTTCGCTATGGTTCAAAGATAGAATGCACATTCCTAACTCTGGGGACTTAATAACCAAACTGATGTAGGAAGCTCATTCTGGACATAATGTCTGGAATCTTAACGGTTCAAAGCTAAGCATGTGCACTCTAATGGATTTCTTATTGGATTTGTTTATTTGTGCAAACATTTGTAAGTAGAAGTGCCAAACAATAAGTATGGATTGGGTCAAATTCCAGTTCAGACCTTTTTGGTTAGGTTTGGCTTTAAACCTTTTTGATTGTATTGGCTGTTCTTGTGCTGATTTTTCAACTGTTGAGTTTGCTGGAGTCTTTTTGCTGTTGATTTTTATCTCTCTCTTTCTGTGAGAAGTTTTGTTAGTCCTTTTGGCTGATTTGTAATTGGGTTTGAGCCCTTCCCGTGTATTCGGTTCATAGCTCCAATCAAAAGCACTTACCTTAATCAAAACAATTAGTATAGATTTTAAATAGTGATTACTATTAATTCCTTTTAAGCATAACATGATGTTAGCAGTTGTTGAGTAACTCATTAAGGTAGCAGACTTCATACCATTGAATATAAAAAATGATTCACCTACTATAGCAAGAAGATTGTTAGGGAATTTTTCAGGCTTCATGGAGTACCATAAAAGATGATAGAAAATAGAGATATGAGAATGACCACAAGATTTTGGACAACATTATTGTTAGCTTTAGGTATGAAATTGTGTTTCAATAATACCTACCATCCAAAAATACATGGGTAAACAAAGAGAGTAAATTAGGTGGTGGAAGAATTGTTACATAAAAATCAAGATATATTGACAAAAGAAATTATATAGGTTAAGATTAATCATATTGAATTGGATGGTGATGATTCTTCCACTGTTAATAATAAGGTGTATATTAATTTTAATATGCATACCACGCCATATATTGAGGTTACACATAAAAATATCAAATAAAGTCAACATGATAAACAAGAGCAAGGACATGAAAGATATGGTATTCTAATAGATAGTCCCTTGGGCCACATGGATTAGAATCATACATATTTTAATTATACTAAAATATATTCACCCAATGGTGGTACCTTCATTGATTAATCTTATGTCTATCTCCCTTTACATGTCATATTTAATTTTATACTATGATCATTTCTATTCTTTTCACTTAATCTTTTCATTTGGGGGCAAGGTTTATTTTTACATATTACAAGGTTCCATGGCTTCTCACATTGTGGGGCACAAAAAGTGGGGGAATTGTTCATTGTTTATCTCACATGCATAAGTTATCTCAACTATACATCTTTAATTTTTCAATTTTACCTTAGAATTTAATTGATTAATTTATATTGCTCATGTTTTCCATTTAGTTTATCATCTTATGCTTACTTTTAATACAAGCATGATTATGTTACCATACTTAATTTTTTATCCAATCTTTCTTTCTCTCTCCTTGTTCATGTGCTCCCTTTCCTTGAACACACAAAATTAAGGAGATGGATATTATTACTAACCACTTTGAATTTTAAGTGTAGTTCACAATGTGGTTTTGGATCATTGCCCTAGTTATTATACTTCTAATAATGCTTGCATTTTTCTTATTTTAATTTTAGTATGCTTGCTCATGTACATTCATATGCTCACCAAAGCGGGGAAAAAATTTAGAGCTGAGAAATGCATACCCTGACACTTTTCCTTTTTTTACACCACTTTGGACATATGTTTAGACCTTAAAGGGATCCTTATAGAATTATCTTATGTGTACACACGTGTTTATGTTATTAAAAGACCTTGAATTATATGCCTAAGGTGTCAATTTGAAGTAGTCACCTCTAAGTCATTTACATCCATTAAGCATCATCCATTATCCATCAAGCATCTAGAATCTACCCATCATTAGGACAACCCACAACATCTAACTATCACAAAGGATCATTTGATAATCATGAAAGTATTTCCACACATGTCAAAGCCCTAGACCTTACACTAGGTCTTTCCAATATCTTTTGCATCACATTCCATTGCACATAATGTCTTAAGTGTCAATCACCTAGCATCATCATAAGTAGCTCACCATCACTTGTATTGTTGTTTGTTTTCTTCCAACTTTTATCAAAACCATTTAATCGAAACTGAGTACTTATTATAAGGAGAAGATCCTCACTTAGCAAGGCTCTCCCAAAAAAAATTATCAACACTACTAATCTTTCATAGTAACGACAAGTATATGACAAGTCTTTGTTGGAATTACAAAAAGTATGCAAATCATAAGTCATTTTGATGTTCAAAAGGTATTTCTAAGAATTAAAATTCAAATATGAAGACACAAAATTGACTTAATATAAATTTTGAGAACCTAATTCAAATTTCATTGTTCTTACTAATACATATAAGATTAAATAATTGTACAATTTAAAAATTATAATCAAAACAGTAAACAACTACCTATAAAGAATCAAAATTAATTAATCACTTTCTAAATTTCTAAATTCTTTTATAAAATGTATCATAAAAATTATTATTTATTCATTTTATTTGTAAAATAAATTTAATAGATAATTACGGTCTTATTTTACTCAAGGTTATAAGCTCTATAACCAAGGAGTACATGGAAAAGGAGGTCACCAACGGTTAAAGAATGACCAAAGAAAATGCATTGTGAAAAATTCTAACCCTTCTTTAAAAGCAAAGGGAAAAGTTAAAAAAGGTTGAGAAGATGTGAAATAGAGAATATAGGAAAGATAAATAGCAAAAGATGCTTGAACGACTTCACCAACAAATAAGACCTTTTGACCTATGTGTGTTGGCCCCCTTTACAAATATCACATATTTCTAATAAATATTCCCCCTTTTAGTCATTCTATCCACCCCAAAAAAGATCAAAAGGTTTGGTAAATGTAGATAACACTAAACCAACACAAAGTCGTGTAGGCAATGTCAAATAAAAAGTCTAAGGGTTAAAATTGTATTCAAAAATACTTTTTATCATTTCTTTTTTGATTTATTTTGTTTTGAATGTGGTAAATCAATGTAAATTAGTATATGATTTATATATTTTTATATAAAAAATAATATATAATTTTATTTTTTGAGTCTATTTTTTAATAGTTTTAATTTATTTATCTCATTAATTATTATGGGTATTAAATAAAATTTGTAGTTGTAATTTTGAATCTAGTTCAAAATTATATGTGATTTTGATTTCTTAAATTTAAATTTTTAACATGTGTTTAAATCAAGTTACTTTTGATTAAATATTGTCTATTGAACTAAGCATATAATATTCAAATTAAGGAACTAGTGTGTTGTATAAAAGAATAAATCTTAATTTATTTTATTCAAAGACTATATGTATAACATTATATCATGTGTGCACTTGAGCATCGATGAGTATTGTATTAATATTTGAGATCATAAGGATAGTATAAGCATATGTATTTCTATTCAAAATGTCTTCCAATTTGTTCAGATTATTCAATCTATTCAAGGGTTTAATTAAGTCAAAAGGACTATAGCAACTCACCTCTCGCATCAAGTACATCAAGCAACAAAATGATAGCCTTACCAAGATGTTCTTAACTATTGTGAATCTCTAGATATTTGAAAAGATAAAAGGAACAAAGATGAATCAAGTGAAGTGAAAAATAAAGTTATGCAAATTATCAATCAAGTTTGCAATTACATGACATTCTTGGTACTACAGCCTTACACAAAGCAAAAAGAATATTCTAATTTTGAGACAAATATCAATCATATCTTTTTTCTAATCCCAATATATCATAATATCTAGCATCTTCATTTGGATCATTCATTCTTAGATCATAGAGCTAAGTATTGTCATTTATTGCATTTATATTTTTCTAAAATAGTCAAATGTTACAAGTAATCTAATTTATTAGTCCCCGAGATAATTTATGCTTAATTTGTTGGATTTACTTTAATTAGCCTAGGTTAACCCATAAGGAAAGTTCACTTTCCTTTAGAGTAATTTATGTTATTAAATTATAACTATTAATACTCAAATAATACAACCACATGTTGATTTTCCAAATGCTTCAATACTCACACCACACACAAAGCATCAATAATGGGAAGTCATGGAAATGAGTGAATTTGAAATGTAGGTCAACCTTCAAGATTGAAAGACCAGTTCCTGTTCTACTCTAGCAAAGCCTAGCCCAAACTAGGGCGGAATGGATTCAAAGAACGTAAAACCAAAAACTAAATAAATAGTGAGGCCACAAAATAGGAGGCCTTTCCAATAGTACATGCATTAATAACATGAGATTTAAAGGTTGTTAGAAAATGAAAAATCACATTTGTAGTAATAAAAGGCAAGAGAATAATTGTTCCATGATCATATGCTTACTAGAGGTCAATAAATGCTTACAAAACATCAAGTTTTTAAAGGCTATACAAGTGCAAATAAACAAGCAAATACAAGAGATAGGACTAGATTATAAATAAAATACAATCTTTATTATCATAGACAAATTTCATCAAAAAATTCTTACCATTTATCAATAAAATTCAGAATACAATTATATAATAAAATAAAAAAATAAAAAATAAAATGTTATAATAAATACACTTGATTTACTATATTAATTCCTACATCAAAATTAAAATAGTTCTAAAAAAATTAAATACCATTCCAAACAAACATGCAACTGCTTGCCATGATCAATAGTTTCATAATGGAGAAAACAAATGCATGAAACTACTACTATGAAAAGAGGTCATTTGAATATCTTCACTACAACTCTTTATCCTCCACCAAAAACCCTAGCTTTCCCCTTTCGGTTCCTCTTTACATCGAGAGGCGTCTATAGTGGCATCCAACAATCTGTGAAAAGTTTTTCTATAGTGGCATCCAACAATCTGTGAATTTTTTTTAAAGTTGCATTTAAAATGACAGGCAGGTGGGAATCATGTGCAACTACAGTAGATTTGATGAAACAAAAAAATAAAATCAAAGATATTTGACAAAACAAAAAGAACAAATAAATAAATAAATAATAAAAAATAATTCAAATATTTGCATAAACTAAAAGAACAAAAAAATAAATAAATAAATTATTTTTTTGATAAATTGGCAACTATCTATATTAAATTAAGATAAAGATACATATTCACAAAAAAGGATGGGTGGTAAAAAAGGCACACCTCGAGAGTCATATGGGCAGTGCCCAGAAAAACCAAAAGATCACATGGGTCGAGCCCAGGAGTCCAAGATTACAAAACAAATAAAAATGGCCATTAAGCGGCCAAAGCAGTGTCAACAGAGCCAGGAGGGTCTCTGTCATCCATATTCTCCCCCCATGCATTAGCAGGGTCTAGAGTGACATCAGGAGGAGGACCCCAACCATCATCAGCATCTTTTTCCTTCTCTTTATCTTTATCCTCACGTCGGGGCGAGATTGCATGTGCCAAACGCCGAAAGCTTTTACCAGTATCTGGCCAACCAGAGCCAAAAGCAAGAGGTTCATCAGAGGGCCACCCAAAACTGCCACTATCACTCCTCGAAACACCACCAGAAGGCCACCCCTTGCTAGCTAGCGGCGGAGGAGAACAAACTCGTCGAGGAGTGCGAGAATCCCACTGAAGCAGAGGTTGAGAGTAGGAACGCGTAGAGACACTCCATTGTTGGTCCCTCGAGGGCGACTGGCTGTGAGAAGAGGTGGGTGAAGCAGGGACTCGAGCAACAGTACAAGGGGCATTACCCCAGTGATCCAACAAAACTTGAAGGTGAGAAAATTCAAGTGCAACTTTGTTAGCTTGCACCTGAACCTGTAGAAGTACACTAGAAAAAACAATAGCTTTAGCATACAAAGATACATGAACATCCATTTGTGTATGAGAAAATATGCAAGCATTTTTGTCTTTCAAGATATTGAAGAGAATTTCCACCCTGAAAGTGTGCCAAAGTTGGGTGAATTTTGTAGGAAATCTGGGGGAATCTCCCAACAAAACCATATGCCAGGAGAAAGGCTCTGGCCTAAACGGCAGGAAAAATTCATGAATCCAAGTCCAAAGTTGCTAAGCTCTAGGACAAAACCAGAAAAGATGCTTAAAATTCTCAGCTTGCCCACAAAAAGGGCAACGATGGTCTTGAACCCCCAGGTGAACAAGCCGAGAACCCACAGGAAAGCCTTAGAAAAGAATACACCAAGCAAAGTGGGCAAGTTTTGGCTCAACACTTGCAGACCAAGTGGCAGCAAATCTTTTACATCAAACATGAGCGGGAGATTGAAGAAGCCACCTCTGGTTCAAACTCTGAATCATAGGAAAGTGTGGTGAAAGCCACCTGTAACCAAGTCGAGGCTTGTAGTTCCTAAAAGGGGTGTCTGGATACCACTTCCAATCTTTCCACCAAGGTTTGCTCCCACAAATTCCAACCTTATGAAGCATTTATGCAGGAATAGCATTCACTGGACCATCATAAGTAGCACAGTCCTGGTTATGAAGCCTGTTTTGGGCATGAAAATCTTCCCACGACATGATACGCATGGTGGGTCTATGAAATAACTATTGCAGGGTCTAGATACCCTTCTTGTGGAATCTAAATGCCTTGAGCCAAGGTGACTTATCCAACGGCTGACCATTATAAGAAAAAAGAGGTGACCACCAAATATTCTACTAGTTGAGAGAGAGCCCATCTTGAAAACTAGAGCCAGGGTTTGACAACCTCCTAGGCTCGCCAGATACTTTTGGCCACAAAATTCCCAACAATTTGGACTAGTTCTTCCATGACCAGAAGGGTTTGAAAGCCAGTCCCCTTCAAGGCAGGTCTATGGATAGGGAAGCCTAATTGAATACCATGCCTGAGAAATTTTTTTCAGGCCTCATCCCCAGTAAGGGCACGGATAATCCATTTAACACATAAAGCAGTCCCTTTCCGTTGAGTGGAAAGCAACCCAAGTCCTCCAGAATCTCTGGGAAGGTAGCAAAATTCCCAAGCCACACAGTGAAACCCTCTGTGAGACTCAGAGGAGGCCCAAAGAAAATCTTGAAGCAACTTTTCAAGCTTGTCGTAGGCAGCTTTGGAAGGGGCCCAACAGGAAGAATAGTAGACATGGGTAGCCGCTAGAACTTTGGAGCACACTTGAAATTTCCCCGCCAGAGAGAGGAGCTTGGTAATCCAATAAGCAAGCTTTTGCTCGACTCTGGAGAGCACAACTTGCCAAAGTTCAGACGGGGATGCCTGAAAAACAAAGGGAATGCCCAGAAACCGAAAAATATCTCCTGGCCCAATCCACTTCTAACCATATTGTTGCAACCAAGGAGGAGAAAGAAAAATAGACTGTCTGTAGCACAATTTTTTGTGCCACTAAATGGAAAAACTAGAAGCAATACAAAAGATGTTAAGGCACTCTAGGGTCACAACAATAGTATCTTCTTCCTCCAAAAGAGTGAGGAAAGAGTCATCTGCAAAATGGCCATTAACCAGCTGAGCCTTAGAGTTGGGCAGAGAGATGCCCTTGATACGCTACTGGGAAACTGCATTGGCCAGGAGGTAGCCAAATCCCTTAATAGCAAGCACATACAAAGACGGGGCAAGTGGGCACCCTTGCCGAATGGAACGAAAGAGTCCAGAGGCAGAGGATTGACGACCATTAATGGTGATGCATGTCGAGGCATCTGTAAAGAGCATTTGAACTAACTAAATGAAGTTGGGCCCAAAACCCAAAGCTTGCAGCATAGCAAGAATAAAAGGCCACTCAATATGGTCATAGGCCTTGACAAAGTCTATTTTGATAAACATGGCTTTCTGGTTTGACCGCCTGGCCCATTCCATGCCTTCCCAAACAACAATAATATTATCCAAAATAACCTTGGATTTGATAAACCCAATTTTCTCTGGGTGCACAATCTGAGATAAAAGATGGCGGACCTTCAGAGCCAAAGCCTTGACAATGATCTTGTAGGAGACATTGAGAAGCATGATAGGTCTCCAATTGCAATGTCTTCTGGGTCACTAGACTTAGGTATGAATTTTATATTACCTTTGTTAATTAGGTTACCTAGAGAATTAGCATGAAAAGCCTCTAAGTAAACATGATGTAGATCTTGTTCAATACAGTCCCACAGGGCCTTGTAGAATTCGCAAGGGAACCCATCAACCCGCGGGGCTTTGTCATCAGCCATGGAATAGACAACCTCTTTGAGATCATCAATTGTTAACAACTGATCACAAAAAAAATTATGGGCTGAAGAAAGCCTATTTGGCACCACAACAAGGCAATCCTGAAGGGCTTGTTGTTGCACAGGTGTGGGTTCCTATGCAGTGAAAACCTATTCATAATGACATACAAAGGCCTGGAGAATGTTAGGAAGCTCAGAAAGCACCTGAATTCCATATTTAATTTTTGTACATTTGCCCAGGGATGAGTGCCTGGCACGCAGAGCCAAAAAAAATTATTTGGAGGCACGATCACCAACTTTTAACCAATGTAACCGGGCTTTGATTTGTGCACCTCTGGCAGCATAATTGTTTGCAACTTGTTTTTTGTGCCTTAATTCCGCCACCCTAACTTGCAATGATGGAGAAAAAGGGTTGGCCGCCAAAGCCTCAGTAGCTAAGTGGAGGTCAGTGGTGGTAGCTTCATAAGACTACCGGCAAAAGATAGCTAGCTAGTGCCCATAAATGCACAAAAATCTAGTTGTACGAGTGATAGCATCATTCCACCAAGTAATCCATCATGTATGATGAGCTGACCTACACTCTAGATTCCAGACTCTGCGAATGTGGGCTAGGGTAGGGTTGTGGTAGAGTAAAGACATGTTTAGAAAAAAATGAGTTTTACACATGCAAGGTTGGCGAGTCTCCCATTCAATGCAAAAAGAAATGGGGAAGTGGTCTGACAAAGTCACATCCACTAATGGCTTAACCGGGAGAGAAGAATTGTCAAAATAAAAAAAAGATTAAGCTGAGATCATGGCACGATCGAGAGGTTTAAATATTTTGTCAGACCCGGCTCTGAAATTACACCAAGTGTGCCAGAGAGAATGAGAATGGCGGCGACCAATATTGGGATCAAAGAGCCCCAATTTATTATGCATGTAAAACCACGCCTCCCTTTCACCAGTTGTCCATCTAAATGGCAAGGTGTCATCTTTTTCATATGCCATCTCAACCATATTGAAATCCCCACACAGTAACCAGGTAGCAACTAGCAATGAATCAACAATCCAACGCCAAAGCAAGGAACGTTCCACAACATCATTAGAAGCATAGACATTAATAATCTCAAAGGAATGATTATCAATGTTGAGAAGGATCCAGACGAGCCGATGAGTGGGATTAGACCTGTGGTTGACCACACAAGAGTTCCACCATGGGGATAAAAGGGTGACAGCTCTGCCACACCCAACATCATGAGCAGTACAAAACATTTTACTGGCTGGCCAAATAGAGCGACAAGCTACAACAAGCAAAAAACCAAAAAATTTAACTTCTTGGAGACAAAGCACTTCAATACTAGAATACTTACACAAGGTATCCTTGACAAAATACTTTATGGAGAGGTCTGTCAGACCCCAAACATTCCATGAGAGGAAATTCATGAATGAAATTCCTCCATATTTTCACAACCCAGTTCCTCTTCATTCAAAGAAGAGAAACGATTCTGCAAAAATTTAGGTGAAACTGACCCAATCTAGATGGAAGGAGAGGAAAGCCTCCGCTTTTCTTGAACATATTCCCCTTCTTCCCTAGGAGGAGAAGGGCTGCGATACCACCTTTGAGCTCCCATCACTGGAGGGGAAACATTCGGCTGTGATAACATGACAACAGTGGGCTGAGGCATTGCCTATGGCCTAGGTTGTGGCAGAACATAATTAGCTCCAACAGGAGCTTCCTTCCCCTTCATTGAAGGGTTTGAAACAACTTTCACTGGTTCAGAGGCCTTGGGGGCCGACCCAGAACCAGTGGATTTATTCTTGTGGTTCGTAACCGTAGTCCATTTCACATCAGGTTTGGCAACAGAGGCATCCGTCGAACGAGGCTTTTCAACATCTCATGGCGGAGAAGGTGTACAAGGAACTGCCAAGGGGTAATCCTTGATCTTGTGGTCTATGGACTGACACCTATAACAAGTGTTGGGAAGATTAAAATATGTGACCTTTTGGGTATGTCGGAGAGCTCCAATTTGGATATCAATGGAGTCTCTCAAATCTTTGGAAAGGTCCACTTCCACATAAACCCTTTTTTGGGGTTGGGCCTAAAAGAACCTATCTGGCTCAATGCAAATAACCCTCCCCAACGAGGAAGCTATATGATTCAAAAAAGGCACACAAGGCAAGGGTAAACTAGGAAATTCAATCCAAACCGAAACCCACAACTTGGTGTCATCTGAGATAGCAAAGTCCCGGGTCCATGCCTAGAAAACTAATAAAGAAGACCAGACATACCAGGGACCATGGACTAAGATAGCCTAGACATGATTGACTTTCGCAAAGCGGAACAAAAAGAAACCCTTGGTTAAATTTTGGACCATGTCAAGGCAGACCCCATGAGGGACCCAAGCCTTGTTGACCCATTCTTTAAGCACACTTTCAGGGGGAGTTCTCTCAACAAAATACCTGACAAGGGTGTGTTGCTCAAGCCATTGACAAGCAGTATCAAAATATGGTAAAGGAAAACCACATCAGTCGGTGAATCAGAGCACTTACCTCATGAAATACTTTCAGAACAAATTTTCGAGGACATTTGTTCGAAGGAGGAGCCATTGAGCAAAGCCGACGAACCGATAACACCAACATGAACTGTCAGGTTAGATCCAATTGAAGGCATATTAAAACAAAAAAATCGCACTAAATGTGGTCGTACACACAGGAAAAGAGGATTTTATTGCGCTAACAGCGCAGTATGACGCAAGAGGGGCCAAGAATGATCGCAGACAACACAAAACCCTAGCAGAGCTCATACCAATAAATAATATTTTTAATCGCAAAGAGAAATCAAAGATTTGATCACAAAGATAAATCAATCAAAAAAGAAAATTAGAAAATGATAACTCTCGACGTATTTTATATATATTAATATTTAATAGATGTATGCTAGTTTATTTCTCAGCATTCTCCATTTTTATGCATTCCAGCTCCTTTGAATTATTAAGGAAAACTTTATATTTAATAGTCATCACCTAATATGCTTTTTGTTTTTCATACCATGTGGGCCACTTCAATTTTATAGTCATACAGGGAAAAAACCTTTGAAATAATGTCATGGCTCCACTTTTTTGGTTTTTCCTACTCATGTAGGCACCCTCTTACCAAATCAAGATTCAGTCAATATTTCTTCTTTACAGTTCACAGATTTCAAGTCCAGACTATGCAATTCCACCCTGACAATCTCTGACACTCTTATTTCTTCCTAGACCATTAGATTATATCTGACACTGGGGACTAGGCATCTACTCTTTTTCTATGGAGTTCTCCTAAGACAAATTAAGATTAATTTCAAAAAGAGCCAGCTTTGACTTGCTACATTACACCCATGGCTCCACCATTTCATAAAATAATCATCAAAAGAAGCTTTTTGTTTTACCTGGATAACTCTTCATTTTTACACACTCAAAGATATGCTGTCAAACTCTAAATTTCTCATGCAAATCTTCATTTTAATTGATTTCTGGACTCCTGTTGAACATGTTGTGCAAGACTGTGTGTGTGCACTTTGAGCTATGTGAAATGCACTGGAAACTCTATTTTTTAATCTGCATCTCTACTTGCATAAAAATTGATAGGATTTTGCATGAATGCATGGCTCACCTATGCCCTTCTCTTATTGCCATTTCCTATGGGCTCATTGTATTGATTTAACACCATATTGCTCCTCATAAAGAACATGGCCTTGTAATATTTGGTTAATTTTCAACTTATGTGGAGGCATCTTTTCCCTAGCTCTCATTCTTGTGCACAGTATTTTACATCATGTTATCCTTTGGAGTGTTGAAAACAATGATGGTATGCTTTGTAGGTTCCTGTGGCTAAAAATGTGAATTTCCAAGCAACTCAGAATGACAATTCCTGAAGCTTTTAGTTCTACAATCATTTCTTTCATATCTCACAAGCTTATTGGCAATCTTGGACATAAAACCTAAGTTTGAATTGGAGTGCAACTTTTGCATTACACCACAATATTTAGTTTTAGATCTCAACATGTAATTATGTTATTGTGAGAAATTAGAAGTGGATGGTTTGTTATGCTTCAAAGATAGAATGTACATTCCTAACAATGGGGACTTAATAATCAAGGTAATGTTTGGAGGCTCATAAGGCATTTTATTGTGGACATTTATGAGTGAGTGAGATGTTAAGATATCTTAAACTACTATATTTTTGGTCAAGAATGAAGATAAGCATTAAACCTTGTGGCACAATATTTGGAGTCTCAAAGGTTCAAAGGCAAGCATGTGCATCCAATTGCATTTATTTATCTTCATGACATTTCTAAGTATAAGTGGCAAACAATAAGTGGATTTTAAATAGAAGTTGTTGTTAGAACCTTTTAAATGTAACACAATACTAGTAGTTATCAAGGAACTCAGTAATGTAGCTCACTTCATACCATTGAATCTAAAAGATGATCCACCTACCATAGCAAGAATGTTTACAAAGAAAGTTTTTAGGTCTCATGGATTACCATAAAACATTAAATCAAAGCAAATTAGAGATTTCATTGAATTATACCTAATTCTCCACATATTATATTAGAACAAAAATTTATCATGTTACCTCTTGCTAAGATAATGGATAGCTCTAGAATTGCATTACACATGGTTAAACATTTGTGTACTTACCATCACATACATAGATATCTTGTAGATAGATACATAATATTCAAACATAAAAATTAAGATATATTGACAAAAGGAACTATATAGGTTGAGGCTAATCATGTTGAATTGAATGATGATGATTATTCCTCTGTTAGTAATAAGGATTATGTTAATTTTAATATGCATACCACACCATATATTGAGGTTAAACATACAAATATCAAATAAAGTCAACATGATAAACAAGATCAAGGACATGAAATATATGGCATTATAATACATAGTCCCTTAGACCACATGAATTAGAATGATAAATATTTTAATCATACCAAAATATATTCACCCAATGGTGGTACCTTCATTGATTAATCTTATGTCTATCCCCCTTACATGTCACATGTACTTTTATGCTATGATCATTTCTATGCTTTTCACTTGATCTTATCATTTGGGGGAAAGGTTTATTTTTACATATTACATGCTTCCATGAATTCTCACATTTTGGGGCACACAAAGTGGGGGAATCTTTCATTCTCCATCTCACATGCATAGGTTATATCAACTATACATCTCTAATTTTTCAATCTCACCTTAGAATTTTAATGCTTAATTTTTCTTGCTCATGTTTTCCATTTGGTTTATCATCTTATGCTTTCTTTCAATACAGGTATGGTTATGTTAGCATACTTAGTCTTATCCAATCTTTCATTCTCTCTCCTTGTTCATGTGCTCCCTTTCCTTGAACACACAAAATTAAGGAGATGCATATTATTACTAACCACTTTGAATTTTAAGTATAGTTCACAAGGTGATTTTGGATCATTTCCCCAGTTATTATACTTCTAATTATGCTTTCATTTTTACTATTTTAATTTTAGTATGCTTGCTCATGTAGATTCATATGCTCACCAAAGTGGAGGCAAAATTTAGAGGTGAAAAGTACATACCAACACTTTTTTTCTTTTTTATACCACTTTGGACACATGTTTAGGCGTTAAAGGGATCCTTATAGAATTATCTTATGTACACACATGTTTATGTTCTTAAAAGGCCTTGAATTATGTGTCTAAGGCGTCAATTTGTAGGAGTCACCTCTACATCATTTACATCCATTAAGCATCTAACATTGTCCATCAAGCATCTAGAATCTACCCATCATTAGGACAACCCACATCTAACTATCACAAAGGATCATTTGATAATCATAAAAGGATTTTCACACGTCAAAACCCTAGCCCTTACACTAGGCCATTCCTATATCTATTGTATCACATTCCATTGCACATAATGTCTTAAGTGTCAATCACCTAGCATCATTATAAGCACCTCACCATCAATTGCATTGTTGTTTGTTTTCTTCTAAATTTTATCAAAACCATTAAATTGGAACCAACTACTTATTATAAGGAGAAGATCCTCACTTAGCAATGCTCTCCCAATTTTTTTTATCAACACTACTAATTTTTCATTGTAACTACAAGCATATGACAAGTTTGTGTTGCAGTTAAAAAGGTGTGAAGATCATAAGTCATTTTGATGTTCAAGGTATTTCTAAAAATTAAAATTCAAATATGAAGACACAAAATTGACTTAATACAAATTTTGAGAATAATCTAATCAAAATTTATTATTCTTTCTAACACATATAAGATTAAATAATTCTAAATTATAATTTAAAAATTATGATCAAAACAATAAATTACTACTTATCAACAATCAAAATTAATTTATCACTTCTAAATTTCTAAATTCTTTTATAAATTTTATGAACTTAATTATTATTTATTCATTTTATTTCTACAATAAATATAATACATGCATTTAATCTTATTTTACTCAAGGTTATAAGCTCTACAACCAAAGGTACATGGAAAAGGAACTCACCAACGGTCAAAGAATGACCAAAGAAAATGCAATCTGAAAAATTCTAACCCTTCTTAAAAGCAAAGGGAAAAGTTAAAAAAGGTTGAAAAGATGTGTAATAGAGAATATAGGAAAGATAAATAGCAAAAGGTGATTCAAAGACTTGACCAACAAATAAGACCTTCGGAACAATGTAGATAAATGGATATCACATATTTCTAATAAATATTCCCTCCTCCTAGACATTCTATCCGCCCCAACAAAAAATCAAAAGGTTTAGTAAATGAAGAACACTAAACTAACACAGAGTCGTGTAGGCAATGTCAAATAATAAGTCTAAGGGTTAAAATTGCATTCACAATTATATATATATATAATTTGGTTTTGGATGTGGTAAATCAATGCAAATTATTGTATGATTTGTATAGTTTTTAATATAAAAAATTAATATATAATCTTATTTTTATTATATTTTTAATAGTTTAAATCTATTTTGTATATTAATTATTTTCTGTATTAAATAAAATTTATAATTATAATTTTAAATTTAGTTCAAAATTATATATGTGATTTTGATTTCTTAAATTTGTAAATTTAAATTTTTATTATATGTTTAAATCAAGTTACTTTTAATTAATTATTGTCTATTGATTCAAGCATATAATATTCAAATTAAGACACTAATATGTAGACTATGTATAATCTTATATTATGTGTGTACTTGAATATCAATGAGTATTATATTAATATTTGAAATCATAAGAATAGTATAAGCATATGTATTTCTTCTAGGAATATCTTCCAATTTGTTCAAAATTATTCAATCTATTCAAAGGTTTAATTAAGTCAAAAGGACTAGAGCAAGTCACCTCTCACATCTAGCACATCAAACAACAAAATGATAACCTTACCAAGGTGTTCTTAACTACTGTCAATCTCTAGATATTTGAAAAGACAAAAGGAACAAAGGTGAATCAAGTGAAGTGAAAAATAAAGTTATGCAGATTACCAAATCAAGTTTGCAATTACATGACATTCTTGGTACTACAAGCTTGACAACCTTACACAAAGCAAAAAGAATATTCTAATTTTGAGGCAAACAACAATCATATATTTTTTTTCTAATCCCAATATATCATAATATGTAGCATCTTCATTTGGATCATTCATTCTTTGATCATAGAGCTAAGTACTCTCATCTATTGCATTTATATTTTTTCTAAAATAGCAATTACAAGAAATCTAATTTATTAGTCCCAATTGTCACTATTTGATCCAAGATAATTTACACTTAATTGGTTGGATTTATTTTAATTAGCCTAGGTTAACTCATACAATAATTTATGTTATTAAACTACAAAAATATGTGTTTGTAACTATTAATACTCAAATAATGCAACCACATGTTGATGTGTCAAATGGGTTCAATACCCACACCACACAAAGTATCAATAATGTGAAGTCATGGAAATGAATGAATTTGAAATGTAGGTCAACCTTCAAGATTGAAAGACCAATTCCTCTTCTAATCTAGCTAAGCCTAACCCCAACTAGGATGGAATGGGTTCAAAGAAGAACATAAAACCAAAAACTAAATAAATGGCAATGCCACAAAATAGCAAGCATAATTCATAATTGATTAATATGGATTTCAATAGTTTTAATAGTTGAAATAAAATGAAAAGTCACTTTTATAGTAATAAAATAAAAGAGAATAATTGTTCCACAATCATATGCTTACTAGAGGTGAACAAATGCTTACAAAAGATCAACAAGTTTTGATACGGATGAATCAAGGCTATACAAATGCAAATAAAAAATAGAGGATTTCTTGACAAAACCATGAATAAATAAAGAACAAAAGATTTCTATTATTAGAAACAACACAATGATAGGAAATACAAGAAGTAAGACTAGATTATATAATTATACAAACTACCAAAAGTCTGAGATAATATAAAATTATATGTCCAAACATTCAAAATTACACAAACCTTATTACCACTAAGACAAGTTTTACCAAAAAAATCCAACCCTTTATTAATAAAATTCAATACAATTATTTAATAAAGAAGAAAAGAAAGAAAAAAGAAAAATAAAGGAAAAGTGAAATAATAAATACACCTAATTTACTATATTAATTCCTACATCAAAATTTTAAAACAATCCCAAAAAAAATGAATATCACCATTCCAAACATAAACTACTGGTGCTTGCCATAATCCACTGTTTCATAATGGAGAAAACAAATGTATGAAACTCCTACTGTGAGAAGAGGTCATTTGAATATCTTCACTACAACTCTTTAGCCTCCACCAAAAACCCCAACTTTCCCCTTTTGGTTCCTCCTTTTTTTAATTTCTCATGCATTCTCCATTTTTATGCATGCAAGTTCCTTTGAATTATTAAGGAAAACTTTATATTTAGCATTCATTTCCCTAATATGCTTTTTGTTTTTCATACCATGTGGGCCCACTTCAATTTTATAGTCATATAGGGCAACAACCTTTGAAATAATGCTATGGCTCCACTTTTTTGCTTTTGCCTGCTCATGTAGGCACCCCTCCTACCAAATCGAGATTCAGTCAATGTTGCTTCTTTACAGTTGAAGTTCTATTAATTCCTTGCAACTTGTAAAACATTCCACTACTCATTGGATTTACAGTTCACAGGTTTCAATTCCAGACTATGCAATTCCACCCTGACAATCTCTGACACTCTTATTTCTTCATAGGCCATTAGATTATATCTGTCACTGGGGACTAGACATCTACTCTTTTTCTATGGCCACCACCTATAAAATAACCTGTGAGCTATCCTAAAGCAATGGCCATGCATTCACAAGACAAATTAAGACTGCAGAAAGAGGCAGCTTTGACTTGTTGCATTAGACCCATGGCTCCACCATTTCATATCATAATCATCAAAGGAAGCTTTTTGTTTTACCTAGCTAGCTCTTCATTTTTATACAGCCAAAGGTATGTTGTCAAACTCTGAGTTTCTCATGCAGTTCTTCATTTTAATTGATTTATGAACTCCTGTAGAACATATTGTGCAAAGAAAGTGTCTATACACTTTGAGCTCTGTGAAATGCACTGGAAACTCTATAATTTTTAATCTGCACCTCTGCATGCCTGCAAATCGATACAATTTTGCATGAATGCATGGCCCACCTGTACCCTTCTCTTATTTCATTGTATTGATTTAACACCATATTGGTCCTCATAAAGATCATGGCCTGTAGAAGTTGGCTGATTTTCAATTTATGTGGAGGCATCTTCGCTCTAGCTCTCATTCTTGTGCACAATCTTTTCCATCATGCTATCCTTTGAAGTGTTGAAAACAACTATACTATGCTCTGTAGGTTCCTGTGGCTAAAAATGTGAATCTCCAAGCAACTCAGAATGACAAATCCTAAAGCTTTCAGTTCTACAACCATTGCTTTCATATCTCACAAGCTTATTGGCAATCTTGAACATAAAACCCAGGTTTGAATTGGAGTGGAGCTTTTGCATTACACCATAATTCTTAGTTTTAGATCTCAGCATGTAATTATGTTATTGTGAGAAATTAGAAGTGGATGGTTTGTTATGCTTCAAAGATAGAATGTGCATTCTTAATGATGGGAACTTAATAATAAAAGTAATGTAGGAGCTCCTAAGGCATTTTATTATGGACATTTATGAGTGAGCAAGATGTTAGAAGATCTGAGACCATTATATTTTTGGTCAAGAATGAAGAGAGAAGCATTAAACCTTGTGGCACAATGTTTGGAGTCTAAATAGTTCAAAGCCAAGGATGTGCATCCAATTGCATTTATTTATCTTCACGACATTTCTAAGTATAAGTGATAAACAATAACTGGATTTGAAGCAAAGATTGTTGTTAGTGCCTTTTAAATGTAATGCAATACTAGTAGTTGTCAAGTAACTCAGTAATGTAGCTCACTTCATACCATTGAATGTAAAAGATGATCCACCTACCATAACAAGAAGGTTTACAAAGAAAAATTTTAGGCCTCATGGAGTACTATAAAATATCATATCAAATAGAGATGAGAAAATGACTTCAAGATTTTGGACAACATCATGGTCATCTTTAGACATGAAACTTAATTTCAATAATTCCTAACATCCAAAAATAGATGGGCAAAAAAGAGAGTAAATCAAGTGGTGGAGGATCTATTGTGAATGCCCTACATAGATTAGTTGTACAACTAGGAGCACCACCTTCCCTTAGTTGAGTTCTCATATAACAACATAACATTTGTCCATCATTATGGCATCATTTAAGGCTTTATATGGAAGGAAGTGAGAAGCCCCCTTAAGTTGGGCTGAGCTATAGGATTGCATGGTAATTGGACTTGAGATGTTAAAGGAGATGGAGGAAAAGTGAAACTAATAAGACAAAGATTGAAAGACGTAACTATCAAAGCTAAGTGAACCCCCAAAGAATTTATAGTTGAAGACAAAGTCTCTCTCATGCAAGATTTTGTTATAATTGATTTCTAATTTCCTTTCAAACATATTGTATAGGAAAGTGTGCATACACTTCAATCTTAATGAAATTCACTTGAAGCTCTACATTCAATATGCAACTATGCATGCTTAAAAATTGACAAGATTATGCATCAATAAACAACCTACCTATGTGCTTCTCTTATTTCATTTATTGTGGACTCATTGTATTGATTTGACACCACATTGCTCCTTATTGAAGGTAGTGAATTTGCAATATTTGGTCGAATTTTAACTTTTGTGAAGGAACCTTCACCATAGCTCATATTCACATGCAAAATATTTTACATAGTTAATTAAAACTAGCACTCTTGATCACTAATAAAATGCCATCCCTTGAATTATTGAAAATAACAATTGTGATAGATGCTCTACAACTTCCTATAGCTAAAAATATGAATCTCCAAGCAACCCAAAATGACGACTCTTCAAGTTCTTAATTCTACAATCATTACTCTCAAAATATATCTCAAAAGCTTGATTGACAATCTTGAACACAAAACCAAGTTTCAAATTCAAGTGCAATTTTTATGTTGTGACAACATTACAAATATTTATTTTAATTTTACATGATCTTTAACATTACACCACAATACTTAGTTTTAGATTTCAGCATTTAATTATGTTATTGTGAGAAATTAGAAGTGGATGGTTTTTTATGCTTTGAAGATAGAATATATTTTTCTAGCAATGGGGATTAATAGCCAAGGTAATGTAGAAAGCTCTTAAATCCTTTTATAATGGACATATAGGAGTGAGAAAGATGCTAGGAGATCTTAGACCACTAAATTTTTGGCCAAGAATGAAGAGAAAAGCATTAAAATTTGTGGCACACCATCTGGAGTCTTAATAGTTCAAAACCAAGTATGTGCACTCAATTGGATTTCATTATTTGCACAACATTCCTAAATACAAGTGCCAAAAAATAAGTATGGATTTTAAATAGTGATTACTATTAACACCTTTTAAGTATAACATGATCCTAGTTGTTGAGTAACCCACTAAGGTAGTAGACTTCATACCATTTAATCTAAAAATGATTTGCCTACCATAGCAAAAAGCTTTGTAAATGAAGTTTTTAGGCTTCATGGAGTGTCATAAAAGATTCTATCAAATAGAGATATGAGAATGATTTCAAGATTTTGAACAACATTATAGTTAGCTTTGTAGGGATGAAATTGAATTTCAGCAATGCCTACCATCCAAAAATACATGCACAAACAAAGAGAGTAAATTAGATTGTGGAGGATTTCTTGTGAATGTACCACATGGATCAACAATACAAATATGAACAAAAACTTCCCTTAATCCAGTTTGCATATAATAACTCATTATTCATCCATTGATATGGCACTATTCAAGGAATTGTATGAAAGGAAGTGAAACACTTCCTTAAGTTTGGCTAAGTTATACAACTGCATGGTGATTGGGCCTAAGATGTTAAAGGAGATGGAGGAACAAGTCAAAATAACAAAGAAAATATTAAATGAAGCAATCGATAGAACTAAGTGAACCCTAGTGAATTTATAGTTGGGGATGAAATCTTGGTCAAAGTGAAATTGCATAAGAGCTCCATAAAGTTTGACAATGCCACCAAAGTTAGCACCCATATACACTAACCATTCAAAATATTGGAAAGATCAACCTCATGTCATATAAATTTTTGTTGCCACCTACTCTACATAAGATCCATAATACATTCCATATCACATCTAAAATGGTACATGACAAATTTAACTCACATAATTAAGATAAATGACAAGTACAAGATTTGGGAATCATAGCCCTACAACTAATAAAATTACTTTAGAATCAACAAGTGGAGGTGGGGAAGCACAATATCGAGCAATACAAGTTCTTATCTAGAACTAATACAATGAAGAAAGTGCAACTTGAAAAGATACGCAAGAAATAACATATTTTTCTATTTTATAAGACAAAGCTTCAAGAGAAAGATCTTATTAGGGGGAAAGAAAGTAGTTTACCAATCATACAAACTCAGTATTGAATAATTAATATTAATGGATTTTAGATGTGATTGAGGCATTTATATACATTATAATGAAACTATCTTAGGATAATTAATTGGGATTTATGGTTAAATAACTAAATCTACAAATGCCAACTTGATATAGTATTGATTTTTGCTTATTTATCAAATGGTGATTACTATTTATGAATAATTATTATAGAATGTTACAAAACCATTTGTTTGTTGAGTTGTGATTGCAAGGTATTTTTTCCTTAATCAAAGGGAGAATAGGGGCAGGATGGTGTTATAAATTTGTAGTGCCAAGGATAGATGGCAAGTTACACTAAGGTTGTAGAATGCCATCCAAAATGAGGTAGCTATAAGAGATCTAAACTTTGTCAATATGTCTTAGTCAATTATGAATTTTGTTCATTTATTATTCTTGTGTTATTGTTTATGGATATTGCTCATTTAAACCAATCTATTAGTCATATTTTACAAATATTGTTAATAGTCAATCATAGTTGATCCTTAGTGTCAATTTATCATTTATGACCTTAAAGTCATTCCAAGATATCTGTAGCTTTCTTTTGAAAATTTCATTATATAATTATATATATAAGTGTTTTACCTAATTCCTAAGTAACAAACCTAGCCTAATATATTCATAAACTCTACTCAAATCTAAGACCATCTATAATCAACATTACATTTAATTTTTTCTTGATTTTTGGAAGACTTTAGTTTGAATGACATGAAATATAAATGAAAGGAATGGATATAAATTTGTTAAACCTAAAATCATAGAGATTTTAATTGAAGGTTATTAGAGAAGTGTGTAAGAGTTGGTATAGAATAACTCTACACCATGCAAAATTTGGCTGAAGATTATAACCACCCAAGATCTAGCAACTTCATGAAAGCACAAGATAGATCAATATGCAATGCTCAAGATTGCAATGGAATTAAATCCAATAAATTCAATATGTTTTACATATGAGACCAGTTGGTTATATAGCCAAGGTGAGACATAGGATTAAATAGGATTATGACAAGTGTCTTAATTTTATGTCATGTGATAACATATCATAACTACTTAGGACATATGTGTTAAAATTCAAAAGATAAGATAATATCTAATGACAACTAACACCTCCTAGAAAGATTCCCTCCTAGGACCTAAGTAAACTTAACATGTAAATAGGACCTACTAATGACTAGATAGGTAAAAACCTATTTACATCAACACCCCTCCTTAAGTGCAACTTAGGGAGTGGATGATTATTATGTCAATGGCACAAATATGGTTCCCAGCTACAAGACCATTTTAGGTACCCATGTGCAAATGCAAATGAAATCTCTCACAAACGAAGAAAGGAAGAAAACCCAGTGGGACAAAACTCTTCCCCAAAAGAGAGATGAAAAAATAAAATGCTCTCAATGATGTATGAGAAGGACAAAACCCCATTCGAGGAAAAATTCCCCCCATAAGAGAGAAGTAGAAGAGAGACCATGTAGCCCCTCTCAATGTTGAGTCTCCTGCAATGAATATAGAAGCTCGACATTGAATGTTGAAGATGATCCAATAGCGCTGAGCAACATCCCTCCCCTTAGGAAGAAATAAAACCAAGATGGTATGAAAGATGTCTTTTCATTCCTGGAAGGAAGATGTGGGAAGAAGGATGATATGTGATGTCTTTGAAGAATGCTCAAATGTCTCCATGTCAATTCTGAAAGTTGTCATGCTCCAAATAGGCATTCTAGGCCACACTGTCGAAGAAGACAATCTAGAATCTCCTAGAAATGATTGTAGAACACAATCCAAAGACCAAGATACCTCCTCTAAAGATAAGGAAGCCTCCTCCAAATTTTGTCCAAAAGAACCCACACTCACATCAAACCACAAAGAATGATCATGTAGAGAATGAAAAGAGGGTTTGATTGTTCCCTTGCAACAATTGAAGAAGGACCATCTCCATCAAAGAGAAGATGAATGCAATCGATGATGTCTCCCAAATCTGAAATGTGGGACACAAAACAAACTAGTAATGTCTATCAAGTACTCATCCCAAGTAGCCATCTCTAGAAGACGATATATTTCCTACTACACTAAATCACAAGGAACCAAAATTGTGGCAACACAAGCATCCTCAGGTACAACAGTAGATGAAGGAGATGGAATATCAATACATCTCACTAGATCCTTAGTAAATGAAGCGATACCATGATTCAAATGACCATATTGAATCTCCTCAAAGGTGTCCACACAAGATGCCTCAATGTGAACATTTGCCAAATCAATAGTAGGAGAAAAATGTGAGAAGGTGTAGACTCGAGATTGGTGATCAACCTCCCCAACTAAAACTATATATTTGTAATGCAAATCTCATATTATGATAGAATTTGGTGTGAAATCAACACTCTTACCTTCTCCACAATGTGTGATTTGATAGATAGAAAGGATATTGGTTGACAATGAAGGCACACAAAGAACATCATTGAGCATGCTCTATCATCCATATCAATGGATACCTTCCCACAAACACACATATATGTGTTGTTAGCCATCAAGATTGTTGGTGATGAACAAGTCTCAAATGAAGAGAACATACTCTGGATGAAGCCATGTGATGTGAGGCTCCTAAATCAAGTATCCACCTCTCTGACTCAAAATCTATAGTTTTGCAACAAGCGCTTGCCCCTTATGTCTATCAGACTTTGATGAAGAAGAAGAAGATGAACCCTTTGCTAATGAAGAAGAATTCATTTGGTGCTTCTTAAGAAGATGCTTCAACTCATCAATTTGTTTTGAATAACATTGATGTTCATCATGCCCTGATTTCTTGCAATATGCACATGTAGGCTTCTCCTTCTTAGATGATTCCCCTTTAGAGGGAGATGATTCATGTATTCTTTATGTGGCTTCTTCTTTTTCTTCTTTTGCTTCTTATCAAGATTCCCTGATTCTTTCTCTACCTTAGACTTACTAGACAACAATGCTTGTGACTTGGAAGACTTGATTAGACCCATATTCATTAAATTAGCTTCCTCTTGGATTAGGAGATTTGCAAAGTCATCAAACTTAGGATCAACATATGATGCTCCCATAGAAATTTGATGGGTATGAAAGCCAAAAAAAACATTAAATACTTAGGACCAAGCTTGGATAACACATTCAGAATCAACTGTAAATCCTCTTTATCAATACTACAATCTTTTAGTTGTGTTCTTAGCTGCTTAACCTTAGAGATGTAGTCTTAAATGTGGTCAAAACATTTAGGATCAAGATTCATCAAATCATTATCAATCTAACATCCCCTAATCTTAATTTTTTTACCATACAATTTCTCAAAATCCTCTCAAGCCTCTTTAGGTGTTTTACATAATTCAACATGAAATTGTAAATCAAATGAGACTAATGAACATATGCATCCAAGTGTTTTGTCACGCTCAATCTCCCATCTTGCCAATTATTTATCATCAATAGGTTGAGAAATAGTCTCCTTTAGATATACTATAAGACCCTTCCCCAAGAGATAATTCCATACTGTTGATGTTATTACAACTTTGGGCTTCATACTTCCTTAATTATTTGTGATTATTTAATGGCAACATATCTCTAAGATGGTTGATCTCCTTTGTAATTATTATTTATTATTTGTAATTATTTTTATGGTGGTCGGCCTTGTCCTTGAAAAGGTGCGACCCCTCTAAGCAACATGTATATATAGAAGGTCACTTTCTCTCATTTGGGCATCAATCAAGTTTGAGCATTTCTTCTCTTCCAAGTGTGAATTCTTTAAGGGCAGATCAATCAAGTGCAGATTGCGAATTATCAGGAGCAGATAGAAAATTTCTTAAGGGCAGATATGAGTTACAAGGAAGTGTTGATTACTTGTTATCATTTCATCTTGTGAAGGTGTTGCATATCGGCCTTGAGATTTGCCTCATTGTAAAGAGATGTGTTTCCATTATTGATATATAATAGAGAGATATTTGTTGCTGGGTTTTTCCCCTCAAGAGGAGGGTTTTCCCAGGGTATCTGTTGTGTTATTGTGTCTGATTTTGAATTAATTTATGTGCATTAAATATGATCATAAAACTAACATGGTATCAGAGTGGATTTGAAGAAGATCTTGATCAGATTTAGTCTTATAGCGATACTCTTTTCTTCTTCTCATCTTTGTTCACTTCTATCTCTTTGTCAAGATGGTGAACGGTCTTAAGATTGAGGATAGACTCGAGGGAGCATCAAATTACACATCATGGAGATTCAAAATTATGCTCACTTTGGAGGAAAATGAATTGGTTGAGTTCGTGGAGAGAAAAGTTCCCAAACCTACAGATGAGGAAGAGAAAGTTCATTGGAGGAAGAAAGCTATCAAGGCAAAGAAGATGTTAGTTGATTCCGTTAAGGCTCATATTGTTTTGATTGTCTCCAAGTTGAAGACGGCAAGAGATATGTTCAAAACCTTGGAGGAGATGTACGAAATCAACAACACTAGCTGGGCACTTGCACTGAAGCAACAACTTCATCATGTTAAGATGGCGAAAGGAGAATCTGTCATTGCTTACTTCATGAAGATTTCCGAATTGAGAGATCAGCTCTCTACTATTGGTCATTTTTTTGATGTCAAGGATTTAACCATGCTTTCTCTTAATGGTCTTCCTTCATCTTAGGAGTCTTACATTCAAGGAATCAATGCAAGATCGAAACTTCCTAGGTTTGATCGTTTGAGGGCAGATTGTATTCAAGAAGAGTCTAGGTTGGCTATGAGAGGTATTGGTCGAAGCTCTACAAATGAAGACATTCATGTTCTTTCCGCTCAATTCTTGAAGAAGAAAGAGAAAGGTGGAAAGAAAGGATATTTCAAGAGGAATAGAGATAAAGGAGCTGATGGTGCTCCTGCATTCAAGAAGAAGTGGGACCTCTCTAAAGTCCAATGTTTTCGTTGTGACAAATTTGGTCACTATGCAAAGGATTTCCCCACTAGGCCTAATCAACATGCTTCATTTGTGGATGTGGATGAGATCTCTCCTCAAAAGGATTCTAGGGAATTTATATTCTAAGCCATGGGCCTGTGTTCAAGCTGTGAAGGTTGTGTGTTGATCTGTACGCAAGAGCAGCGTCTAGCATTTGCATCCATCAGAATATTTAAAGAGATAAGTATTCTTTATTTGTTGAGTTATATCATTTAGTTGGATCTTGTAATTAGTAAAGAGAGATAGTGGTTTCTCTTGAATTGTGTTCACTAGCATAAGATCCTTTGAAGATTTCATTTATTGCAAGTTATTTCATACTGGTTGTGAAGATTTTTTATTGTAACTTTGAAATAAAAGGAGAATTGCAATTTTGATGGTGATTAGTTGGTCACATCGATATCATTCTCTAATGCATGAATTGTGATAGAGCCTTGAACTCTTGGAGAGATTTGGTTCTACATGCTAACTGCATAATGCATTCAAGAAATCTATAGTTGTGTAGATTGTTTTTTTTGTTGTGTTGAGTTTGGCAGTCTCGAGAGGAGTAAAAGATGGAAGAAAGAGTTATATCAAAATTAAATAAAGATAAGTTTCTTTATCCCTTCATTCTGATCTTTTGATATATTTCTCTTTAGGTTGATTTATTTATTCATGTTTTAATATTGTTCATAAATTCTTATGTATTCATGCTATAACCTAAGATAGTAAACCTTGTATGATTCTAGCATTGATATTTCTTTGGATAAACTGTTAGTAATCTCTCTCTAAAATGCTTTCAGGACAGTTCTAGGGGCAAGAAGGTGATGAGAGATTGCTTAGTGATGAAAAGCTTGAGGCATCTTGTGAGGAAGCCATGCCGACCAAAGAAATGATCAAGCGTGAAGTCACAACTTGCAGCCATGGGACTGAGTTGGTGGCTAGAGGGAGTTCACTTCTAGAAGTCTTCTTTGCAATCTCTGAAGTAGGGATCAAGAGGGAGTTATGTAACTCAATGAGAAGAAGTGAAGATTACTGTATTGCAAGGCTAGGTGCTAAATCCTTAGAGGATCCTTTCAGCTGCTGAGATCAGAATTTCTCAAGACTGTCATTTGAATTTGATATTATTAGCTCTGCAAACCTCTTCAGAATAGAGTGATCTAAGATGAGGTCGAGGAGGACAAATCCTAAACTCTCTACAGTACCAGAGGTGTGCGCTGAAAAACATTTATCTAAGGCAAGTGTTGCAGGCAATCTTGGATGAAGAGGTTAGAAGGTTGATGCAAGTACATGAAGATTTAGAGGGAGCCTACTAAACCTGAAGAAGATGGTAATCTAGTTGATCTTGATTATTTATGTGATTTAATTCTTACTAGAGAAGATTACCTCATTATCAAATACAAGAAGGAGATAGCTTCTAAATTTGAAATGAAGGATCTTGGTTAAATGCATTACTTCCTTGGCTTAGAAGTATGGCATAAGCTAGATGAGATGATTTTAAGTCAAGGGAATTGCACTATTGATATACTTAAGAGGTTTGGTATGATGGATTGTAAATCCATGTCTATGCCTATGGAGACCAACCTACATAAACTTAAGGAGGCTGCAGCTAGTTCAGATCTTGTGGATCCCACGATGTACAGGCAGTTGATTGGATCATTGATGTATCTAGTCAACGCGAGACCAGATATCTGCTATGCAGTGAGTGCACTTAGTTAGTTCATGTGTGAGCTGAGGTAGATACATCTTGTTGTAGCAAAACATATCCTGAGATACTGGTGTGGCACAGTTGGATATGGGTTAAGATATTCTTCAGATGTGGATTTGAAGTTGCATGGTTATACTGATTCTGATTGGGTAGGGTGTGTCTTTGATTGGAAGAGCACCTCTGGATGTTGATTCAAATAGTTTGGGATCTGCGATGATCTCTTAATGTAGCAAGAAGTAGTCTTCAGTGGCATTGAGTACCTCAGAGGTCATGTACATTGCAGCATGTGTGGCAGTTTGAGAAGCAGTGTGGCTTCGGAAGCTCCTTGCAGGATTGGTTGGACAATCGTTGGAGCTGACTGTCATCCATTGTGTTAATTAAGCTATCTGGAGCCTTTGGTCAATACAATGTTTCATGACAGAACTAAATATGTAATTGAGGAAAGCATTTCAGTTGAGGTATATCAGCATTGATGAGCAGACGACAAACATTCTCACCAAGCCTCTCTCTAGGATAAAGTTTGTGTACTTTTGAGATAAGCTTGGTAAGGTGGAGAATACAACCTTAACTAAGGAGTCTCAGTATCAGTGATCTTCTTTAATGAGTTCTTCTCTGTGAGAGAAGTTCGAGGTGAAATCCCTTTATTAATGAGTTCTTCTCTGTGAGAGAAGTTCGAGGTGAAATCCCTTGATTAATGAGTTCTTCTCTTGAGAGAAGTTCGAGGTGAAATCCCTTGATTAATGAGTTCTTCTCTATGAGAGAAGTTCGAGGTGAAATCCCTTGATTAATGAGTTCTTCTTTGTGAGAGAAGTTCGAGGTGAAATCCCTTGATTAATGAGTTTTTCTCTATGAGAGAAGTTCGAGGTGAAATCCCTTGATTAATGAGTTCTTCTCTATAAGAGAAGTTTGAGGTGAAATACCTTGATTCCACCCTCTGGGAGAGCCATGGTGGATGTCATGTGTGTGACTCCATGACAGCATCACGTGAGATAGTCTGTGATGATTTTCTTGTACTAGTGTTTTCACCCTTTGGGAGAGCCATGGTGAAAGTCATGTTGAGGTGACAACATCACATAAGTGATGAACACTTGTACATACCATACATGGTTGTAGCCATTATGGTTGATATCACGATGAGGTGATATCTAATATCATGATGAGGTGATATCTAATATCACGATGAGGTGATATCTAATATCACGATGAAGTGATATCGTTTCTTTTCCACATATGGTTGTAGCCATTGTGGTTGGCATCACAATGAGGTGATGTGTCTTGTGCAGCAGGAAGTATTCCTCCCTAGCTGAGAGGGAGTGTTGATGTTATTACAACTTTGGGCTTCATACTTCCTTAATTATTTGTGATTATTTAATGGCAACATATCTCTAAGATGGTTGATCTCCTTTGTAATTATTATTTATTATTTGTAATTATTTTTATGGTGGTCGACCTTGTCCTTGAAAAGGTGTGACCCCTCTAGGAAACATGTATATATAGAAGGTCAATTTCTCTCATTTGGGCATCAATCAAGTTCGAGCATTTCTTCTCTTCCAAGTGTGAATTCTTCAAGGGAGATCAATCAAGTGCAGATTGTGAATTATCAAGAGCAGATAGCGAATTTCTTAAGGGTAGATCTGAGTTACAAGGAAGTGTTGATTACTTGTTATCATTGCATCTTGTGAAGGTGTTGCATATCAGCCTTGATATTTGCCTCATTGTAAAGAGACTTGTTTCCATTATTGATATATAATAGAGAGATATTTGTTGTTGGGTTTTTCCCCTCAAGAGGAGGGTTTTCCCAGGGTATTGTTATGCCTTGCATAACCACCCCATTTTATTCTGGAACAAAATGGGTCCCCCTTTTCTTTTGTTTTCTTCGCCTTTGGTTGTTTGGTTTGGTCTTAGGAGTTCTTTTGTTTTCCTCCTGAGTTTGTCTTTTGTTCTGTCAAATTTTGGTTCTACCTCAGCCAGAGTTGGGTTTTCTTTTTTTGCTAAAATTGAATCAAATGATGAAAAATGATATATTTTATATGCTTTTGACGACTAATGGAGGCATTTGTGTTGCAGGATTAAATCATGCACCTGATGATATTTCTCAAGGAATTCAGTTAGGAAGCATACCTCAGTCAGATTTGGCATAAAACTCTTCAAAGGATAAAGTCGTTGAGACCAACTCGATGTCTATTCGACTGGAAATTTGGTTATGTTCATTTGAAATATACCGGTCGGCCAAACATTTTAATCGCCATGGGTTTTTATATATCTCGCTGACCAAAAGAAGTCTCGTCGACCGTTGCACACAAGGCTAGCGTCGCCGAAAGAAGGGTGTCATTGGGGAGAAGTCTTGCCAACACGGGGGAGTCTCGCCGAAGGATCTCGAGTTCGGCATAATGTATGGCCGAATGGAGGAAGACCCACCAAAGAATGATGCCTTCGATATAATGTTTTGAGTTCGGGGAGAGGTCCCGCCGACTGCTAGAGGTCTCGGCAAAAGAAGGGTTGCTCGAGGAGAAGTCTTCCCGACTCACCGGAGTCTCGCCGAAAGGTGGGGGCTTTGTTCTAACGTCTTGCCAACCGTTGGGAGTCTCGCCAAAAGAGGTTGCATTCGGGAAAAGGGGAGTCTCATCAGTATAACCTCTGGCCAATGGGATGGGGTCTCCCTGAAATAAAATGAGCTCGCCGAAGGATCTCGAGTTCGGCATAATGTTTGGCCGACCCGAGGAAGTCTCACCGACTAGTCAAACTTTCATCGAAGGATGAAGGGCTCGCCGGGACTCTTGGCTCAATGGTTTGCACTCGCTATGATTTCTTCCTGATAGTGATAGTCTGGGCAACAACTTTATGTTGTAGTATAACTCTTGCACACTCGCTATGACCTCTAGCCGATAATGATTGTCTTGCCGATGGTTTTTGTGATATCGATATAACTTTTGCATTCAATATGAGGTCTCACCGATAGTTGTATGCTATGTCGATCATTGTTGAGAAGCATAATCGCATCGGGGAGACACAGCTAGTGTCTCACCGACATGCGATTTTGTCTGAAGAATCTTTTGACCCCTTGGAAATCCTATGTGGAGCGTGTTCAACCAATCAAAAGAAGCTAAAGGTGAACCATTGGCAGTTTGACTGATTGACTATTCTTGTGAGGGAGATCAACAGAGCATAAACAACATGGACTTACTCTGAGATCAAAAGCGATGGAGCAGCTTGGTGAACACTGGTGTGGAGATCCAACGGGAAAATATGATGTTGCTTCCAGAAGAGGCCAACTTGCAGAAAGATCTAGAGCAGGAAGAAGGCCAAAAGGAAGAAGAGGCTGTCAGTCACAGTGACAGCTAGGATCTCTACTGTAAAAAGGTAGATCGATATTAATGGCTATACTCCAGGGCATTCAAGGCAGCTCTGATGGAAGTTCGAGGGTGGACACAGAGGCCAGAAGTTAATGCGATTATTCCAAAAGATCTAGAGGCCATTCCTGGAGCGATCCTTCACCAACATGGACAGCGAGGATACACATTTAATGCAGAAGTAACTTGATTCAAAAGATCTAAGGGAGGATATTTTTGGAGGCTGATATTTTGTAAAACCCTAAAAGAGGGGCCAACTTTCTTTTTGGAATGTTTTGTATATATGGCATTTTTGCCTCTTTTTAAGGAGGGAGATTTTTTCAGAGACCAGTAATAGTAGAGAAAAAGAGGATAGATAGAGATTTCAGGGACGGACATAGATTTTTCAGCAGTAGGGATTTTCTGAAAGATAGAGGAGACAAAACTGCATCCTGTTTCTTTGTAATGGGAGCTTCTTTTGTCTTCTTAGTTAGGATTAGAGGGTAGATAAACTCGAGAGTAGAAGACGGTAATCTATCTTTCAAGTTTTCTTAGTGTAGATGGAGATGATTTGGAGTCATGGATTTTCTATACACTGGTGATTGTGCTAGATTTGTAAATGTTGTTTATCTGTTTCACTAAGAGTAGAAGCAACCAGATTTAAATCTACTTCATATTATGCTTCAGAATGGTATTTATCTTGGGTTAATCATTCGATTTGAGAAGCTTTCAAGGAATGAAACTTTATTTTATGTTTTGTCTAAATGGTGATTTCCAATCTGTTGTTGAAGTTAGCACTGTGAATGAATGAAACTATGTGTTAATCACAAGTTAATTTTGTTCTCCAGTTTTAGTTAGCAATTCCTTGAAAGGTAACAAGTCTGGTTAAGTTGGATGAATTATCATTCTCTTCGGTTCCAAAGCTTTGATCTATCTTTTTCTGTTTCTTTAAAAACCCTAGTTAAAGTAGGTTTAAATTTATGTTTGATCTTAGAACAATCCACAAGCTCAACACCAGTAGGCCCCTTGAACATTATAGTTCACATCAACCATTGAGTGAAATCAACACAGTCGAGAACCGATTACCAAGACCTTGGGAGTTAGATATCCATGCGTTATTCTTTCTCTTTCAGGAGAGCAGAATAGTAATATTTTGTTTACTGTTGTTGTGCTCGTCCGAACCATCAACAGGTATCTGTTGTGTTATTGTGTCTAATTTTGAATTATTTTTTGTACATTAAATCTGATCATAAAACTAACACATACTAATTTTCTCTATGTAGCATAATTATATGGAGTTAGGAGTTCAATTTGAGATTTCCCAATTGCAAGAACAAAAACTAAGAAAAAGAAAGCAATCAACCACTGCAAGATTACCCCCCCCCAAATTACTCAATCAAGAAACGCCCCAACAATATATGATTTTTCACTTTATATTTAGTGTGATTATAGGTGCCTCTTTCCAACAATAGCGAAGTGGACTTGATCTTAGTGCAAACAGATTACCAAATTTGGCTACAAGATCAAAGTAAAAATTTTACACATGATGAGAAAAATATGATCTCACCATTGTAATTTACACAAAAAATTATTCACTTTCAAAAACAAATCACCCAAAAATGTTATTGTAGGAGCAATAACGAAGCCCCAGAAAATATGAAAACGAGAACTACTCAGCAACACCTGTGAGAATCTAAAATTTATGGACAAACCAGACACCAAAATAAAAAACCCATTGGACCATTGTGAAGAGCACAAAATTTTACCCCAAATCAAAAAAAAAATCTCAAAAAAAGGAGGTCGTATGAGCAAGTTATGGGCCTCTGAAGTTTTCGCTTCAAAACCAAAATGCAAATGGTGAGGGAGGGGGCATAATTTTTAAAATCCTGCTAACATAGTGCTAATTTTAGTGGTATATGAGATTAAATTTGACGTTCAAATGGCTGTCAAAATGAAATATTCTCCTCCGGCCCAATGGAATATGTTGTTGGTTGGTCAACAGATTTATTTGTAGCGAAGTGATGGAATATTGTTCAAAACACTGTGGAATCTTTTAATGGTTTAGAATATTCATTTTTCATCTATTGGTTTTTGTGGGGGGTGCCTATGTTGTGTGGTGGGTGAATGATGTGCCAAGTGGCACCTTGTGAGCACCCATAGTACCTTGTGGGTACCTACAAAAGTGCAAGTACCTACTAACGTAGGTACAAGGGCAAAAATGTCCGAAAAAATGGATTTGTTTTTTTATTTAAACTCTGAAAAATAATTTAAAAATAGATTTTTTTTAGTAATTTTTTTCACCTTCGAAATAATTTTCCTTGCAACTATGACTGGCTTTTTTTCTTGCTGATGGTACATATCACAATTATGACGGACATACGAATGGCGAAGGAAGGGATTTTTTTCCTCAAGCTTCAAGTGAAGTTCTCAGATTTTTGTGATTTGACAGTTGATCTTGGGGTTTTTGGGCCTCTTGGACACAATGGAAAGGTCAAATTTGATCCAAAATTGTAGCTACCTTCTGGATTTGGCAACCACACTTCAACTTCAAACCCTCATAGATTTGGCCTCATATATTCGATTTGGATGAAACAAAAGGTAAAACTGACTTTCTCAAACCCTTTGATCTAAATGGTGAGCTCAAATTTACACTAACAAGCTCCAATTTGAACCTAAAATACAAAGCCACAAAGAGGAAACCCCCAAATCTGGTATTTCTATCAAGATTTTCTAATTCTCCAAATCATCACTCAATGCAAGAGAAGAGCATACTCAACTTTTCAAGATCTACCAAGATTTGCAACCTAGATCTCTTAATAGAGACTAACAAGAAACAATCCCCCAAGCTCTAATACCATGTAAGAGTTGGTATAGAATAAATCTACACCATGCAAGATTTGGTGATTATAGCCACCCAAGATCTAGGAACTTCATGAAAGCACAAGAGAGATCAATATACAATGCACTCAAGATTGTAATGGAATTAAATCAAATAGAATTTGATATGTTTTACATATGAGACGACCTATTTATATAGTCAAGGTGAGACATAGGATTAAATAGGATTATGACAAATGTCTTAATCCTATGCCATGTGACAACATGTATCATAACTACCTATGACACATGTGTTAAAATTCAAAAGATAAGATAAGATCTAATGACAACTAACACCTCCTAGAAAGATTCCCTCCTAGGGCATAAGTAAACTTAACATGTAAATAGGACCTATTAATGACTAGATATGTAAAACACCTATTTACACCAACAAAGTGATTGCTATGGTGGTATACAACTCAACCTACTAGGACTAGTATGGTGTGTTTTGGGTCACACCACTCCACTATAGTCCTTAAAGGACTTAAATGCTTTTGTTTCTATGTTGTGGAAGTGGTATAAAATTATAATTTTTACATTTAAGCTTGTTAGGGGGAAGATGATTTAGACTTATATTTTATTATTATATTTAAACTTTAATAAAAGAGTGTTGCCCAAAAATAGGGATATTTCTTTATTTTTCCCTTTACAACCAAAAGAGAACAAAGGAAATAAAATAGTACATTTTTTAGAGTAAAGATTAAAAGAAAGAAGATGCACGTGTTGATGAATAAAATGTTGGATTATGGCATGGAGAGGAAATAGGGTTTAGATAATAATTCTTAGTATGAGTATGTAGAGGAATAGGTGTTAATCTAGTATTGAGATTATTAATGAGACAATGAGATCCAGTTGACAAGTGTAACCTATTAGATTTCTATTGTTTATTTGATTTTTTATGTACTATTAATGAACTAAGATATTTTTGGGAGCCTCTTTCTTCATAAGATAGTGAGCAATGGATGCAATTGATCTATGAAGAGACGATAGTCTTGGATAATTATGACACTTAGGATCATATTAGTTTTCCCAAGGGAAGGAATCCCATTGGTTGCAAGTGGGTGTCCAAAATAAAATTCAAAGCAAATGACTAGTTAGAAAGGTCCATACTATACTATTGACCAAGGGCTACTCCTAGAGAGAGGGGGTTAATTTTGGTGAAATTTTCTCTCTTGATGTTAAATTATCTTCCATTATATTATTGTTATCTATTGCTACAATTTATGATTTTGAGATTGAAAAAATGGATGTTAAAATGGTTTTCTTGCATGGGAATCCTAAAGAAGAAATTTATATGCAACAACTAGATGGGTTTGAGGAAAAATGGAAATAAATTTTGGTTCGTATGTTAAAATGGTCTCTATGTGGTTTGAAATAATTACCTTAAATATGGTATTAAAATTTCAATACATTTTCTTTCAAGTTGATTTTTTTAGAAGTTGTAGAGAAGGGGGATTCACTACTCACTAGTCTCTTCATTCTGAAGAGAATCCCAGGGAGCAAACTACCCTAAACTACTTCAAGCATTACTGAATGAATAAATTGCATAGAATGTCGTACTAAGGATAATATTTAGATAGACTACAAAATTTGAAAGAGTAGGGTATTGAGATCTTTGCTCCAGAAAAAAAAGCTCTCAACCAAAGGATTACAACATGGTATTAGGATGCTAGTGCAACACACTAGAGTCCATGGGATGTGCTGGCGTCCAAGGCAAACAGAGAACCAAAACCTTGAACATAAATACTTTAACCCTACTAATGTACTCAGACCCGAGGCCTGTTCGAAAAAATAGATAAACAAAAAACAAAAAAATGGTGAAAATATGAGGGAGAGCCAAGGATAAACTTACAAATGATTATATGCTTGAAACCTTTACCCAAGCTTCGCTTTGAAAACCTACACACAAGACGAACAAGGAAAAATGTTGGGGCTATTTCGAGGCTAGCCGCAATCAAACCCCCACTTTGGTGTTCCCACCTCCATGGAAAGCTAGTTAGATAGAAAAAGTAGACAAACCACTTTAACCCTATGGTGCAGGAGCACCTAGGAAAGTACTAGGTTTATAGAAGTTTTATTTGAAGTTCTATTTTGGTTGTGTTATCTTTAGGTCATGTTGACCATTTTGTTAGCATTTGGTGGATTATGAATAAAACTTGATCTGTTGTGATCAATGGATTGGGAGGTGGAAAGCATGGATGGGTTTTGAAGCTCTAACTTGTCTAGGTTGCCAACCTTGTCAAAGGTTAGAAAACACAGTAGGTTTTATAATTTGCATCATTAGGTCATCTAAAGGCTCGACCCAAGAAGCTCAACGGTTTTTGGAACTTATTTAAGGGATGGATCGACCCTGGAGCAGGGTTAGAAGCTTTGATGTTCTGGTGTAATCTTGAGAAATTGAAGAAAACAACGTTATGTACAGAAATTCCTGACTTTTGCATCTTGTTTGAGTTCTAATGGATTAGATTTGTTTCTGTTTTGTTGTAGGATGTAGTGAAGTTGACATTCAAGTATTTTGTATCCATTAGATTGCTTCTTGTTCAATATTTAGGTATCTTTTTGTAAATATTTCATTATTGCCCTGTTGCTGGTCTGAACCAGGCTGTTTTTGGAAAATGGGGTGCTAGAGCACTTTTCCACCGTACAAACTGTACGACCTTTTGGAAACAGTGCCTAGACACCATGCTTGTACATATGGTAGTTGGTAGGTTTTGTTTGAGTGCAAGAGATGCTGGCAAAGTCTTGCCCTAGGCGAGCTAGGCAGGGTCCAGCTAGGGAAGACCAAGAGAAAAATGCAGATAACTTGCAGGGGAATTAAGATTTTGGAGAAATTATTTTTTGTGAATTTTTTTGAGGGTCTTGGCAATGCTTGGAGGTTAGGAGGAGGTTCTATCAAGTCGTTTGAAGGGAGAAATTTTTGACAGTCTGAAAATAGCCTTGAAAAGCTTAAAAACCCTAGGGTTTTGACCATTTTTGTGTGTGGACAATGTACGGGCTATGGAGGCTTAAAACCCTAAAAATATTTGAGGTGTGGGCATGAGAAACACAAACCCTAAACAAAGAACCTAGGTCTCTTGGTGGGTTTAGGAGAAAGTTGCATTTTAACTCTGTTAAGAGGCCTAATTGGGGCTCTAGGCTTGTAGCCTTCTAACCCTAGGAAGGGATTTTGTGAAAGCGATGGGAAATTGGAAACTTGTGATTGCATAAGGACCCTAGATAGGCTATTTTGAAGCTTTTACAACACCATCACACCCCTGCAAGAATCTAGCAAAAGGTTGAGGTTATTTGGCCTTTAAAGAAGAGTAAGGGCCAATGGAGAGTATGTGGCGAAGCACCAAGGTGGACTTGGTAGAAGGAAAGCATGTTGATAGTGGGGTTGGTCAATAGGAGTAGTGGCACCCAAACCTGAGGCAGGACCACTAGAACAATGTGGAGGAAACACCTAGGAGTTCTTAGGAGCAAGGACTCAGAGCATGGGGCAGTGAGTGCCTCATCCAACTCCACTCTATCACCCTACTAACGTACTCATACTCGAGGCTTGTTCGAAAAAATAGATAATAAAAAAATAAAAAATGGTGAAAATATGAGGGAGAGCCAAGGATAAACTTACAAATGATTATATGTTTGAAACCTTTACCCAAGATTCACTTCAAAAATCTGCACACAAGACGAACAAGGAAAAATGTTGGGGCTATTTCGGGGCTAGTCGTAGTCAAACCTCCACTTTGGTGTTCCCACCTCCATGGACAACCAAATAGACAGAAAAAAGTAGACAAAGTGAACAAATAAGAAGTGGCAAAAGCAATCCCCGCTCAAGGAGAACCCATACCACAAAGTAGCAAAGTGAACAAAGTAATCTACTCGCAAATAGATAAGAACAAGAGAGTGTTACCAATAGTCCTCGACCCCCTCTTGAACCCACAAACACACCATTGAATGCTTTCAAGAGAGCTTTGGTTGTTGGAGAGACCTCAGTCTAATAGAGCTTCGCTATAGAAGCAAGATAAAAAATGCAAGAGCTAGAGAATGAAGTCAGATCGACATATTCAAGTCTTAGAATCAAAAGGAACCCCCAAAATGAGATCCAAGAGAGAGTTTTGTTGCTACAAGAAGAGAGGGGAGCTGTTACACTCAGAGTTTTGACTACAGGGACACGTGTCACAAGTTAGGATTCCAAGATTTTGCATTTCAAACTCAAAAAATTGTGTGGACGTCTGTGTGTCACACAAGTGTCCAACTCATCAATTTTTCAGGAAATGAGGTGGAAGATTGTTGTTACTTCATCATTGGTCCTCGTGGAGTTGGAATCATGAAATTCCCACCCATAAGGTTCTTATCATAAATGTGATTAGGCATAATAAATGCAAGGCCAAATGTGTAAATATGAAATTTCCCCTAGGGTGCAATTTTGTGACATTACAGAAGTGAAGAGGATCACTATGTTTATATTAAATGTATTGAATATTAGATTCTAATTATCGTATTGTATGTGGATGGCATGTTGTTTATTAGTAAGAGCAAGGCAATGATTAGGGAGCTTAAAACCCAAATTTATATAACATTTGACATGAAAGATCTGATGTAGTTATGGGAATGGAAATTAGGAAAGAGCAATCTCAAAAAATCTTTTGCTTAGTCAAAGTAGGTATGTTGACACTATTTTATAATAGCTTACTATGGATAATTACAAACCTATGAATATTCTTGTACCTGTAGGCCCACTATTATTTTATTGGATATGTTTCCTAAGTCAAATAATGATGTAGAGGATATGCATAATGTGTCTTATTCTAATTTTATTGGCATCCTTTATATATGCAGTTGTTTGTACTAGACTAGATAGTACCCAAGCAATGAGAGTTCTTAGCAATTTTATGTCTGACGTTGGTAAAGAACATTAGACTTGTGTTGAGAGGATTTTATATATCTGCGAGTTGCTTTTGATTATTGATTATGTTATCATGGTTCTAATGATATGGGGAAGTTATTGGATATACATGGCTTTTTTTATGTAGATTAGGTAAGTGACTTGGATAGTCAAAGTTAGACTAGTGGTTACATGTTTTCTCTATTTGGTGGTGTTATCAATTGAATGAATATGAGGTAATCCATGATTTCTTTATCTACTATCCAAAAATAGTATATGGTTGCCACACATATCTCTAAAAAGGCAATATGGTTATACAAAATATGTTTAAAAGTTGGTTTTGATTACAAGATGGCTCAAATTGGATGTGATAGTCAAAGTGTTATCTATTTGGCTAGGAATTACATGTACCATGCTCATATTAAGCATGCTTGTGTATAATATCACTTTGTTCACAAGATGGTATTGAATGACAAGGTTATGTTACACAAGCTTTACAACTAAGAGAATGTTGTAGAATCCTTTAAGAAACCAATGAGTGCAAATAAGTTTTCTTGGTGCAAGGACGACATGGTCCTTGTATCTTGCACTTAATTTATTTTATGTTTTCTCTTATACCATTTCAATATCTAATATCAAGTGGGAGAATTTTTAGATAATGTGATATTTAATTGCAATCCTAATGTCTAATATAAGATCTTTAAACATCTTGGAACCTAGGTACTTGAATGCTGATATAGGTGGATGTGGGATATTATTAATTATTCTCAATGTAACTTGGAAATATTGGTTAGAGTGGAATTAATAAGGGAGGTAGAGTATGATGGTGATGGTTATAATTTTACTTGAATTCCATACATCTTTCCTAATCTAGGTCCTAAGAGAGTGGAAAATCTTTGCATGCTAGGTGGGGTCCACAATGTGTATTGGGGTGCATAATGGATGAATAAATTTGGGATTTTTTCCTAATATTCACATGGGTAAAGGATGCTTGAGGGGTTACATTTTTTTATTCATAGATACATTGATTAGTCACATGAAGGTGTTGGTTTTTTGTCATACCATGGTTTTGGGGTGTTATGGTTTCAAGAATCTATTTATGGTTTCCTCTCAACTGTCCTCTCTATATTGTATACAATAGATTGAATTTTCATGGTTATTTAAAAGTACATACGTATTGCCAAAATTTTGTTAGATTGAAGGGATAATTTTGTTGATTATGCACTTTTGATTCAAAGATTAATACAAACTTGTGCTCTTTGGTGGTGGAGTTTTGTTTTCAAAAGGGTTTCTCCATGTACGTCTAATATTATGTGTCATATTGTTATGGTTTCTCAATTTCTAATTTGTTTTTATATACTCACACATATGAGATTAATGGTTAATCTAACATTTTATTTACTACTTTAAGATTTACATACCCTTTTGAAAAGCTTACATTTGTAGTAATTTATTCTATTTAACAACATTTAAGATTAAGTGATTCTAAATTACAATTTAAAAATTATGATTAAAATAATATATAACCACCTATCAACAATAACAAATAATAAATCACTTTCACTCCCCTTAATTTTTTAAATTTTCTAAATTATTTTATATAATCTATTATAACTTTAATTAAATTAAATTATTATTTATTTATTTTATTTTTAAGATGGGTTTAAAGAGATACATACAATCTTATTTTACTCAAGGTAATAGGCTCTATAACTAAAGAGTACATGGAAAAGGGGCTCACAAGGGCCAAAGAATGACCAAAAAAATCCACATTGAAAAATTCTAGCCCTTCTTTAAAAGTAAAGGGAAAAAGTTAAAAACGTTGAAAAGATATGAAATAGAGAATATAGGAAAGATAAATAGCAAAAGATCTCCAAAGACTTCACGAACAAATAAAACCTTTAGACTGACGTAAGTTGGTCCTCTTATACAAACGAATATCACATATTTCTAATATATTTTCCTCCTTTTAAGACATTCTCCCCCCCAAAAAAGAATAATAAATGTATAATACACAACGAACACAAAATCCTCACAGCCATGTTTAAAGTGCATTAATAATAGTATTATATGGATTTATTTGTTGAAATAAATTATTGTGTGAGTTGTATATTTTTATATAAGAATTAATATATAGATTTTAAGTTTTTATGTTTTAATAGTTTGGATTTAGTTTTTATATTTGTTGTTTTTTTTGTCATAATTTTAAATCTAATTTAAAATTATATGTGTGATTTTGATCCTTTAAATTTTCAAATCCAAATTTTATTATAGATTTAAGTTAACTTACTTCTAATTAGTTATTTTCTATTGATTTAAGCATATAATATTAAAATTATGATATTAGGATGATGTATAAAAGAATAAACCCTAATTTATTTTAGGCATAGATCATTTATAGCATTATATCATTTGAACATCTAAGAATCTGAGAGTATTCCATTAATATTTGAGATCATAAAGATAATATAGGTATTTACATTTCTACTTGGCATATCTTCCAATTTGTTCAATTTTTTAAAATTGATTCAAGGGTTTAACTAAGACAAAAAGACTACAACAAGTCGCATCTCACATCTAGCACAACAAGCTCTATCATTATCCCTAAAAACCATCATTTTTAGAAAGTAAAAGAAAACATATTTTTAAAGATAAGAAGTGTAGAGATTAGGGTCACAACAAAAGTTCATTGTAAGTTTGAATCAAAAACATAGATGCAAGATTGAACTTAAATAGAGTGTATATTATCTTTCAACCTATTATAACTTCATTATCTAAGTTTTAATAATAAAAACTAAAATTAAATTACTAAGCATAAATTACAATAAAATATCATCTCATAAATGAAATAAAACTCTTACATCCTTTTTATCAAATTTTTAAAATATATTTACATATTATTTCATACTTAATTCTTTAATCTAATCTAATATAATTGTTAATGCTAATTTACATTTTTTTTCTAACCTGATTTAAAAGACTTGTTTTAATTTTCTTTTAATAATTTGTCCCATAATTCAAAGAAATGTAGAATTAACCTTATTGCAAGTCTCTCATATATTAATTTTGTCTATCTCCAAAATATCATAAATGAATAGTCATTGTAGACATAATATTTGATTTTTTTTTCATATAATAAATTATATATCAAATGGTAATTTAGCATTAAAAATTTGAGTCACATCTTGTTTAATATTTGTGTTCTTATGTTTTTTCATGTATTTGCTAGTTTCTGATTATAGTGATCATCTATCACTATTTTTCTTACAATATGAATTGTGTAAAGAAAAATATTAAATAGTTTGACTAATATTTTCATATATTTTTTAGGTTGATAATTTATGTGAACAAGAGAAGAAAATAAAGCAATGAAATAAATAAGAATGGAAACATAAAAGGAAAGACTCGAATACCTTGCTTCACTTGTACCTTTATTTGAGCTTGATGAAGAGGTTGAGTGCCCAAGAGCTTCTTGTTGTACACTTGTGTGTATTTGTGTTAAAGATAAATGAAAAAATGACATAAGGAATGTAGTTGTTCTCAATACTAGCAATGTAACATTAGCATTCAACAAATTCTTATGAAATGGCTTCCAAGAGGTTTCGTTTATAATTTTGAGGATTTAAGATCAAGGGTGAATATTTAATCTTGACATCAATGGATATGGATTCATGAGGGATTTAAGATCAACAAGAAGCTTCCAAGTGGCACCCTATGATTGGTGAACTTGGAGTGGAAAATGATTGATAGGATTTGGAGGGATAGGATTATCTTATTTTTATCAAATTATTGAGATTGAAGGACTATAGGGAAGAGTGATATGACATATGTCCTCTCACACATGTGTGAGGAACGTGTATGGAAGAGGGATTATGACCATGTGAGTTTTCTTACATATGTGTGAGGATCACATAGGGATGTGGGATGTGACAAGTGAGTCCTCTCACACATGTGTGAGGATAATAGGGCATATTATGGATGGTATATATTTTTAGGGTAAATAGATGGTTAGAATTTATAATTAAGAATTTTTTATATCATGTGTTTTAATTTTTTTGAACTTTAAATATTAATTCAAAATAGATGTTTAGTTTGTGAAAAATTCTCTTTTATTTAGCTAGGTCAATTTTGCACTCTATTGATAATTTTACATTAATAATTGGGTCTGGTTGTAATATATTTCAATTTAATTTTGATGATATTGAGAAATATGTGTTTGTTATATTAATTATTCACATGTATTCGTATACCATTTCGACTATGATTAGGTAGTTAATTTAATGGTTTAACCTGGTTTACATCATGAGGGCACAAATAAATGACCTTCACGTATGAAACCAAAGGGGGGGCATGCCCACTAGGGTTCTCCCTTGAGGTATCACAAGGAGTGATGCCATTTCCTATTTAGATTGCCATCATATTTGTGGGGTGAACTAAAATAGGTTCCACATCACCCATTCACTTCAAATTCTCTTCCATTGAATGTAATACAATATTATCTTTGATGAACTACACATGGAATAATGTTGAGTGTGCATCATGCACTACCATGTGAAATATGACAAATATGTATTAGATTTGCTTATTTAAAAAATATGTTGAAATTTATATCCATGTATAAGTATGGGCATGACAATTATCATTTGGATCTCTATGAGAATGATATAATATTATAGGATCTATTGGAACCCTAAAATAATTAAGAAATTCCATCTCTAATTAATTCTAATTTGTAATTGACCCACTATAAGCTACTTCATTCAAAAAGTATGGAAATAATCTATATGCACTAGATCTTCATGTTGTATTAGATTTCTAAATATAGTATCTTTGAAAGCTTGTATACATTCTCCAATAATTCAAATCCCACCATGTTTGTATTTTGGAAAAAAAAGGTTTCTTAAGTAAATCACATTTAGTACCCTTGATAGCTAAAGGATAATTTTATGCACCAAGGCAAGCAACCATTGATATATTTTGAGGGATGATAAATAATTTATAAAAGAAATAATCTAGATCTAGGTGAAGTATTAGCCAAATTAATATGTCTAGATCTAGACCTTCCTTTATCATCTCTATTTTTCCTATGTTAAGGTAGGTATATAGTTCAAAGTCACCCTTAATGGAATTTTACCTACTGATAAATGTTCATATTTTTAGCTTGATAATCATGCATTATATAATATATTCTAGCTCTCAATTTGCTAATGCAACATACAATTCTCAAAATCTCAAATTTCAATAATATTTCTCACCTTTGGTGCTCATTCTAGCACCAATTTGTTGAATTTTTTTTAACACATCAACTTAGACATGATACAAATCTATTTTTCCTCTCTTAAAAGGAGATAAAATTTCCTCAAGGTCTATATTACTAGCTATTGGTCATGCAAGATAATCAAAGGTAAATGCTATTTCACTCTATGGGTCATAATATTCCAAATGATAAATTTTGGTTTCACAACTATAATTATTATAAACCATTCTTAGTACACCTAATTCTAAAAATACCACAAATCTTGTATCTATATTGAAAAAGAAATGAATTTATAATCATAAAATTTTAATTTTTAGTGCATACCACAAGTAAAAGTCTAATGCTAGATTTGATCCAATATTGCATTGAAACCTAAACCTGAAAAAAAATAAAGGGTTGAGAAATAAGCCTATTTTATGTAGATGCCAAATCCAATCTAGTTAAAGAAGGGAATCCAATTAAATAAGTCTTGATTTGCTAGTTAACACACAACTAGGATGATGCCAATATTTAAGGATAACTCAACCATTAAGAATGAATGCATCTTCCATATTTATGCATAAATTGAATACATAAATCTCCACAACCTTCTATTAGAAAGATACATAATAAAGAATTCAAAAGAATTTACCACATCCTTAGTTGAATTGTAGAAATGAAATTAGAATGGTATTTTGCTTATATTTTAAAATTAGCCAAATTAAAGAAAATAGTAAAAAACTATAAAATTGCTTAAGATAATGTGGTTTCCAAGCCCCTATAAGGACTACTTGTTGGTCTTAAATAGATTCTAACAAAAAATAAAGATTTTTTTCCCACCATGATGTAGGAGCATCTAAGGTGTACTTGAGCAATCTTGCATCCCCTCCCAAAAAAAATGTTTATTTTGATTTTGGCTAGGTTTAGTGAATAATTTTTAAGGGCTAAAAATGACAAAATTACTTACTATTTTTAATAAGTTGGAAGGGCTAAAAATAGATGGTTTCTATTTATAGTAGGATTGGAAGGGCTAAAAATAGTAGGTTTCTAGTTTTAGTAAGTTAGCATTTGTGCACGTGTGGGCATGAAATCTTATAAAGAGCTCCAAAATTATGAAATGAAACTAATGGTGAAGAAATCACTTCAATACCATATGCCACTAGTGATATATTAATGTTCTGTTTTCAAAATCACTTCAAAAATATTTAAAGTCAATTTTGAGGCACCTAAAGGTTCTGAATCGGCCTAACAAGTGGCCAAAAATTAAAAGTATGATTTATCGGTCTTTTGCAGTCTTACTACTCATTGAGATCTATCTAACAACAAAAATAGTTTATCAAATCGATGCCTGAGTCAAAAGCTATGACTCCCAAAAGTTGGACTAAAAATTTAGGAATTTTCTAAATTTGGAAAAAAGGGTAATTGAATCTGTTGGGTGCCAAAAATAGAAGTGACAGTTCAAAGGAAAGTGAAAAATTCTTATAAAGTGGTTATGAAGGAAAAGGGATTCATTCTGGATGAGAAGATATACAAAATTATTGCTTTTTAGCACAACACAAAGGTTAGGGTTTTAGTGGCCATTATTGCCATTCTCAGACTTGCATGTTTGATTTTCTGCATGTATTTGTAGCCTAGGTTTTTGTAATAGTGGTCTTGTGACCAGATAGTTGCAATGCATTTGATTGCATGTATGCAGATGATTTCTGAGAATATAATAAAGTTGCATGTTTGTTGTTCTTGAATGCTATTTTTTGTGCAAGGTGTCTTTGAGGGAGAGTCTCCCTTCATCATACCATGTGGGTCATTTTAACAATTAAATTCAAAATTTTAATCTCAATGTAAAATTACATAAACTTGAGACATAAGAGAAGCATACGACACAATTCATGTAGCATTAGGTCCTTTATCGCATTGGGTGATACATCTCCTTAATCAAGTCCCTTTATGACACATCTTGCACATATGAAACATAACCCATAATTGAACCACACATTGGTATATGTAAATAGTTCATTATTATCTTCTTTTGTAATAATTTCCAATACTAATGACCTAAATAGATAACTTTAATTCTTTGTTATCTATTTACCATTTTTAACCTAGTATAAAAACTAATAGTGATATTATCTTGGATCTTTGTCTCTATCACAAAACTTCTTATTGAACCAATAGTCTTGTTGGTAGTTATGTAGTGCCACATATTAAATGTGACATTGTCTACTGCCTTATTTAGAAAATGAAAACTTGAAATCCAATTCTTCTCTTCATTGAACAGTCATGAATTGATGAAATTATCCACCATGCTACCCTCCTTTCATTTCAAGTCCATTAGATTGGTGTAAAGTTTCCTTATGCTAGCCTATTGATATATGATATAGTTGAATTGACAATATTAGGACCTATAAAATGGTAAAGAGATTATTGAACTCCTTATATCATTTGCTATGAGTGCTTCAGTGATTAGATTAAGATTTGTGTTAACAAGCTTTTTATTGTTGTATTGTGAGCTCAAATTTGTTATTTTATGTTTGAATACTGTTTGATTAATTTATGGTGAACAAAATGATAGTTTTTAGATGCACTAATTATTTTTCATGTCCCCAAATCTAAAATAAGGAATAATACTCATATACATGCACTGCATCCCTCTACCAAAGATGCACCTATGAATCATAACAAACAAAAGAACTCACATCTCTTAAAATGCATACAATCATTACAAATATTGAATAGGAAGTTGCAAGAATCCCACCAAACTCATAATCACCATCTCAACCAAATATATGCAAAGATATCTAAAATGTGATAATATTCGTGATGCTAGGTCAAAAAATAATTAGTTAATAAAAATATAAATGTGGTGGCCCAAATCTACCGTATAGTGTCACAAAATGCAAAATTAGAGACCTCAAGAAAAGAGGTTACTTATTTTCCTTTGGGAAATATAGGGCATGTTGTGTAAGTGACAAAACTAAAGTTGAATGGAAAATTGAGCCATATGTATGAATTTCACTAAGGAAGGAAGGGGTTGTATGATTTCATTGTCATTTTTGGTATTAGGTTAAATGAAAATTAAGTGAGTTGAATCCTTATAATCCCTATGTGGAGTTTGGATATGCTTTATTTTATTCCTTAAGGAAGGGTGCTTGAGTTGAAAATGAAGTGATCTTGATTGGTATTGAAATTTTTGATAGTTAATTCCTAGAGAAGTTTTGATAAAAAATCAAGCATAAACCCTACTAAATCATGATAATAAATATAGTGATCACTCTCAAATACCATGTGTATATTGCTAAGTTAGACCTTGGTAAAGGTATTAAATGGCCTAGTTGGCCCTCTTAAAAGGATTAAAAAAATGATTTAAAATCTATTATGGGGTTACAGAGAACCAATAACTCAATGAATTAATATTCTCTTCAAAGGTAGGAAATAGTTAAACATGTTCTAGAGAAATGTATCTATATATATAGAATTGGAAATATAATGTTGATCCTCCTGGTCATCTTGAGTTGTGTGACAACTTCAAAGGATGAGTTTGTTGGTGATACAAGAAATTCAACTCAAGTGGATGAGAGTTCACTTGGAGTTAATTATACTCACTTAAGCTAGAACAATGGGTTCCATGAGAAATGCCTCCAATCATGATAAATTCATAAGAAGATTGGGCTAGGACACTTAGCTCACATTGAATCATTATGCACATGAGTTAAAATTCTTAGTTGAACAAAAGAATCTTGCATCAAATTGATGCATACGACTCATTTCGACTAGGAAGGATCAATGCTAGTACATGTGCCATGTTGAACATGATGATGTAACATCATCAAGGAAAATTAGGTAGGCACGTTAAAGTGAGACTTCGCCTAAGAGAAGCTTGACAGAGTGTGGCACTCTATTTAATAAAGGCCCAATGAAGTGAGACCTCTAGGTATTAAATCCATAATGGAGTGAGGCTCTCTACTTATTTGGTGTGTTCAAGGGTGAGATATTTCGTTTATAGGACGCCTATAGAAGTGAAACACTCTTTCTAATGAACACATGCAAGAGTGAGACACTTTGTTCATTACATACATTCTTATTGATATGTATGTGCCTTGATCTATTACTTATGGATTGAAGGAAAATAAATTGGGTCTAATTTTTGGGTCATTGCATATAGATGAAATAAACGTGAGATTAAATATGTGTTATGACATCATATTTTTACTTAAATGTATTGTAAATGAAGGTAAAATAGTCATTTTGTTTCTTCTAAGCTAGGTGAGCATGGGGAAATTAAGTTATGAAATTGGGTGAAGTTACTTATAATATCATTAAAGAGACAATAGATTAAAAGGACACGGTAAGTTAAGATATATTTGGGTTAGTCTCAAAATTTATTTTCTTATTAACATAACACACAATAATATTTATTTTAATAATATTCATTTTATTTTTTAAGCTCATAATATTATAAAAATAGTTTTAATAGAATCTTTGTTATACAATTCTTATGATTAATAATTTTATTGTTTTATATATTTCTCTTTTAATTTTATTAAAAAATAATATTTATGTTATTAATTAGATTGACACTAAAACATATTCTATACTTAAATATAACAATTGTTCTAAATTTAATTAATAATATTTCTAATTTTTGTAATCTATAATGATGAATCCATAATTCTTAGGGATGTGGAACAATCGATTAAAAAATATTGGGTGTTTGAAGAATCTCCTTAAAACCAATAACCCCACTAATTACTATTTATAAAGAAAGCCCTCCCAAACAATGACATAAGATAATTGTCAAATTCCCCTAATACATTAAAAAAACACCATAATCCTTAAACAATTATTTAAAAACTTTAAATTACTTGTAAATGTGTCCTAGAATTTTTATATGAGAAAAAAAAGTCCTATAAAAGAATGAGCCATATTACAAATGGCCAAAAAGGGCATCTATTATATCAAGGAAAAAGAAGCACTTGTGACCCCACTCAAAAGAAAGCCCATTATTATTTCTAATAATTATTAGATTTTGATATTAAACTATAGAATTGTGTGTTTATAAGTATATTGAATTTAAGTCAAATCAAATTGAATACAAATATTCCTTTTGCAGACATACAAACAAACATATTCAGTACAACTTACAAGTCCCTAGGCACCATTAACTTAATGATAATTAGCTTGTATAAATACAGGAGAAGTCAAGCGGCCATATGACCGAGGGCCCGCCAAAAGAAAAATACTGCCAAAGTTTACATAGGCATTAGGGCTAAAGTTGAAGTATTAACGTTTAAAAAGGCGGTGAAATAATTCAAAGTCAACGAAGTGTGGGTTCCACAAGTGTCAGCAGACAACTGCTATCGACGATCGGACGGCCCACGATGCCTCGGGAAATGTAATCCGACGGCGGTGGTGAAGCGGTAGAGTAACGGTCCCCACCGGCTATCGCCTGGGGAAGCGGAAAGAGTGCGTTACAGGGGAATGCGCCTCCGGTCAACTCTCTGACTTGCCGTGGCACGAACAAGACTGACACGTGTGAGCTCGAAAGAAGGGAGGTGCGCTCCACGTAGCATGGAGCGGTTGGCCAGCTTTATCGGATGCTTATATGTTGATGTTGGTCATCATTACTGTTTCTGAAAATCTGCTCTTCTCCCTCCTCTCTCTTCTGTGTGAGGGATTTGTTTGTCTTGCCATAGAAAAACCCGAGAGATGGGCGAGGGATTGGAGGGTCAGAAGAAGGCATGAATGCAGATGGGTATTGTGGGAATGAATGGAAGGTGGGATTTTGCAGGTGGGTCTTTTGTATCAAGAGATTTAATGGGCTATGGAGAGAGAACCGGGCTAACATTGTTTTGAGAATATATAGCTGGTGGTGGCAGAGATAGTTGGATAATATAGAGATGATGATGAGGTTGCATTTGTGGCGGTTATGTGCATTGTTGGGCGATGATATGTGTCAAATGGCGTGTGGATTGGAATGAGTGGGTGGTCCGATTCTTGAGCGGGGTGGTGGTTAGGACTTGAAGATTATTGGGAGGATTGCTTGTTTTGAGGCACATTTATTTCTGGCACTGGTCTACTTTGTTTTTGTCATCCGTTGGCTTGCTGGAATTCAGGATTTGAGCAATGGAGAAGGGCAGTGCAACTGCAACATAAGGTGCAAATCTTTGCCCGGGGATAGAGTAGTATTGTTTGGTGATGAAAATGGGAGGTGTTATTAATTTGACTTGTGAATGTGTTAGTTGTGGTGGTTTTGTTTTTGTTGCGTTGTGGGTGTGAATACATGGATGGTTTTGGTTGCAAGTATTGACTTTCATTTAATGGTTTAGCTTGAGCCGGGCCTGTTGTTTTAATGCTTGTGGGTGTCATTGCATGGACCTGACATGGACTGACCTACTTCTACTTTTGTTATTAAGCGGTCCTGTTCTGTTTTGGACTCGGAGCGTGCAGATGGATTTGTGAATGGGGCACACAGTTTCTGTCGCACGTTGTGTTTGAGAATCTATTATGGAGGATCGAGAGATGGGGGACATTGAGAACATTGAGGTTGCTACGAGAGCTGGTATTGATAGCACCCATAGAGTGTTGTCTATTTTGTTGCAGCCGGACCAGAGGAATGGTAATAATGCTAGTGCTATGGCTAATTTGTGTATGGCTGCGGAGGATGCCATTGCAACATTTCAGAGGGTGGTGTCTTTACTGGGTCCTCAGGCTAGGAAAGGTCATGCAAGGATCAGAAAAGGTCCTAGAAAATCCCCTGGTGATTGTGCTAAATCATTTATGGAAGCACCCAATTTGTTACATCTGGATGGTTTCAGTCCATATATTTCTTCTACGTCAGTGTGCCCACCACAACCACAATTGGGTCAAGTCAGGCAGTTCATTCCTGGTCATAACACTTCCTCTACGGTTTTTTCAATGAATGCTCTTCACCAGCATCATCAACAGCAACTATTTCAGCAGCAGCTCAGCTTACAAACAGAGCTCATGTTAAAGAACAATTCATACATGAAGTTTGGGAACTCCATCAGCTGTACGCCCACATTTTCCTCTACAAAATCGTTCATATCATCTCTAAGCATGGATGGGAGCGTGGCCAATGACAAGCCATTGCTGCCATATCATCATCAGCTGATGCAGACCAGTCAGGAAGACACCCTCCTTTCATCTTCCAAGAGAAAATGTTCTGGAAAAGGTGATGAACCAGGCGGTGGCAAATGTAGGAGCTCCGGAAGGTGTCACTGCTCAAAACGAAGGCCAGTTCTTACATTCCATGTCCTTCAACATTGGAACTTTTTCGCATTGTTGATACACATTTTTTTCTTCATTTTCTTGGTTCCAAAATCTAAAGCTGTTTTCATTGGAGAGTTAAGATTCCAAATCACATGGGTGTTAAGCTGGTTGTAAGAGGTGCTCAGAAAGCACATGTTATATGCCTTTAAAGTTTCGTTCAAAATTTTAATATTCGGTTGATGTGGTGCTTTTCTTTACAGGAAGCTGAGAGTCAAAAGATCGATTAGGGTCCCAGCCATTAGTAGCAAACTGGCAGATATTCCTCCAGATGATTATTCATGGAGGAAATACGGACAAAAACCCATCAAGGGCTCCCCTCATCCAAGGTACTGAATAAATTGCACCTACTTTTAGTAGAAAAGCAAAACTGAACTCTGCATAAGTAGCACTTTAAACACTTTCAGGCCATTCCTGTTGATCTGTTGCTGAGTACTGTGCATATACAATTATGCTTTTTTCTCTCTTTTTCTTTTGTTAAAGAAACATACCCTCAGGGGGCTGCATCACACTGCTTAGCATGTACATCCTTCGTCAGAGATGTCAGGTTTGAGGGGCATCTATTCTGCTTAATTTGCTTGGTACGGGCACCGGGAATCAACACGTCTTTCCATGTCATTCGGGCTGGATGCACATAACAAACTCCCAAGCTTACAAGTTAACTGGCATTCTGCTAATCTCTTTTATCTTTTTAAATTTGTTGGTTAGCTACAATGCAGAGAGGTACCTCGTCACCTGTTAGAATTTATTGGTCAGCTGCAATGCAGAGTGGTACTTCTTCATCTTTTTAAATTTGTTGGTTATCTACCAATCAGAGTGATTTTACCCTTTTTGGCACCCATTGTGAATGTGAAATATTTTTGTTGTTTTTTTAAATTTTATACTTTGAAATTGGATATGCTTTAGGTTGTTGTCTTTATTTCTCTGACTCAGTAGTGTAGGTATGGTTAGGTGGTGAATTTTAGTAGGCTGAGTACAGTTTAGGTAGCCGAATTTAGTAGCTTGAGCAATGTTTAAGTAGTGGATTTTAGTATACTTTCTGTTTTTCCAATGACTAACTTGGATTTACAGAAGCACAGTAATAGTCTAAAACCCAAGGCTGTAAGTACCCTGTCAACATCCTTGGTTGAACACAACCACATCTCTGACTTATTTCCTAGCTGGATCACCCAGGATTGCCTGATGTACAAATGCAAATCTCCTGCTTGAGAATAATCATGGATAGCTTTTGAACCCCAAGAAGCTTAACTACACTGAAATCAAAATATAAATAGTTGATTTGGGTTAAATTCAAACACATTTCTAATATGTTTCAATCGGGCATTGCACCTAGAGAGGTTTATGACTTTTGTGGCCTTGCCCATCATCAAGTCAATCCCAACTTATATGAGCCATGGATCCATCATTTTCTGCTTCCACCTTCACATCCTTTGTTATGACCCCATAAAATTCTGCACTTGCAAATACTTGGGACTATGATTTGAGTGTATTGGGTGAACTGAAAGATGTCAAATTGATTCCATACTTATGCTAAACACATGATATTTTCCATAAACTGGTCATTCTAAATTTTAATGGAAGCATTGTTGTGTGTGCGTATTGTTTTAATGATTCTGTAATCATAATTAGCTGTATTGCATCTGTTTTACTACTTTAGTGGAACTATTAAAAGTTATTGGGACTCTTAACTTGTCAGTTTAAGAGATTTAGACCTCAAAAATTAATGAATTTATTTTCTACAGGGGTTATTATAAGTGTAGCAGTGTGAGAGGATGTCCTGCCAGGAAGCATGTAGAGCGTTGTTTGGAAGACCCCTCGATGTTAATTGTGACATACGAAGGAGAGCACAATCACTCCAGGAAACTATCTGGGAGTCCAAATCTTGTGATGCATACCTGAGGTTTCGTTGTCACTGTGTTGCTATTTTGACGGCAAAAGATGTCTTACCAGATAATTGATTTATAACTTCCCTTATACATTGGACACATTTGATCTGGCATTGGCATACACCAATCAGCAATCCTTGAGGCAATATCTATATTTCCACACTCACTGGAAGTTATCATGCTTAATTCCTTTATCATGGTTTCATCTAGAGGGCTAATGGCATTTTTGCAACATGCATTTTCTTACTCTGGCATTCAGGATATCCAGGATTAGAAGAACTAGTTAGCTTTGCTGCACAAGAATCAATCTTATACGGACCCTGCAACAAGCCACTCTTGGAAGAAGATGAAATGTGGCATACGTTGTCCATTTCCTAAAAACACCTTGGCTTTGTTCACTGCTGATTTTGGTGGTTGTAAATTAATGCAAAGTTATAGCTTATTTGTGTTCACTATTTTCTGATTACTTGACCTTAAGCTTTCTACCAATGGATGTAACTAAGTTCACAGATTATATGGGTTGGATTTCTGTATCAGGAGCTCTTCTGTTAGATCGATAGTTTGGAATTTAAATGTTCATGTGAAGATGGGGATGAAAATGGCTGTAAACTTGAAGGCAGCTGGTTTGCCCCTTATAAATTAATGCATCTTTTATTTTTTCTAAAGCTACTTTGATTTTCACATAAGGTGTTTCAGATTTTTGATCGTGTAAATTGGACTCTGCTATATACTGTTGAAATATAATCTAGCAAGCTATGATCTGAGATAATCAAAATTTCTCTTAGTTTTTATATTAGATTCATTTTTTTTAGTTTATGAATTTGCCAAGTTGCATACCTTTGGTCTAAAACAAATACATCTTACTATTTCAGTGCTAAATTCTGAGGAATTTAAAGAGATTTGAAAAAATATATCTCGAATTAAAAAATATTTCAGATTTGTATAAAAAATTGCAGGTGTTCTGTCTTTCAAGTTCCAACATTGCAATCATTGTTTGCTTCCTTTACAATGTCTTGAGGATTTAGAGACGGGACCTAGAGGAAAGACATTACATGAGATTAAGAATGCCAGATTCCTTCACAATTAAGATGAGAACATTCTCGTGGTGAATTCTTTATGTAATTGAAGCATTGGAAAAGCTTGCACAGAAACCTCAGTCGAGGAAGCATTATGAATCTTAATAAGGTTTGTAATTCTAGTCAGGGATAAATTGTGTTAAAGGAACAGGAACTGATTTGGATTGTTGGAAAATGAGCCATATCCAAATTGAAGATGGATCAGTGACCAAGAAGATGGTTGGTAGGTAGTTCAGTGGTGGAGCACTCCAGCAGCAAATGGGAGGTCTTAATTTCAACTCCTAATTGGTCCATGAAAAGTTTAACATGATATTAGAGTCCAGGTCAGTAGAGCCAGGACAAGCTAGGATATCCAAACACTTGCAATGTGGCTCAAGGGGGTGTTGGAAAATGAGTCACACCTGAACAAAAGATGGATCAGTCATCAAGACGCTGGTAGCTCAGTGGTAGAGTAGCTAAGCAGCAAATGGAAGTTCAGTTTCAAATTCTAGCTGATCAATGAAAAATGAGTCATACCTGAACAAAAGATGGACCAGTCATCAAGACGCTGGTAGCTCAGTGGTAGAGTAGCTAAGCAGCAAATGGAAGTTCAGTTTCAAATTCTAGCTGAATAATGAAAAATGAGTCACACCTGAACAAAAGATGGGCCAGTCATCAAGACGCTGGTAGCTCAGTGGTAGAGTAGCTAAGCAGCAAATGGAAGTTCAGTTTCAAATTCTAGCTGATCAATGAAAAATTTAACATGTTATCAAAGCCTAGGTCAGTAGAGCCATGCCAAGCTAAGATCATTGAGCACTTGTAGCGAGGTTCAAGGAGCTATCAAAAAATGAGCCACACCAACCAGTCACCGAGAGGATCAGTAACTCAGCTCAGGGGTAGAGCACTTGTAGTGTGGTTCAAGGGGGCTGCCCGAAAATGTGTCACATCTAAGTCAAAGATAGACCAGTCACTAAGAGGGTCAGTAGCTCAGTAGTAGAGTACACCAGGAGCAAAGGGGGGTCCTAGGTTTGAGACTGGTCCATGAAAAGTTTAACCTGGATTAATTATTGATGAGCAGCTCTTGTCGATATTGTCCATGTTGAGAAGATTAGACTCTCATTTGAAACCCTATTCTCTTTATTTATAAAATCTACCAACAGTGATTTGAAGAGATCAGAAATTTGAGCAAATGTATAGAAAAATCAACCTGAACGAAATAAACCACTAAGCTCATGCAAATTTGCCAGTGTCAAATAAACACCAAACATCTATTTTGCCTGAATCAACGATACTGCTAAGCATCTAATCATGCAGGATTTTAACGTTGAACCGGCCTCTACAAACTGTTTTGGTAACATTTTAATGCTTACTCTTATAACGTGCGCATAGTTCTATTCTTTTTTTTCATCTGTGATCTTTTTGAAGTGGTACTTTTTGTTTTAAATGAAAGCAAAATTTGTCACAGTTCGAGGAAATAGAAGAAATGGGTTCTCTGGTTGAATGAAAGCTTCTTGAGTTTTATTATTTTAAATTAATTTCTTGGATCACTTTATTTTGGAAAGAAATGATCTTTCAGGTTATATATCATATCATCTTGATTTGGAAGAAATGACATTGATTTCAATATATTTAGTGTTTTATTGTTAAAGGATGAGACATTTGGTCAACATTCACTATATACTAAATTAGTTTTGTACTTGCATAGTATTTCTTCTTCTCTTTGATGTTAGATCATTGAATGAATATGAGATTTTCATTTTCCATAAGAATTGTGGAAAGCTTTAAAAAAAAAACTAATTTTTTGACTTTTTGTATCAAAATTTTGGATCGCATAGTATTTCTTCTTCTCTTTGATGTTAGATCATTGAACGTGATCCAAAATTTTGATACAAAAAGTCAAAAAATTAGTGTTTTTTTTTAAAGCTTTCCACAATTCTTATGGACAATGAAAATCTCATATTTAGGATTACCTTGGTTAAAGATAAAAATTACTAAAGGTTTTGTCTCTCATCAACTAAGAAACTAATAAATTTTCATCAATTATTGAAATATATGATGTTGCACTAGAACAATGATTTGGGATTTGACCATATTAAATATATTTGTGTTTTCCTATCAAATATATATTTTTGATTTCTTAGTTGATATGGCTATAGTAGAGAGAAACCTAGCATTACTAGGTCACCCTTTCTACTTTCAAGTGGGTGTGTGTGTTTTAAAAAACACACAATAAGCTTTGAGAATGATGAGAAGGGTGTCATTGCTCTTTTGGACCTAGCACATAGTTTAACTTATGTGGAATTAGTCTACATTGAGGAGTAGGACATTGAAGATTTGTATATAATCATTGTTGGAAGTTGGGACATAATTGAGTCGATGGAAGAAGGTACTCTAAATTAGGAATGGTCATTGAAGGTCAATATAAAAATGATCATGGAAAGATGGTTTGTTGAAGAGTATGAATTAATGGGAAAAACTTGTGCCAATGTCTATTGTGTTCATGTGCATCACTAGTCATATGGTCCTTATACTAGTTAAGTGAGCCAAAATATTAGTAGTATGAGTGCTCAAGCAAGTGCCAACACCTAAGAAAAAGAAAATGCCAATAAATCAATTAGAACTACCAAAAATATTTAAAATTGGGTTTCAATTCCATTGCCTATTCCTAGGCACAAATGTAAACATTGATTTGATGGGGAATCCAATGCTAGAGAATATTGCATAACTATGGAGAGTGCATTCTTGGACAAGCATGAGTGATTAACTATGGTTCTTTACACCATTGATAAGATTATATTGCAATTGTGGATGGTGCACTGACCAATATTCCAAAGTTGGAATGATTTTATAGAAGCATTCATGTATATATTTATTGGAATTGAGTAGCCCTATACATTGGAATAAATGGAGCATCTTTTGCATACTCACATGTGAAGGCATTAAGGTTCCTCTACAGGGAAATTGTAACAAGTAGTGGGTGCATAAATTTGCTTTTTCTTTTGAGACTCGTGCTTGTCTAATACTTGGAGAAAGAGTTGGATGAGAACCACTTGGGAACAACTAACTATTAGTTTCAAACAAATGTTTGGCCTCTATGACCCAATCCTAGAGTTGGATGGGCACTCAAATGTGCGTGTATTGCATTATTTTCTAAACAACCAAAATTGTTAATGGCAATGCACATAATATTTGGAGAGGACCTACACACTGGCGATCAAATAGAAGGGTATATGGTAGATAATGGATGCACCAAACAAAAACATAAGGCAAAAGGGTTGTGCAAGAAGAAAAGGATGTTAAAGTTGACATACTGCACAACATTTGAAGTGGAGAAAAGTGAAGTAGTGTGCCTTGTTACTTATTCTATGTATACGATATCATATATTGAGCCATTAAAGACACTACACATCAACATTGGTATAGTAGAGGATTTGAAAATGGTTGTTATATGGGATTATCAGGGGGAGGAGCAGCTAGTACATGTAGCTAATTCATTGCATGAATATTAAGATCTAACTTTTAGAGGCTATCAAGAAGTGAAAGGGCCATGCCATACTTCTCTTAGAAAATGTAGATTAGGTCAAAACTAGGTTCCAAACTAATCAAGAAGCATCTAAACTGACTAAATCCAAATTTGTGCATGAAGGTAAAGAAAGAAATAGATAAAATGCCAGAATCCAATGCCATTTTCTCATGGATAAATCCTTGTTGGTGAGTCCCATGGTAATTTACATAAAGAAGGATGGCATAATGTAATAACCCTCAAATTTAAACCTTCAAATCTTTTTCTAAAGATAATATTTGTAGTTGAAGCACATATTGTATTTCACAAATCAAACTTATTTTTGTAGAACTTCAAAATATAAACACCCACATCCACAAAAAATAGATCTAATTAAGATGGACTACTTCCTAGGATGTGTTGTACATATCTCCAATAATAGTTAGAATTGACCTTGGTTTGTGAAACTCAATACACATTTGAGTCACATGTCTAGCTAGCTAACTTATTCCATTCAAATTTACACAATTATCAAGTATCACTTTATCAATTGAAATTCATTCATGTCTCAAGTGTTCTTTGACTAACTCATTTCAATGCACATCCAAGTGCCACTTGGCCAAACATAGCACCTTGCATTGCGTCCAATATCACTTGACTAGGTGCATCCAACATGCATGAATCAAGTGCAACTTGGCATTATCAAGAGTTCTTCATCAATCAAGTGTTACTTCATAATCATGAAGCTTGAGTAATAGTAAGACTTGTCAATCCTTCCTTTTACTCACATGTTGCGCTTATTCTATATCAAGTATTATTGGATCAATTTTGAACATCTTACGGTATGAGACATATCATGCATGCTATACATTGATTAAGTTCCTTTGTTATACATCAATTGTTACTTGATTATTAAATAACCTTGATTACATTAAGTCATGTTCTAACCCTTTATATAATGGTTGAATGCTTCACTATGTACCAAGTGTTATTTGTACCTAATAGTATTCTTAATACTTTAGTCTCACCTTGAAGTATTTTTTTAACTAGTTAAGTTTCCACATCTACCTACATTATTGGCTTTGAAAATAATGTTGCACCACAATTATGTTTGTCCAAATGTTTGATTCAAATCAACCTATTTTTTTTTATTGGGATAAAATTTGTCTTCTTGTTTTGAGATTAGGGTAGCCACCTTCTCAAGTACCTCTAATAGTTGGTTATCATCATATATGGTTCTAAATGTATGGAAATTCACATTTGAGTTACCAAAGCTTCTTTTTAGACATCTTGAGTTACAACTATCCTTTATGACATTGGTAAGGCAAATAATTCAAAATGTGCACATTATTATTCTAAACTAAATACTTTTTTATTATTATTATCAAGTGTTCATACCCTTTTTATTAGATCTAAACCTAACACATACCATTACTATATGTTTTCTCTATATAGATCCAATATCAATAATTTAATATTACACTACTTAGTCATTTAAATCATCTCATCTTACTAATTTTACCACATTTCTCCTTTTATTATACTTAATGATGTTTACTTGCCATTGACATACATTATAACCAATGTACATAATCACCCTTTACATTAAAATAATGCAATTATTAATAGGTCACAATTATAGGATAACAAATTAGGAATGATTAAATTCACTAAGTTAACCGAAGACATGCTTGAGTGATACAACTACCTTGGATGGTATAGATTGCTAGTCTAATGAAAATATATAGCCATGACTTGAAGTCCTAGCAAGGATTTCATTGCATATATATAAATGCTTGATTCACATATAAGAAAATTATTGATCACACTACATATACCCAAGAAGCAAGACAAAACCTCTTCCCCATTTTTTATTGGTCATATTGCTATGAGATAGATTAAATATTTCCATATGATACTTTAAAAAGAGTAATCATTAGCATCCAAAATACTAACAAACACTCAATTTGTTTCTATCAAACCAAAGATGATTGCATATGTAACCAATATTTATGGCCAGTCCATAAGTCTCAACATCTCTATCATGGTAATGTTTCAATCTAATAACTTCCCTTATAAATTATTCTTCAATAGTGGGTCGCATAATACACATAATACACTACTCAAAGGTAGAAGTGAAATCAAAACTATAATGAGATTAAAGATATTCACTCCTAAATATAATAAAGTTGGCATTACTCAATGCTTGAGGAGATAACAACATAAGACAAATATCACATTGTATGAAGAACTCCCATTATTCAATTATTTGTAGTCATAATGACTCTATGCACAATGGTCAACAAAGTTATAATAAGAGCTAACACACAAAGGCTTCCATCTATAGTGACCATATGGCCTTTGAGGGAAACATAAGTCTAGTGATCTAGATAATATGCAAGAGTAGTTTACCATAGTCTAACCCATCATCCTAAGGCTATATTATAGTCAAGCCAAAAAATTCAAATAAGTACTAAGATCCATACATAGTTTCATTGTTAAATAAGTATGTTGTTTGTTTATGAAGAACTCAATGATCATCTCAAATACCCATGGAAGTAACATTAAACTCCACCCCTTCATTTAATAGTTTTAAAACAACATATCCAATTCCAAGGTTACCAAAATCATATATAAAGAAACATGCCTATGCTAAACCTTTATGCAAATATCATACATGAATAAGATACCACAAATGAACCATAATAAACATTGTAGACTCCCAATTGAGAAATCCTAACATATACACCTTTACTTACATCAATAAATACAACTTTTCCTTGCTTAGAGAAAGAGTCTATAACAAATAATTATATGCACAAGAACTTTCAAAGAGCTATAATCACAAAATAACCATAAAACCAATCATCCACAAACATACACACATGATGCATAACATTATTCCTCAATTATCACACCTCTATAATAGAGTGTATAAACAATTTAAAATAGTTTTGTGTTGTGAAAATATGAATGAATGATGATCTTTTAACATAAATTACTCTCTATTTCTTTATCTTAGTCAAATAACTCCAACAATCTTGTTTTCTTTAAGCATACTTGACCTTGTTAAGATTGGAGGGCTACAAGTTGGTCCCAACTTAGAATTCCTTTCCATCCACGAATCCTTGCCTATGTATGTATATTCCAACACCATTAGGCCTTATGTTTGGTAAAGAGAGAAACATTACATATTTGGATTAGTTGACTTAACTCAAATGATAGCTCTGAGCATCACCAAATGTAGGTAGGTTTTAAAAATATCTAAGATAACATGTCAGTCGAGACTCCAAACCTAGCTATAGTTAACATAGAACTATATAAACAATAAAAATAACATACCAAGACAACCCACAAAACACACTCTAGAACAACATACATAGTCACTCTTTGAGATAAAAAAGAAACTCAAGCACACAAAGACACACCATTCCATACCCTTGAGGTTAAATGTGTACAAAAACTATATATATTTTTCAAGGGTAGAAAGTCTTGAAAAAATACTAAGTCAACAATAGGTGAGCTCCATTATAGTCACATCCTTTAAAAAAACAATCCAACAATATATATATATATATAGTTAGAACACATTCTCAAGCATGCACTAATGCTAGGCAAGTCATTCAAGTGTCCTAGTTATTGAGGAAACCAAGGCTCTTCTTCTCCTTCTTTGGCTTGTAATATTTTCTTCCTTTCTTTCCCAAACCTCCACATGATTTGGGAAAATAGGCCAATATCCCACTTGAGGCAAATATTCTTAGGTTCTCCATCACATACCAAGCTACCAAAACTAGAAAACCTCCCCAAAAAAATAATAATGAACAATAATTTTTCTTACTAAGATTTTTGAGAGGTTTCTTCCCCAATTTTGAGAAGGTAAGAATTTTTTTGTGTGTAATTACTCTTGATTTATTATATGATAGTGATGATTACTCTCCTTACATCCACCTCACACTAAGGTTGGCATAGTCAACAAAATGGAAAACAAAAATAAAATAATAATTATTAAAGTTTTTGTATAAAAACTTTTAAACCACAAAAATAACTTTTCCATGTAAGAACAACAATAACAAAACTTTATGCCACAAGGTCACCCCAATAATATAATCCTTTGAAGAAACATACAAGGATGTGAACACCTTATACAATTCAACAATTGTAACACAAGGAAAAGGTAAAAATAAAATTTAAACCAATAATGTCAAGTCAAAATTGAAACAAGTTGATGACAAACAATAATACATGAATGCAATGTTTACTCTCTCGACCATTTGACACAAATTTTGTACAAATGGCGTTGTCGTGATAACACTAGTCAACATGCACCTCTTAAGAGTGAAAATAATAAATTCGTGCATAGGAAACAAGAACAAGATATTAGCAAGATTTAATCTTATCACAATCTAGTAAAAGTCAATAATAACTACAACAATAAATAATTCAATATTTACTACAAATATTAAAATCAAATGTACATTAAAATAAATTTATTTGTGATCTCATCCAAAACCCTACCAAGTTAGACATAAAACACAACAAAAGTATGCTCATATAGAAAAACTATATAGTATTGTGCTTACATGCAAGTTACATAAAAATGTGATTATGACACAAAATTCAATTCTATGTAGACTATTATTGAACGAATGAAGTGTGTGTCATTGATCCTTTTCCAATACCTTTTATATAAGAAATTATAAGTGTTCCAAGGCACAAAGTCTATATGTTGACCAATGGATCTATTGATACCGTTAAATCAAAACCGAAGAAGAGGACAAATTTTCATAGAACTTTGATTATAATTTCATGCCATTTGGTTTAACGAATGCAATGATATAGTTTTTTGTAGTAGTGTTGTTAGGAAATTCAAAGACTTCATCCATTAGTTTTGCAAGAATATTTGGATGACTAGATAGTAGATGATATGGTGTTGGATCATATAGATTCAATGCACCTAATGTTTGGGAGGTGTTGATAGTGGAGTATTGACTTGAATCTGAAGAAGTGCACCTTCATGGCCCCCTTTTCTTTTTTTTGTGGGGGGGGGGGGAATGCTATTTTTAATGATGGGATGTTAATTGACCTAGACAAAATCTCTATTATTTTATAGCTAAACGTTCTAGAGATACCATGCAAAGTACATGCTTTCCTTGGGCACACTAGATAATGGAGGAAGTTCACAAAAAATATGCATATATTTTAGCACCTCTTGAGGATTTACAATGTAGATATGAATCATTATATTAGACATGTTAGCATCAAAAGGCATTTAAAAAATTAAAATAGAAGTTGGCCTCTATTTCCATATTGTAGTTCCCAAACTGGGATAGTTGGTTTCTTGTTCATATAGATGAGTTGGGTATGGCCATTGGTACATTACTCATGTAGCTTGGTGGTGGTAATGTGGACATCCAATCTACTTTTCTAGATAGGAGCTCACATCTATTTAACACATTTATACAATGATTGAGCATGAGGTGTCATCCATGGTTTATGTATTACAAAAGTTCCAATGGTATTTATGTCACTCAATTTTTTTTCTTTAAATATCACTAGGTACTTAATTATTTAGTCAAAAAATTAGTTATTCATGGGAAAATATGTTGTTGGTTGATCCTTTTCCAAGATTTTAATTTTAATATTTTTGTATTCCCAAGGAAATATCTTGCTAGGTTAGATTACTTGTCATAGATTTAGACAAGTGAAAGGGGAACAACCCCGATTGAGGATAAATTGGTTCATGCAAAAATTTATTAGAATGATATAATAGTAGATGCAATGAAAGCAATTTCAAAACATGCCCCACCTAGCAACATGGTTCCATAGAAAAAATATCTAGTAGTGTATGTAATGTCTTACTAGTTGATTAATGACCAGTTATACAAGATGGGATTGTAAAAAGTCATCCACCAATTTTTATATTCATAAACAAGAGGTGGTTATCTGGAAATGCTAGAAGATAAAGCAAGATGCCATTGTTAGGAATGCACAATCACACATAAAGTACTATAGGAAGGTTTGTGATGGCCAAAATTAAGGAAGAATACACCTGAATTATATGAAGTTGTGATAGATGTTAACACATTGGTAAGCTTAATTATCAAGATGAGATCCCTTTTACCCTTATTTTATTACAAGGGTCATTTTAAAAATAGACCATAGATTTTTTAGACCTATACACCCAACCACATGAAATAGTGGTGCACATTACATTTTATGGCCATGAATATTATACATGGTGGGCCAAAGAAAAAATACAAGGTATTATACAAAAAGAAATCTATGTGATCCATTCTTCAACATATCATTAGTAAGTTTGGATGCACATTGATTTTAACAAATGATCAAGGCACTCCTTTATTATGCATACTTTTGAGATTCTATGTGTGAATTCATGGAATAACATGAGTGAAGTACACCTTATTATTCTAATATAAATGGAATAGTGAAATATTTTAAAAAAATCTTAGGAAACATCTTGATTTTAAGATATGTGTTGTTGGATGCAAAGACTTGAATGAACACATGCCTTTTATGGTGTGGGAATATCAAACCACTTGCAAGAAATTGAAAGGGTTACACTATTTCAACTAGTGTATGAAAATGAAATAGTTATATTGGTTTAATTTTTTGTTCTATGCCTAAGGATTGTGTAGGTTGCATGGTTGGATGATTAGGAGTTCTTACATGCATGTATAGACATAATTGACCACCCAAAGGAATAATGTCTCCTTATGCATTGGTACTAGTCAATGGAGAATAGTCAATAAAAGGTATGGCATGATTGGCATATTCAATAGAGTATTTCAAATTGGGAAGATGGTATTGCTTTATGATAGTCAATATTAGAAGAACCTAGACAAGTTGAAGGTCCATTGATTGGGGTCATTTATCTCTAAGAACATCACAAAGCATGACTTGGCCAAATTAGAGACTCTTGATGAATAATTTTTATAAGGAATGATTAATGGTAGTCGACTTAAGTCATAGTACATGTGGCCATCTTATCATTAATATTTTTTTATTTTAAATTAATAAGTTCCCTACGAATAGAATTAGTTCTATGATAGGTCGAATGTGAGTGTTAGAAAACGAGCAGCAAGTAAAAGAGTGCAAATAAACACTAAAACAACCTACACCTCAAGATTAGCCTAAGTTGGAAACAAAACAAGATAAAAGCAACAAAATGAAACTTTATACCTTGCGTCGAATCAATCCTTTGGTTGGCCCTTCGATCTTTGATGTGTATGCTCCTTGGATGGCAAGTAGATGCAAGCTAAATGATGTTGTGAGGATGAGTGCAAGTGGATAAAAACATGAAAATGGCTAAGTATAAGTTGAGAAACAAAATTGCAAGAGTTTGGCTAGCAAAATGATCTCCCAAAATGAGGAGAAAGAGAGGGGGTATTTATAGGATTTTTGAGAATTCCTAGAAGAAATGGAGGTCAAGATTGAGCCACCAAATATCAAGATGTAGGGCTAAGGTGAGTTGAGAACTCACAAGCCCTCACATCTTGACATGTGGCATGTGATTTAGCCCTAAAGGTGAAGTGGACATGAGGTGGAAGGAGAAGGACATGACATGGAGGGGGTACAAAGTACCTTGGGATTGGACAAGATCTCCTCTAAAAAAGGAGAGTCCTTGTCCCCATGTGGAGTGAGAAGACATGTGAGGAATTAAAAATTCCTCAAATGTGGGGGAGATGGGAAAAGAATAAGAATAAGTGAAGGACATGTGGGAGAAGTGAAGGAATTAAAAATTCCTTTTGGGTGCCTGGGGGACAAAGTGAATTAAAAATTCACATAGGGAAGTGGAGTGCTTGTCCAAAAGGAGAAAGCCTTTAATAAGGTTGACTCAAGGACATATGCCATAAATAGGATGAGGATTAGGTTAGGCTAATCAAATGATTAAGGTTGTGCAAGTACTCAGTTAGAGGGACTAATGACTCATTAGAAGCAAGTGGGAAATTATGGAGGATGTGACCTTAATGATGGTTAAGGGTGTGCACATGCTAACCCTAGTTAATTAGAAGAAGATGAAGTAATTAAGATGGATTAGGGGACCAACTTGCACAAGTTGGAGGATGTGACCATGAGAGAGAAAAGAGGAATTAAAAATGAATTTTAATTTAAAAGGGGAATATGACTAAATTAAATAAAAGGGTATATTTATTTAATTTAGAGGAGGAAGAGGGGTAAAGTATTAAATTAAATACTTTAGGATCCTTATGCAAGATGCAGGGTATTAATTAAACAACTGGTTTAATTAATATTGACATAGGGGATGAACGACCAGATGAATAAGGAGACGCATTTGATCATATGGAAGTGATCAAATTGGATGTCTACATTTTGCCCCTCTTCAAAATACTATTAGAATAATAGAGTTTCGAAGAAAAACAGAATGCAGATGACTATGTGGAGGAAGAGACCAGAAAAAGAGATGCCCCAGCATGGTGGAATGTGCGTGAGCTGCCCCAAACGAAGGGAATGCGGAGAGGATGCCCCATTCAAGCAAAGGTAGGCTTAGAGCGACGGGTTAGGAGGGAATGGTAGGGTATGCCCCCTCGAGAAGGGGGACGGGGGAGGAAAAGGGAGCCCTGGTCAACTTCTCAAAAGTATGGAGTGGTACATGTTGTTGGAAAGAGCACGGAAAAACGAGAAGAATGGCGCTAGAACGGAGTGAATCGGATAAACAGTGTACAAAGGGCGGCCCCAGGAAGAAAGAGGTTGGAGGAATTAACTAGAGGAATTTTTTGGTTAAAAAAAAGAAAAAAAGACCCTAAGGTGAAAAAGGAGGGAAAGTGAAAAGGGATAAAAGGTATTTGTTGAATTACCTTGGGCTCATTGTGACAGCTGGCAAGTGGAGAAGGAGGAGAGGAAGAAAAGGCGGCGAGCGAGATCAAACACCATGCCGGAGTACGACAGTGACGTCATTCACAGGGCGGACGAGAGACATATATTTTTCACCCACTGTGTCGTACCTTGCCAGGTTAGCTCAAAACGTAACTTTGTGTTTTTTAGTCATTTACGCCAATATTTTTGAAAAACAAAAACATGGGTTTTGTTCGGGGCGTCGGGAATACAAATGGGTAGGAGGCAGTTTTTTGAATTTTTTTGTATCGGCCTCGATTTTCGCGTCAGAGGGGGGGGAGAGTGGCGGTGGCCCAAACGGACCAGTCCGCCGTCGTGGGCGGACAGATCCGCCACCGCGGGGGCGGGTCCGCCGCCGCGGGCAGACAGATCCGCCATTGCGGGCGGGCCAGCCCGCCGCCGCGGTGGGGGACGGGTCAGCCGCCACTGGTGGCGGATGGGACCGCCGCC